>CM060378.1:54919774-56119774 GCA_030545235.1 Helianthus tuberosus | reverse complement strand
ACCCAAATCACTTGTGAAACATGGGTGGAATCCTGCAAAGGTTATGAGATCATGCTTGAAAAACAGCTTGAGAGTAATGTAAAATTTGGCATAGGGTTTAGAAAAAATGACCAAGTTGAAAACATTGCTGCAAATCAAGCTGGTTCTGTTGAAATCATACCAACCAACAAGAATGGCCAAGAAGTTAAAATAACTGATAAACTTGGTAACAAAATCACTTCGGAAAGATCTGCGGGGTCCTCAACTTTTGAGGAGATTGAGAAATACCAATTCAAACCCACATGGTCTGATGAGTGTGACATTCTTGAAAACTTCAAACCCATGGACTTCACAACTGTGGATGGTGTCAAAGCTCCTAAGGCAAAGGTCATTCCTCTTAAGGACATCCCAACAGTAGTTCAAAACTCTGTTGCAAAGGAGTCTAAAAAGAAGAAAAGAAAAGAAAAGGTTAAAAATTTGTTTTGTGATTTCTGTGAGAAGAAAAATCATTTGACCAAAGATTGTTTTCATCTAAAAGCATATGATATTAACAAAACAAGCATTATTGTGCCTTCCCCTGCACCATCTGTGGTAAAACAAACCACCTTACTCAGGAATGTGTGTATCTCAAATCCTTTGATGTAAAAAAGAATGAGTACACTTCAAAAACATCCAATAGTTCATCAAAACCACCAATCAAGAATCAACCACTGTTTGTGCCAGTTCAAACAACTGTTACCAAATAGCTGAACCAAACCTCTGTTAAAAGAGATGTTCAGGTGACTGATGCACCCCCTGCTAACCAATACCGAAGAGGTAAAGGTCAACCACCATATCCTAGGGTCCCACATGTTTATGAAAGCCTACAAAAGGCCTTCTAAACCAAGAGTGAAAAGACACCCCTATGGATATCAAGAATTGATTGGAAATGGCCCCCAACAGTGGTTAGAGAAACAAGCTGCAAAAGTTAATCAATCCCCTGATCTAACCACTGTCCATCTTCCTGACCTTAACATAGACACTGTTGAGACCCCATCCAAAGCCTTATTGGCTTTGGAGACCCTCCTGAACTAATTATTTACTTGATGTGCAGGGAGCTTCTGCATGCTTAGATAGTCTTTGGTATGTAGATAGTGGAGGCTCCAGGCACATGACTGGATGTAGAGCCCTACTCAAAGAATTCAAAACTCATGGAGGGGGTGATATATCTTTTGGTAATAATAGTAAAGGGAAGGTGATGGGATCTGGTACAGTACAGTCTGGAAATGTTAAGTTTGAAAATGTCAATCTGATAGACAATCTAAAATTCAACCTCCTTAGTGTCTCTCAAATGAGTGACAAAGGTTATGGCTCTTTCTTCACTAAGGAGTGTTGTAGGATTGTTGGACCAGAAATGGTTGAAAAGATTGAAGAAATAATAAAAAATGGAATAACTAAACTTGTTGCTCAAAGAAGTGGCAATGTTTATGCAGTTGATTTGTCAAAAGAGAACCCAAGAACTGATGCATGTCTGTTATCAGCTGCCTCTAACAAAGAGACAGAACTTTGGCACAGAAGATTGGGGCACACAAATCTCAAGACAATCACTGCTTTGTCAAAACAGGGGTTAGTAAGAGGTCTTCCTCAAAATCTGTTCACCTGTCCTGAGCATTGTGTTTCCTGTCTAAAAGGAAAACAACATAAAAGCCCTTTTAAGTCCATTGAAGAGTCCAAAACAACCAAGTGCTTGAAAATGCTTCACATGGATCTGTTTGGCCCAGTTAAAGTCATGAGTCTTAAAAAGAAAAGATATTGCTTGGTAATTGTAGATGACTTTTCTAGGTTTACATGGACTTATTTCTTACATTCCAAAGAAGAGACTGCAGGCATTCTGCAAGACTTTGTCACACAGGTTAAAAAGCAGTTTGACTTGCCAGTAAAAATCTTCAGGAGTGACAATGGCACAGAATTCAGAAATAGGGAGTTGGATGAGTTTTGTGTGTCAAAAGGAATTGTAAGGCAGTACATCATTCCAAGAACACCAGAATAAAATGGGGTAGTTGAAAGAAAGAACAGAACTTTGATTGAGGCTGCCAGGACCATGCTTGCTGATTCAGGTTTGCCATTAACTTTCTGGGCAGAGGCTGTAAACACTGCCTGCTATGTCCAGAACATAGTTTTAATAAACCTCAGGCATCAAAAGACTGCCTATGAAATTCTGTATAAAATCAAACCACTGATCTCATATTTTAAAGTTTTTAGTTGCCCATGTTTCATTTTAAACTTAAAAGATTCTATCTCAAAGTTTGCAGCCAAAATTGATTGTGGTTATCATTTGGGATACTCAACCACTGCTAAGGCCTACAAATTGTTCAACACTAGGACTAAGACAGTGGAAGAGACTTTGAATGTGAAGTTCAATGAATTCTCTTCATGAAAATCCCTGCAAATCCTGCAGAATTATTTGATCTTGATAAACTTACCTTTGAAAAGGTTTCTGTTAAGACTAACAATGCAGGTCCATCTCAAAGTCCTCCATCAGACTATGGATATGAAGTCATCATTCCACAACAAAAGTCTGCATCAATTGGTAGAGCATCAGATGTTCAAAACAGTTGTCAAAACTCAACCACTGCTACCTCAACAGTTGTTGACCAAAGTAGCCCATTAACCCCTGCTTCCACATCCTCAAGCACTGTTGATAAAGATCCCCAAACAGTGGATAAAAATCAGCATGCTTTCACACCACTTCCTCCTATTCCTCCACATCCATTTCAAGCCACTGTTGGATCATCAAAGTCACCAACAGTGGTTAGCTCAGATGATTCACATCTGCAGCCCTCATCTTTAAATGCCATTGTTCCATACAAAGGAGATTTAATCTTCTTGAAGTCTCATCCACCTGACCAAATCATTGGCAACATCAATGAAGGGGTGCTAACAAGAAGCCAATCCCAAAACATCTGTCTTTTTGCTGGTTTTCTATCTCTCCATCAGCCAGTCAAGTACCAAGAGGCACTAAAAGACAACAGCTGGGTAGAAGCCATGCAAGAGTGTAACACCCCAAAAACGGGTTTGGTAATCAAACCACGTTAATATTAACGACGGGTAAATACCGCTAGTGATGAAAATTTACCCAGTAAATAATAGAATCTAAATAAATAAACCTAGTATTAATTAAAAGTATGTTAAATACTTTGAGAAAACAAAGTATAAAAAGCCCGAGTTAACGGGACTTAAAGTAAAAACGGGATGTGACTTCCCTGAACCCACCAAGTAACTAGGAATATCAACCTAGTTAGTTAAGTGTTGTTAAAATGCCAATGAAACTTGGTTAATAATACTTGTATAACTCTACAAAAGCTGAGGGACTAATAGGGTAAAAAAGAGAAATGGTTTAATAAATAAAAATCAAAAACACCAAAAACACACACTTAAGTGTGTTCTGGTCGTGAGAATCACAGGAGCAAAAAGGGCTCATTCAAGCTAACCCTAAATCACTCAAAATCAGCCAATTTCAAGCAAGAAATCAAGAGCAAATCGAAAACCAAGTTGAAATTAGTGATCACCAAGCCTAGGGGATCCCAAGGTATGTCAAATTTCACTATTTGATTTCATCTCAGATTCGTGATGAACTTATGAAATCGAAATTCGAGCTTGCATGATTGATGTTTAGGTGAAACTAGGATGAATCCATGTCTAGGAACAAACCCTAGTCGAAAAATTGATGAATTAAGATTGAAAAATAGGAATTTGATAACCACCCATATATGTGTAAGTGGGTTTTTATATCATTGAGATGAACACATGATTTAGTATGTTAAATGGCGAGAAAATTGATGTTATGATGCAAGATAGTGATATTGTTCATAAATATTAGACCAAGGGTTTGATTGTTGTGAATAAAACTTGGTTAAAAATTAATTTGGAGCTAAATTGATGAAAGTATGAAAATCATGCCCACAATGTGTTTGATAAATTGCCTAAGTGAAAACATAAAGTTATGGAAGTATGATAGAACTTGAAAAGAATCATATGCAATGATTCTTGACAAAATTGGATGATATGGATGCTTTAAAGTGGTAATTTAATAATTAGCCGGGTTGTTCACTATAGGCGACTCGAGCGAGAAGGCGGGTAATAAAGCCGGGAGCGACACGCGGCATAAAGATAAGATCTAAGGTACGTGGCTTGTCACCCCGTTACATTTATGTAGACAAGCTTAGTTTGAATATGTGTAATGTTGATATAACGAAAAAGGTTGTGTTTGGTATGTCATTGAAGTGATGGAATTCACTCGACAACCAAATGGGTCAAATTAATAGTTAAAATAAAAGTGATTAAAATAAAGACATCATTTGGTAAAAGTTATAATGGGTCGAACAATTTAAAAATATTGTTTTTAAGTAATAAGAAACATGGCGCGAACCGGAATAGGTTCAAGGGGCATGATGGTATTAATCTACCATCATACGTTGACAAATGGTCACGTCGACTAAACGGGTCAAATAGTGTGCAAATACCATTTGACAATAATAACTGACGACTACTTGTTGAGTTTTTGTGATAACAGGAAATAACATGTGATTGCATTGCTTTAACTAGAAAATTTAAAGCAAAATGTATATATACGGGTCGATGCTATAACCCGAGCCAGGTACGCACATTTAGAGTTTTAGTAGAAGTGATATTTTGGTCAAATTATAGCGAAAGTCCTTTGTCGTAAAATGAGGGACTAAAATTAACCAAAAAGCCCTTAATAGGTAAACCGGGTAAACGACCCTTAGAGGTTGTTTAGGAACTTGTGTTGTGATAATGTAGCCCTTAGACACGTATATGAGTCTTAGGCAAAAATCTTTTGTGAGTTAAATTCCCTAAAGGGGGGTCATTAACGTAAAATAACTAAACGAAGGGTAAATTGGGATTTCGGGTTTTCTTAAGTTAAATCCACCGCAAAAATAGTTGTGGTGGAAAATAAGTAGGCACTTAAATTTGGAAATGCAAGGCGTGAAAAGAGAAGAGCGGATTTGATGCTTAAATGCATAAAAATCCCCAATCGGGTCAAAATGAATTACGCGCGTAACTTGGGTGTTTGTTGCGTATTTCACAAAAGTTAGGAATCCAAGATAGAGATTTAAAGTTAAATATCTTAGTTTATGATTTATGGCGAACTAGGAACAAGTTTAGAGGTCCTAAATACAAACGGGTCGAAATATTGATTTTGAACAATAAGCTGAATGCTTAAAGATTTAGAATTTCATTAGTTTTAAATGTTGAATTTTACTCCACAAGATGGAGAATTAAATTACGAGCGCGTAGGAAAAAGAATCGCGTAAAACGGATGTGTAGATCGAAAGTTATGCACGTTTTCGTGAAAAGAATCGGAGCTGGAAAATGCAGCATCTGCTGCAAATCAATCTGTCCAGAGAGCTACCATAAGTTATGGTATCTACCGTAACTTACGGTAGAGGCTGAAGTGTTACGCTGGAATTGTACTGCCTTACGGCAGCCCCTGGAAGCCCAGTGGCTACCGTAACTTACGGTGGCTACCGTAACTTACGGTGGCTACCGTAAGTTACGGTAGCGCCCAATTATTGTTGTTAAAGTTTTGTTTCGCAAATCCATTTGAACAAGTTTGAAACCGTATGACTAAAATCATTTCATGTTTATGGAATGTAGGTTACCTAGCAGTACCGGATGACGACTGAGCCCGACGAAGAACCGAACACCCGAGATCAAAGCTTCCGCGAATAGTTTTCGTCGTCACTTTTAAACGGCGAATTAAATTACAAAATATTGAAATGTTTTATTCAGTAAATTGTTTTAACAAATTCGTTTTATTAAGTGTATTTTAACCTTAATACACTATTATAATTGAAACTTTTTGGATAATTGATTAAAATGGACTTAGTGTGTTACAAAGAGGAGCTCCAACAGTTTAAAAGACAACAAGTATGGGAACTTGTACCACTGCCAGAGGGTGTGAGTCCTATTGGCACAAAGTGGGTCTTTAAAAATAAAACTGATGAAAGGGGTATTGTTGTCAAGAATAAAGCAAGGCTCGTGGTTCAAGGGTTCAAACAGGAAGAGGGTATTGATTATGATGAAACTTTTGCCCCTGTAGCAAGATTGGAAGCTATCTGATTATTCTTGGCCTTTGCTGTCAACCACAAGATAAAGGTGTTTCAAATGGACATTAAATGTGCATTCCTCTATGGTAAAATTCAAGAAGAGGTATATGTTTGTCAACCTCCAGGTTTTGAGGATCCATATAATCCAAATCATGTCTACAAGCTAAATAAAGCTTTGTATGGCTTGAAATAAGCACCTAGAGCCTGGTATGAAACTCTTTCCACTTTTCTTCTTTCCATTGGGTTCACAAGAGGTAAAATTGATAAAACATTTCCCTAAAGACTTAAAGGACAAAGTCGGTGGGAAATCCCACCGGCTTTGCTCCATGCCCCCTCACTTTAATAATTTTGCAATTTTAGCCCTTTACTTTGTCTTTGTTCCATGCCCCTCTCACTTTAATAATTTTGCTATTTTAGCCCTTTACTTTGTCTTTAAACTTTTATAAAATAACAAATTTAGCCTCTAAACCTCCTACTTGAATTTCTAAAACCACAACCTCATCTTTCAAACTTTACCAGCACCAACCCTCTACTTTGGTTTTTCACCATCAACCCCTTAGCTCTTACATAGTTACGCCACCAACCATCTTCTTTTACATTTCTACCAACACCCCCTCATCTTTTACACATTTCCGCCACCACCCCTAAACTTTTACACTTTGTTTTTTTTTTTAGACTTTGCTTTTTTACCCATTGGACTATTACTCCATTTTTACACATGCCCAACGTTTAAAAAATTGCAATTGTAACCCCCTAAACTACAACTCCTACTTTTGCAAATGCCAATTCATTGTGTTTTACGAAATGTCTTAGGCATTGTGTTTTAAATTTTGTGTCTACCTTTATGTTTTACATCTTTTTTAATTGTCTTTTACGCACTGCGTTCTACGAATCATGTTTTGTCTTATTATATGTTTCCACCCGTCGCACGCGGCCGCAACGCGTGGCGGGCAAAATACTACTACAATCTTAAAGGAGAAAGTCGGTGGGTTTCCCACCGGCTTTGCCTCCCTGTCCCCGTACTTTCACGATGTTGCAATTTTAGCCCTTTGACTTTGGCATCTTCAAAGTTTCACAAAATGACAAATTTAGTTCCTAAACCTCCCCCACATCTTTTACACATTTCCACTACCACCCCTATACTTTTAAACTTTGTCTTTTTTAGACTTTGCTTTTTTACCCCTTGCACTATTACTCCGTTTTTACCCCCACCCAACTTTTAAAATATTGCAATTGTAACCTCTAGACTACAACTCCTACTTTTGCAAATGCCAATGCATTGTGTTTTACGAAATGTCTTATGCATTGTGTTGTACACTTTGTGTCTACCTTTGTGACTTACACTTTTTTTTTGTAATTGTCTTTTATGCACTGCGTTTTACGAATCGTGTTTTGTCTTACTATATGTTTCCACCCGTCGCGCGCCGCCGCAACGCGCGGCGGGCAAAATCCTAGTTGTTTTTAAAATGGAGAGGGAAAGACTTGATGATTGTCCAGATTTATGTGGATGACGTCATTTTTGGAAGCACATGTTCTAAAATATGTGAAGAGTTCAGACAACTCATGACATCTGAGTTTGAGATGAGTGCAATGGGTGAACTCCAGTGCTTTCTTGGTCTCCAAGTAAGGCAACTGCAAAATGGTACTTTCATCCATCAAGGCAAATATGCCAAAGAACTTTTAAAGAAATTTGAGATGGATGATTGCAAGCCATGTAGTACACCCATAGCAACCACAAAAATAGTCATGTCTGATGAAAAGGATGATTTAGTCGATCAAACTCTTTATAGAAGCATGATTGGGTCTTTATTGTACCTGACTGCATCTAGGCCAGACATCATGTTTGCAACATGTGTTTGTGCAAGATCCCAATCAGCCCCTAGAAAGTCAAACCTTATTGCTGTAAAAAGGATATTCAGATACCTAAAAGGTGCTCCCACACTTGGTATCTGGTATCCAGCTGATGGAAATATCAAGCTTTCAGGTTTCTCAGATAGTGACTTTGCTGGATGCAACACAACAAGGAAGTCCACTTGGTATCTGGTATCCAACCAATTCCTAGGCAATTGCTTAGTGTCTTGGCAAAGCAAAAAGCAAGCAGCTGTTTCAGCATCCACTGCTGAGGCTGAGTATATAGCTGGTGCAAGCTGTATAGGCCAACTATTATGGCTTCAAAATCAATTCCTGGATTTTGGTATCACCGCCTTAAAGACACCTCTCAAGTTGGACAGTCAGGCAGCAGAAAATATAATTAAAAATCCAGTTTCCCATTCAACCACAAAGCACATTGATATCAGACATCACTTTGTGAGGGATTGCTATGAAAAAGGTTTGATTTCTCTGCATCATGTTCCAACTAAAGATCAGCTGGCAGATGTGCTAACAAAAGCATTAGACACATCCACCTTTGAAAGCTTGATATCTAGGATTGGCATGTTGAACATGGAATAACAGGCAAAAACCTGTTTCTCTATGAATAAAAGCATTAAAATGTTTTCAGAAAATCAAAATTCCATCCTTAAAAATAGCTAAAAATGAAAATTTTCATTAAATCCTTAAACGTCTGTCATAACCACTGTTTTGGTTCAAACATCTGTTCTGATAATTATTAACCACTGCTGAAAGTTAACCTCTGTTCCTCCATTTCTTTGTTAATCACTGTTGTTCAAAATTTGTGTTTTAACCCACTGATGGCTATCCACTGATAGTTAAAAGTCAGCCACTGTTTTCATTTTACCACTGTAAACCACTGATAATTGATCCTTCAGTGGTTTCCTAAACAACTGTCTTCCATTATTCATCAGAGGTTGGCACGTGGTCAGTACTTATCCGTCAGATCATTTGTAACCGCTGCCACGTCAGCATTCACTTTTCCACTTTATAAAACCCTGATCAAAACCCCAAAAGGGTTTTCACTGTCGAATCGAATTCAAAATTCCTTTCTCAAAGCAGTTACCATCCATTTCTCTCAAATCCTTCATCGTCTTCTTCCTTTCGCAATCACACTCAAATCACCATGGCTCTTCCATACAAAACTCCTCATAACTACCTGTGCATACTTGAAAAACCAAGTGACAACACAACCTTAAAATCCGTCATTGATGCTCTTTCGACCACAAAGTACAAAACTTTGTTGACTTATAATGCTCCTATCTTCCTGGATACCCAAAGAGAATTCTGGAAAAATGCTAAACTTGATGTTAAGGACAAAAAGCCCTTAGCAATAAATTCATCAATCCGGGGTATTCCAGTTACCATTACACCTCAAACTCTGTCAGAGGTCTTTGAACTTAATGATATTCAAGGTAAAAATTCTTTTCCAAAAACAGAGTATCAAACTGATTTTCTTAAAAGAGGGTATGAAGAGGAAATGAAAAAGGACACTTTACAAAAGGGCATTTTTCCTCCAGCCATGAGGTTTTTATTCCATACCCTCCTCATGTGTGTGTCAAATAAAACAACCGCTTTCAATGAGATACCGTTGAAAATTCAATATCTAGGTTATGCAATTATGAATGAAGAAAATTTTAACTACTCCCAGGAAATTTTCAATGACATGGTTAAAAATATTAATAATATTAAAGATAATAAGAAACCATTTCTCTTGTTTCCAAGGTTTCTAAGTTTTTACTTACAAAAGAAATTTTCCAAGGATAATGCACATGTGCTAATCCAAGGAAATCCTTGTCAAATAAACAACCTTTCTTCTGAAACTTTTACTAGGCTGTCAAAACCTTCCAAAACACAAATAGAGGAGCCTGAGCAGAATTTAGCAGCAACAACTGCTCTTCAGGTCCTTGTTGTTGAGCCCACTGCTCAAGGTGATCACAGCAGCAAAACCACTACTATGAAACCCACACCTAAAATCATCAAAAGACCCAAAAAGAAAAATATCCAAAAGCCCCCCAAACCCACAAAAAAGGTAACTCTGGAAGATGAGATCCCAGAGATTATACCTGTGACAACACAAAAGTCACCAATAACCACTGCTGCTACTTCCTCACAGTAGTTGGAAGAAAGATCTCAACCTGAGCCTCAAACTCCTCCTACTTCTTCTAAAAAAGATCAGGTTGTATCAACAGGGACACCACATTACGATGCTCTGGAATCACTTGATTCCATCATCCACAGCCCAGCTCCCGGGGAAAATTCTCTTTCCACACCCATACTCACTGCCCAACTTCCACCATCCATGTTACCCTTGTTGGATGCACTTGATATAGCTCAGATAGAAATCAGTTCTTCTCAATCACCTATAACTGAGAATAAGCCTCAACAAGTGACTGAGTCTGAGTTCCCTATCTCTGCTAAACTACCAATAACTGAGGAGGTTACACTGCAGGAATTACAAATTCCTGTCAGTAGTTCAAGTGAAGCAGCTACTACAAGTGTTGAACCCACTGGTTTACACTTGGACAGTAGTTTCATTAATAAGACTTCCTTGAAGGCAATTTCTTCTTTGGGAACCATTGTACCCACTGGTGTGTATCCAATATACACTGGTACACTTAGAATGGCAACCTCTGCTGAAGAAAGAAGACCCCAGTACCAAGAACAAGGGGCATCAGTGGATGACTTTTGGGATACTTTTCCTAAGTCAACCACTGATACAACCACCACTGGTGGGAAATCAGATGATCCCATTCACTTGGGTGATGGTTTAAAATATAGAGAATTGACGGAGAGGGTTGACAAAATTGACACATCTGTTGTAGAAATCAAAACTGAACAGTTGTTAAAAGCACAAAAGGCAACACCCACTGCTGCAACATCAACAACATCTGCTCCATCCTCTGCTGAGCTCTGGAGTTTATTTCAGCCTATGCTTCATCAGCAAAGACAATATGCTGATCAACAACATGAAGTTCAAATTCAAAAGATCAGAAATTTGATGGAAGCTAGGTTCAAGGATACACAAGCAGACATCAAGGAAATTAAGGCCCATTTATTACAAACCACTGGCACTGCTCCTCCTACCGTCATCTTTGTTGACAATCCTCCTGATGATGCCAAAAAGGGGGAGAAAGTTAAGAAGAAAAAAGGGATATGAAGATGGTCTATACATTGAACCAGATGCAAAATCTAAACTGGTTGTGGAAATCCCCAGGCCAGATGGTTCCAAAAAGGTTGATGAGACTCAAAATGTATTTGCTGATCTAAAACCAAACATGAAAGAGTCAATGGAGATAAAAGGGATTAAAAGGTTTGAGCAGGAGAAGAAAGTTTTAATGGAGAAGGAAGAACAAGGTACTTCTGAACCCAAGGAAGAGCAGGGTAAACCTAAAAGAAGACAGCCTACTAGAAAACTAAGGCAACCCAAATGCACACCTTCCATAATCACAAAACATACTCCTCAAACCCCTAAAAGCTCCTCTCATCAAACCTCCAAACCAACAGATGTTGAGACACCTGTTATATCAACAGTTGTTGGTACTTCAGTGGTTTCAACAGATGTTACCCCAACAACTGCCATCACTACCACAACAACACACACTCAATCCACTGCCATACCAAAAACAACCTCACCACCACAAAAGCCACCTGCCAAAAAGCAGAAGACATCAGATGACACATCATCTGTTGTAATGACAACAGTGGTTGAAACACCAGTTGTTTCAACAGTTGTTAGTCAAACACCTACCATTTCAATCACCACCACTCAACCCACCAAAACACCGCCAACCTCTCCTAAGCACAAAAAGAGAAGGGTAACCAACATTGTCCTGGAAGATGACTCTTCACCACCTCCAACATATTCACAACCACTGACCCTTGCTACCATTCCAAACCCTGTTCCATTATCCTCAGCTCAAGTTCTAAGTTCAAACACTGCTATTGTTCTTATGGGATTACAATACCCATTGGATCTTCCAGCATTCAGGGAAGAGATCAAGTCCTTTTACTCTGAAGATGACCCTGTAAAAAGGAATCTTCCTTCCATTCAAGGTTATCCTTTCCCAAGAAACATAGAAGAATATCTCAAGATAAAAGCCCAACAGGCAGTAGATATGTCTAAAAGAGATACAGAGGGAAAGTCTGACAAAGAGATTCAGAGATATCTGCAATACCTGCTCACCCAGGTCAGAACTCTAGAACAGTTCTCAAAAGATCTGTGCCAAAAATTGTCTGAAAAGGATGATGAAAGCATGAGGCAAGACTACCTTGACTATATCATGGCTTATAAGAGGTATAAAGCAGAAAAGCATTGTTGGGATTGAACCCTACCTGAGGAACAGATAATTAAAGCCAAAACTGGATCAGAGCAGTGGATCCAGAATAAGCAGATGTTACATACAAGTCTCTCCCCTTGAAAGTGGTTTCAACATCTGCCGACCTCCTATCTACTGATCGTGCAAACTGCTGACTTCCAAACTACTGATCAAGTAAAGACCTGATGAAAGACTAAAGCTCTGCTGGTTCAATCTACTGCCTTGAGTCAAGCACTGCTGATCCGGACAAGTACTGTTGGGTTCACATCAGTGGATGGATGCAGCAGTAGTTTACTATGTCTTTATGTAATGTAATGTAATGTAATGTAATGTAATAGCAGTAGTTAGCATAGCAGTGTTTGTATTGATCAGAGGTTAGAGTTTGTTAGGAGGTTAGATGTCACTTTCATGGTGACAACAGATTAGATGCTCAGTGGTTTGCGAGTGCCTATAAATAGAACAGTGCTCTGTACTGTTCTATTAGCTCTTTGCACAATCGTCTTCTCTGCACGAACAAACACTGAGCTCTGGCTGAGGGGGAGTTTGCATTAAGCATTGCATTGCATTGTAATCGTTGTTGAAATTAAATTCAATCTTTCGGTTCTTTGTGAAAAGTGTTTGATCAAAGCAATACTCTCGTTTGATTGTATGCAAAGTTTGTTTCCATCTTAATTCCACTGCACAACTCATCCATCTTCATTCTAATTCAAACGAAAAATACAATCAAAACCAAACTCAGATCCAACAATTGGTATCAGAGCTTGGACAGTCAAATTTGATTTAACAATCATTTTGACATAAATAGTTCAGCTCATAATCGTTGATATCGATAGTTTGTTCATTTGTGTTGAAAAACAGAGCAAGGTTTAATCACCATCATAGTTGATTAATCAGTGTCTGTAAAACAACCAGAATGACGTCACAATCACAATATGATAAGAATAACATTGGCTCACTTTTTAAACCACCCATGCTTAAACGTAATGAATACAACATCTGGGAGAGAAGGATGGGTCACATCCTTGCTCAACAAAACACTGGATGTTGGAGGTCTGTTGTTTTTGGTCCCCATGTTCCTATGGTGCCAAGTGCTGAGGACGCAAAGAAGTTCGTTCCTAAACCAACTGAAAACTATACTGAAACTGATTTTCAAAAGTTCAAACTCGATGCCAAAGCATTTAGCATCATAGCATCCGCATTACCCAATGAGATCTATGCTGGACTGTTACACTGTAACAGTGCCAAAGAGCTATGGGATGCGTTGAAGGAACAGTTTGGGGGGACAGAAGAAGTCATTGAGAACAATAGGGAAATTCTGAATCAGCAGTATGAAACATTCTGTCACATCAAGGGTGAATCACTGACTCAGCAATTTGAGCGATTCAGCTGTCTCATTAGTGAACTAAGGCTTGTTAAAGTAACTTTTCCAAATTCAACTCAAAATAGCAGGTTCCTTAGGTCACTTCTAGAAAAATGGGACACCATAGCTTTTGTCAATAGAAACTCTGCTGAGTTCAAAGATCTGACCCTGACCCAACTTCATGGTAGACTCCTGACCTATGAAAGGGAGTTGAACCAGAAAAAGAAGTTGCAAGAGTCTGGAAAAGTTGCTGATGATTACTCATTCGGTAACACAGCTCTTTTTGGTCAGAAAGAATCTGGTAGCAGTGGTAAGGATTAGGGTTATGATCACTTCATTGATATAACTGCTGGGGGAAATTTTAACAACCCTGATCCTCACTCTGCAAATTATGCTTTTACTGCAAACTGTGAAAACCAGATGTCAGATAATTTGTGCTTTGAACTCAATGATTTGCAACATTTTGATCCCACTGACTTAGAAGAGATGGACATTTTGCATCAGTTGGCTTTGCTTAGTGTAAGAACAAGCAAATTCTACAAAAGAACAGGGAGAAAATTCCCAGGGTTACATGGGAATTTAAGGGTGGGGTTGGATAAATCAAAAATCAAGTGTTACAAGTGCAATAGGCTAGGTCATTTTGCTAGGGAATGCAGGAGTCAAACTACTGGTCCTATAATCACTCATCCCAGCTCAAACCCTAGACCACAAAATCAAAGCACTGTGCACTATACCCAATATACCCCTGCAGCTCATGTTAACACTGCTCACTATGTTGCTGCCCCTGTGCCTGTGCATTATGTCCAAACCACTGTTCCACAAATTCAGTACGTTCAAACCCCTGTCCCTCAGGCACAAGTGCAAACTGTTGCACCTCAAACAGCTGCTCCAGCAGCAGTACAACCAGATCAGCAAAGCTTTTTCACTCAAGGCTTTGTTGACTGGAGCAGTATGCCTGATGAGCTTGGTGATGAAAATTTTGCACTCTATGCCTTTAATGAACCTTCTAATGATGAATTTTTTTTATGGCATTAGAGTCAATACCAGAAGGGATTGAAACTGAAAGTGAACAGCTAAGTGCTGAAACAGTGGATGAGGTGACTGAAGCAGTGGTTACTGCTGTGGCTGGTGAACTACTGCTGGGAGAAAGTTCAGGAACCCTGATTGAACCACTGACAGATCCATGGTCAGAAGAGGCAGAGAAGAAAGCAGGTGAGAAAGAAGTAAGAGCTGATGATGAAGAAAATCATCAATGTGATTGTGCAATGATGGCTGCTGCCATGGTATCTCCTCAAGTTCTTGAAAAACTGTGTTCTGACAATTGCATTATTGCTTTTGCTAACATCAAAGAGGTAAATGAAAACCTTCGGGATAAAATCTTAACTGATGAAGTCAAATTTGAAAGGTCTTTAAAAGAACTTAAAAACAAATTGACTAAAAAAGAAAAAGAGATCAGCAGTCTGAAAGAAGAGCAGAGCATAACCAAAACCCAACTCCAAACTATGGTAGAAAAATACCAAATTTGCAAAAAGGAGTTGGAGTCCACCCAGATCACCTGTGAAAAATGGGTGGAATCATGCAAAGGGTATGAGGTTATGCTTGAAAAACATATTAAAAGCAATGTGAAATTTGGTGTTGGTTATAGAAAACATGATGATGAAAACACTGCTTTTGAAAAATCTGTTCAAACCACTGATGTAACAACTGAGTTCATCCCAACAAACAAGAATGGCCAAGAAGTGAAAATCACTGACAAACTTGGTAACAAAATCACACTTGACAGACCAATGGGATCCTCAACTTTTGAGGAGCTTGAGAAATACCAGTTTAAACCCACTTGGTCTGATGAATGTGACATTCTTGAAAATTTCAAACCCATGGACTTTACAACCACTGACGGTGTTAAAGCTCCAAAAGCTAAAGTCATTCCTCTCAAGGACATCCCAACAGAGGTTAAAAACTCTGTTGCAAAGGAGTCTTAAAAGAGAAAGAAGAAAGAAAAGATCAATAACTTGTTTTGTGAAATTTGTGAGAAAATGAATCATCTAACAAAAGACTGTTTCCATTTAAAAGCATATGATTTGAACAAAACAAGTGTCATTGTTCCTGCGGAAAGCTGCACAGTCTGTGGTAAAACAAACCACAAAACTTAAGCATGTGTGTATCTCAAAAACTTTGATGTGAAAAAGAATGAGTACATTGCTAAAACATCCTTGAGTTCATCAACAGCATCTGTCAAATTCACCAAAAACCAACCACTATTTGTGCCAGTTCAAACAGCTGTCACATAACAGTTGAACCAAACATCTGTCAAAAGAGATGTTCAGGTTACTGATGCACCCCCTGCCAATCATTACAGAAGAGGTAAGGAGAAACAGTCTTACCAAAGGATTCCACACGTTTATGAGACCTACAAAAGGCCCTCTAAACCTAAAGTGAATAGGCATCCTTTTGGTTACCAACAGGTGATTGGTCAAGATCCCCAACAGTGGTTAGCAAGAAACAGTCCTAAAACTGTCCAAACCCCTTACCTAACCACTGTCCATTAATCTGCATCCTTCCCAGACACTGTTGAGACCCCATCCAAAGCCTTATTGGCTTTGGAAACCCTAATGAACTAATACTTTTACTTCATGTGCAGGGAGCTTCTGCCTGCTTAGATAGCCTGTGGTATGTTGATAGTGGAGGCTCCAGGCACATGACTGGATATAAAGCCCTACTCAAGGATTTCAAAATTCATGGAGGGGGTGATATATCCTTTGGGAATAACAGTAAAGGGAAAGTTCTGGGGTCTGGTACAGTACAGTCTGGCAATGTAAAATTTGAAAATGTAAATCTGATAGACAGTCTGAAATTCAACCTCCTGATTGTTTCACAAATGAGTGACAAGGGGTATGGGTCATTTTTCACAAAGGAGTGTTGTAGGATTGTTGGACGAGAAATGGTCAAAAAGATTGAAGCAATAATAAAAACTGGTCAAACAAAACTTGTTGCTCAAAGAAGTGGCAATGTTTATGTTGTTGATATGTCAAAAGAGTGTCCCAGAGCTGATGCCTGTCTGTTCTCAGCTGCCTCTAACAAAGAGACAGAACTTTCGCACAGAAGACTGGGGCACACAAATCTTAAGACAATCACTGAAATTTCAAAAAATGGTTTGGTAAGAGGCCTACCACAAAAATTGTTTTCATGTCCTAAGCATTGTGTTTCCTGTTTAAAAGGAAAACAACATAAAAGCTCTTCCAAGTCCATTGAAGGGTCCAAAACAACCCAGTGTTTGCAAATGCTGCACATGGATTTGTTTGGCCCAGTTCAAGTCATGAGTCTCTAGAAGAAAAGATATTGTTTGGTTATTGTTGATGACTTCTCTAGGTTTACATGGACCTTCTTTTTACACTCAAAAGATGAGACTGCAGGCATTTTGCAAGACTTTGTGACACAGGTTGAAAAGCAATTTGACCTTCCAGTAAAAGTCTTCAGGAGTGACAATGGCACAGAATTCAAAAATAAAGGAGTTGGATGCCTTCTGTGTGAAGAAAGGGATTGTAAGGCAGTACAGCATCCCTAGAACACCAGAGCAAAATGGGGTAGTTGAAAGAAAGATCAGAACTTTGATTGAGGCTGCCAGAACCATGCTTGCTGATTCAGGTTTGCCATTAACTTTTTGGGCAGAGGCAGTAAACACTGCTCGCTATGTCCAAAACAGAGTTTTAATAAACCCCAGGCATAAAAAGACTGCTTATGAAATTCTGTATAAAATCAAACCACTGAGCTCATATTTCAAGGTATTTGGCTGCCTATGCTTTATTTTGAACTTAAAAGACTCCATTTCAAAATATGCAGCCAAAATTGATTGTGGTTATCATCTGGGATACTCAACCACTGCCAAGGCCTACAAAGTGTTTAATACACGGACCAAGGCAGTGGAGGAGACCTTAAATGTAAAGTTCAATGAACTTTCATCAATGAAAATCCCAGCAAATCCTGGGGATCTGTTTGATCTTGATAAATTTACTTTTGAAAATATTGCGGTCAAGACTAACAGTGCAGGTCCATCAGAGGATTCAACACCAGACTATGGGTATGAAATCATCATCCCTCAAAGGTCTGCCAAAATGGGAAGAGCAGCAGATGTTCAAAACAGCTGTCAAAGCTCAACCACTGACCAAAGTAGCCCCTTAACCACTGCTTCCATATCAACAAACACTGCTGACAAAAACCCCCCAAACAGTGGATAAAAGTCAGCATGTGTCCACACCATTACCTCCTATTCCACCACCTTTTGAAGCCACTGCTGGATCATCAAAGTCACCAGCAGTGGTTAGCTCAGATGATACACATTTGCAGCCTTCACCAATAAATGCCATCATTCCATACCAAGGAGATTTAATCTACTTGAGATCTCATCCACCTGATCAAATCATTGGTAACATCAATGAAGGGGTGCTCACAAGAAGCCAAACCCAAAACATTTGTCTTTTTGCTGGTTTTCTATCACTCCATCAGCCAGTCAAGTACCAAGAGGCACTGAAAGACAACAGCTGGGTAGAAGCCATGCAAGAGGAGCTCCAACGGTTTAAAAGACAACAAGTATGGGAGCTTGTACCACTGCCAGAAGAGGTTAGCCCCATCGGCACAAAGTGGGTCTTCAAGAACAAAACTGATGAAAGGGGTGTTGTTGTCAAGAATAAAGCCAGGCTTGTGGTTCAAGGTTACAGACAGGAAGAGGGGATTGATTATGATGAAACTTTTGCCCCTGTAGCAAGATTGGAAGCTATAAGACTGTTCCTGGCCTTTGCTGTCAACCACAACATGAAGGTGTTTCAAATGGTTATCAAAAGTGCTTTCCTCTATGGTACAATTCAAGAAGAGGTTTATGTCTGTCAACCTCCAGGTTTTGAGGATCCATTTTATCCAGATCATGTCTACAGGCTAAACAAAGCCTTGTATGGCCTAAAACAAGCACCTAGAGCCTGGTATGAAACTCTTTCCAACTTCCTACTCTCAAATGGTTTCAAAAGAGGTGCCATTGATAAAACACTGTTTTTAAAATGGAGAGGGAAGGATTTAATGATTGTCCAAATTTATGTGGATGACATTATTTTTGGAAGCACATGTAACAATATGTGTGAAGAGTTTAGGGAACTCATGACAGCTGAGTTTGAAATGAGTGCAATGGGTGAGCTGCAATGCTTTCTTGGTCTCCAAGTTCAGCAAATGCAAGATGGAACTTTCATTCATCAAAGCAAATATGCTAAAGAACGTTTAAACAAATTTGATATGAATGATTGTAAACCATGCAGCACACCCATGGCAACAAATAAGCTTGTCATGTCTGATGAAAAGGATGAGCTGATTGACCAAACACTTTATAGAAGCATGATTGGGTCTTTATTGTACCTAACTGCATCTAGACTAGACATCATGTTTGCAACATGTGTCTGTGCAAGAAGTTAATCAGCTCCCAGAAAATCAAATCTCATTGCTGTAAAAAGGATCTTCAGATACATAAAAGGTGCTCCCACACTTGGTATCTGGTATCCAGCTAATGGGAATATCAAGCTTTCAGGTTTCTCAGACAGTGACTTTGCTGGATGTCACACCACAAGGAAGTCCACATCAGGAGGGTGCTAGTTTCTAGGTGATTGCTTAGTTTCATGGCAAAGCAAAAAGCAAGCAGCTGTTTCAACATCCACTGCTGAAGCTGAATACATTGTTGCTGCAAGCTGTACAACCCAACTCATGTGGCTTCAAAATCAGTTGCTAGATTTTGGTATCACTGCCTTAAAGACACCACTCATGTTGGATAGCCAGGCAGCAGAAAATATCATCAAAAATCCAGTTTCCCATTCAACCACCAAACACATCGACATCAGACATCACTTTGTGAGGGATTGCTATGAAAAAGGTTAGATTTCTCTGCATCATGTTCCAACTAAAGACCAGCTGGCAGATGTGCTCACAAAAGCATTAGATACTGCCACCTTTGAAAGCTTGGTCTCTAGGATTGGCATGCTAAACATGTAATAACAAGCAACATCTTGTTTTTCTATGAATAAAAAGCATTAAAATGTTTTCAGAAAATCAAAAATCTATCTTTAAAAATAGCTAAAAAAAATAAGTTTTCATTAAAATCCTTAAAAGTCTGCCATATCCACTGCTTGTTCAAAAGTCTGCTCTACTTCACAATGTCTGTCCACCGCTGAAAGCCATCCTCTGTCTTCTCATTTCCTTGATAAACTCTGTTGTTCAAAAGCAGTGTATTATCCACTGATATACTATCCACTGATAGTGAAAATCATCCACTACTTCCATTTTACCGTTGTAACCACTGCCTTCATCAGTATCTTTCATAAAAGTACCGTCCTTCTTTTCACCAGGGGTTGGCATGTGGGCAGTACATTGTGATCAGACCTTTTGTAACCGCTGCCACGTCAGCCTTCACTTTTCCCTCTATAAAACCCCCACTTCACATCAAAACAGGGTTTTACTGTCGAATTGAATTCTCAAAAATTCTTTTCTCAAAGCAGTTTCTTCGTCAAATTTCTTCATCATCTTCTTCGTTCATCATCTTCAAAATGACGAAATCGAAGCATTCTACAAAACCCACTTCCAAATTATCTTCAAAACAAGCCTCTCAAAAGGCAACATCCACTGAACTTCCACACAAACCACCTCACAATCTTCTGGGTCTTTTCACAAAACCCAGCAACACAAATATCTTCAACTCTATCATTGATACCATCTCCGCATCAAAGTACAAAACTTTGTTAACAGCGGATGCACCAATTTACTTGACAACCCAAAGTGAGTTTTGGAAAAATGCAACCCTTGATAAACAAGGAGACACTGTAATAGCCATCAACTCTTCTTTAAAGGGTAAAGCCGTCAAGATTACATCACAATCCATCTCAGAGGTCTTTCAACTCGACGATCGGGAAGGTAAAATTACTTTTCCCAAAAACGAGTTAAAAAATGATTTTCTGGAAAGAGGGTATAATGCAGAAGTGAAAAAGGACACCTTACAAAAAGGTTACTTCCCTTCTGCAACAAGGTTTTTATTTCATACCCTTCTATTGTGTGTTTCAAACAAAACCACTGCTTTTAATGAAATACCATTAAAAATTCAAAATCTGGGATATGCTATTCTTCAAGAATAAAATTTTAATTATTCCCGGGAAATTTTTAATGATCTGGTTAAAAATGTTGAAACAAAATCATTCTTACTGTTTCCAAGATTTCTAAGTTATTATTTTGAAAAGAAATTCAGTAAGAATGATATGTCTGAAATAAACCAAGGTGACTCTTTACAAATGAACAGCTTAACTGCTGAAACTTTTACAAGAATGTCAACACCTTGCAAAACACAAGCAGAGGTGCCTGAGCAGAATTTAGCAGCTACCACTGCTCCTCAGGTATCTGCTGCTGAGCCCACTGCTCAAGGTGATCAAAGTAGTACTACAACTACTTTGAAACCCACACCTAAAATCACTAAAAAGCCACAGAAAAAGAAAAATCAAAAACCCCCCAAACCTACCAAAAAGGCAACTCTGGAGGATGAGATACCAGAGCAACTGCCTGTGACAAAACAAAAGTCACAAGAAACCACTGCTGCTTCTTCCTCACAGCAGTTGGTACAAATATCTCAACCCATAACCGAAACTCCTCCTGCTTCTTCTCAAAAAGAACAGGTTGTACACATAGGGACTCCACACTATGATGCTCTGGAATCACTCGATTCCATCATCCACAGCCCACTGCCCGGGGCACATTTTCTTTCTACACCAAACATCACATCCACAATTCCCCCACCAACTAAACTTCTGTTGGATGCAATTGATTTGAACCAGGCACTAACCAGTCCTTCTCAATCACCTATCAATGAGAACATGCCTCAACAAATGACTGGGTCTGATGTATCAATCTTTGCTAACCCACCAACACAACCTGAGGAGGTTACACCCCTTGAGTTACACGTAACTCTTAGTGGTAATCCAAGTGAAGCAGCCACTACAACTGTTGAACCCACTGGTTTACAGTTGGACAGTGGTTACATTAATAAGACTTCCTTGGAGGCAATTCCTTCCATAGTACCTCTGACATCTACCAGTGGATTCTTTTTTACCACTGGCAACATTAAAAGATTGTCAAGTGTTGAAGGAAGAAGACCCCAGTACCAAGAAAAAGGGGCATCAGTGGTTAATGTTTGGAGTACACTCCCTACTTCAACCACTGATAAAACCACTGCTAGTGGGAAATCAGATGATCCCATTAAATTGGGTGATGGTTTAAAATATTTGGAATTGACGGAACGTATTAATAAACTGGATACTTCAGTTGTAGATATCAAAGAAATGTTGCAACAGTTGTTGACAGTACAAAAGATGCAATCCACTGTTGTTCCACCTCAAGCACCTGCTCCACCACAGGCACCTGCTACAAATGAGCTCTGGAATCTATTTCAACCCTTTCTCCAACAACAAAAACAAATGGCTGATTAGCAACATGAAATACATGTACAAAAGCTGAGAAGCATCATGGAGTCTAGGTTCAAGAACACACAAGCAGACATCAAGGCTCTCAAGGCCCATTTATTGCACACCACTGGCACTGCTCCTCCAACAGTTCTTTTTATTGATCAACTTCCCCCAGATAATGCCAAAAAGGGGGAGAAAATTCAGGAGTGGAAGAAGAAGGGAATAGATGATGGTCTCTACAATGAACCGGAAAAAGATGCTATGACCAGAAATATCCCTTTGCCAGATGGTAGCAAAAAGGTTGATGTTACCCAAGAAGCACTTGATGAAGGAGTAGCAAGTGTAAAAAGGGATAGAGCGGCAAAGGATATTTCAAGATGGAATGAGGAGAAAAGAGCTTACATGGAACTGAATGCGCAGGGTTGTTCTGGGCTAAAGGATGTTCAAAATCCTGAGCTAAAAAGAAATCTCACTAGAAAAGTGAAGAAACCCAAGTCCACACCATCCCGAATTCCAAAGCAGAATCTAAAGCCACCATCCAAAAGCCAACAGCATCAAACCTCCACCCAAACAGCTGTTGTAACTCCTGCTGTATCAACTACTGCTGGTACTTCAGAAGTTTCAACATTTGTTATCACTTCAACACACACCACAACCACTGTCTTACCACCACCACCATCACCACCAAAAACAAACTCACCACCATCTCCTCCTGCCAAAAAGCAGAAGACAACAGATGTTACAACATCTGCTGTAATAACAACAGTGGTTGAAACACCGGTTGTTTCAACAGCTGTTAGTAAATCACAAACCACTGCCACTCAAACTACCACCACTGTTCCACCCAAAGCATCATCAGTCCCTCCTCAAACAAAAAGGAGAAGGCTAATCCTAAAAGATGATGACACATCTCCACCACCAACATCTTCAAAATCTCTGTCACTTGTCACAATTCCAAAACCCAAGCCTTTTTCTTCAGCTCAAATTTTAAAGTCATTACCTCCTGCTGGTGTCTCATTTCCTCTGGAACTCATAGCAGTTAGGGAAGAAACCAAATCCTTCTACTATGAGGATGACCCAGCTAAAAGGAGTTTGCCATCAGTTGAAGGATATCCCAGGCCAAACAATATTGAAGAATACTTGAAACTCAAGGCCAAGCAAGCAGAGGATATCACAATAAAAAATAAACAAGGGAAATCTGATAGAGAATTTGAGCAAAACTATCAGTTTCTACTCACACAGGTCAGATCTATGGAGCAATTTGCCAAAAATGTATGTCAGCAAATCTCAGAAAGTGCAGATGAGTCCTTGAGAAAAGACTACATTGATAACATCATGACCTACAAGAAATACAAGGGGGGAGAAACACATGTACAAAAACTGGACCATTCCTGAGCTTGAAAAAGAGGCAGCCAGGATTCAAGAAATGATCAAAAATAAGGTCAAGCAGACTCCTCCTGAAAAGTTCAAACAATTTGAAGCTGATAAGGCCTTAGAGTTGAAGAGAATGAAAGAGGAGCTGATAGCAGCTGATTATGGGTCAAAGCATTCTGTGACAAAGTGGGGAGAAGACATGGTCAGGGCTACCTACAAAAAGTTGGAGGAACTTAGAAAAAAAGATCCAACAGTTCCACAAAAGCCTGACTATTCCAAAGCAGAGGTCTCAAAAAGACCACCAAAGCTGCAAGTCAAAAGAACCACTGCTCCAGCTGGTGCTGCCATCTACAAAAGAAGGAGTCAAAACCAGTCAGGAGCTGAAACAGTTCAAGATCTAAAGGCTGGAAATGACCTTGTAAAAGAGGGCATTAAATTAATGATAAAATAAGATCTTGAATTGGAACAATCTGCAAGTACTGCTCAGCCAGTCATGAATAGGCCAGCTTCACCAAATACCTCTTCAAATAAAAATCTCCCAAGAAACCCATCAGGCTCAAAAGTACTAAAGTGGGAAACTGACAAACAGACCCATGTATTGACTATGTTCAGGTCTGATGGAGAAGTGAAGAAAATATAAAGGGAACAAGCACTTGGCCTAAGTCTTGAAGATTTACAGGATCTCCTTGATCTTCCACTTAGCAGGGATGATGATGACACAGATGCCTTAACCTTTGAGCTACAACTTAAAGGGAAAATAAGGGAACTGTTGATGAGGCAATAAAGTTCCACAATAATGAAGAGTTTTGGCATTATCTGTTCCAGGGGGAGATTGTTGGGATTGAACCCTACCTAAGGAACAGATAATTAAAGCCAAAACTGGATCAGAGCAGTGGATCCAGAATAAGCAGATGTTACATACAAGTCTCTCCCCTTGAAAGTGGTTTAAACATCTGCTGACCTCCTATCTACTGATCGTGCAAACTGCTGACTTCCAAACTACTGATCAAGTAAAGACCTAATGAAAGACTAAAGCTCTGCTGGTTCAATCTACTGCCTTGAGTCAAGCACTGCTGATCCGGACAAGTACTGCTGGGTTCACATCAGTGGAAGGATGCAGCAGTAGTTTACCATGTCATTATGTAATGTAATGTAATAGCAGTAGTTAGCATAGCAGTGTTTGTATTGATCAGAGGTAAAAGTTTGTTAGGAGGTTGGATGTCACTTTCATGCTGACGTCAGCTTAGATGCTCAGTGGTTTGCGAGTGATTATAAATAGAACAGTGCTCTGTACTGTTCTATTAGCTCTTTGCACAATCGTCTTCTCTGCACGAACAAACACTGAGCTCTGGCTGAGGGGGAGTTTGCATTAAGCATTGCATTGTAATCGTTGTTGAAATTAAATTCAATCTTTCGGTTCTTTGTGAAAAGTGTTTGATCAAAGCAATACTCTCGTTTGATTGTATGCAAAGTTTGTTTACATCTTAATTCCGCTGCACAACTCATCCATCTTCATTCTAATTCAAACGAAAAATACAATCAAAACCAAACTCAGATCCAACAAGCATCAATACAAAGAATGGACTATCAGTGAATTACAAGAAGAGATAGCCAGAATTCAAAAGATGCTTAAAGACAAGGTCAAACAAACTCCTCCGGTATGGGCCAAGTACAAGAAAAATGTACCTGAAAGAACCCTGAAGCTAAAAAGAATGAAAGAAGAACTAATAGCTGCTGATTATGGGTCAAGGAACCAGGTAACAAGATGGTCAGAAGTTAAAGTCTTAGCCACTTACAAAAGGTTAGAAGGGTTGAGAAAGAAAGATCCAAATGTTCCTCAAAAGCCTGATTATCCTGAAGCAGTGGTTCCAGCTAAACCACAAAAGTTACAAATCAGAAAATCCACTGCTCCACCTGCTTCCATCCTTTATCAAAGAAGGAAACAAAAGCAAATGGATGATGAAACAGAAGCAGATAAAGCACAAGGGGATTACATTATAAAAATGGTCCTTCAGCAAATGATGGCAGAAAATATTGAATTGGCAAAAGCTGCAAACACTGCCCAAAGTGTTATAACCAGGCCTCCATCTCCAAACTCATCATCAATAAAACCTCTCCCAAGAAACCCAATGAATTCAAAAATACTAAAGTGGAAATCTGACAAACAGACCCACGTATTGACTTTGCTCAAATCCAGTGGTGAGGTGAAGCACATATCAAGGGAACAAGCACTTGGCCTGGGTGTTGAAGATCTGCAAGATCTCCTTGAGCATACACTGTGCAGGGATGAGGATGATACAGATTCCTTGGACTTTGAATTACAATTCAAGGGACAAGTCAGGGAATTATTGATGAGACAATAAAAATCCAGAATAATGAAGAGTTTTGGCATCATCTGTTCCAGGGGGAGATTGTTGGGATTGAACCCTATAGAGGAACAGTTTATTAAAGCCAAAACTGGATTAGATCAGTGGATTCAGAATAAGCAGATGTTTGTATTTGATCTTTCCCCTTGACAGTGGCTCTAACATATGATGGATTCAAGTACTGCCCTTCCTAACTACTGCTGACCCAAAGGACTGATGAAGACTATGTGCTGATGCTCAATCAACTGTTATGTCTCAAGTACTGCTAAAGACCAAAGCACTGCTGGAGCATAAGCAGTGGAATGAAGGCTCAGTTGTTTTGTTTATGCTTTGTATATTGTAATCAGTTGTTTGTAATCAATGGTTGTAACAGGTCAGTAGTTTGAGTTTATTAGGAGGTTAGATGTCACTATCATGGTGACGTCAGCAAAGATGCCACAGTGGTTTGTTCTGTACTATAAATAGAACAGTACCCTATACTGTTCTATTAGCTCTCTTCATCACAAGTCATTCTGTACGAACATTCTCTGTGAGCTCAGGCTGAGGGGGAGATTTTATGCATTCATGCAAGTGTAATTGAAGATTGTAATAAATATAATCTTTCGATTCTCTGTTAAACATGTTTTTTGAAAGCAATTCTCTCATTTGATTGTGTGTTGAAAGTTTGTTTCATTTAATTCCGCTGCACTTTATCTTAATTCATCTTCATTATATTCAAACAAGCACAATCATAAGAAACTCAGATCCTAACAATCCACCCCTTGATTTCTTTAATTTGTTTATTAGATCATGTTGGTTCCTTGAGAAACATTAAGACCACTAGATAACACCATGTTGGAATGTCACGGCCCCCGGCCCGGTTTGACCCGGTTCAGGAGCCGCGGGACAGAAAATCCCGTGGTATTTATTTAATTGAGTTGACAGCGGAAGATTTTAGCAGGATCTCTTTTATATTTATTTTTTTAAAACTGAAAATGATTATTTTATTTCATAATTCGGAATAAAATACTGGTAGTTTACAATAAAGTGATTTCACTGGGAAATCCTTATTTTACAAAACATGTTTCTTATTTATATTGAGCCACTTCCTTAAGCTTGTAGTGCTTCGCGGCACTTTTCCTGGATCACAACAGATCACCTGAAACATGTTTGAAAAAGGTTTTGTCAGCGGGGAAATACTGGTGAATCATTCTTTTTACTAAAAACAACACATTGTTATAATTTACAGTATTAAGAGCGATTACAATGTTTATATATATATCAACCATTTACCCAACGGTATTTGTCACTCGACCACCTATTGGCTATCTCGTTGTCCAATGGTGCCTGTGACTATGGTCATATCACCCCTTGGCTAACCCGTTGTCCAATGGTGATGGTTATCAAGTAATGTATACAAAACCCCACATACCGGCTGTAATTTGGAGATTACAAAGACTTAATCCCTGTAATTATAACTTTGAAAATAAATAGGGTTTTGGAAACAATTTGGTAAAAAGAGAATGACTCACATTGCAGATTTATGCGGGCAGAGTTTTAGTCTATTGATTAGCCTGATAACCTAATTTAAATAACAATGCACACGAACTAGGTTAGTAACTAATACAGCATTTATGATAACTCATGAGATTAAACCCTCACAATGAATGACAAAGTGCAATACTTAAACATCCATCGAATTCACGACGAATGACAAAGTATAAACCCAATTCGAGCAGCACTTAAACATTCATCGGATAGTTTCAATCGATCGGACATTGAATCGTAGCAGCGATCGAGTTAATACCCGGTATCGTAGCAGCACCTCACTAATTTGAGAGTAATATTCGAATTTGGACAGTATAACTTTGTTTTTTGAGATTTTGTTTCGACACCATCGAACTGCTCGGGAACCAAGCTATTTATAGCTGAAATTTGAGGTTCACGCGGCCCGCATAAACCATCTCTAAAACTTACGCGGCCCGCGAGGGTGACCTAGTCTACGCGTAGGCTTGGTGTGTCACGGGTAGGCTTGCCAGCTGGTTAACGCGTGGCTCGGATGCTTATCCGGTCAAATCACATCTTGACGCGGCCCGCGTAAGGCTAAGCTAACCCTTACGCGGCCCGCCTGAAACCCATGTTTCATATTTTATTGATTTTTCATGCGTAGTATGGTTTCAGGGGTTCAGGTTTTCACTTATGGGTTATTTTGGGACAATTTTGAGAGTCCTTACATGGAAGTTTGTTTAAAATGACCACAAGTTCCTAACAACTCCTTATTTCACAAGCACAACACTTCATTAACTTCTCCCTCTCCTCCCTTGGTCTCAGCCGAGAATCACCACACCACCACCATCACTTTCAAGTCTTGATCATCCATTCTAAGGTGTTACAAAGGTGTAAGGAGCTAGATTAAGGAGCTTGGTGCCATTGGAAGTTGAAGGACCATTCTCTAGAGCTATTAACCACCTAGTTTATCATCTTCTTCATCTTTGGTTTCTTCCCTAGCCTTGTGCTAGTAGTAAGACTCTTATAACTCCATTTTACTTCTCATTATGTTGATTAAAAGAATATGTAAGATGTTAAACATGAAGATCATGAAAGAATAAGAAGATCATCTTTAACATAAAGCTCACTAACATAAGAATCATTGTTGTTTTAGTGTATGTGTGAATCTTGATTGTGATTTCTTGTGAATATGATGTTAATCATCATAAGGAAACTTGCTAGGTTGTGATTAAACACGTGATCTAGCAAGTGAGAGGATGGATCTTGCGAAATCAAAATGATCATCCTAATATGTGAAACATGAACTTGAAAACAAAGATGATTTAGTGTATGATGAAGTATGATACATGTTAAAAGTCTTGTAAATGGATGATTACAAAACTAATTTTCTCAAGAAACCAAGTTTATTTACAAGATATACATAACCATGATTTTTAAAGAAACTAACCATATTTTTAGTGATAAATCAAAGCTAGAAACATATTGTTAACAAGAAAAATTCAAGAAGAAATATTTTAGAAAAATCATCTTATAAGTTGTGAAGGACTAATTTTTTCAAGAATGATATTTATGAACAAAGAAACATGTTTTAAAGGGTAACTAAGTCTACTAAATAACACGGTAAGTTACTACAAGTTTTTACAAAAATTTCAAGTTCATGATGTAGTGTAAATTGCATGATTTTGGCTCATGGTAAGTGGTGATTGAATTTCTGTTGATTGGTGATGATTTTAAAAGAAAATGATATGCTTTGAAAGCATGGAAACCTCCATTTTTAAGGGGAAACTATGGCAAAAATTTTGTAGAATTTAAACACTTAGAAAAATATTTTTAAACAAGTGTTTATAAGTAAATTTTAACCATGGTTTTTCATATAAAATTTGCATAAATTTTGTTACAAGAATTACAAATGTTGGAGGTTGTTTTTGATAATTAAAAGTGACTAAGAAAGTATTTAGGAAAATATATATTTAGATGTCACAATTTGTGTGATTACTTATATATTATGTATATTAGTTATATTATTTTAGGACTTGAAATAATATAACTTACCAAAATAACAAGAATTATAACACAAAATATTACCAAAATTCCAAGGAAATGAATATATAATTTATACCAAAAAATTGGACAAACCGAACAAGGAATATGGATTATAAATAAATATATATTCCGGAATTAAGTTCATATATATTTCGACAAATAAGTTAAACGATATTTTGGAAATCAAAGAAACGAAAATTATAATTTTACAAGTGTTACAAAAATATATCATATTTTTGTCAAGTAGAAAATACATTATTTTTTAGTAGAGAAAAGATATATATATTTTCTTGAATTATTAGAAGATATATTGTTTTGAAGAAAATACATATATTTCCTTAAACAAATTTAGAATATATTATTTTGGGGTGAAAAATGGATTTATAAATATTTTCTAAGTTAATCTTGAAAATATATTATTTTTGAGGATTATATGAAAATATAATTACTTTTGCCAAGGAAGAATTATAGATAATTTTCTATAAAAGTTTTCTTAAAATATATATATTTTAAGGATATATATATTGGTGATTTTTATTGGTTAAAAATAATATTCCGGAAAATTAAATACAAGAATTAAGTATAAGAATACTTGATAAATACAATAAAAATACGTATTTTTTTACTTACAAATACACACCGGAATACGCCACCAATACTTGGCAAAATACACAAGTCTAAAAATACAAGTATAAGTATACCCATCCTTGGGAGAATTATTCATGGAAGGATTACAAGTCAATTAAGTTAAAACATATTATTTTAACAAATATTCCAAAAATTAATAAATATAATTCAAGTTAAAATATTATTATTTTAACCAATAAGTATATACTTATGGAATAATATTTTGTGCATCAAGACATAACTCGAAGATACTAAGTCATAACAATTAAGACTAAAAGCCGAGGCATGACCCATACATCTAATAAACCATAACACGTGTGTAGATAGTTGCACGACTTCGGTACAAGATCTTTGAGTTATACCAGTTTGCAGGACGCAAGATTGTGAGTTCATGTCCCCCTTTTCTTTTAACTTTTTTCAGTTTTATAACTTCGGGGGTTAAATACATGTTACAAATATTTCAAATGTTTATAAATGGTATGGTTAGCTAAGGAATGAACTGTTAGATCATGTGAATGGGTAGTCGCACACTTAAGACCATTAATCTTCGTATAAGGACCGAGGGACAAGAGTGATAGATCCATTTGGGTGATGCGAGCCCCACCCCTGGGCCGGAAGTGGCCGAAGGTGGTGACGATGTCTTCCAGCCGGAAGCCCGATACGAAATCTGCTAGGCTTAAGCCTTCCTACGCCGTTGCACACATATTAATGACCTTGCAAATCATTAATTGATCTGTTCATAAATGCTTTCATACAGGTTTACAAATACATACTTATAGTGATTACAAGTTTATTACAAGCTCACATTCAAAACATATGAACTCGCTCAACTTTTGTTGATGTTTTCAAACTACATGTATTTCAGGAAATTGAAAATGGATCTGGCGAGCGCTCAAGGTTTTTCAAGATGTGTCTACAATAAATGATGTCATCCGCACTTTTGTAGGGTTTGATTTGGATGTTTTATGCTAGATAAGACATACAATTCAAAGCCTAGTTTTATCAATATCTTTTGCCAAGTCCTTTATGGAACTTTAAACATTTGGATTATTTGTATTTTAAACTCGAAGTCTTGGTTGATGTTAAACAATATGGTTTGTATTATTTTGAAACTTAGTAATGGATGAACATCATGATTTCTAGCATATAGTTGTTTGGTATAATTGAATGCAATGATATTGAGCAAATCACACATAACACGCTTCCGCAAAAGTCAGGGTGTGACAGTTTGGTATCAGAGCTTCAATTGTAGCAAACTAGGTTTCCTTCTCGAGTCTAGACTACAATCATTAGGGCTCTCTCACGAAAATATTTATACAAAATATTTTTCATTGCATTTTCAAAACACCAAGATCCATGGAACAAACGTTTTACAAAAGAAAGACAAGGAACACGAGCAAGGTCATGGTTGGTGGTTTAGTTTACATGGGGTAGACTAATTAAGATAGAAAAGTCTCATGAAGGATAACGTGAATACATGATTGAGTGATGATTGTCTATGTTTGCATACACCAATGTGTTAGTAGGTTAACATATGTGCACATGTTATGATTGTTATGCTACAGGTACACATGTCCTCATCAGAGAGCGGTCTATCAGAGGAGAACGATCCGATGGCGATCGTCTCCAATGACAAGGTGGCGCCTCTACCAGAGGTTTTGACTTCAGACACCTACAGCGACCCAGAGATGCTATCTGAGGACGACGATGACTTTCAGCCTTTCTCTCTCCCAGACTTTGGAGACGACGTACCTATCGCTGATGGCATTCCTATCGAGGATCTTTTTTATTTCCCTGCTCCTATCCACGATCATCTCATCATCGGTCACCCCGATGGTGAGCATATTGTCATACCTATCCACGACGCTGTTCCCCTCTTGCTCATTCCTCAAGAGGATTGGCCCTTTGACGATCTTTTTGGCGATGATGTCGATTTATTTTTGGATGGACCCCCAGCTAATGTTCAGTGTGACGGGGAGGTTGATGATGACAATGCTATATTAGATATACTACCTCATGTCATACCTGTTATCGAGTTATCTTCTGACTCCAGCTTGCATTCAGTTTCAGACTTATTTGAGTTTGTGACTTCCTCAGCCCTGCGGGCGACAAGACTGCAGCTTTATGCCACTGATTCCGATGACGACACTGCGATGTCTGCTGCGCCATTATCCCCTGCTAGAGTCCCTACGCCTCCTCACATCCCAGAACCTGTTCCTGAGCCAAACCCTGTTCCGTTTGGTCAGCCTGATATTGCACTACTCGTTCCAGAGCCGATTCCTGATCCTGACTATGTTCCATTTGGTTTACCAGATATCGCACCTCTCATCCCGGAGCCGGTTCTTGCTCCATTGGATCTCCCACTTGTTGATCCCTATGTACCACAGCCCCCACCAATCAGTGTTGCTCCCCCACCTCCTGTTGAGTTTGATGCTCATCGTACTAACCTTTCGATTGTCTTCCTGCAGGATATCCCTGCACCCCGACCAGGGGAGGGTACCTCGGGACAGCCCCCGAGTTTGGACCCGTTTGCTTCTGTCGATTTCCCTCCGATTCCAAAGACTACACCTTTTACTCCATTTACATCTACATCACTTGATGAGCCATCACGATGGTTCCCTCCGTATACCATGCCTATCTCTGACCCCTACCATCCCTCTCATTATGGAGGCTACACTCGGGATGAGTTGCTTTTGTCACTCCAGTTGTAGTTTGAGATCTTGAGTCGTAGAGTTCTTGAGTTGGAGCTCGGTGAGGGTGCCCGACGGTCACCCTGTCCCTGTCATTCTGCTCCTATCCCTCCACTTTCATCGTCAGCTCCATTCGTACCTCCACCTGCTGCTCCCGCACCTATTCCGGGTTTTGATGCCCCCTTTCTCACTGTCGAGCAGCAGATTAGCTTTTGCTCCGTCGTGTCTATGAGATCGAGGAGGAGCTTCCACATGTCCGTAGTTTACTTTACTTCCCTCCTCCTCCTCCTCCTCCGCCATCAGCACCGTAGGTTTTTGGTTTTATGCAGATGCATTACTTTTGGTGAGAGCACTACAATTGAGCCGAGATTGTGAAGACTGGAAGACCACTTTTTGACTATATTATTTTTGTATACTGAGAGACTTATCTGACAAGGGCCGTGTGGCCCTATGTCTCTTTTGATGTGATACACTTTGTAAACAATGTAACCTGTGGTTGGTTATTAATGAAAAATTAATGGTCATGTTCTCATTAAATACATGGTTGAATTACATGTTCATGCTATGATTATGTTGTTGCATGATTGTTTGCTATGATGATTACTTATATATATATATATATATGTGTGTGTGTGTGTGTGTGTGTGTGTGTGTGTGTACATACGATTCCTAGACAACTATTTATCAATTTAACGAATAAGGTCTGACCTATCCGAATCTTCTTACTAGAAGAAAGATGCCGCCACAAAGAAATACCGATACCAATGACCCTCTGCCAACGACAGAGGCGGAATTACAATAGCGCATCTCACAGGCCATCGCACAGCACGGGGCCCTTCGCTCCGAACATAGCGGGGGTACCTCAGGGAATAACCCACCAACCAGTAATGTTTAGTCACCTAAGATACATTACAACTCGTTTGGATATTTTCAGTTGTGCTTTGCTAATGCTTTCTGTGAATGGTGTTGCTTGTGTTTACAGGATGTACCTACAAACAGTTCTTGGACTGCAAGCCCCTAAATTTTGATGGCACTGGGGGTGCCGTCGCCTTCGTATGCTGGGTGGAGAAGACAGACTCTGTTTTGAGGATGAGTAAATGTGCTCCAGAGCAAAGAGTTACGTACATTTCTGGGCTGTTTCTTGACGGAGCACTCTCGTGGTGGAACCTCCAGGTGCAGACTTTGGGTGAGGCTGCTGCTATGCATTGACGTGGAATGAACTGAAAGAGTTGATGCGTAAAAAGTATTATTCTCGAGCGAAGATCCAGAAGTTGGAAACGGAATTCTGGAACTTGAAAATGGATGGTCCAAAGGTGGCTGAGTATGTGCAGAGATTTCATGATTTGTCGAGAGTTGTTCCTTATTTGGTGGAGCCGGAGTTTAAAAGGATAGAACGTTTCATCTGGGGATTGGCACCACAGATTCTGAGCATGGTGACAGTGTCCAAGCCTCCAACTATTTCCGAGGCTATTGACTTAAGTGTGGCGCTTACAGAAGAAGCAGTTAGGTTGGGAAATGGAGGACAAGGTGGTAATGGAAACCGTGGTGGGCATGGAAATGGAGGACAAGGTGGTAATGGAAACCGTGGTGGGCATGGAAATCAGATTGGGAATCAAAATCAGGGAGGAAATGGTAATTTCAGTGGAAACGGAAATCGTGGTGGTTATGGGAACCAAGCTAGTAACGGAAATCGAGGAGGAAACAACAATAACAACAACCAGGGTGGTAATGGGAATGGATGCGGCCAAGGATGTTATGGTTGCGGTGATATGGGGCACTTTAAGCGGGAATGACCTAAAAATAATCAAGCACGTGGAAGGGTGTTCACCATTGGAGCTAGGGAAGCACGCCAGGATCCAAACGTGGTTACTGGTACGTTCCCTATTAATCAACGTTATGTATCTGTGCTGTTTGATAATGGTGCCGATTTTAGCTTCGTATCCCTAGATTTTATGAATACACTTGGTTTAGTTGCGAATAAATTAGACGTCCCGTATTCAATAGAGTTGGCTAATGGAAAGTTAGTAGAGGCGAATGAGGTGATTAGAGGTTGTGTTATGGAGCTTGGAGAGCGTGAGTTTTCGATACCTTCTACCAGTCGATTTGGGAAGTTTTGTTGTCGTAGTTGGGATGGATTGGTTGTCTAGCAACCATGCAAAGATAATGTGCCATGAGAAGATCATTCACATTCCAATGACGAATGAAGAAACGATCGTGATTCACGGAGAGAAGCATGATACGCCTTTGTGGATCATCAATTGCATGAAGGCACAGAAGTTTCTACGGAAAGGATGTGTTGCCTTCTTAGCTCACGTTTAAACACTTAGAAAAATATTTTTAAACAAGTGTTTATAAGTAAATTTTAACCATGGTTTTTCATATAAAATTTTCCATAAATTTTGTTACAAGAATTACAAATGTTGGAGGTTGTTTTTGATAAATAAAAGTGACTAAGTATGTATTTAGGAAAATATATATTTAGATGTCACAATTTGTGCGATTACTTGTATATTATGTGTATTAGTTATATTATTTTAGGACTTGAAATAATATAACTTACCAAAATACCAAGAATTATAACATAAAATACTACCAAAATTCCAAGAAAATGAATATATAATTTATACCCAAAAATTGGACAAACTGAACTAGGAATATGGATTATAAATACATATTCCAGAATTAAGTTCATATATATTTTGACAAATAAGTTAAATGGTATTTTGGAAATCAAAGAAACGGAAATTATAATTTTTACAAGTGTTAGAAAAATATATCATATTTTTGTCAAGTAGAAAATACATTATTTTTTAGTAGAGAAAAGATATATATATTTTCTTGAATTATTAGAAGATATATTGTTTTGAAGAAAATATATATATTTCCTTAAACAAATTTAGAATATATTATTTTTGGAGTGAAAATGGATTTATAAATATTTTCTAAGTTAATCTTGAAAATATATTATTTTTGAGGATTATATGAAAATATAATTACTTTTGCCAAGAAAGAATTATAGATAATTTTCTATAAAAGTTTTCTTAAAATATATATATTTTAAGAATATATATATATATATTGGTGATTTTTATTGGTTAAAAATAATATTCCGGAAAATTAAATACAATAATTAAGTATAAGAATACTTAATAAATACAATAAAAATACGTATTTTTGTACTTACAAATACACACCGAAATACGCCACCAATACTTGGAAAAATACACAAGTCTAAAAATACAAGTATAAGTATACCCATCCTTGGGAGAATTATTCATGGAAGGATTACAAGTCAATTAAGTTAAAACATATTATTTTAAAATATTCCAAAAATTAATATATATAATTTCAGTTAAAATATTATTATTTTAACCAATAATTATATACTTTGGAATAATATTTTGTACATCAAGACATAACTCGAAGATACTAAGTCATAACAACTAAGACTAAAAGCCGAAGCACGACCCATCCGTCGAATAAACCATAACACGTGTGTAGGTAGTTGCACGACTTCGGTACAAGATCTTTGAGTTATACCAGTTCGCAGGACGCAAGATTGTGAGTTCATATCCCCCTTTTCTTTTAACTGTTTTCAGTTTTATAACTTCGGGGGTGAAATACATGTTACAAATATTTCAAATGTTTTCAAATGGTATGGTTAGCTAAGGAATGAACTGTTAGATCATGTGAATGGGTAGGCGCACACTTAAGACCATTAATCCTCGTATAAGGACCAAGGGACATGAGTGATAGATCCATTTGGGTGTTGCCGAAGGTGGTGACTATGTCTTCCAGCCGAAAGCCCGGTACATATTCTGCTAGGTTTGAGTCTTCCTACGCCGTTGCACACATATTAATGACCTTGCAAATCATTAATTGATCTGTTCATAGACGCTTTCATACAGGTTTACAAATACATACTTACAGTGATTACAAGTTTATTACAAGCTCACATAGAAAAACACATGAACTCACTCAACTTTTGTTGATGTTTCAAACTACATGTATTTTAGGAAATTGAAAATGGATCTGGCGGGCGTTCAAGGTTTTTCAAGATGTGTCTACAATAAATGATGTAATCCGCACTTTTGTAGGGTTTGATTTGGATGTTTTATGCTAGATAAGACATACAATTCAAAGCCTAGTTTTATCAATATCTTTTGTCAAGTCCTTTATGGAACTTTAAACATTTGGATGATTTGTATTTTAAACTCGAAGTCTTGGTTGATGTTAAATAATATGGTTTGTATTGTTTGGAAACTTAGTAATGGATGAACATCATGATTTCTAGCATATAGTTGTTTGGTATAATTGAATGCAATGATATTGAGCAAGTCACACATAACACGCTTCCGCAAAAGTCAGGGTGTGACAGTTTGGTATCAGAGCTTCAATTGTAGCAAACTAGGATTCCTTCTCGAGTCTAGACTACAATCATTAGGGCTCTCTCACGAAAATATTTATACAAAATATTTTTCATTGCATTTTCAAAACGCCAAGATCCATGGAACAAACGTTTTACAAAAGAAAGACAAGGAACACGAGCAAGGTCATGGTTGGTGGTTTAGTTTACATGGGGTAGACTAATTAAGATAGAAAAGTCTCATGAAGGATAACGTGAATACATGATTGAGTGATGATTGTCTATGTTTGCATACACCGATGTGTTAGTAGGTTAACATATGTGCACATGTTATGATTGTTATGCTACAGGTACACATGTCCTCATCAGAGAGCGGTCTATCAGAGGAGAACGATCCGATGGCGATCGTCTCCGACGACGAGGTGGCGCCTGTACCAGAGGTTTTGACTTCAGACACCGACAGTGACCCAGAGATGTTATCTGAGGATGACAATGACTTTTAGCCTTTCGCTCTCCTAGACTTTGGAGACGACGTACCTATCGCTGATGGCATTCCTGTCGAGGATCTTTTTTATTTCCCTGCTCCTATCCATGATCACTTCATCATCGGTCACCCCGATGGTGAGCATATTGTCGTACCTATCCTCGATGCTGTTCCCCTCGTGGTCATTCCTCCTGAGGATTGGCCCTTTGACGATCTTTTTGGCGATGATGTCGATTTATTTTTGGATGGACCCCCAACTGATGTTCAGGGTGACGGGGAGGTTGATGATGACGTTGTTGTATTAGATATACCACCTCCTTTCATACCCGTTATCGAGTTATCTTCTGACTCCAGCTTGCATTCAGTTTCAGACTTCTTTGAGTCTGTGACTTCCTCAGCCCTGCGGGCGGCAGGACTGCAGCTTTATGCCACTGATTCCGATGACGACACTGCGATGTCTGCTGCGCCATTATCCCCTGCTAGAGTCCCTACGCCTCCTCACGTCCCAGAGCCTGTTCCTGAGCCAGACCCTATTCCATTTGGTCAACCTCATATTGCACCACTCGTTCCAGAGCCGATTCCTATCCTGACCATGTTCCGTTTGGTTTACCAGATATCGCACCTCTCATCCCGGAGCCGGTTCTTGCTCCATTGGATCTCCCACTTGTTGATCCCTATGTACCACAGCCCCCACCAGTCAGTGTTGCTCCCCCACCTCCTGTTGAAACTGATGCTCACCGTACTGACCATCTGATTGTCTTCCTACAGGAGATCCCTGCACCCCGACCAGGGGAGGGTACCTCGGGATAACCCCTGAGTTTTGACCCGTTTGCTTCAGTCGATTTCCCTTCGATTCCACAGACTACACCTTTTACTCCATTTACATCTACATCACTTGATGAGCCATTACGATGGTTCCCTCCATATACCATGCCTATCTCTGACCCCTACCATCCCTCTCATTATGGAGGCTACACTCGGGATGAGTTGCTTTTGTCACTCCAGTTGCAGTTTGAGATCTTGAGTCGTAGAGTTCTTGAGTTGGAGCTCCGTGAGGGTGCCCGACGGTCACCCTATCCCTGTCATTCCGCTCCTATCCCTCCACATTCATCGGCAGCTCCATTCGTACCTCCACCTGCTGCTCCCGCACCTATTCCGGGTTTTGATGCCCGCTTTCTCACTGTCGAGCAGCAGATTAGCTTTTTGCTCCGTCGTGTCTATGAGCTCGAGGAGGAGCTTGCACATGTCCGCAGTTTACTTTTCTTCCCTCCTCCTCCTCCGCCTTCAGCACCGTAGGTTTTTGGTTTTAAGCAGATGCATTACTTTTGGTGAGAGCACTACAATTGAGCTGAGATTGTGAAGACTGGAATACCACTTTTTGACTATATTATTTTTGTATATTGACAGACTTATCTGACAAGGGTCGTGTGACCCTATGTCTCTTTTGATGTGACACACTTTGTAAATAATGTAACCTGTGGTTGGTCATTAATGACAGCTCAATGGTCATGTTCTCATTAAATGCATGGTTGAATTACATGTTCATGCTATGATTATGTTGTTGCATGGTTGTTTGCTATGATGATTACTTATATATATATGTGTACATACGATTCTTAGACAACTATTTATCAATTTAACGAATAAGGCCTGACCTATCCGAATCTTCTTACTAGAAGAAAGATGCCGCCATGAAGAAATAACGATACCAACAACCCTCTGCCAACGACAGAGGCGGAATTACAAGAGCGCATCTCCCAGGCCATCGCACAGCACGAGGCCCTTCACTCCAAACATTACGGGGGTACCTCAGGGAATAACCCACCAATCGGTAATGTTTAGTCACCTAAGACACATTACAACTCATTTGGATATTTCCAATTGTGCTTTGCTAATGCTTTCTGTGAATGGTGTTGCTTGTGTTTACAGGTTGTACCTACAAACAGTTATTGGACTGCAAGCCCTAAATTTCGATGGCACTGGGTATGCCGTCGCCTTCGTATGCTGGGTGGAGAAGACGGACTCTGTTTTGAGAATGAGTAAATGTGCTCCAGAGCAAAGAGTTACGTACATTTATGGGTTGTTTCTTGACGGAGCACTCTCGTGGTGGAACCTCCAGGTGCAGACTTTAGGTGAGGCTGCTGCTATGCATTGACGTGGAATGAACTGAAAGAGTTGATGCGTAAAAAGTATTGTTCTCGAGTGGAGATCCAGAAGTTGGAAACGGAATTATGGAACTTGAAAATGGATGGTCCAAAGGTGGCTGAGTATGTGCAGAGATTTCATGATTTGTCGAGAGTTGTTCCTTATTTGGTGGAACCGGAGTTTAAAAGGATAGAACGTTTCATCTGGGGATTGGCACCACAGATTCTGAGCATGGTGACAGTGTCCAAGCCTCCAACTATTTCCGAGCCTATTGACTTAAGTGTGGCGCTTACTGAAGAAGCAGTTAGGTTGGGAAAGTTCTTGATTTCTGAATCGAAAAAGAAAGAGACTCATGTGGAGTCATCTGGGGATAACAAACGGAAGTTTACTAACTTTAAGAAAGGCACTCGAGTGAACAACAACAATGCCAATAAGCGAAGAAACGCTAATCAGCCAGCTGAGGCACTGACTGGCGCTGCAAATGCTGAAAACAAAGGAAAAGGGTACATGGGTACCCTACTAAAGTGTGACGTTTGCCAATTTCATCATGCTAGTCGGTGTAGATATGGAAAATGTGATACTTGTGGAAAATGGGGCATTCTAAGGAGACATGCTAGTATGGTGCTGAACATGGAAATGGAGGACAAGGTGGTAATGGAAACCGTGGTGGGAATGGAAATCAGACTGGGAATCGAAATCAGGGAGGAAATGGTAATTTCGGTGGAAACGAAAATCGTGGTGGTTATGGGAACCAAGCTGGTAACGGAAATCGAGGAGGAAACAATAACAACAACAACCAGGGTGGTAATGGGAATGGACGCAGCCAAGGATGTTATGGTTGCAGTGATATGGGGCACTTTAAGCGGGACTGCCCCAAAAAATAATCAAGCACGTGGAAGGGTGTTCACCATTGGAGCTAGGGAAGCACGCCAGGATCCAAACGTGGTTACTGGTACGTCCCTATTAATCAACATTATGCATCTGTGTTGTTTGATACTGGTGCTAATTTTATGTTCGTATCCCTAGATTTTAAGAATACACTTGGTTTAGTTGCGAATAAGTTAGACGTCCCGTATTCGATAGAGTTGGATAATGGAAAGTTAGTAGAGGCGAATGAGGTGATTAGAGGTTGTGTTATGGAGCTTGGGGAGCGTGAGTTTTCGATAGACCTTCTACCAGTCTATTTGGGAAGTTTTGATGTCGTAGTTGGGATGGATTGGTTGTCTAGCAACCGTGCAGAGATAGTGTGCCATGAGAAGATCATTCTCATTCCAATTACGAATGAAGAAACGATCGTGATTCACAGAGAGAAGCATGATACACCTTTGCGGATCATCAATTGCATGAAAGCGCAGAAGTTTCTACGGAAAGGATGTGTTACCTTCTTAGCTCATGTTGTGGATAAGGAAGCCGAAGAACCGAAGCTTGAAGACATCCCAGTGGTGAGGGAATATCCTGAGGTCTTCCCCAAAGACTTGCCAGGATTACCTCTGCAACGACAAGTCGAGTTCCACATTGACTTGGTTCCGAGCGCCGCACTTGTAGCCAAGGCACCTTATCGACTTGCGCCATCAGAGATGCAAGAGTTATCCACGCAGCTACAAGAGTTATTGGACAAGGGATTCATAAGGCCGAGCTTCTCGCCTTGGGGAGCTCCAGTGCTGTTCGTTAAGAAGAAGGATGGTAGCTTTCGCATGTGTATCAACTATCGGGAGCTGAACAAGTTAACTATCAAGAATAGGTATCCATTATAGAGGATTGATGATTTATTTGACCAACTGCAAGGATCAAGCTACTACTCCAAGATTGATCTTCGATTGGGTTATCATCAGTTGCGGATTCAAGAGGAGAGTATACCAAAGACCGCATTCAGGACTCGTTATGGACACTATGAGTTCCTCGTGATGTCGTTTGGGTTGACTAATGTGCCGGTAGTATTTATGGATTTGATGAATCGAGTGTGCAAGCCATATCTCGATAAATTTGTGATCGTATTTATCGACGATATTCTGATTTACTCGCGGACAAAGAAAGAGCACGAGTAACATGTGACATCTGTGCCTCTACGACCATCATACAAATACAAAACCAATGAAATATTGTGTTTCATACTTGGGATTTGTATAATACGTGTATCATTTGCACATGTCAATTCTTGTTCAATTTCGGGCTTTAAATCGCTTTCTAAAACGTTATACGTGAACCGATGCGTAAACGTATTCAGTTTAACTCAAAAAACACTCCAGAATAGTGACATAATCTTAACATACCTTAAATAACCTTTACATAACTTAGAATAAGTTTTGGAGGGTTTGGTGTATCAAAAACAAGTTTATTCGATCGCATAGACTATTTTCGTCAAACTGCGAAACTATGCGATTTGTATAGCAACGAACATTCTGGAACTTGATCATAAGCTAAACATACCCTAAACATCCTTTACATAGCTTAGAAATAGGCTTTGAGGGGTTCGATATGCGAAAATACGCTTATTTGATCAATAGGGACTAAAAGCGTCAAAAAGTGCATAAGTTTACATTTACACGCATATCTTACGTTCTGAACATATCCGGACATCCAAAAATTTTTGTAATCATCAAAATATTTTATTTTAGTGATTGGAATGCAAAAATACCATTCGTCGTGTAATTTGGATCGTTTTTCGTGTCTGTTCGTGTTTCGTCGTAATTAACCGAATAACGTGACCATACGACCAAACGAACCGACATCTGAGATGTTTTCAAGCATATTTCATGTCCCCTATACTTTGACATCTTTTTTGAGCCTTGAAAATGGGTTAACGGGGCTTAAACGCGTCAAAAATGCACTAAATAGCGTGCAGGGACCTGTTTTGTAAAATTCTGAAACTAGCAGCCTAGCCGTAGCGCTGCGCGACGCCTAAGGGTTCTTGCCGTAGCACGACGCGACTGCCCTATCTGGGATGAAACCTTGTTTCAGCAACTGGCTTGAATTTCAGGGTCTTTTATGCTAATTTTTCAATACTATGGACTGGTTTTAAAGCTCCCATTGTATTAGAAACCATGTTCCACAAGTGTAGGGTCAAGATTGAACTTCCTAACACATGGAATTATCTCCTTGATCCAAACTTACTATTAATAGAAATGGGTTTCTCTTTCATTCCTCACATTTGATTCAAAATCTGCTCTAAGTTGAAGTCTAGGCTTCATACCTGAGTATTTTGGATCAATTCTTCCTTGCTTGGACCTTTTATAAGCTTCTTTCATGCTTGTTCTTGTATTTCAAGCACGAAACAAAGAGTGTTTGACTTTCTGCTTTGACCAGTTTATGGTCAACACAAAGTTCGTTTGAACTTTTCAACGTGAGCGTAATCACGATGGTTATAGTCCCTTGTGACTATACCTACTGATTACCGCGTTGATTAGTCGAAGTGACGAGTCAAAGTTTCGGTCAAAATATGTGTTTATGCGTATTTTGTGACGAAGCTATTTTTGGGTATCAAAACACTTTGTTTTGATATTAAACCTATTTTCTAACTTAGTTAAACATGTTTTAACATGTTTAACTCGTCACTTTTAGTCTAGTGCTTGTGTAGGGTCGTAAGTCAAGCGGTCTAAACCACCGCTTAGACTTTCGAACCCGACCCGTTTGGTCGATTGTTACGATCTGACCAAGCATATTTTGTGACCATAGCTGTATAGGGAATAACCTTCTGAGGTTATACCTTATGGTCACTTAGTTTAATTAGTTATATGATAGGTAGTTTATATGCCTTAGGAAAATGACCAAAATGCCCTTTTCATGCATAAATTGTATTTAAGCATATGTAACCTAAACTTTGTCACTTAAACTGATTATGCAACATATTTAAACATGTTAGGGCATATAATACTTGTCATAGGACTAGTTAGGCGTCTCAAACGCGCATTCGCGCGAACGACGCGTTAAAGTAGCGTAAGCTACCTTAATGGGTCGTAACGGGTCGTAAGCACTTAGGATAGGTTCCGATTTAGAATGTAGGCTTTGTTAAACCATATCACATGAGTTCCAATACTCATTTGGTTTACAAGACCTCATTCTACCCGATCTTCCGATTTAGGTGTCGATTTATTAACTTAGTGATCCGATACTAAGTGCCACTTGATTCCTTGATTGCCCGAGCTTGTTGGTTCACTTTAATCGAGGATACCTTGCAATCTCAAGTGAGTACATAGTTCCCCTCTTTTACCGTTTTCAAATGTTTTGGGGTGATTCATATGTGCTAAATGATTTTGAGTTTCCTAAAATGAATGTTATGGTTTATATTAAACACAATGATTTAAATTATATGAACTATTGAACCACTGGAACTATTGGTCTGTGTGAACTATTGAAACTACTTGAACCACTGGAACTATGTGAACTGTATGAACTATTGAACCACTGGAACTGTTGATCTATGTGAACTATTTGAACTACTTGAACCACTGGAACTATGTGAACTATATGAACTATTTGAACCATTGGAACTAATTGAACTATTAAACGATTGGGTTATGGTAAGTGATTAGGTAACGGGGCGGGTTTAATGTGATAAAAGCATGGTGGATACGCCGCTGGTACTTCCTATTTATAAGTGCTTTTAACACATTACATGTCGTTGCGTTATCTAGATCACTTGGACGAATTGTTTTCAAAAGGAAGTTATACTACAAGGTTTTCTTAACAATATAAACCATACAATGTTTACTTTCAACGTCGATTTACTACTTGGTTTACAAAGACAAATGTTTTCAGTTAAGATTCATGGCTACAATAGTTTTTTTTTACATATATATCAACTTGTAAAAGTTGATAGAAACATACTGCAAAATCAAACTCTTTTGTTTTTAAGATACACACTCGACAACTCTTGCAGTTGGACGAGGTATTGCAATATGAACTTAAGGCCATGAATCTGACACACTCACAAAACCTATGTACTCGCCGGCATTTTTATGCTGACGTATTTTCACATATTTTTCAGGTACCATAGTTAATGATGTTTGATGATGACATTGATGCATGCTCACATAGGAATGGACGAGGCCTTTGTAACTTAATAACAATGAAGGACAGTATATTCATGTTTTACTTTTAATATTCGAGACAATGTAATAAACGTAATTCAATAAAATAGAACTTCAATCCATGTGTTGTGAAACAATGATTCTGTTACGACACTCCCCGACGTTTCCGCCGCGGTTTGTTGTTTTAACGTGGTCGGGGTGTGACACAACACCTCAGAGCCATTCTAGAGCTATTAAAGAAGGAAAAGCTCTATGCTAAGTTCTCAAATTGTGAGTTTTGGATACGCGAAGTACAATTCCTCGGTCATGTGGTAAACGAAAATGGCATTCATGTGGATCCCACAAAGATTGAGGCAATCAAGAAATGGGAAACTCCGAAGACACCGACTGAGATCCGATAGTTTCTGGGTTTAGCAGGCTATTACCGTAGGTTCATCGAGAATTTCTCCAAGACAGCTCAACCGCTGACATCCCTTACCCAGAAGGACAAGAAGTATGCATGGGGAGACAAGCAAGAAGAAACCTTTCAGCTGCTCAAGAACAAGCTATGCGATGCACCGATACTATCCCTAACTGAAGGCACGGAAGACTTTGTGGTATATTATGACGCCTCGCGTCAGGGATTAGGTTGCGTGCTCATGAAACGCCAAAATGTTATCGCTTATGCTTCACACCAACTGAAAGTCCATGAGAAGAATTATACCACTCACAATCTGGAGTTAGGTGCAGTGGTAGTTGCCTTGAAGATTTGGAGACATTATCTGTATGGTACTCGATGTACTATTTTCACGGATCACAAGAGCTTGCAACACATATTTGATCAGAAAGAGCTTAATATGCGACAGCGACGATGGGTTGAGTTGCTGAATGATTATAACTGCGAGATCAAGTATCGTCCTGGAAAGGCGAATGTAGTAGCAGACGCCTTAAGTTGAAAGGAAAGGATTAAGCCCATAAGGGTTCGGGCTTTAGAAATGATTATTCAAACGGATCTCACTTCACGTATACGTAACGCACAACGAGAAGCTCTTAAGAAAGGGAATCTTAAGGCTGAATATCTCCGAGGAATGGAGAGAAGAAGTTGGTGCCTAACGAGGAAGGAACCTTGTATTTCATGGGACGCATTTGGGTTCCGCTTTATGGCGGTATTAGAGAGGTTATTTTTTCTGAGGCTCATAAGTCAAGGTACTCGATCCATCCAGGATCGAACAAGATGCACCAAGATCTGAAAGACTATTATTGGTGGCCAAGACTCAAGAGCGACGTTGCCATTTATGTGGGGAAATGCCTAACCTGTGCCAAGGATAAGGCCGAGTATCAGAAACCTTATGGGCTTCTGCAGCAACCAGAGATACCCATGTGGAAGTGGGAACAGATTTCGATGGACTTCATAACAAAGTTACCCAGGACTCCTAGAGGACACGATATGATTTGGGTAATAGTGGATCGGTTGACCAAGTCTGCGCACTTCCTACCTATTCGAGAGAAGCATAGCACGGGAAAGCTAGCTGAGCTTTACCTCAAGGAGATGGTAGCACGTCATGGAGTGCCTATCTCCATAATTTATGATAGAGATGGACGGTTTGTATCAAGGATTTGGCAATCCTTTCAGGAAGCCTTTGGGTCCCAGTTGAATCTGAGCACGGCCTTTCACCTGCAGACAGACGGTCAGAGCGAGCGAACTATTCAAACGCTGGAAAACATGCTCCGCGCATGTGTAATGGACTTGGGTGGCAGTTGGGATACTCATCTACCTCTAGTTGAGTTTTCCTATAATAACAGCTACCATACGAGTATTCAAGCCGCACCGTTCGAAGCTCTCTATGGCCGTAAATGTCGTTCCTCGTTGTGTTGGGCAGATACTGGAAATAGACAGATGGTTGGCCCCGAACTGGTCCAAGAAATGACTGACAAGATTATACAGATTTGAGAGCGCATCAAGGTGGCTCGTGATCGACAAAAGAGTTACGCGGATCAAAGACAGAAACCTTTGGAATTCGAAGTAGGAGACATGGTTTTGTTGAAAGACTCGCCTTGGAAAGGTGTAGCACTATTTGGGAAACGTGGCAAGTTAAACCCACATTACATTGGGCCATTCAAGATATTGGAAAGGATTGGTACAGTTGCATACAAGCTAGATTTACCAGAGGAACTAAACGGAGTTCACGATACATTTCACGTATCAAACCTAAAGTAAAGCCCAGCTCAAGAGACAATTATCATCCCTGCGGATGAAGTGCATATCGACGACACTCTCCATTTTACTGAAGAACCCGTTGAGGTTACAGACTGGAAAGTTAACAACACTCGGAGGAGTAGCGTTAAGTTTGTCAAGGTTCATTGGAACTCACATCACGGCCTAGAGTTTACTTGAGAACGTGAAGATCGAATGAAATCAAAGTATCCACATTTGTTCCCTAACTCCCCTGCAACCGATAGCGCAGCCTAAAATTTCGGGACGAAATTTTCTTAACGGGGGGAGAATGTGACAACTGTCAAATTTCCATGTATCCGTACAATAATTAAACAGTAATTTGTAGCTTAATGACTGTGCTTGATTTAAATTAATGACATGAATGCCTTCTGGTTATTTTCATATACATACAAGTGCATCACATATTGCATGATGTCATATCATTATTGCATGCAACACTTTATGATTCAAATGATGCACGAAACAAAGTTAGCACAGTTATCAGACAAACTAGAAGTACTGACAGGAGTTCAGTACTCAGACATACATGATGTTAAGACGCAGAATGAGCCCGAAACCAAGAGTTACACTAGTATAGTGTGTAGGAAAGTAACGATCATAAAACTGCCTTCCTATTAATAGTTTAAGTGCCGGAAAGTGCCTAAAACTCACACAAACTGCAGAATTCTGCAATTTTCAGCAAAAATCAGCATTTTAACTATACAATATTATGCAGAATTATGGTTTAATGGTCCAGAACACTTTCCCAAGTTTCGGGAATCAAAACTGTCATAAAAGGGAATATAAAGCACACTAAACTGCGTAATTTAGCACCTTAACGAACCGGTAACCAACCGAACAACCGGACACTACCCGAAACACCAAATTTTCACTAGAAGCACTGTTTTATCATTTCCGAGCAAGTTATGGTCACCGAACATCATAACACATCTTATAATCACATAACATCTAAAAACACCAACTTAACACTTAAATTCTAACTAATTTCCTTAACTATCCATTAGTTCACAACCATACCCCCCCCCCCATCTCACGGTTACAAGGGGTAGACCTACCCCTTGATTTCTTTAATTTGTTTATTAGATCATGTTGGTTCCTTGAGAAACATTAAGACCACTAGATAACACCATGTTGGAAGTTTGTTTAAAATGACCACAAGTTCCTAACAACTCCTCATTTCACAAGCACAACACTTCACTCACTTTTCCCTCTCCTCCCTTGGTCTCGGCCGAGAATCACCACACCACCACCACCACTTTCAAGTCTTGATCATCCATTCTAAGGTGTTACAAAGGTGCAAGGAGCTAGATTAAGGAGCTTGGTGCCATTGGAAGTTGAAGAACCATTCTCTAGAGCTATTAACCACCTAGTTTATCATCTTCTTCATCTTTGGTTTCTTCCGTAGCCTTATGCTAGTAGTAAGACTATTATAACTCCATTTTACTTCTCATTATGTTGATTAAAAGAATATGTAAGATGTTAAACATGAAGATCATGAAAGAATAAGATGATAATCTTTAACATAAAGCTCACTAACATAAGAATCATTGTTGTTTTAGTGTGTGTGTGAATCTTGATTGTGATTTCTTGTGAATATGATGTTAATCATCATAAGGAAACTTGCTAGATTGTGATTAAACACATGATCTAGCAAGTGAGAGGATGGATCTTGTGAAATCAAAATGATCATCCTAATATGTGAAACATGAACTTGAAAACAAAGATGATTTAGTGTATGATGAAGTATGATACATGTTAAAAGTCATGTAAATGGATGATTACAAAACGAATTTTCTCAAGAAACCAAGTTTATTTACAAGATTTACGTAACCATGATTTTTAAAGAAACTAACCATATTTTTAGTGATAAATCAAAGCTAGAAACATATTGTTAACAAGAAAAATTCAAGAAGAAATATTTTAGAAAAATCATCTTATAAGCTGTGAAGGACTAAATTTTCAAGAATGATATTTATGAACAAAGAAACATGTTTTAAAGGGTAACTAAGTCTACTAAATAACATGGTAAGTTACTACAAGTTTTTACAAAAATTTCAAGTTCATGATGTAGTGTAAATTGCATGATTTTGGCACATGGTAAGTGTTGATTGAATTGTTGTTGATTGGTGATGATTTTAAAAGAAAAGGATATGCTTTGAAAGCATGGAAACCTGCATTTTTAAGGGGAAACTATGGCAAAATTTTTGAAGAATTTAAACACTTATAAAAATATTTTTAAACAAGTGTTTATAAGTAAATTTTAACCTTGGTTTTTCATATAAAATTTTCCATAAATTTTGTTACAAAAATTACAAATGTTGGATGTTGTTTTTGATAAATAAAAGTGACTAAGTATGTATTTATGAAAATATATATTTAGATGTCACAATTTGTGTGATTACTTGTATATTATGTGTATTAGTTATGTTATTTTAGGACTTGAAATAATATAACTTACCAAAATACCAAGAATTATAACATAAAATATTACCAAAATTCCAAGGAAATGAATATATAATTTATACCGAAAAATTGGACAAACCGAACAAGGAATATGGATTATAAATATATATTCCGGAATTAAGTTCATATATATTTTGACAATATAAGACCATATACGTTTTTGACAAAAAAGTCGCAGCGGAAATTCGTACCATAAAATTTCTTTCATTATAAACGGTTTGACATACTAGAAAGTTCATTTTAAAAATAACTCTTTCAAATAGAATCATCAATCAACTCATTTAATAAATAAAAACATAACTTATATCTGCTATATTACATACGCCAACGTTCCCGTACAATCTATCTTGTGACTCGATCAATGTTCGCTTCTCTTCGTTCGTGGTAGAAGAAATCCGTATAAAACCCGTGGACAACATTCACAACTTAACTATTAGTCATTGTCAACATTTTATGACATTATTATCATACAATTAAAAATCCGTATAACATTCGACAATATAAAATTGATCCATTTCATATCTCTTATTCCGGGTTCGACTTCAACACTTCTTAAACCTGATGTTCTTATACCTATTACATTCCAATCTCAAGACAACTCATTAGTATTCGTCAATGACCAACATAATAAACCATTCATTCATACATAGATAACATCTTGCATTCACACATATTAACATTCCAAATTCCCAAGTGTATACAAACACTTACCTCTACACATATACACACTTATACACGCACACATTCATACAAACTCTCGCGCTTACCATTTGTATTCGCATAAACCTATACATCTTGTCATAATCACAACTTTCCTTAAGACAGAATTTTATGCCCACCATATTGCCTACCCATTCGTTCCTAAATTACTTAGAGATTTCCTTCACTAACACGAAGGTAAAATCCATACCTTCGCCATCAGGAGGCTCATAACAATACTTATGTTCTAAACCGGCTTTAAATAAGTTAAGAGGCATGAAAATCATTCAAACATCGAGTTCGTTTAAAATCTAGGAGTCTCATAACTTTTTTCTTGTGATCAATATTTCATAAATCATGAAACAGTTAGTCTTACATAGTTTAAAACGCGTTTAAACGAGTTCGCGGGACAAAACAAGTCAAATAAACAACTTTCGCCAGCCCAACATACCGTCGCGTCGCGCGACGGCTTCTTGCCCATGCCGTCGTGTGGCGCGACCCCCTTAAATCGACAGAATGTTCATTTTGTTTGAGCTGCAGATTTCCAGCTCCGTTTTACTTACTTATTGTGCACTAAAACGTGCATAACTTTCCTTTTACAATTCTGTTTTTCACGATTCTTTTTCCTACGTGATCGTAATTTAATTCTCTATCACATGGAGTTAACATCCGACATCCGGATTAACAAAACTTTATACTTTTAAGCTTTCGGCTTATTACCTTATTACAAAGTTTTGACCCGTTCATGCATTTATCAAAGTAACTTGTTTATTTGACCTCAATTTCTTATGAACCCTATAATTTCAACGTTGTCTATCATATGCGGTTTAGATCATGGAATTCTTGCATCTCATTAACCCATTTTCGTTCATGTGCTTATTTTGACCCGTTAATGGTATTTGCACATTTTAATGCATTTTACTCTCAAAATCATACTTTTCGCTTTCATACTTGTCCTAAGTGTTCACTTAATCAAATAGCTTCTTTCTAAAAAAAACTTTTAAGGTTGTTTGGCCCGATACACCCATCAAGGGCATTTTGGTCAACATTAGTTCCGTCCTTTACGACGAAGGACTTCATTACATATTTAACCGATCCCACGACTTAACTACAACTGTAATCACACATACCTGGCTCGGGTCAAAGCTATGGCCCGTTTTAATACTTCAACCACTAAGTTGCTAGTTAATAGCAACACAATTCCTTTCGCTATTCATCCTGTGAATTCATAATACTTGACAATACAATCATTGACATCGCCAAATGATGATATCTTCACCATTTAACCGATTTGGTCTAAAAGACCATTTAGTCCTTATGAGATTGTAATTATTCATTACCCCTTCCTTGTAACTTATTCCTTCGTTAACTCGTAATCAAAATTACCGTAATACCCTTTTTACCCCGTTTAACCCTCAACTTAGTTTCTTATCATAGTCACATGTTCCGACCCGTATCAAAACTTGTCTGAACATCATACTTCATACATTAACTTATCATATTCATAATCTATACAATGAATAGATATTCTACAAAGAGGGTGTAAGCTCAACTTACCTCGCATCCAAATATGCTTCCCATGCGTATACGTTCCGTTTGACCCGCTTCTTTCCCAAGCTTCCACACCGCTTATGTCGCAACCCCCGATCCCTTATCTGTCCCAGGAACGGGCGGACACGAGCTCAGATTTTCGGTGGTATCAGTTGTTAAATCTTGCAGCGGAAATTACATCAGGACCGTAGTTAGGAAATGTTTATCAGAGTAAACCACCATATTTAATATTAATACTCACATGGGCAAAACCCAAGTTTCTTATTACAATACATTTATAGGGATAAACCCTATGTTATTGAATTTAAAACATCGTCTTTTAGGTAACTTTTATAGCCACATTTTTACTAAGCCTTCAGTGCCCTCCAGCTGGCTTTTTACTAATTGGCTGTCACATTGGGTTACCTGAAACGCATTTTAAAAACATTTGTCAGTGGGAAATACTGGTGAGTGAATCCCAGTTTAATCAAGAAACATTTTATCAATTAAAACAGTATGGAGAGCGATCACATTGTTTATGTCTACACAATTACTCATTCAGTACTGTCAATCCTGACTTGTGGGTCATATTACACATTGGCTAACTCGTCGTCCAATGGTAACGTACTGTCATCCCCGACTTACTACTGCTACTCGTAGTAATAAATTTTGTATACAAAACCCCAACATACCGGCAGTAATTGAAGAACTACAAAGACTCAATCACCGCTTAATCACATTGTAAAACAATTAAGGTTTTGTAAAGTATTCCAAAAAGGAGGTTAACAAAAAGAGGATAAACTCACATTGCTATCTTAGACTTCGCGTAAGGGTTTCCTGGATATAATCTATAATTTATACAAATGTACATTGGTTAGTATCATAACCCTTTGAAAATATTAATGATACTCTCCCCGAGACGGCATTCCAACAACTACGTCGGGCATAACCACGACAGTTGTTACGGAACCCTAAATCAATCGGGTAGCATAACTATTATGAAACTGGGGTTATAATACTTACAACGGAGCAGAACCTTGCTAATTAGGGGTATAATACCCGACTATAATGCTTATAACTTCATAAATTCGTTTAGAAAGAAAGATGTGAGCGATGGAAAGTGAAACCCGATGGCCTGTTTATATAGTTGCTGAAACTGGTCTCCACGCGGCCCGCGTAAGATATGGGTTGGGCTTACGCGGCCCGCGTCAACATATTCGTTCAATGCGTATCTTGTCCCGGTCATCAAATAGGTCCGCCACGATGTCGACACGTGTTGGCCTAGGGTGTCTCCGCGTTTATTGATCCTATGCGGCCCGCGTAAATGTAAGCTAAAGCTTACGCGGCCCGCTTGAACTAAAGAAACCAGCGGAGTCAGTTTCCAACCTTGATACCGCCCGCGTAAAAGCTTGGGGTGGGTCTACGTGGCCCGCCTTAGCTTAATATTTATTGTTTTTAATTTATTTTATATGTTATAACATAATTCGGGCTCGGTTTTCACACACGGGGTGTTTTTAAAGACATATTGGGACTTTTTACAATATACTAAGGTGTCGGAAATATTTATGAGAGTGTCGGTTTTATCGAGGGTTGTTACATTCTCCCCACCTTGTTTTAGAGCTCATCCTCGAGATCTACTGGAATAAATGCGGATATTTCTTTTGCATTTCTGATTCAAGCTCCCAGGTGTATTTAGGTCCTCTTTTGGAGTCCCACTTTACTTTGACTAGAACTAGTCTCTTATGCTTGAGATTCTTAACTTTCATGTCTTCAATTTGTAGAGGCCTTTCTACAAACTTGAGTTGTTCATTTACCTCTATATCCTTAAGAGGTATTATTAGGGATTCATCAGCTAAACACTTTTTGAGATTTGATACATGAAATACATCATGTATTCCTGCCATTTCCTCTGGCAGTTGTAGCTGATAGGCTACAGGTCCTATTCTTCTAATAATCTCAAAAGGTCCAATATACCTGGGACTTAGCTTTCCCCTTTTGATGAATCTTACCACTCCTTTCCAAGGAGAGACTTTCAATAATACTTTATCTCCTACTTGAAACCCCAATGGCTTGCGTCAGTTATCGGCATAACTCTTTTGTCGATCACATGCGGCTTTCAGTCGTTCCTTGACTTGAATAATCTTGTCAGTTGTTTCTTGTACTATCTCAGGTCCAGATAGTTGCTTTTCCCCAATTTCTGCCCAACAAACTGGGGTTCGACATTTTCGTCCATAAAGAGCTTCGAATGGTGCAGCATTGATACTTGTGTGATAACTATTATTATAAGAAAATTCTATTAAAGGCAAGTGATCATCCCAATTACCTCCAAAATCAATTACACAAGCTCTAAGCATGTCTTCCATTGTTTGAATTGTTCTTTCGCTTTGTTCGTCCGTTTGAGGATGATAAGCTGTGCTCAATTTTAACTTGGTTCCCATTGCCTTTTGGAAACTTGACCAAAAATGAGAGGTAAATCGACTATCCCTATCAGAAACAATTGATAAAGGAATGCCATGTAAAGAAACAATTTCATTTACATATAATTTCGCTAATTATTCCATACTGAAAGTTTCTTTCATGGGTAGGAAATGAGCTGACTTGGTTAGCCTATCTACAATCACCCAGATTGTATCATTTCCTTTCCTTGTTTTGGGTAATTTAGTAACAAAATCCATTGTTATCAATTCCCATTTCCACACTGGCATTTCTAATTGTTGCAATAAACCTGGGGGCTTCTGGTGTTCAGCCTTAACTTGTGAACAGGTTAAACATTTAGAAATATAGGCTGCTATGTCTTTCTTCATTCCTATCCACCAGAAATTTTTCCTTAAATCCTGGTACATTTTATCACTTCCTGGATGCATTGTATATTTAGACTTATGGGCCTCTTCTAGTATATGATGACATAGGTTTCCTAATTTAGGTATCCACATTCTCTTTTCATGGAGTCTCCAAATTCCATCTGTTCCTTGTTTTAATTCCTTCAGCATACCTTTTAATTTTTCAGAATCATCATTGATTACTGATTCTTGTGCTTCTCTTATTTGATCATTTAAATCTACTTGCAGATTTAATTTAAGAGAACGTACCCTTTTTGGCTTTTCATGATACTTTCGACTTAAAGCATCTGCCACTACATTTGCTTTTCCTTCATGATACATGGATATCACAATCATAATCACTAAGCATCTCCATCCAACGTCTTTGTCTCATATTCAATTCCTTTTGCTTGAAGATATATCTTAGACTCTTATGATCAGTGAATATGGTAAACTTACTACCATAAAGGTAATGTCTCCAAATCTTAAGAGCAAAAATTATGGCTCCTAATTTTAAATCATGAGTTGAATAATTCTCTTCATGATTCTTAAGTTGTCTTGATGCGTAAGCTATAACCTTTTGTCGTTGCATTAATACACATCCATAGCCTAATTTTGAAGCATCACAGTAGACTACAAAGTCTTCAGTTCCTTCTGGTAATGCTAATATGGGTGTATGAGTTAATCTTTGCTTAAGGATTCTAAAGGCTTCTTCTTGTTTTAATCCCCATTCAAACTTAACAGATTTACAGGTTAGCTTAGTTAAGGGAATGGCTATTCTAGAAAAATCTTGAATAAATCTTCTATAATAACCGGCCAATCCTAAGAAACTTCTAACCTCGGTTGGTGACGCAGGGGTTTTCCATTTAGTAATTGCCTCGATCTTTGTGGGATCTACATGAATTCCTTCATGATTGACTAAATGTCCAAGAAATTGTACCTGTTCTAACCAAAATTCGCACTTGGAAAATTTAGCATAAAGCTTTTCCTTTCTTAATAAACTTAAAAGTGCATGCAAATGCTTTGCATGATCTTCTTTACTTTTAGAGTAAATTAGAATATCATCTATAAAAACAATTATGAATTTATCCAAATATGGCTTACATATTCGGTTCATCATGTCCATAAATGCAGCTGGGGCATTGGTTAATCCAAATGGCATGACAGTAAATTCATAATGGCCATACCTCGTTCTGAATGCGGTCTTAGGAATGTCCTCTTCCTATACCTTTAACTGATGATATCCTGACCTTAAATCGATTTTAGAGAAAAATCAAGCTCCTTGCAGTTGATCAAACAGATCATCGATTCTCGGTAATGGGTACCGATTCTTAATCGTGACTTTGTTTAATTCACGGTAGTCAATGCACATACGCATTGATCCGTCCTTCTTTTTAACAAACAATATCGGCGCTCCCCATGGCGACGAACTTGGTTGTATAAACCCTTTTTCTAACAATTCGTCTAATTGTTTCTTCAATTCTTGCATTTCTGCAGGTGCCAAACGATAAGGTGCTTTGGCAATCGGTGATGTTCCTGGTATTAAATGGATTCTGAATTCAACTTCCCTATCTGGAGGTTGCCCTGGCAATTCTTCTGGAAAGACATCTGAAAACTGAGATACTACTGGAATATCTTTTAAATCCTTTCCTTTAGTGTTAGTGATTATAGAAATCAAATACACTAATGATCCTTTTCTTATATAACTTGCAGTTTTCATCACAGAGATAAATTTTGTGGATCTAGATGGTTTATCTCCTTTAATTGTGATCGTTTTACCTTTTGGTGAATTTACTTGAATTGACTTTTGATCACATAAAATACTGGCTTTATTGGCTATTAACCAATCCATTCCTAATACAACATCAAATCCTGCCAGATTCATGGGATAAAGGTTTGCTATAAATTTCTGATTTGAAATTTCTATTCTTGCTCCCTGCAAGATTTCAGAAATCCTAACAGTTTCTCCATTAGCTGTTTCTACTAAGCATTCTTGTGGTAGTTTAGTTAATGACTGATTTAGAAATTTGCAAAATGATGTATTAATAAAACTTTGGTTTGCACCAGAGTCAAATAATACTTTAGCAAAAATATCATTAACTAAAAACGTACCAGCTATGACATCTGGAATCATCTTGGCTTCATCTGCAGTTAGAACAAATGCTCTAGCATTTTGTGTATTCTTGTTATTTGTGGCTGGAGCTAATTTTGGGCAATTAAGCTTGATATGACCTTGTTCTCCGCAGTTGTAACATATCCTCTTGTTAGCTTTCTTCCTATAATTTTCTTCCTTGTGTCCCGATATTTTGCAAAAGTTACAGTACACGGAGCATTTTCCTGAATGCTTTCTTTTGCAATTCTTACAATAAGGTGTAGAGGTAGAACCTATATTTTTCCCATGATTAAAATTTCCAGAACGAAATTCTTATGTGAGCTTCTGGGTTAGGTTCCTTCTTTGATCCTCTTCTCGGGTACGGACTAATTCATCTGTCAAGGTATTTGCTAGTTCTACAGCTTCTTCTATGGTTTGAGGTCTAGCTGCCTTGACTACGTGTCTTATCTCCCCAATTAATTCCCAAATATAACGGGAGATTAACACTGGTTCTGGTGAAGCAAGAGTTGGTACTATTCTAGCATATTCAAAGAATATTTTAGTGTATCCCTTACTATCCACACCAGTCATCCTAAGGTTTAGGAATTTGTTTGTTATCTGTTCCTTTTCATTGGGTGGGCAGAATTTTCTTTCTACCTTGTTCTTAAATTCTTCCCATTCCATATTGTAGGTTCTATCACTTCCTCTTGATTGGAGGATAGTGTTCCACCATTCTAACGCTGAATTCTTAAACAGATTAGAAGCAAACAGTATTTTATCTTCTTCAGCACACTTGCTTATCCTTAAGACTGCCTCAGTCTTCTCTATCCAGCGTAAGGTTGCAATGGCCCCTTCATTGCCTGAGAATTCCATTGGTTTACAAGACCAGAATTCTTTATAAGAACAACCGTAAGACACGGTCCTTCTTCTTTTGGGAATAGGCATTTGAAGTACAGGTCCATTGTTCACGCTGTTTTCTGGCTCGATTGGTCGCTTACTGCTATGTTTACTTTTATTATTCGCTTCTTGAATAGTTTGAATAATAAATGGCATTGCATCTATAATTCCTTGTGCCACTATATGTTGAACAGCACTATTATCCATTTGGTTTCCATTGTTATTGATGCTTGGATTCTCATTAACCACGTTAATGTTACTCTGGTTATCATTATTCAGATTTCCTTGATTTCCTTCATCGGCCATCTGAATTTTAAACATTTATCCCATATTAATATCACAAGATAATAGATAATATCGTAAATCACATGACACGCAATCTAGCCAAAAACGTCGATCATTGCGACTGGTACTCTATTTTCATATACTATGCGTCTATTACACACAAGTACTGAAATAAAGATTACAATACCAACAGAAAGAAAATTACACTAATAGTACTATGCATCCGTACACACATAATTTTATTTTATTTTTTTATTATTATTATTACTGTTTCTACTATCACATTCACGGGTATGGATTCATCCAAAAATCCATATTGCGCTCATCGTATTTCCATACGAGACGCTCTCCCACCTGACGCATTCTCTCACTGCTTTTTAAAATTTCCTCCCCGAAAGTCCTAAGTTCTTGCACGTTTTCTGCACTCATTAGGGGTGCAGGTTCTCGGACTGGGTTTGGAATCTGGGGTGCGGGTTCCTGATATGGGGGTGAAAGTTCCTGAAATTGGTAAGGATCCTCTAAGATCTCCCTAATGTAGTTATCATGGTAATAGGGATCTAAATGGTCCATACCTGGGTAGGCTCCTATGGTTGTATCTTCCTGGATAGGGTAACGATGCACAAAATCCCTATTGTCGTCCCACCAGGGGTCGTAATTTGGGTCTAGGGGGTTTGGTGCAGGTACCCTAGGGATTTCTTCTGGGTCAAAGTCATGCATCTCCACTTGGTTGTCAGGATTTTCTATTTCCATGGGTTGTTCTGGGTTTTGTGGTTGTGGGGCTACTAGTTGTTCCAGACTTGGGTCAGCAGCAGTTGTAGCTAGGATATGGAAATTGGCTAGGCTTCTATTAAGCATATCCTGTGTATGGGCATCTGTCTCTCGCTTAGGAGCTGCTAAAACTCTTTGCTGTTGCAACTTTCGCATTCTCTTCCTACGAGCAAAGGCTTCCTTACTGAACCATCCTCGTTTCTTATGAGGGAATGGCTCTTCTGACTGAGCTTTAAAAGCAAACACTCCTTCTTCCTGATCAGCAGAATACCCAGAAAGGGCAGGCTGTGATGAGGTACCTTCACTCCTAGGGGAATCAGACAACTGACGATTTATGTCTGAGGGTCCTTGATCACTCATACTGTAAACTAACAAATAGTTAAATAACACATAACAAATAAATACAGTTATGCACGTATTTCTGTAATTTATTTCCTAACACAAAATTTAGAATTTTAAGTGTCAGCAGAACACTTCATTGGCTTAGACCAGTGGCTAGGCTCTGATACCACCTTCTGTCGCAACCCCCGATCCCTTATCTGTCCCGGGAACGGGCGGACGCGAGCTCAGATTTTCGGTGGTATCAGTTGTTAAATCTTGCAGCGGAAATTACATCAGGACCGTAGTTAGGAAATGTTTATCAGAGTAAACCACCATATTTAATATTAATACTCACATGGGCAAAACCCAAGTTTCTTATTACAATACATTTATAAGGATAAACCCTATGTTATTGAATTTAAAACATCGTCTTTTAAGTAACTTTATAGTCACATTTTTACTAATCCTTCAGTGCCCTCCAGCTGGCTTTTTACTAATTGGCTGTCACATTGGGTTACCTGAAACGCGTTTTAAAAACATTTGTCAGTGGGAAATACTGATGAGTGAACCCCAGTTTAAACAAGAAACATTTTATCAATTAAAACAGTATTGAGAGCGATCACATTGTTTATGTCTACACAATTACTCATTCAGTACTGTCAATCCTGACTTGTGGGTCATATTACACATTGGCTAACTCGTCGTCCAATGGTAACGTACTGTCATCCCCGACTTACTACTACTACTCGTACTAATAAATTTTGTATACAAAACCCCAACATACCGGCAGTAATTGAAGAACTACAAAGACTCAATCACCGCTTAATCACATTGTAAAACAATTAAGGTTTTGTAAAGTATTCCAAAAAGGTTAACAAAAAGAGGATAAACTCACATTGATATCTTAGACTTCGCATAAGGGTTTCCTGGATATAATCTATAATTTATACAAATGTACATTGGTTAGTATTATAACCCTTTGAAAATATTAATGATACTCTCCCCGAGACGGCATTCCAACAACTACGTCGGGCAGAACCACGACAGTTGTTACGGAACCCTAAATCAATCGGGCAGCGTAACTATTATGAAACTGGGGTTATAATACTTACAACGGAGCAGAACCTTGCTAATTAGGGGTATAATACCCGACTATAATGCTTATAACTTCAGAAATTCGTTTAGAAAGAAAGATGTGAGCGACGGAAAGTGAAACCCGATGGCCTGTTTATATAGTTGCTGAAACTGGTCTCCACGCGGCCCGCGTAAGATATGGGTTGGGCTTACGCGGCCCGCGTCAACATCTGGTCAACGCGTAGCTTGTCCCGGTCATCAGATAGGTCCGCCACGATGTCGACACGTGTTGGCCTAGGGTGTCTCCGCGTTTATTGATCCTACGCGGCCCGCGTAAATGTAAGCTAAAGCTTATGCGGCCCGCTTAAACTAAAGAAACCAGCGGAATCAGTTTCCAACCTTGATACCGCTCGCGTAAAAGCTTGGGGTGGGTCTACGCGGCCCGCCTTAGCTTAATATTTATTGTTTTTAATTTATTGTATATGTTATAAGATAATTCGGGCTCGGTTTTCACACACGGGGTGTTTTTAAAGACATATTGGGACTTTTTACAATATACTAAGGTGTCGGAAATATTTATGAGAGTGTCGGTTTTACCGAGGGTTGTTACAGCTTATCAAGCATCGAACTATCATATATTATTTTCAAGATAGTTAGCTTATTCATCGTTTATCACGACCCTTCCATCTCACGGATCTTATATCGAAATTATCATTCGACCTTATAATATGCTAATCTATCAAATCCTAGCATAATTCTTTAAACATTCACACACATATATGATTTCAAACATCATTAACATGAGCATATCATCATTTTCATCATATTATACAAAAACCCACTTCATAACTACTTTGTTAATCACTTACAAGTGATCTAATCTCAATTACCTCATAGTTTCATCATATTCTTAGTGTACATACTACTTCCTAAGCATAATGTACAACAAATTTATGCATATTCTTCTAACCTCATGCATAATTCATCAAATCCTCCTACTAATTAGCATATATCATTCATACATAAACATCAAGCATATCAACACCATATTTCTTTCAATTCATCTAACTAGAATTCACCGTACCCACATAATACAATCAACATTCAACAAGAATTAGACATGGATGATGATTCAAATTCATTCTTACCATAACTAATGGGTTTCACCTCTAAACATCGAATTAACCCAAACCATGCATAATCCATATTTTATATGGTGATTCTAACATACGCTCATACTCAATTTCATACCAATTCACGGATTAGAACATAACCCACTTCGTGCAAGATCACCAATCTAGGTTTTAAGACATACCTTATGATCCCCTTGTGAAGGTGATCATTAATCCATGCTCGGTTATGAATTTAAGCTTCATTTAGCCTTCCAATTTGAAGATTTTAGAGAAACTAAGGTTTGAACCCTCTTTCTTCTTCCTGGACATCGATACACACACTGTGTGTGTGGTGTTTTAACTTTAGTTTATAAAACTCATGTTTCCCACTTAACGGTTTTGGTCCCTCAAGTTTCATTTTGATTATATAAGAGACTAAAACTGATTTCTTTATATCAACCGGGTTCTAATTTACCAAACTCGTTTTCGGGGTGTTACAGACACATAAGTTAAATGGTATTTTGGAAATCAAAGAAACGGAAATTATAATTTTTACAAATGTTACAAAAATATATCATATTTTTGTAAAGTAGAAAATACATTATTTTCTAGTAGAGAAAAGATATATATATTTTCTTGAATTATTAGAAGATATATTGTTTTGAAGAAAATATATATATTTCCTTAAACAAATTTAGAATATATTATTTTTTGGGTGAAAATGGATTTATAAATATTTTCTAAGTTAATCTTGAAAATATATTATTTTTAAGGATTATATGAAAATATAATTACTTTTGCCAAGGAAGAATTATAGATAATTTTCTATAAAAGTTTTCTTAAAATATATATATATATATATATATATATATATTTTAAGAATATATATTGGTGAGTTTTATTGGTTAAAAATAATATTCCAGAAAATTAAATACAAGAATTAAGTATAAGAATACTTAATAAATACAATAAAAATACGTATTTTTGTACTTACAAATACACACCGGAATACGCCACCAACACTTGACAAAATACACAAGTCTAAAAATACAAGTATAAGTATACCCATCCTTGGGAGAATTATTCATGGAAAGATTACAAGTCAATTAAGTTAAAACATATTATTTTAACAAATATTCTAAAAATTAATAAATATAATTTAAGTTAAAATATTATTATTTTAACCAATAATTATATACTTTGGAATAATATTTTATACATCAAGACATAACTCGAAGATACTAAGTCATAACAATTAAGACTAAAAGCCGAGGCACGACCCATCCGTCTAATAAACCATAACACGTGTGTAGGTAGTTGCACGACTTCGGTACAAGATCTTTGAGTTATACCAGTTCGCAGGACGCAAGATTGTGAGTTCATGTCCCCCTTTTCTTTTAACTGTTTTCAGTTTTATAACTTCGGGGGTGAAATACATGTTACAAATATTTCAAATGTTTACAAATGGTATGGTTAGCTAAGGAATGAATTGTTAGATCATGTGAATGGGTAGGCGCACACCTAAGACTATTAATCCTCGTATAAGGACCGAGGGACATGAGTGATAGATCTATTTAGGTGTTGTGAGCCCCACCCCTGGGCCGGAAGCGGCCGAAGGTGGTGACTATGTCTTCCAGCCGGAAGCCCGGTACAAAATCTGCTAGGTTTGAGCCTTCCTACGCAGTTGCACACATATTAATGACCTTGCAAATCATTAATTGATATGTTCATAGACGCTTTCATACAGGTTTACAAATACATACTTACAGTGATTACAAGTTTATTACGAGCCCACATACAAAACACATGAACTCGCTCAACTTTTGTTGATGTTTTCAAACTACATGTATTTCAGAAAATTGAAAATGGATCTGGCGGGCTTTCAAGGTTTTTCAAGATGTGTCTACAATAAATGATGTCATCCGCACTTTTGTAGGGTTTGATTTGGATGTTTTATGCTAGATAAGACATACAATTCAAAACCTTGTTTTATCAATATCTTTTGTCAAGTCCTTTATGGAACTTTAAACATTTGGATGATTTGTATTTTAAACTCGAAGTCTTGGTTGATGTTAAACAATATGGTTTGTATTATTTTGAATCTTAGTAATGGATGAACATCATGATTTCTAGCATATAGTTGCTTGGTATAATTGAATGCAATGATATTGAGCAAGTCACACATAACACGCTTCCGCAAAAGTCAGGGTGTTACATTAAGGCTATTGGTAACACTCCGACTTAAGTGAACCTTCGAGTCGTCTGATTACATCTTCTCTCCGGGTATGAAAATATTACCTAAGTGTTGTGCTCCCACGTTGCGGGCATCTTACTAGTTATGTGATAAATGGCTGTTTTATAAGTAACCAATATTGTCTACGCAAATGCAAAGAATTTGTGTTGCTCAAATCATACATGTGAAATAACTTTTGCAGCAATTAAAGGATATGACTCCACCTCTTTTGAGGACTTAAATCAGAATATATATTTAAATAATATCCTATAAAATAAATTCGAAATTCACAAAATAAAAACAAATAGATTATGGGGATTGTGAAAAGCAAATTTCACTTTATGTACAATACAAGATGAGGCATATACTCTAAATAAAAAACATTTTAATACAGGAAAATATTCGTTTCTTGCAAAATATATAATGTTTATTTAGGTATAACGATTATATTAAATAAAGTTTTTTATATATTTATAAGTAGTAAAAAATAGTTTTTATTCTATCAAAGTATACTAAGCAATAAATGCCAATGGAGTGGTGGTCAATTGGTAAAGACAAAGCCTTTAAACACCTGGGTTTATGATAAAAGGTCTCAGGTTTAAGTCTCATAGATGACACGATTAAAAGAAATTAGCCATAAAAAAAATTATTAAGCAATAAATTTAGCAGGATTCATATAAATTCAAATAATCATGTGTTAACTTATGGTGTTCAATCTAAAAATTATCAAATCTCATTTAGTCTAAGCTTAAACTTGTAAATTTCATGTAGATGTACGTCTATATTGTGTAAATATCACATTATATACAAAATATATATGGGATCTTCACTTTTGATGATACCTAAATTTTGCAAACAGAAGTTATATGGTTGTGCGCATTTGTACTTTAAGAAAAAAAAAAAAAAAGGAAAAATAAAAAGCTATACGTTGGTTTGCAAGACAAGGCAAATTCTTATAAAAAGGAGGCATATGAAGATAATATAAAATAAGAAAATGAAAGTGGTATAGTAGTAACATGTCCGCAAACTCAATAGATTTATAAAATAAAAAATGAGTCATTGGGTAAATATTTAGTTAAGTATACATCACGATTACAAATGAAAGTGGTATAGTAGTAACATGTCCGCAAACTCATATATTTATAAAATAAAAAAGAGTAAACTGCCATTTTGGTCTCTATGATTTGGCCAGTTTTGACACTTTAGTCCAAATCTCAAAGTTTTTGCATCTGGGTTTCTATGGTTTCAGTTTTATTGTCATTTTGGTCCAAATCTTAAATTAGATCAGATTTCTATAAATAAAAAAAAACCTGGTTTTTGTCCTTATCCTCAGGGGCATTTTGGTCATTAAATAAAAAAAACATCTACCCTCTCTCTCTTTTCTCTTTTATTTAAAAAGGTAAAATAAATGAAGGTGTATGCACAGCTCACCGTTAGTTACAGGGTTCTAATCACACTTTGTTCCTCTCTCTCTATACGCCATTATCAACATATTAGCAACAAATTCACCTTCATTTCAATCAATTTCATCAACAAAATCTCCAAATCACACATAAAAACACCATCTCACACATCGTCTAGTCTACCGTCCTCAAGCCCTCCGCAGCCGCAACCGTCGGAGCTGCTGCTGCCGTTGTTGCCACTGGATCACTGTCCTTCTCCTCGTTCTAATCCTCTGCACGTTCTACGTACCCACCACCACCGTCTCCCTTCCACCTCCGTACCGCCTCTCTCTCTCCCTCTCTCTCTTTCAGCCTCTAATAAAATCTGGGTGATTAGAAGGTGGAGAAATTGCCATGCCGCACCAAATGCCTAACCCTCCACCAGATCTGCAACCCTAACTGCCACACAGGCTCTGCATTCACCAATCAAGAAACAAAACCCCCAAATTGACAACTGAAATGATCAAATTGCGACTGAAATTGAAATGTGAAAATACAAAGTGTACTGACCTTCGAGCCTTGTTTGTTCAGTCACCGGATCGGACTGTGACATCTCCATTAGAGAGAGAAAGAATAGGGTTTTAGGTTTGGGTTTCAAGATCGGATTTTTAGAGAGAGAAAGAAGAGGGTTTCAGGTTTGGGTTTCTGGGTTTGTTTCTCACACAGTCTTTCTCTCTCTAGATGTATAGGTATAGTGTGTGTATGTATCTTTGATGAGAAGAGAAGTATGTGGTGTTGCCGGAGAACCTCGCCAGAGAAGACGAGAGTGAGAGGGAGGAGGAGGGTGGATCTCTGCTAATTTAAGAGTTTAGGGTCTGCTAATTTAAGATAGAGAAGAGAAAGACAGAGGGGTCTTTAAATAAAATAAAAAAAATGACCAATTTACCCCAGAAAATAAGGACAAAAAACAAGGATTTAATTTGAGGAATATGAGCTGAATTTACTTTTGGACCAAAATGGCACAAAACCGAAACCAAAGGGACCAAAATGAAAGTTTTTTACTAAAGTGACAAAACTGCCTAAACCTCATGGACCAAAATGGCAGTTTACTCAATAAAAAATGAGTCATTGGGTAAATATTTAGTTAAGTATACATCACGATTACATAATAACCTTTAAATTTATCCAAAGCAAATATAATTCAAACTTTTGTGAATAGTTATGTTGTACATGATGCTTAGTGGTGTTGTACTCCATGTTTTGAGTTTTTTTTTTTAAATAAAAAGTTGATGTTTCACTTTAAACGCAAAATTACTTGATTTTGTAGTTTTAACCCAAAAGTTTTTAGTTTTTTCAATTTAACCTCACTACCTTTTTACTTTCAACTTTGATCCCCTTTGTTTTTTTATGTTTTGCAAAATTTTTCGTTTTACGTTTAGATATAAATTTTGCGACTTAACACGGCACAATGTGTGTGTGGTTCAACGATTTTACGTTTTGTTATACGTTTCGTTCTAAATTTTGTGAGTTAACATGGGGGCAACGTACGTGTGTGGTTCAGCGTGTTTACGTCGTCTATTTTTTCCCGTTTAATAAGTTCGTCACAACGTGCGAGTCCTAAATCGAGTTAGTTATTATTTTCTATTTTTATATGTCGGTCTAATTTTTCCACGTTAAGACGCCGCAACTTCAATGTTGGTGGTCATTGGCTATAGTGTGGCATTGGTGCTATTTGTCACGGTTTTACACCCCCACCGCAACACGGGGAGCTTAATACGATAGGTTATTTATATGGATACAAGTCATGTAACGTAGTAATTATGATACCATTAATTATATTGAGATTATTTGGTGAATTACTTATTTGTATAAGATAGTAATACAGACTTAACCGACAAAAACATCTTTAACACATTGTAAATGTGAATCTGATCAACAACATGTTAATTTCGTTTGGTCACGGCGCAACGCGTGCGGGTCAATCTTCTAGTTAAGATTTCATTATTAACATATGAAACTTGCAAAATGTTTCATATTACGTAATGTTTAGTAACTTTATTTTTATAATAATATATAACTTTTTTATTCTTTTATTTAATATATTAAAATAATTTATTATTATAGTTACTTTAAATAACATATTTTTTATTTTTTTTAAACTATATATTTCCTCTACCATTTTTTCTAATAATTTTTTTAGAACATATATTAATTTATCGATTAACTTGATAGTTCTTTAATAATTTACGTTTATAACTTTTTTTTCTAAAAACTTAAGTAAATAGTTGTTTTGATTTTTTTCCCCGACATTCCGTTATAAGTTTTGTTAAAAACGAAGTTGAACTCATAATAAAGTATTTATTTGGTATCAGAAAGCGATACGATGATAATGGTTTGGCTTTCCAAATGAAAGACGATGAATAGTAACTTTATTTTTATAATAATATACAGCTTTTTTATTCTTTTATTTAATATATTATAATAGTTTATTATTATATTTACCTTTAATAACATAATTTTACTTTTTTTTTTTACTTTTTTTAAACTATATATTTCATTTACTATTTTTTCTAATAATTGTTTTTCTTTTTTTAGAATATATATATTGTTGATGAAGAATGATAAATACTAACTTTATTTTTATAATAATATATAACTTTTTTATTCTTTTTTAATATATTACAATAGTTTGTAATTATAGTTACTTTTAATAACATATCTTTACCTTTTTTTCCTTTTTTAAGACCATATATTTCATTTACCATTTTTTCTAACAATTTTTTTAGAATATATATTAATTTATCGATTAACTTGATAGTTCTTTAATAATTTACGTTTGTAACTTCTTTTCTAAAAACTTGAGTACATAGTTGTGCTTGATTTTTTACCTGGTATTCCGTTATAAGTTTTGTTAAAAACGAAGTTGCACTTGTAATAAAGTATTCATTTGCTATCAGAAAGCGGTACGATAATAAACTAAATCGTTCTAATGGTTTGACTTTCTAAATTAAGGACAATGAATAGTAACTTTATTTTTATAATAACATATAGTTTTTTTATTCTTTTATTTAATATATTATTATAATAGTTTATTATTATATTTACTTTTAATAACATATTTTTACTTTTTTCCTTTTTTAAAACTATATTTCCTTTACCATTTTTTCTAATATTTTTTTTTCTTTTTAGAACATATATTAATTTATCGGTTAACTTGATAGTTCTATAATAATTTATGTTTATAATTTTTTTTAAAAACTTAAGTACATAGTTGTGCTTCATTTTTTTCCCCCGACATTCTTTTATAAGTTTTGTTAAAAACGAAGTTGAACTCATAATAAAGTATTTATTTGGTATCATAAAGCTGTATGATGATAAACTAAACCGTTCTAATGGTTTGACTTTCTAAACAACATATTTTATTTTCAAACCACATTTGTTTTACATTATCATTTGCTTGGTTTCACCGCAATAAGCAACGTAAATAAAAACTAGTATAACCATTAAACTTCGATGAGTGAACCGCCTAGTTAATTATGAAGTTCATGATGCTCACTTTCTTAACTATTTATTGTATCATATTACATGTCATTATATCACTACAACATACCCAAACCAATCAATAACACACCATAACACCTCTCATATATACATGTTTTATGGGTCATACAAGCTGAACAAAAATGAGGTGTATGTGTCATATTGTCTCGCCAGTGATTCTTGTTGTATGAGTCGTATAGCCAGTTTAACTCTCTTATGCAACTCATAATGGATGAGCAGAAAACCCAAAAAAAAACCCCGAATCCCAACTGAAAAAACTGACCCGAAATTTACAGTTTGTTTATGGTTTTACATTTTTTGAAAAAAAAAAAAACGAACCGAACCGAACCGAACCAAATAACCTAAAAATCATTGTTATAAATTGATTTAGGAATAGGAATTATTAGTTTTATTTTTGAATGTTAGGTATTTATAATATAATAACATGTTTATCTATCTTTGAAATGATTTATCCATATTATATAGAAATTAAATTAATTTAACATATAAATTAAATGATTTTTAAAGTATTATAAAAGAAAATGTCTTAATAAAAACTTTAAAAAACATAAAAAAAAATTAGAAGATTAGGCTTACGTGAACAATATTAATTTAAAAATTAAAATAATAACTTAATTGTAAACATGTAAGAAACATTCTTGAATCTTGGATTATAGTTTCAGTTTTAGACTCTTACATAATTTTGTTCTAAAAACAGAACCGTACCAAACTGTTGCTAAACCCTAAAAAACCGAAACATATATAACTGAAACCGAACGATTTCAACAACTAAAAAACAAACATTTCAGTTACGGTTTCAATTTTACCAAAATACCAAACCGAACCGTACACACCCTACCTCATGTAACACACGGTTATCGTTTAAATTGTGTACCGATTGCAGCCACATTTATTTTTGTTATTATACAATGAAATGATTCATATATCAAACCAAAGATGACACAAGTAAAACACTTGAATAATTTTTAATTATCGAATAACTATTAAATAGGGTTTGTCACTTTGTCATATTAAAATCTTATAAAACCCTTATTTACAAATAGCCGGCTTACTCCATACACATATATAAACTTGCTCTTCTTCTTCTTCTTCTTCTTCTTCTTCTTCTTCTTCTTCTTGGTCTTGTTGCAGTGAAAATGGCCCTAAAGATACGTACATTCTTCCTGTACGTATCCATCTCCATCGTCTCATTCACCGCCACTTACCACCTCCTCTCACCAACTGTCTCCGATCAGTTACGCCGCCGTCCCCCCGTCTACTTCCCTAACCCTCGCCTCCGCCCTTACGCCAGCAAAAACCATATCATCAACGAACAAGACACAATCACCAGTCAACCTTCAAACGACGTCGAATCGGAAACACTTCAGGTACACAATCCAGTTAATAATGATTCCATGCGTGTGTTTCGGAAACCTGATTTATCGATTGCGAATGTATCGGTTTTGTTTCCGTCTTGGGAGGCGCTAGTCATTGTTCCAAACGACGTCGTATTTGATAGGAATTATACGACGCCGTCGTCCTTGTTCTGTTTATTTGATACCAATGAGATTTCTCCGGCTAGGTTTACCGGAACGATGTCGTTTCCAGATCGGAATACGTACACGTGTCCGTTACCGAAACGTGTTCTCCGCCGACTGCCGTTTCGTCAGCCGGTTTTAACTAAAACGCCGGTTCAGTCAATTCAGCCGGTTCAGCCGGCGCCGGAGCTTCTCCGGTGGAACTTTATTGTTTACGAGATTGTTGAAACGGAGAACGACGTCGTTTTGCTTGCAAAAGGGATTAATAATCGTCAAGGAGTTAACAGAAGTCCAACGGAATTTAAATGTCTTTTTGGTGACGATATCGTTAACGGCGTTACTACTTCTGTTACTAGCTCTGTGCAAGAAGTCTTCAGATGTCCACGGCCTGAGTTAACGGAGTTTGGTCAAAATTTAGTCAGAGTGTCTCTTCTTATTGTTCAAAACAAACAGGTGGTTCCGTCCTTGGCGTATTATACGCCCCAGCGCAAGATAGCTATAGGTGGTACAAAGTCGCTATTGTGCGCGTGTACCATGGTTTACAATGTGGCTAAATTTTTGAAAGAGTGGGTGATTTACCATTCCAAAATTGGGGTTGATAAATTCATTTTGTATGACAATGGACGTGATGATGATTTGGGGGAAGTTGTGGATTTGTTGAAATCGAAAGGGTACAATGTCGAGACTCGTTTTTGGCTATGGCCAAAAACACAAGAAGGTGGTTTTTCGCACGCGGTGTTACATGCGAAAACCGCGTGTCGTTGGATGATGTTCATTGATGTGGATGAATTTGTTTATTCGCCATCATGGGCGTCATCTAAACCATCAAAATCACTTTTACAATCACTTCTGCCAGCGAATCTATACGGTCAGTTAATCATTCGTTGTTACGAATTTGGCCCATCGAATCAGACGACACACCCGTTAGCAGGAGTGACACAAGGTTATACTTGTCGAAAAGAAATTGAAAACCGACACAAATCAATAGTGCTTCTTGATGCGGTTCATGAGTCTTTGCTCAATGTGATTCATCATTTCAAGTTAAAAGACGGGTATAAAAGCAAGAAAGCGAATATTGGATCCGTGGTTGTGAACCATTATAAGTACCAGGCGTGGCCCGAGTTCAAGGCCAAGTTTAGAAGAAGAGTGTCGGCTTATGTTGTGGACTGGACCCGTTCGGTTAATTTGAAATCAAATGATCGGGCTCCTGGGCTCGGGTATCTAGCGGTTGAGCCCAAAGGTTGGGAGGAGAGATTTTGTGAAGTTTTTGATAACCGGTTAAAGCATTTAACGAGAAGATGGTTTGGGAGTCGTAAAGGGCGATCCGAGTTTGGTATGATTTGGCAAAATATATAATAGTAGAATTTTTTATTTCTTTTTGGGCAAGATAATAACAGTTTAGAGAAAACGGTGATGTGTAGATGAAAATTTTCATGACTTTAATTTTAGTGGTCAAAGCCCGAAACTTAGGTATTAGTAAATTGAAATGGATTTGTGTGGGCTTAGGCTCATTAGCTACCAGACTAGCTGTTTTGGCCCGATAGTGTGCATACTTGCTATTGTTTTGGGCCAGAAGTGCTTTGGACTAGGTCATTGGTTAAAACATTTTAGGTGATCCATCGAGTATTTTCTCACCTTGGCCCAACATTCTTATAATATAAAAGAGATGTGTTCTCCTTTTGGTTGATATGGTCTAGAGATGGGCATAATAACCGGTTCCAAACCTGACCCGGTAGACCCGACCTGGAACCAGTTTCAGTTACCCGCTTTATTGAAGAACCGGTTTCGGGTTCAAAAAACCCGTAGGTTCTTACCCGGTTCCACATTTTATAAAAAAAATTGGTTCATACCCGGTTCCTACCTGGAAGCGGTTCCTCCGTAACCAAATCCAACCCGGTGCATTAAATTCTACCATTTAATGGTTATGTTACCGTTGGAATCGATTCCTAGCCGTTACAACCCACCCATTTAATGCATTGTTACCGTTAGAATCGATTCCTAGTCGTTGGAATCGATTCCAGTTAGTATATATACTGGTTACAATGCAATATTTACCCACGACAAGTAAACGGTCAAAGAAATAAACCGGTTACAATGCAATATGTTTGTATTTTCTTATTCAAAGTATTAGTGATTGTCTTTTTTTATGATATTAAGTTTTTATCAATTTAAGGTATTTTTTTAAGAACCGATTCCTACAGTAACTTTGCAGCGTTTTTATTGACTTACCCGATGGAACCGGTTCTTCAGAGGAACCGGTTACAACACTAGCTGGAATCGGTTAGTATCGGTTCCAGTATTAATGATCTAAAACCGGGTAGAAATTGGAACCGGTTCCTACAAGAACCGGTTCCACCCACACTCATACAAGAACCGGGTCCGGATAGAAACCAGTTCCGGGTATAAAAAAAAACCCAATATGTCCATCTCTAATATGGTCAGGTTTTAGTATTTTACACATCAAGCTAAAACCAAACCATATATAATTTTGGGAGTTAATTGCCCGGATAGTCCCTGTGGTTTCACGTTTTTTCACGTTTAGTCCCCAACTTTTCGAAATAGCATGTATGCTCCCTGTGGTTTAATCATTTGTTACTCGGATAGTCCCTGATACGGATAAGGGTTAATTTTCTCAGTTAAATGGTTGTGAAATTACTAAATTATCCTTTTCAAGTTTTCTCTGTTTTCTCATTTTTTAAAATAATTACCAACCCACAGTTCTCTCCTTTTCAGCAACCATTTTTTTATTATCCACATCCTACACAAACATGATCACCACCTTCGCAGACCAGGTAACCCATCCCATCCCCAACCACCACCATAGTCCTCCATCACCACCTTCTCCGGCGACATGGTTTGTAACTTCCAATGCAGTCAGTCAAAAGAACACTTTATGGATATACCCCAAATTGATGGGTTTAATCTTCATCGTCGATGCAGTCCGAATTCATGGGTTTAATCTCGTCTTCCAAATTGTTGGGTTTAAATCTTCATCGTCATCAAGAAATTTCCGAAATGATGGGTTTAATTTTCATCGTCTTCTCAGGCGAATATTCCGGCACGTTGCACGTATTGCTTTAATCTTGTATTCCAATTGATGGGTTTTGTTTTATTACAGTTCTTGATGGTTAATCCTATATTGATTTGCATTTATCCAAATGGGTTTTGTAGATTTTGAGTTTCTTGATTGTTAAGTTCTTGAAATGTCTAAATTTGAAAGGGTTCTTGTTTCTGATCATTTTCTTCAAAGCCGGTTTAAATTGGTACATGTGGTACATGTGGTTTGGTCAATTTTGCCACTTTAGTCCAAAACTCAAACTTTTTGCATCTGGGTCCCTGTGGTTTCAGTTTTATTGCCATTTTGGTCCAAAATTGAAATCAGGTCATATTTGTCTTATAAAATCCTGTTATTTTGTCATTTTCCGCAGGGGCAAAATGATCATTTCTTTTTTATAAATAAATACCATATTTTATAAGACAAATATGACCTGATTTGCCCCTGAGGAAAATGACAAAATTGCAGGATTTTATATCACAAGTATGATCTGATTTCATTTTTGGACCAAAATGGCAATAAAACTGAAACCACAGGGACCCAGATGCAAAAGGTTTGAGTTTTGGACTAAAGTGGCAAAAGTAACCAAACCTTAGGGACCAAAATGGCAGTTTACTCAACAAACTATTAGTAATGTTGTTCCGTCCAATTCTACACTTGTAACTTGTGCATGATTTGTTCGTTTTGGGGCTTGACTCTCAGTTTATTGACTTCAAATTTGAATTACATGGTCTGTTTGGAAAGTCAGTCAAGGTACAGTCTTGACTCCAAGAACTTGGGAATCTTCAGGACTGCGGGCCCGATATTAGTAGCGAGACGGGCCAGATACATATCTTCTAGTCATATCTTTATCCATTGGTTATTGAAATCACTTATGAAATTGTAGCTACAAATTTGCAGAGCTGAAGTTGGCTAGTGATTTAAATCCACATGCAGAAAAGTTATTCCTTTAATTACAAGCATTTAATATGATCAAATACGGGTGGTGATTACTAAGTTCACATGGGTGTTTTTTGTACTAGTCAGGACCCCTTTCACAACAATAATGTTTAGTTGGTATAGAGGCTAATTTCATAATTCATATTAGAGTAAACTGCAATTTTACCCCCTGGGGTTTAGGCCAATTGGCACTCTGACCCCCCTAACGAAATAATTGCAATTTTACCCCCCAACGTTTGGTGTTATGTCGCAATATTACCCCGTGTCGTCAAATAAGTTAACAGATCTTTTAACTGGAATGTGAAATGACTATAATGTCCTTTCATATTACCCCTTATGTTTTGTTCAACTCTGTAATATTACCCCCTGCCACCACTGCCACCGCCATTCACCACCACAACCACCACTGCCACCTCCAGCCACCACCCTCAACCACTTCCAGCCACCACTGTTACTGAAAGAATTAATTAAAAGCAAGAAAGAAGGCTCATCTTCACAACCACCACTGCCACCAAGTCCAAGATCTCAATTAAAGAATTAATTAAAAGCAAGAAAGAAGGCTCATCTTCAACTGTTACTGACCAATCTGAAGTTGTGTTCCTGGAAACTGGATCAGATGAACAAGATAAAGGGGTGAACAAGAAGTGTGATGAGGGAAAAAGAAAGAAGATAACAAGAAAAGTTAAATCTGGATTTAGTGTGAATCAGTCAAGGGCAGAGGCAAGAGCAAGAGCTAGAGAGAGGACTAAAGAGAAAATGAATGTTAAAAAGCTTGATAAGGAGTCCAAGAGTGTTCATGTTGACTGTTGTTCTTCAGATTCAACACTCAACTCAAGCTTTTGGAATTCAATTGAATCGCAAAGCGATTATAATGACAAGATTGGAGAGTCGATTATGGAGGATAAGATCTCAATGCTGTATAGTTATCAGCACGATCTTGCTGTGTCTAATGATTCGAGCTCTAAGTTCAAAGGTTTGCCTAAATTTACAGATGTCCACGAGGGGTTCAAGACGGAGGTTGTGTTGATGGCCGCCGTGGTGACAGAGGGGTTCAAGACGGAGACGAAACCGTCTGGTCGCCGCCATCGCCGCCGTGGTGCCGACGCCATTTCTTTCTTCTTGTGTGAGTTTCCGATTGAGAGTTTTGAGTTAGCCTCAATGGCTCCGGTGAGTTCTCATCATCTTCATAAACCCCCAGAGATTGAGATGGTAATGGTGGTAGGTGTGTTGATGGCAGGTAGGGTGTTTGTGGTGGCGGGTTGATAGTGGTGGCGGGTTGATAGTGGTGGCGGTGGCGGGTTGATGGTGGTGGCGGTGGCAGGTGGGTTAATGGTGGTGATGGTCGGTTGATGGTGTTGAGAGATGGAGATGAGATCTGTGTGTGTGTGTGTGAGAGAGCGAGTGGCTGAGAGAGAGGTATAGAGAGAGAAAGAGAGTTATATATAATAATAATAATAATAATAATAATAATAATAATATTTGTTTGGCAAAATTACCTATTTACCCTTTGACTCTACCCTTGTTATGTTGACTGTTAAGCAAAATTGACTCCGGGGGGTAAACTTGCGACAAACACCAAACGTTGGGGGTAAAATTGTAATTATTTCGTTAGGGGGGGTTAGAGTGCCAATTGACCTAAACCCAATGGGGTAAAATTGCAGTTTACTCTTCATATTATATATTATGTATATTGTAAAGTTTATTAGTGGTAGATGCTACAACGTGAGGTGTTAAACACAATAGATTAAATGCACATAAGTGATCTGTTAAATTCTAAAACCATCCACAACGACCCATGGCATTATAGCCTAGTGGTATCTTGGAGGTGGGATAAGACTTATGACCATTAGGTCATGGGTTCAATTCCCACAAAGGGGGTTTTCCTAGATTTATTGGGTTTCCTCCTAAATTGGTGTATAGGCATTATTGCCTAGTGGAGATGGATATGATCGGGTGGTTCTGCTGGTGGCACGATGACACTCCAGTGGTCCGTCAGTGATCCAAAATTTGCAGTTCAAAAAAAAAAAAAAAAAAAAACCATTCACAACGGTTAGTTAATTTTTAAATAGTAAATTTAAATCATTAAGACCATGCGTAGTGGTAAGGGTGAATAATGGCCCCACCCTTGGGCGTTTTCCGTCATGTGACAGTCCAGTCAGCAAGGGGCATTATTGGGTGTTTTTCTAAAATTGGTGTAGTGGGGATGTGAGTATTATGTTAAAAAGAGGTGTAAAGAATTAAATAAAAAAAACTAACTAATAAAAGGGGACTGGCCAAGAAAATGAGGGATGCATGTGATTGGCCAACAATTTGCCATTTTAGCGTGATTCAAAACACGCTGGGGAAATCACGTTCAATCACGCCGTGGGGGGGGGGGCATTTTTGGGCGTGTTTGGGGGAGATTCACGCTGGATCACTGCCGACTACGGGTGGTCTAAAAGCCCCTATGTTTGTAACTTTTTTAACCCAATAACTATTATAGTCCATATCCTATAAGTTAATTCAATTGTTAAACCTAAATTAAACAAAAAAAAAAGAAAAGCCACATGATTGCGTGAATAGCCTCTTGATTTTATGGATGTTTTTTTGAACGACAATTTTTTTTAATCCTTATCGTCTCTTGAACTTGAACCCAATGTCCCACTTTCTCAAACCAAGGTGTTTAAAGGTTTTGAGCCTGAAGTTCAAGAACACCTAGTTTGTGAGTTGAAGAAATCCATATATGGGTTGAGCAAGCATCACGTCAATGGTATCTAAAGTTTGATGAATTCATGAAGAAATAAGGTTTTACGAAGAATCAAGTTGATTAGTGTACCTACCACAGGATGAGTGGGAGCAACTTTACTATACTTGTACTTTACGTTTATGACTTTCTATTGGCAAATAATAGTTTGGATATGTTGCATGAGTCGAAGCAAATTCTTTCACTTAATTTTGACATGAAGGATATGTTATTAGCATCGAAATACACCAAGACAGACACAATGGAATTCTAGGATTATCTCAAAAGACCTATATTGAACGTGTCCTTACCCTTTACAACACGCAACAATGCAACCCTTCTATAGCTCTAGTAATTACGGGAGATGTTTTAGGCTTGTTCCAATGTCCGAAAACAAAGGTTGAAAAGGAGCAAATACGAATGATACCTTATGCGTCAGTAGTTGGGAGCCTTATGTATGCTCAAGTCTATACTAGCCAAGATATTGCATCCGTTATCAGACTAACATTGCCTCGATCACTGGAAAGCAGCTAAGAAAATACTTCGATATCTGCAAGGGACAAAAATAAACAGATTTATAGAAGAAGTGATAATTTAGAAGTGGTAGGTTACTCTGACTTTGCTAAATGCAAAGATGACAAGAAATCCACATCAGTGTACATCTTTATGTTAGCATACCACCCTATCTCATGGAAGAGTCGTAAACAACAATTGGCCATAACTTCCACCATGATGGCTGTAGCACCCAGTGTTTTGAAAGTCAAAGTCAAAGGAAGAAAAGATTGCTAATTGCGATCTGTCACTCCTCGCTTACCTATTGATTTTACTTCATTGACTTGTAATCGAATATTTTAATTTGTTTGCTTTAGCTGTATTATGTGGAGTATCTATAATAATCGAGGTTTAATCGATATTAATCGTTAATCAATTTATCGCTAATCGCATCGCAATCACATTCGCAACTTGATTTACAGGTTCTGTATATTGTTTTATGTGTGTGTGCTATTTATGTGTTACTTGTGCATTATATTATGTTTGTGGTGATTAATCGAAACGCAATCACAACTCTATCGCAACGCATTCTAATCGCAAACGCTAAACGCAAGCTTCTTTATAGATTGTATGTTAGATACAGTATTTGTGTGGCTATTAATTAAATCTATCGCATCGCTTAATCGACACTCGCTTAAACGCATCGCAACGCTCAACGGGCGAATCAAACATCAAAACCCAACTCGCGGCAACCTTCGATCGAATAACCATTTGATCGGGTTGTCTTCCGATCCTACACCGCACCGCCTTTCCTCTTTTGGAATCCTATAAATACCCCCTGTCACATCACAAACAGTGATGTGACAGCTCTGGTGCGACTCTTCAGCTTCTCAGCCTATTTTCTCTCGATTTCTCGCGATTCTTGTAAGTTTTCAACTCAAATCTTGTACATCCATCATCTACACACACTTCTTCATCATTTTCACCTTTGAATCTTCACTTTTAACCATGAAATATGCCCGATTTGAGGTGCTCTAGGATGATGTCATCATGGGGTTCTCATGAACTTCAAGATTTGACCTCATTCCACCAAGAACAACTCAGATCTAAGTGATTTCAACATGTTTAAACACTGAGTTCGCCTAAAATCTAAACATTTTCAAGATTAAAAGAGTTGAAAGAGGTTTTCACAAGTTTTCTCACTCTTTTACACTCATGAACTCAAAACCGATAGAATCGGTGCTCGTTCAGGCCTTCTACTCGTTTCCTAGTGAAGTGTCGGTCTGAGATCTGATTCCTATCAACGAGATGACCGACTTCGCGGGATGAACATGAAAGACCGACAAGAACAGTTAACTGGCCAAACGGGGTGATTCCCATCCGATCAGATAACCTGGACTTGGCGGGGTTTCTGTTGTTTAACACGTTGTCATACCGTCTCGATTAAACCGCAAACTTTTCAACTTAACGAATTTCAAAATGAGCAAGTCACACAAACGGACTGCCGTCCAATCGGATTGACATCCGATCGAACGACAATCCGATCGGATGACTTGTGGTCCCAACACTTGAAATTTTTACCAACTTTCAAAACATATCAGTTCCAGCGGATTGTCATCCGATCGGAAGACCATCCTATCGAATGACCATCCTGCTGTGAACTTGTTCTCTAAGAAATGTCTCGCTGGACGGATCGCCGATCGAACGACCGTTCGACCGGACGACCTGAAAAGTAGAGGTACTTCTCTGTTTTTAAAATGCTACAACGAAAACTTCAAAGCCATCATACACAAACACATCCATCCCAAACGAATGTCGATCCGACCGAATGGCCAACCGTCTGGATTGTCATCCGAACGGATGACCATTCGTCACCCAGTTCACTTGCATCGTTTAACGCGCCGTTCTTCGCTTATGTTGTCGTTCTGTAATCAGGCTAATCTCTCAGCGCTCCCTTCAATCCAAGAGAGTGTTTATTTACTAAACACAATCTGTGAGTATACTCGAACCCTTTTTGCTTTATGCACTTTTGGGTGTCACATACGTTACCTATATCCAAATCACGATTGACACACTACGCAAACACTTTTATACGCTAACCGTTACTGCATGTTATACGTGTTACTCGATGAATGCTTGTATGTTATGTTTACACAGTGATTGTTACCTGACACCTTAGCAACGATAGTACTATAGTTTGGACTCAGCACCTATGTAGTTAATGCGGTAAAATATCGGATATCGGTCAAGGACCGATATTTGAGATATAGGTTATCTCGGTGAGATATCGTTGGGATATCGGTAATTTTAATATAATGAAAAATTTACATATATAGCAACTTAACAATAATAATTCAGAGATATATCAGTGATATATCGGTTATATCGGTGATATATCGGTTATATCGGTCAAATATCGGTGAGATATCGGTTATATCGGTCAAATATCGGTCAATATCGTCGACAATATCGGTACCGATATTCTAATCGATATTTGACACCGATATTTTACTAGGGGACCGATATGACCGATATAACCGATATCTCACCAATATATCACCGATATTAACTGCATAGCTCAGCGTCTGTCATGGACAGGGGTTGTTAAGGGCTTTACTTCGCGTGTCCCAGTGGGGATATGTGTTGCGCATTCTACAACTCGCAGTCACGTCTGTGCATATTTCATTGTCGATAACCTACTAGATTCACTTTGCTACATGTTACATGCTGGTTATGCGTAAACATTTTTCGCTATCTATTATACTATTAAACTTGTATGCTCACCTTTACACTATGTGTATTGACCTCTATTTTAACGTATGTGACAGGTGTTTAGGATGCTTGCTTGATATTTGCTGGAATCAAGCTAGGATGGAGTCTAGAAACAAATCTAATAAAATCTGAGTTATCGGAACATTTGAATTGTCATTGAGAAAACAATGTCTGTAATAACTGCTTTTATTTGATATATTATGGTATGGGACATAATGTTAAATATCTGGTAATTTTAGTTGTTATGGATTTCTCCTGGACAATCTGTTTCGCTCAGTGTCGCGCCCCGATGTTTCCGCCATCGGTTGGGGTGTGACAATGGCAGAATACATTGTTATTTATAGCGCAATGTGTCATGGAATGTTGTTTAAAAATTTGATCACTAGACTCAAAGCAGTTAATTACATTTCTGTACCATTGAAGCTTTACTGTGATAATTAATTTGTCGTAACTTCTCGAACAGTAACAATTCGACTGGCGCTGGTTTACATCTTGATACAAAGTACTTGTTCGTTTGTGAGCGAGTTGAGGAAAGTTAATATTTGTATTGAGTATATAAGTACTAAGAATATGCTTGCGAATCCGATGACTAAAGGTTTCCCACCTAAAGTATTCGAATAACTTGTTTCGAAGATGAGACTTACTAAAGACCTTGTTGATTGCATATCATATTTACTTATGTTTTATTATTATTATTATTATTATTATTATTATTATTATTATTATTATTATTATTATTATTATACATATTAAAACAAAGTTCGCATGAACAGTACACAAAATGTTTTTATAATATTATTTATACTTTTGATTATTTCATTATTTTATTTCTTAATTGATTTCATTAGCTCTATAACATTTATGAAATTTGGTGAAGAGTAGTTCACCTGCTTTAGGCCAAATCAAATTACGATTTTGTCTTCGCTTTAAAATTATGATTTTGCCATCAGTTTAAAATTACGTTTTTACCTCCAGTTCAACATAAAATTATGCTTTTGCTCCAGTAAAAATTATAATTTTGCACTCGGTTCAAAATTACGATTTTGTCCCGTTTAAAGTTACAGTTTCGTCATTAGTTTTGTTTTGTTCCTCCCAGCTAAATTACCATTTTGCCCTCAATTTAAATTTACATTTTTGTAATCGTTTTTGTTTGCTTTCCCAGTAAAATTACAATTTTGCCCCCAGTGTATAACTACAGACACAAAATGGGGGAATAGTAATCTGCCTGGCACTCCCCCCATTGGCCCAACCAATTTACGATTTTTACCTCCGCTTTAAAATTACGATTTTGCCATCGGTTCAAAATTACGTTTTTACCTCCAGTTCAAAATAAAATTATGCTTTCGCCCCCAACTAAAAATTACCATTTTGCCCTCGATTCAAAATTCCAATTTGACCCGTTTAAATTTACAGTTTTGCCATTAGTTTTGTTTTTTCCCTACTCAGCCAAATTACAATTTTACCCTCAATCTAAATTTACATTTTTTCCATCGTTTTCCTTTGTTTTCTCAGTCAAATTACGATTTTGACTCCAATGTAAAATTACAGTCATGTCATCGTTTTAGTGTGTTTTTTTACAAAACTATAGTAGTGCTTTGTTTTAATTGTTTGACTCGGTGTAATTTATATTTTTCCCCCAATTTAAAATTATTGTTTTTCTATCGTTTTTGTTTTTCTTAAGCAAAAGTATGATAGCGTTTAATGTAATTGGTTTACTCAATGTAATTTTTTTCAGATCGTATTATGAGTAGTATGTACAAGTAATCAAAACACAGACGGACATATTATGAGAGATAAATATTCGACTTAGTGCCCCGCAATGCGGGCGGGGCAAAATCTAGTTATTATTAAAATGAACTTGTGATGAACAGTAGAAAATTATTTTTAAGTATTTATTTTATTTTTAAGTATTTATTTTATGGTTTTTGGTTTTGATAGTATCTTATTTATACAACCCTGTCTGTGACAATGATGAATAGTAGATAACTTTTGTTAAGTATTTATTTTATCTTTTAATTAGGGGTGTGCACGGTTCGATTCGGTTCGGTGGTTTTTGGGTAAAACCAAAACCGTAACCGAAATTTCGGTTTTTGGTTTTTAAAAACCGTTCGGTTTTGGTTTTTTCGGTTTCGGTTATTTAAGTTTTAGCAACGGTTCGGTTCGGTTTTTAGTCATTTCGGTTTTTGAAACAAATTATATAAGATTCAAAACTTAAAAGTATAATTCAAAGTTTAAGAATCTTTCTTAAATATTTACATTTAAGTTAATATATTTAGTCTTTTAAATTAATATTATTCACATAAACTTAACCTTCTAATCTATTTTAATGTTTCTCCAAAGTTTTTGTTAAGACGTTTTCTTTTATAATACTTTGAAAACCATTTAATTTTTATATGAAACTTTGTTAATTTTTGTAAACAATGGATAATTTTAATGATAAATAAAAACGGTAATGTTCTTATTATAATTATAAATATTTAACAAACAAGAATAAAATTAATAATTCTTAGTAGCATGGGTAAACACTTAAACATAAAAATATATAGATTTGGTATACTATTAAAACTTATCGGTTCGGTTTGGTTATTTCGGTTATTGAAAATGACTATCTGAAAACCAAACCGAAATTTTCGGTTACTAAAAATCTGAAAACCGAAACGTCGGTTTTTGTTTCGGTTCGATTTTTTCGGTCCGGATTTTTCGGTTATTTCGGTTACGGTTCGGTTATTTCGGTTTTCTGCTCACCCTTACTTTTAATAATGTCGGTATCAGTGCCCGTATTAATTTTTATGGTTTTTGGTTTTGATAGTATCTTATTTATATAACCCTGTCTGCGACAATATATGAATACAAGTATTGGTGTTCGTTTTTATGGTTTTCGATTCATGTAAAATACGTGTTGATTATTATACATGTAACCATAACAATATTGATACCATGACGAAATGAACCAGTAGTGCCCAAACAACATCGGTACCGGTGTGGGTTTTCATGGTTTTCGTTGATGTAAAACACGTCTTGATAGTATTTCGAGTGTCTGTATCATACCGACGGTGTAACATACCGAACCGACACGATTGAAAACCCGCCGTTAGAAATTGATGACACTCACTTTTGTAACTGAAAGAGAAAACTAAAAAAAACAAAGTCGCGATATGCTCAAAAGGATGTCGACGCATCTTTTACATCAATAAAAAAACATAAAAACGAATACCGGTTTCTGATATTGCCGATATCAGGTACCAATGTTATTTAGTCGAAATGGATGAAATTCGTCACTTATCGATAATCATATAGTTTCCAATAAAAATAAGTTTTTTAACACTGTTATCAGCACTCGTATAATTAATGATACAAAAAAATTATTTTGTTTTGAATACAAAAAATATAAATCACTATACATCGTTGGTTCCAATTCGATTTGATACGATAACAACACCATATTCATTTTCAATAAAATTCATATCACAATGTTTAAAAACTATAATTCCAGAGTTAGATTTAAAAAAAACCTAAGCCCAAAAGGATATCGACGCATATTTCACATAAATCGAAAACCATAAAAACGAATATGAGCAATGTCTTCCGAAATGAATATCAGTATTCATTTCGATACTGACACTCGTTATAACAATTGAAAGGCAAAATCCAAAAATAAAGTCGTTATATGCCCAAAAGTTAAGTTAAGGAACGCAAGTTCTTCGGATTTAATATTATATAGTAATCATAATAAACCTTTTTAATATATTTCATATTCTTTTTAAATTAATCATTTAAATATACTACATAGGCAAAAGAAAATGATTGACATAAATTATTTAATATATCAATATTCATTTGCCAGTCAATTCAATTAAGTCATTAAAATAATAAAAAAACAACCAAAAACATTTCTTTTTTACTTTTAACGGCTTGTATATTAGAGACAACAAATTAAAAAAAAACATTAATTCACCAACAATATTTGATCAATTACTATATTAGAGAGAACAAATTAAAAAAAAATTAATTCACCAACAATATTTGATCAATTACTGTCGAAGGACGGTGATGGTGGTGCATAGGTAATGCCATAATGGTTCTCACGGAGGACGGTGGTGGTGATAATGTCTGAATGAGAAACAGGGGCGGATCTACCATAGAGGTAGGGGTAACCGGGGTTACCCCTTGGTCGGAAAAAATTTGGAAAAATTAGTGTAAATTTTGGAAAAATTTGACGTTTTTTCGATTTCGTTATGGCTTATTTATATAAGGTTACCCCTTGGTCGGAATCCTAGATCCGCCACTGATGAGAAATGACCTATTAATTAACTACATAATAAATATGTAGCAATATTTATTATTTGGTTAATATATAACATCCTATTGTGGAGATATGATAGGAAGTTTATTTGGCTAGGAAGACTAGGAAGTGATCTTGACCATCCATTTAGTTAATCAAGTGCTAAGATTAAATCAGGGAAATTGAAGAGAAGAAAAAAGGCGCGTGAGTTTGTTTAGGGGTATTCTAGTCAATCCAAGCCAATAGTTTATCTCTCCTCCAATTCCCCCCCATTTTTTAAACGGTAATAACTCTTTCATACGACATTATTTTTTTATAAAATTTCACCAAAAAAACGAGCGTTTTTTTATCTTTAAAACAAGTATACTATTGCTATATTTTCGATTTTTTTTTTTTCTAAAACCCAGTTGCGTAAAACGCAATGGAAAAAAAACCTAAAAATGACATTTTTCTAAAACGCAATGCACCAAAAACACAAAGAAAAGTCTTATTTGTAAAACGCAATGGCTAGAAAACACAAAAAAATGTCTTATTTCTAAAACGCAATAGCCTAAAAACTCAAAAGAAAATGTACTTTCTAAAAAGCAATGGACTAAAAACACATAAAAATGTGTTTTTACCTAAAACGCAATGCACAAAAAACACAAACAAATGTCTTATTTGTAAAACGCAATGGCCAGAAAACACTTAAAATGTCTGTTTTCTAAAACGCAATGGACTGAAAACACATAAAAAAGTGTTATACCTAAAACGCAATGCACAAAAAACACAAGGAAATGTCTTATTTATAAAACGCAATGGCCAGAAAACACTTAAAATGCATGTTTTCTAAAACGCAATGGACTGAAAACACATAAAAAAGTCTTTTACCTAAAACGCAATGCACAAAAAACACAAAGAAATTTCTTATTTGTAGAACGCAATGGCCAGAAAACACTTAAAAATGTCTCCTTTCTAAAACGCAATGGCCTAAAAAAAACAAAAGAAAATGTTCTCTCTAAAACGCAATGGACTGAAAACACCTAAAAATGTGTTTAACCTAAAACGCAATGACTAAAAACACTTCAAGAATGTGTTTTTCTAAAACGCAATGGCCAGAAAACACATAAAAATTGCTTAGTTCTAAAACGCAATTGCCTAAAAACACCAAAGAAAGTGTTCTCTCTAAAACTCATTGAACCAGGACATAGTTTTGTCTGTGCTGTGAATTGTCTGTGCTGTGAATTGTCTGAACCAATGCAGTTTGTGAATTGTTTGAGCCAGGGGCTCTGCCCCTTGGACCCCGCCAGGGGCTGCCGCCCCTGGGACCCTGCTACCAGGGGCGCTGCCCCCGGACCCCCGTCAAGATCGTAAAACGCAATGACTAAATCAAAAACCCAGATCGTTAAAATGAAATTAAAGAACTTCTTACATGGATCGAAGCCGATTTCTTCAACGATTGACAAAGTTTGAATGATAGAAACACTTATCAGCGATCGAATCGAACGGATCGAGTGATTATCTTCAAAATCACGGGTAAAAACGAGATTTTGAATGAAATTAAACTGGGTTTTCTTCAAAAAAAAAGCTGAAGAACACGTTGATCAGGTGTTTGAATAATTGATTGGTGACGAAAATCGCACTACAATGTAGTGATTATTGAGATAGTAAGTGAAGAAATGATTGAAGATGGTGGGTTTTGAAGTTAATGGGGAGAAGAAGGAAGAAGAAAGGGTTGGATTGACTAAAATACCATTTCTCTTTATTTTAAATGTTGCCACATGTCATAATCCCATTGCTTCCTACACTTCCTGGCCAAAATAAACTTCCTATTTGATCCTCACCCCCTCTTACAAATCGTTATCTTTCTAACTCACACTTGAAAATGAAGATGATAATGAAGAAAAGTTAGGACTTTTAGTGAGAAAAAGATGGTGACTTTTAGAGAGAGAAAGAGAAGGCAACTGTATTCCAACAGTACAAGATGGTATCAATAATCTTGAATAGCTAATATTAAGATGATAAAGAAGAAAAAATGTGTGACACACAGCAAAGCGAGTGGAGGACAACCACCCATTGGTTCAACTCCTTTGGATTTGGTTTCCATTTCTCACCTCATATTACTCATCTCCTTCATTTGTCCTCATCCTTTTTCTTGATATTTTTTTATTTGTTTTTATAGATTTTTTAAAAAAATTTATCCAGATGTCATTGTCTTGTATGTCGAATAATCTTTTAAAGTTTGTTTGGTTATCTTCACTTGTTATCTATCTTGGGCTTTGCCCCTCTCACCAAAAACACCAAGTGTCCAAAAGGTTAGCTTTAATTTCTTGATCCTATCATTGTTTATGTTTTACCTGTTTAAAAAAAAAAAAAAAAATACATGTTTAATTTATTCTACATTTATTTTGTTAAAATACATGTTTAATTATTAAGTATACTAGTTTAAAAAATAAAAAAAATAGTTTACCTAATCCAGAATAGGTAAACCACCGCCAACGTTGTGATGTTGTTGTTTTTTTTAATATTATAGTTTTTTAAGTTTCTAGTGGGGATTTCCCACACTATCGCGGCGGGTGCTATCTTAGTTAACCAAACCTAAACTGACAGAACAACATTGGTATCAGTACCACTACTTATTTTTATTACTCTTGCTTTTGCTTTTAAAAAACTGATGTACCCTACCGAATAACATTGGTACATGTACATGTATTCTTTTTTATGGTTTTTGTTTTCTTTCATTACTGGTACCGTGACGATCTGAATTGATTAATACCGTTCGGACAACATCATGTCTGTAATGGTGTTTGTTTTTTCGTTTCTCTTCATGTAAAACATGTGTTGATTTCTATATCGAGTGCATGTATCATACCAATACTATAACAAACCAACCCGACACCGATCGAATGCCCACGATCACGTACCGCCGCAACGCGCGGAGAAACAATCTAGTTATTATTATTGTCCTATATATTAAAAACTAAACTTAATGAACAGTAAACAGAGAATTGAATTAATAGTAATACAAATTGAATTTAATGAATTGTAACAATCACTAAGGAAGGTATCGGGTACCTGTATCGGTATCGAATTTATCAAACCGAGTGTATTTTCTGTACGGTTCGACACCGGTATTCATCGGTTTTTACCCTCAAATGCCGGTGTCGTACCAGTACCGGTGCCGAGCCGTACCGTATCAGGTATATTCGGTACCGGTACCCACTTTTGGGGATTTCGGTAACGGTATTTTCCGTACCGGTTGGTACCGAGCTTATCAAATCCTGTAGCAACGTAGCAATGTAAGTAATTGCACCATTTATATTACTTTTCATACACACAGTAAGTAAAGTGGATTTCGTTTGAATGGGGTTTTATATACACAACAACTTATTTTACTTTATTTTTTGTCTTTTTCTGTAATGAATGAATTGTAGCATGTAAAATTAACTTGGATATTTAGATTATTGATGAGCAAATCGTATCAAATCCTGTAATCAAACCGGTATCGTATCGGTACAAAATTTACTATACCAAATCATTTTCGGTACCAATTTGGTACCCACCTTTTGGCGTTTTCAGAATCGTTACTTCCGGTTCGACACTAGTCTAGCACCATACCTGTATTTATTGATTTTTACCTTCAAATACCATACCGTATTGTACCGAGCATTTTCGGTGCCGGTACCTAATTTCGATGATTTTCTGGATCGGTACTTTCGGTACCTTTACCGGTACCGAGCTCATCCATATTTTAACATGTTAGCACCGTAATAACTGAACTGAAAAAAACCGAATTTCCAAGTTGTAGGACGTGTGGGTCCTATTATTATATATTTGGTTATCTAACATCGCTTTTTTTAGGACGGAGTGACTATCTTTTTCACGACATTTTTATTTATGTTTTGATATTCGGTATTTGCTTGCCGTCACTGACACGCGTTTTGCAGTCATTGGGTCCCCGCCGCAACGCGCGGGCGAAAATCAACTAGTTATTATTAATATCAAGTGCTGATGAACAATATTTCTATATTATTAGATTGTTTTAATATTGTTTGTATTATATTCTATACGTTAACATTTTCAAAGGTGAACAATGGTAATTCACCCTTCATCTATATGTGGCTTAGTTTGTAGCTATATAATATTATTGTTTTTTATATTTTTTAATTAATTTATATTTCTTTATATTAGATTTAATAATATTGTTCTAACAAATTACATTCGTAATTTCTCACATACTATAATAATACCGCTATAATATCATATCGAATTAATACCAACTGAGTGCAAATTTTATTAAAAACGGAGTTGTATTTAGATTAGAGTTTTTATGGGTATCAAAAACAAGTACCATGACGAACCGAACCGATTCCGACCGAACAATTCCAATTTATATCGGTATCGACATTATCGGAACCAGTAACTCAATGGATAGTGGTTCAGTTCGTTACAGTACTGACACTCGAAAGAGAAAATACAATAATTAAAGTCGTGATATGTCCAAAAGAATATTTATACGTGCCTTTTTATCTTTTTATTATTTTAATTGATCTAAACATATTTTTTCCATATAACTTATAAGATACGATCAAAATACCAATTATTAAACAAGAAACCATAGAAATGAATGTATACAGGTACCGATGTTGTTCGGTGCAGTAAGGTGGCGATACAGTATCAGGTATCGAAAGCAAAAACAATAAAAATAACTTCCGGCACCGATACAAATGTTGTTCAATCAGTTTCGATTGGGTTTGATACGATAGCGGCACAATATCCGTTTAAAAAAATAATTTATCATAATGTTGAAATAAAAGAAAACATGAATTGAAATGCAAATGAGCCGAACCGATATCAATTGAACAACACAGGTACCGTATCGATATGTGTTTTTTTGTTTTCGACCGATGTAGCGTTTTCTCTCTCAATTACTATAGCGAGTACATATACCATAACAAACCAAATTGATATCGGCTTAATCCCCGCTGCGAAGCACGGGGAATATCACTAGTTATTATTAAAATTTCCTCACTTATTTGATTTGTTGTCTTTAAATATGTATCAGCTAGCCTAATGAACATATAGACAAATAATTGTACAAACCAAACGTTAGGGCTTACTTGTCAACTGATCCTAACTACTTAGTTTTTAAATTGGGATTGTAGTATGACTAATGAGGGTCCTGAATTGAATATCGATTCAAAGACTGTATTTCGCTATTGTGATTCTGATTTAAAGTTAAAATGAGTATTAACTTCTGATTAGGCTTACATAATACTCATAATAAATGATAACTTGACCAACTGGAAGAATGTAAGAATATATTTAAATATATATATATATATATATATATATATATATATAGGGTGAGGTTATTGTAAAAAAAGTGGTTTTTGTGAGAAGTGTAAGAAGGAATATGGTGAGGACATGTGGCACTAATTAAAATTAAGACTTAAGGGTATAATTGTAAATGTATTAACAATTCAAATATGGTAATCCTTGATTTAAGGATTTGGAGAGAGAAAATCCTTGATTTAAGGACTTGATAACCGTCCATAACATCATTCCTACTTCATTTTAATTTTTTTTTGCATCATTCACAAAATCAGAGCATGTTCATGACATGGTGTTTTAAATAAATTCATAGTTCAATTCATGGTGTTTTTACAAAAAAAAATATAACACCACTCAGTAAACAAAATATAACACCATTCAGTAAACAAAATAACACCATTCAGTACAAGATATAACACCATCCAGTAAACAAAATATAACACCATTCAGTAAACAAAAAAATAACACCATTCAGGAAATAATATAACACCATTCAGTAAACAAAATATAACACCATTCAGTAAACAAAATAACACCATTCAGTAAACAAAATAACATCATTCAGTAAACAAAAAAACACCATTCAGTAAATAATACAACACCATTCAGTAAACAAAATAACACCATTCAGTACAAGAATATAACACCATTCAGTAAACAAAATAACACCATTCAGTACAAGAATATAACACCATTCAGTAAAGAAATATAACACCATTCAGAAAAAAGAAAATAGCATCATTCAGAAAAGAAAAAAACACCATTAAGAAAAGAAAAATAACACCATTTAGAAAAGAAAAAAACACTATTAAGAAAGGAAAATAACATCATTAATGAAAAGAAAAATAACACCATTCAGAAAAGAAAATAAACACCATTAATGAAAGAAATATAACACATTTGTATCATCTTCTCCACTTCTGGCACCGTTCGATGTAGAGAGAGAGATCGCACGACCACCACCACTGCCACTTCCGGCACCACCACCGCCGATCCAGCACCACCACCGCCGCTGCCGCTGCCGCTCGAACCACCACCACCGCCGCTGCCGCTCGCACCAGCACCACCGCCGCTGCTGCTGTTGTTTTTGATCTTCCGATTGATTGAACATGGAAGAAGAGAGAGAGAGAAATTGTGATCGTATGAGGGAGAGAATGAAATTGCAGGGATTTGATTTACAAATGAAGATAAAAAGACACAATTGCCCCTATAAATTTCAATTCAGTCCAAATTAACAAAAATAATTTGCAATTTGGTCCCTATTGATCTCAACCATTAGATCAAAAGATCTAATGACTGAGATTCTTTCTTACCTTTCTCACACTTTGGGCCTTTTTTACAGGATCCTAACTCTATATATATATATATATGTCAATTATAATCATTTATATTATAATTGATCATTGACTTTATTTCTCCTATTCACTTAGTAACTGGTAAAATATTTTATGGACGTATTTACCATTATTACTAGAAAAATAGGGTTTACCATTGGGTATATAAATAGAGCTTATTATAGAGGGTCTATCTAAGGTTGGTCACACACCATCATAACATCACTCATAAATCATCTATCTCTCTCTACTAGACCTGGCAAACGGGTCGGGTCGGGTCGGGTCAAAACGGGTTTGGGTCAAAACGGGTTCGGGTCAGAACGGGTCAATTAAAAAAGGGGTTGTTTTGGTTCGGGTCGGAACGGTACGGGTCGAAACGGTTCTCTGAACCCATAAGCAGGAGTTTTCGCATTTATGTATGCTCGTAAAAGACTATGATACTGTTTCATATGAAAAATCTTTTCAGCATTATGTATGTCTCATCTTTTTGCATACTGATCCATACTCAACAAATAAGTCTCAAAAAAGGGTTTCATACGGTTTGTTCTGAAGCCATGCGCAAAATCGAATCAGCTTTTATGATATTACTGTTGCACTGAAGAGCAGTTTATTTACTTTTGTCTTAATTTTACATATATGTTTTAAATCCCAAACTGTTTCTAAGGGTACGGTTCGAAACGGTACTACTCGTAACGGTACGGGTCGAAACGGTACTGGTCGAAACGGTACGGGTCCAAATGGTTCGCGTCGAAACGGTACACGTCGAAACGGTTCGCGTCTAAAAGGGTAGGGTCGAAACCCGTCGGGTACAGAAACCCGTGTTGGCCCGAAACCCGACCCAAACCGACCCCGTTCCGATCCAAAACCTATGTCGTGCCGAAACCCGTCTCGGCCCGAAACTCAATTCGAACTGAACCCGTTTCGATCCAAAACCCGTTTCGTGCCGTAACCCGTCTCGTGCGGATACTTGTGCCTGCTCGAAACCCATTCCGATCCGAAACCTGCCCCGTTTCTTTAAGACACTAACCCACATCGACCCATTTCTTTAATGTTGTCGACCCGCTTTGACCCGAAAATAACAAGATGGAATTTCAAGTGATCCATTATGACCCGTTTAGTTTAAAATATCTTACCTAAATCAACCCATATAATTTTAAAAACAACCAAACTAACTCACTTGGAAGGCTTTGGGTCAAGATTGCCCCCTCTACTCTCTACTAAATCTCCATCACATCATACACCCTAAAGGGGAACTGTACTAGATCATATCATGGCTACTACGATGTCTACAATATTGGGATTTTACGGGTACACAAATTCTTTCATTATGTTTCTATAATGTTTATGCAAGTAATTGATTAACAATAAGCACTATACCACTAGAATACATTACCACTATGTGGTTCTTATTCAGGTTATTTGAAAATATTATAATATTACTTAAACTAACCGGACAATCACCTGACAAAAGTTTATTCCCCTTAAAAGTTAAAACTATAGAATATATTTCATTAAATGATATGATTATTTTAATCGAATTCGTGTAAGATTTATAGGTTAACCCGAACTACAAATACAGGCACTAAATGTTCATAATAATAGGGTAAATTCTTAACCACCTAAAAACTCAAACTATTCATTGTTCACATAAATATGGAATAGCATTATTCGTCCACATGAAACTAATACCAAAGTAACATTCAATGGACTTACCATCATCACCCCTCAAAGAATACAATAATATACTAATGGTCCCTTGACAATTTCCCTTAAGTAACAAGCTTAAAAATACGGTAAGAGTTGATTAGTATTCATGTAAATTTCTTCCAAGTTTGAGTTGGAATTTGCGTTGTAAATTAGTAATCACACGGCTGCGGGTTGAGCTCTAACTCAACTATGTAGACATTGTGTTTTATTAAAGATACCAAAACATACATATTTAAAACGAATAAATACAAACTAAACACGAGCAGTGAATGCTTGTTTATCCATCATGGTATACTGAACAAAACGCACGCTTTAGTTACACTTCCTACTACGTTAGTAACTTGAAGTCACTATCATTAGTAGTTAGGATCAGTAAATTCGATTATGATTCTAATTATACATGGTGAGTTGTAAATTTATGTGATTTTCACTAACTTTAATCATGTTGATACGATTAATTATAACTATACATGTTGAACGTAAAGTCAACCATTTCGAAAATGTACATTGAACTGCTCCTTACTTTATACCAAAAATGTTATTTAAAAAATAAACGGATAACATTTGTTAGGAAAGGTAATATTCAAGGGATCATTTTTGTAACTTTACCTATCAAGGTGTGCATATATAAACACATGAACACACCCCCTTGATCAAAGTATTCCAAATCTAAAAATAATAGATATGTGCATTGTAGTTTTTGCTTGGAAAGTTCACCCTCTCTACCCTTTTCTTCTCTTGCTTAATAGAGATGAGTATCACCACAGGTACATAAAAAAACACACACTACACACTTTGTAGTTCACACACACTTTATGTTGTTTGCATTGTATGACATAAATCTTGTGACAAGATAAAATGGGTTGGTTAATGGGTGATTTCTATTTGTTGGTTAAAATTTGCAGTGTCGAGTTGGGTTCACCAGCCTAGCTAACACTATTATGTGTTATTTTAAAAGTTTAAACAGTTGATGATTCATGATTATAAAGACTATATAGTTCAAATGATAACCTAATCGCTGTACTTTTTTTGAACGGCTAATTTTTTCCCATAAATACTTACATCTCCTAAGGATTGAACCTTGATCTTATCACAAGAGATAATTCCTCTTGACCACTAGGCTATAGCCTAAGTGACCTAATCTCTATACTTATAAATAAAAATAGATTATAAAGACTGTATTAGTCTCTTCGTTTTTTTTTTTGAACAAATTTCTTTTATTTCCTACTGTCTATCGGACTTGAACACAAGACCTCCCCTCCCAAAGTGTTTTAAAGGTTTTGTCTTTGCCAATGGACCACCACCACATTCGATGTTGCCTCACGATGACACGTGTCTTGGTTTTTAGATAATCCTCCGATTTATTATTACCCATTTTTAAAGTCAATGTAATGATGTCATCTGCTTTATGGTAATTCTTAATGTTAAATCACTTTTTCGTATTAACTTGCTGTATTTATAAAATTATTTTTAGGAAGCTATATTTAATAAATATCTGACCATAATTATATATTTGTCAAATTTGAAATTAAGGTTTCCAAAGTTAAATTTAAAATACTTCGATTCAATATAACAACATAACTTACTTCAATAATTCATTTTTTTTTACTTCAATTCAATATAAGAACATAACTTATTTCAATAATTCATTCTTTTATTGAATCACAATAAAAATGGCACTTACTCTATCGAGATGATACTTAGGGATGAATCTATATAATTAACATTAGAATAATATAATAATTTGTTCTTATTTAATATTATAATGTATAATTAACATTATAATTTTGCTTTGTCCTTATTTAATGTAATACACTTTTTTATTTATCACTATTTTATTTATAGAGTTATTACTTATATACTTTGTATATCCTTCAATTTTTCAAATTTTATAAATCAAGGCTACATTTGTGAAAGAGCAATATTGGCACCAAAAATAAAGCTCAAATTAATGAACGTTCGCTTTCAATGTTCTGGCAAAGAAAGAGAACACCTTAGTTCAAATAGTATTTGTTAGACATAACATCTTAATGATCTATTACAAGAAAATTTATATTCTCTTGATGTTCTTGAAGGTCTTAACATATTTGTAGCCAAATTATAGGCTACTTTTGAAGGTTGGTGTTCCATTAACTTTATTAACCAAAGAAGTGGTTTATGTAATGGGATAAGACTACAAATATTGGAACTCGAATTTCCATTCCAAGAATTAGCTTGATACATTCAGATAAAAAGATTCATATCAAGTTCCAAATACGACAATTTTCGTTATCAGTATGCCTTGCAATGAGTATCAATAAAAGTCAGATATAGTCATTATCTAGAGTTGTTTGTTTTTAAATGATCAAGTTTTCACGCATGGACAATTGTTTGTGCTGTTGTCAAGAGTTAAACGTATAGACATGGCTAAACTACTAATATTAAATGAAGAGGACAGTGTGATGAATAAAACAACAAATGTTGCATATAAAGAAGTATTTAGAGAGTTATGAATTACTATTACATTTTTACTTTTGTAAGTATTAACTCTAATTATAATTTTGTATTTTTTTAATCAATGTTCCATATAGTTTTATTCAAAACATCTATTTACATAACATATTATCTCAGCCCGTGTATCAAACGAATAACTAACCTAGTATGTTATCTTTGTGTATAATGGAAAAAAGGCCGACAAAGTCGATTGGGTGGTGGGAGGGTGGAGAGATATTAGGAGGTAGAGACGAGGTGGCCGGAGGGACGTGGTTGGCATGTACAAGAGATGGTAGAGTATCATTTCTTACCAATGTCTTGGAGCTTCACACTCTTCCTGAAGCCAAAAGTAGAGGGGATCTTCCATTGCGTTTCTTGGAGGTTTATTTTCTTCTATTATAATTGCCATTTTTATTACATATATGATCAAATTGTTGACCTTTTGAGGTAATATAATATATGTTAACATTTGATCAAGATACATACACACGCCTACGGCTGATCTCTAGTGGGCTTGAACGTGCAACATGTTAGGCTGCACGTCTTTCAAATGTCACTTTTAAATTAAAAATAGACGTAGTTGTGGAAAACGTGAATTTTATGCAAATTCAGTAACGGTATAACTTAATACTTGAACTCCCAACCTCATATAGAGAAACACGTTACAAAAAACACCTCGATACCTGTAGTCTATTGATGTTCGACTTGCAAGTTCATATTAAGTAGATTACTCAGATTAACGTTTTAGGGTTCATGGTTTAGATGCTTTTACAATTTACAACTATCCAAAAACACACATTAGCTATTAGACTTTAATCACGTTGTTTGTATAACAAGTAAAATGCATTTATTTTATATCTTTAAACATGCGACTGAAATCTTCTGGTAAATTTGTTACACTTTCACGTAATAAACCCATGCTACTTTTTTTAATAAATTTTGGGAGTTAATATGTGAAAATTTTGCCTTGTAGAGCAAGAAGAGTTCAGAGGAATTTGCAAAGGAAATAGTGAAGGAGGTTCATGAGTACAATGGGTTCAACCTCATAACTCTTGATCTTTCTTCAAACAAGATGTTTTACATATCAAACAGACCAAAAGGTGAACCACCGACGGTTCAACAAGTTCAACCAGGCATCCATGTTCTCTCCAATGCCAAGCTCAACGTCCCTTGGCCCAAGGTCACACATTCCCTTGCCCTAAACGGAACAATCAAACTAATCACATTAACCATAAACCGACTATCTTTAATACGTGTACATGATCCATAATTACCTAGTTGGTTAATGCGATCATAAGGTCCCATTAACCACTCATGTAATATTTAGGTGTCATTAATTGACAATAATAAAGCGTTACTTTATGCTTCCAGGTTCAACGTTTGAAGTTGAATTTCAAAAGATTGCTAAGTACGTATGATGATGACGAGGACATACCCATTAAGGATATGCTCGACAAACTAATGAGAGACAACACAAAAGCGGACAAGAGTCAGCTTCCTAATATTTGCTCGATTGACTGGGAATACAATCTAAGCTCGATATTTGTCGAAGCAGACACTCCACTTGTACGTACTTCACGTTATTAAAAATATAGCTACAAATTATGACAATTTCGGCTCATGTTTGTTTTCGTTGACCTACAGGGACGTTACGGTACTAGAAGCATGATTGCACTAAGCATAAGAGATACCGAAGAAGCAAGTTTACATGAGACCTACGTTGAAAAGGAATTATGGTGGGAGAAAACCATCAACTATTATATCAATTCTAAAGATAAAATAAATGATATCACTTTAGTATGACCAAAAAAGGATACTTTTACATTTAAACTACAATATTTGAATTTTTATATATTTTCCCATTTTAATATATAGAAAAATAAATATAGGCACAATAATTCCCATTGTAAATACATGTTCATCCCATATGTGATCATGGATTTATTGTATTGGAATAAATGCTTGTATAAATATTACTACAATGGAATGAAAAAGACTAAACATTATATAAAGCTCTTTGTTGATATGTATGTATGTAATATGTAATGTCAGAAATGCTGAATGTTGTGCACATTAAATATTATCGTTTTATTTATTTTGTTTTTTTTTTGAACGGCCAACAGAATCAATCCCGAGCACTCTCGGGGCTCCCACTGGACCAAACGGAGTACTCCGAGAGTAATCCGGGTCCACCACCAATTCCGGGGAAAACCCGGTAACCCACCCGCCCGTAGGCACGACGATGAAATTACCGGTAAAACCCGTTTGGCTCAAGGATCCAACCCAGGTTTCCCTGGGTCTCCTATCATTGCCCACCAATGCCTCACTCTGCACCAAGTGGGAGTTGAACTTGCATCTTCCAAGAGAAATGCAAGTCTTCCACCACTTGATCTAGAGATCATTGACGTTTTATTTATTTTGTTGTAACAACAACCAATGAGGCTAGTTATGTTCTAGTTGTATCCAACATTAGATCATAATGCTTAATATTTTAGCACTAGGGTCCATAATTCCATACCTAAATTGGTAGGTTTGTATTTGGGATGGGTGAGCAAAATATAGGGTACTGCACGAGGGTGGGTTTGTGGGATGATACCAAATACCAGAACCGAGAAATCAGGGGCGAAACTTGAGATTTCCGACTGGGGGGTCGAAAACGTATATACCAAAAATTTCTATAAAACCGGGGGTCAAAAACGTATATACCAAAAAATTTCTATACGAAAACTACCTACTCTCCACTACTGAGCGAAAAGTTCGGGAGGTCGGCCGCCCCACAAAGCTACTCCCTTGCGAGAAATAATACCTAAATAGAAGTAAACAATATGCTTTCAGCATATGTTTCGTAGTAGGTAGTAAATTCATTACGAGGTTAATACAACAAAAACAAAAGGTATTTGCGACAATTACCATACAAGATTCATATAAGGCGATGTTTGACTTGTAAACGATACTAACATGATGTAAAATGTGATGATCAATTATTGGTGAAGGAATAATATTGTATGGGGCTATATAATTTTATAGACTTGTTTTTGGTGTACAATACTAAATTGGTTGTTGCTAACACCTTATTCAAGCTCAAACATGCTTCATGAATAGGCATGTAAATGAACCGAACATGAACACGAACACGAACACGAACACGAACATATAATCGAACACATTTTTTGTTCGTGTTCGTTTATTAAGAAATCGGGTACGTTCGTGTTCGTTTATGTTCGTTCATGAACACAAACGAACATAAACAAAAAAAAATAAGTGAACATATTTGAATAAACATAAACAAACATAAATTAACATGATTGAACAAACATAAACGAACACAAATGAACATAATTGAACAATTATCTATAAAGAAACACAATTTAATATTAGTGAACACAAACTAACAAGTCTAATATATTACAGTTCATCCGATAACATATCTAAATAGGGTTCACAAATACTAAAATTAAGTAGTTTTTTTATATAAATATTAAGTAAGTAATCAGTTACAATCCAAGAAAAATTTTATATTTCATTTTTTATTACAAGAAAACTCAATTACTAATTAGTTATATTTATATAACTAGTTAGAAAATCTAATATTTATATAAATATAACTATTTATGTATTTACTAAAATTTAAACGAACGTAAATAAACGGACATAAATGAACGTTCACGAACATACATGAACGAACATAAACGAACGTTCATGAACATAAATGAACGAACACAAGGTGTGTTCATGTTCGTTCATTTAATTAAACGAACAAAGTTTTTTTGTTCATGTTCGTTCATTTATTAAATAAACGAACATAAACGAACTTCTCACCAAACAAGTTCACGAACAGTTCATGAACGTTTGGTTCGTTTAGAGGCGTATTCATGAGGATCCCCTAAGGCATTTATTTTAATCCCTTGTAGCAACGATGGGCGGGCTGATGACTTAGAACTTCCATAACGACGAACTGACCAAACCATTAGATTTACGTAGCAAAACAATCCATTAGTGTAAAAAAATCGTGTGTGATAATATTCACATGTCTAATATCGAATTTATCAAAGAAATATTTCATTATCTTTGTAAATGAGAAGAATTTTTTTTTATCGTTAAGATGTACACATATAGAACTTCAGAAGAGAAGTTACAATATTATTGATTAAGATAACTTCCTAGATAACCAAAGGCTTCAGGGGCGGATTTAGAGCCTTTTTACGGGTTCTCAGGCACCCAGTCGATTTGGAAAAAAACGTTTTTTTTTGTAGTGTAAACCTTGTATGATTTGGAAAAAAACGTTTTTTTTAGTGTAAACCTTGTATGATTTGGAAAAAGGAACCCAGTGAAAAAACTGGCTGGATCCGCCACTGCAAGGCTTGAAAGTTGCTAGGAAAAGTTGATGACCCGATTAAATGCTATAGATGTGGCTCGTGGGCGCCATGATACAATCGTCAAATATATTAGGAAACAGGTATACAAGCTCTTAGTCCTTACCTTACAATACATTAAAATACCATAATATCTCTAATATACACAACCCGTGAAACCAGGGCCGGCTCAACCATTTTGGTGGCCTAAGGCGAAGTAAAATCTTGTGGCCTTTTTCCCAAAAAAATGTATGTAATTGAAAGTTAAACTTGAAGGGCCCAAGTGTAATTATTTGAAAGATTGTGTTAAAATTTAAAAACAAGAAAAAAAATGGTGAAACAAGGATTCGAACCCGGGTCAAACCAACATCCATATATACACAAAACCACTACACTACAAACTATCAATCTGTTGATAACCCACACCCTAAATCTTTTATAAATGAACTGTGGTTTCATCAAATTATGGAGGCCCTATAGTTTTGGTGGCCCAAGGCCCAAGCCTCATTTGGCTTACCCTTGGGCCGGCCCTGCGTGAAACTAACAACTAACGTCGATAACAAACACAATATTTACATACATGCATGCATGCTACTTAGTACTTACACATTTTTAGTACACCTTTTCTTTTTATTAAAATGTCAATAAAGTATAATTTTTTTTCTTAAACATTAAACCATAGTTGTCAAAGACGCAAAGGGTAAGCCTTGGGCCTCAATGCAAGGCGCTTAAAAAGAGAGGGCTTTGTTGGGCGAATTGTTTAGTACAAAAATAAAGCTTTTAGGGAATTTAGACATGTTTTAGGCTTCTTTAGGGCTAATTTAAGTTGTTTTTGGCTGTTTCCAGGCTTGTTTAAGGTTCTTATAAGTTGTCTTTAGGGCTAATTTCAGTTGCTTGTTATGTTTTTCATGTTTTACGCGATTTTTGAGGTGGCTTGCTAGGATTGGGTGGTGACACTGGACCGTTTGGGGTAGCCGTTGGGGATGGCGGTTTGAAGTAAAAAATCAAATTTAAAAAAAAATACAAATTTTTACCTATAAATACCCATCCTAAATTTTATTTTTTCCACAATTATTTACAAATACTTCAACCAACCTACACCAAATAACAAATCTTTTTCAATCAAACCAACATCAAAAAACCTTACATGGTGCATTGCACAGAGGAGGAGGAGATCGCACTTGTCACATCGATCGTCGATGCACAACGTATGTTACAATGCGGTCAAACCGCGTATTGGGGACAAACTTTCCAACAATACCAACAACACATTGAGAACGCTCGTCACAATTAAACGCCTGCCAACACAAGTGGCTTGAACTCGAACTCAAACCGAAGCTGGATCGGTTTAAAGTTTGTTTCGACCGTGTCCCTGCGGGCAACCTGAGCCACGACGATGGAGTGGAGATCGCGAAGATCGAGTGAGGCACGGCGGGAATTCGGAATTTAAGTGGGTTCTCCACTTTAACATTTATCTTATCGAACCCTGTAATTTTTTTAAGGAATTAATAACTACTTTTTTTAGGATTTAATTAGTTTTAGGATGTTATGTAACTTTTTTTTAAATTAATATATGTTTGTGTTTTATTTTATAAATCTCAACTCTATATAAAATATAAAAAAACCAACATGGACCACCAACGCCGCCTGGCCACGCCGCTTCCACACCCCACCCTTTTTGGGATGGTCTGGTGGAGCCCACAATCGTCACGTGTCGAGCAATGCCCCAAACCCAAGCCGCCCACACCCCATAGTCTGGGTGTGGGGGGCTTGGGTTTGGGGCATTGATCGACACATGGCGAGTGTGGGCTCCACCAGACCACCCAAAAAAAGGTGGGGTGTTGAAACGGTGACGTTGGAGTGCCATGTTGGTTTTTTTTATATAGTTGACAATATAATAAAACTCAAACTTTTTTTTTAATTTAAAAAAAGTTACATAACATCCTAAAAATTTTAAAAACCTACTTATTAAATACTAAAAAATAAAAGTAGTCTTAAATCCTAAAAAAAATTACACAGTTCGGTAAATGTTAAAGTGGGAAATCCACTTAAATTCCGAATTCCCTTCGTGCATCCACTCGATTTTCGAGATCTCCACTCGATCATCGTAGCTCAAGTCGCCCGCAGGGACACGGTCGAAACAAACTTTAAACCGATTCAGCTTCGGTTTTAGTTCACGCCACTTGTGCTGGCAGGCTTTTAAATTGCGACGAGCGTTCCCAACGTGTTGTTAGTATTGCTGGAACCCTTGTCCCCAATACGCGGTTTGACCGCATTGTAGCGTACGTTGTGCATCGACAATCGATGTCACAAGTGCGATCTCCTCCTCCGTCCAATGCACCATGTTCGGTTTTTTATGTGGGTTTGATTGAAGAAGATTTGTTATTAGGTGTGGGATTGGTTGAAGAAGATTTGTAAATATTTGTGGAAAAAATGAAGTTTGGGATGGGTATTTATTTTAAAATTTTGATTTTTTTACTTCAAAACCGCCATCCCCAACTGCTACCCCAAACGGCCATAAACCCACAAGCCAATCCAAGCCAGTTCCGATCGCCCAACCCCGGGCTTCAAAGCCATGTTAGCGGGGCAACGCCATGGCCAACGCTGGCACAGTGTGGGTTAGCCAGCATTGCCTTGCATCCCCATCCCCAACCAACGCCCCACACCCACTAGTCTAAGAGTATGGGTGTGGAGGAGCTTGGGTTTGGGGCATTGCTCGAGACGTGAAAGATGTGGGCTCTACCAGTCCACATCCAAAAAAGTGGGGTGCGGTAGCGGCATGGCCAGGCCAGCGTGGGTTGCCATGTGGGTTTTTTTTAGAGTTGACAATTATATAAAATAACACAACTTATATTAATTTAAAAAAAAGTTACATAAAAGACGATCCTAAAAACTTAAGAAAACTACTTAATAAATCCTAAAAAAAACTACTTGTCAATCCTAAAAAAATTACAAAGCAGTAGACACAAAGGCAAGCACTAACATGCAAAGGCTACAAAAAACAACTAAAAAGTAAGGCTCCTAAGACATGTCTTTAATACCCAACCGTACCAACCTCCTAAAAGTCTTTAACCCTAATCCTACGTCTCCACGAACACCTATCCTCGATCATGTCCTCAGAAAGGTGCAAGTCTATTAAATCCTTCCTAGTTCGCTCATCCCAAGTCAGTTTCGGTCTACCTCTACTCTTTTTTCCCTCGACGGTAAGAGTTTCCATGATTGTAACTGTGTCCGTCGTTTGCCTCCTCCTTACATGGCCAAACCATCTCAACCTCCCCTCCTTAATCTTATATGATATACTAGTTACTCTTAATCTATTCCTAAAAACTTCATTTCTTATCATGTCCAACCTGGTATACCCACACATCCACCTCAACATTCTCATCTCTGCTACCTCTAGTTTACGCGCTTGTGTCTTCTTAATGGCCCAACACTCTATTCCGTATAGCATAGCAGGTCTGACTGCAACCCTATAAAATTTTCCCTTTAATTTGGTTGGAAACCTCTTATCACACAATACCCCAGTCGCTGCTCTCCACCTACACCATCCAACCTGGACACGGTGAGCTACATCACAATCTATATCCCCATCCCTCTGAATAAACGATCCTAAATACTTGAACTTAGTTGATTGTGAGACCACTTGTCCCTCAATGGTGATATGGGTCTCCTCACCATCTCCCACACCACAAAATCAAACCATACGTACTCAGTCTTAGAGCGGCTAATTCTTAAACCTTTTCCCATTTTCCTAAGTGTTGTCATCACCTCGCCCTGTGTGATACGTCGATAATAGCATTTATTTTGTTGCGGCCTTAGTGGGGTTGCCAACTTCTTGTTGGTCAGCCATCACGCCGTTGAAAAGATTGTGAAAGTAGGCTTGCCATCTCAACTTGATGTCCTCATCCTTGACTAAAACACGTCCATCATCACCCCTTATAAACTTCACCAATCCTATATCCTGTCGCCTACGCTCCCTAGCTTTGGCAATCTTAAACATATCTTAATCTCCCTCTTTTATTCCTAGGGGTTGGTACATACGATTATAGGCTATGTAAATGCTTATTTAAGAGTCACATTTGCTGGTGTATTAAGCATTGGGGTTTCTATATCTATTAAGTTGTCATTCATTTATGAATAAAATTTGTAGAATTTCCTATCAAGCTTATGTTTGTACGTCTATGATTCAATATATTTGATAACGTATTGTTGATGGTGATTTCCTACCAATATGGAACACATGAGATTTTGATTTGTGTGCAAATTAAAATGTTAAATTAATGTCCCAATGATGAACTGTGTGCAAATGAAAATGTTAAAAGTAGTTAACTGATCACTACGGATTGATGAATATTATGTTCTAAGGGTGTTGAAACAACAAGGATAAGGTCAGGGGAAGGTATGAACGCTCCTCGGGTCAGCCTCGTCACCTCCTAGCTTGTACCTACATCACGAAAGAACTCGTTAGAAGGGGCCAGAGACCGGGGTCTCTGGACCACCCTCCGACGCCGAACATTAGTAATCTATCCAAGAATAGTGTATAAACATAAAGCATAGATGTATGAGTAAGTATAAGAGAGATAGAGAATGCTTAAACAAGTTGTTAGGCACAAGTTAAACCGGTTGTGTTGACTTGGAAACATCTTTTTTATTTTAAAATAACTAATGATTAAATCAATTTTTTCAATAAATTAATTTAAGAGTGTTTATACATTAAAATACATTTCAGATGACTTCTGACCCGTTTGCTCTATTGTTAAATATTTTAGCTTTAACTCATTTGATTAATTAAATATAAAACAATTCAATCTACACGGTCTCATGCAAGTTGCTTGTGTATCAGTATCTTGACAATGGAAATTTGGAACAATGGTTGCATGGGGAAGTTGGACCGATCAGCCCGTTAACTTGCAGCCTTCTACTAAGATGAGTGGCAAAAGTCGGCCATAGTGTGTACTTAATGCATACATGATGCAATCTTATAAATATTTTTCTTCGCAATATTAGATTGGTATTGGGTTAATTAAGCTTTTGTCCTCATATTTAACCAAACTAATTATTTTATGAGAATTGTCGGGTCTATCCGATCCTTCATCTGGCCAGACTCACGACATTTAATCTGTTCAATCTTTTTACTATTTTTATTGACTTCCAAGAAGTCAAATCTCGGCGTACAGGATTAGTTTGGGATGGGCTCAAGCACATCAGTCAAGGTATTGTTTTCAAGTTTTTAAACTAGAGTTTAAGGGTGATGTTCGTTAAGTTTCATATATCTTTGATGACTCTAAATCTCTGATGATGTTGTTAAAAAAGACTAAAGTGCAGTATATATGGCTAGATCAAATGAACAAGAATATCTGAACAAGTATTTTGAAAGTTTAGATCAAGAAACAATTGTAAATCTTGATAAACTGAAGTTGCAGACCCACTTGGAAGGTTATTGTGCTATCTAATCAGGTAACCAATTTAGGACTTGGTCAATAGAGAGTTCATGCTTATGTAATGTAATATAATGTAACTTAACTTAACTTTTACTTATTTTATGTAATATTAATGTAGTTTCATTTTTTCTTATTATATGTATGTAATGTAATTCATATATGGAATTATGAATTATAAAGTTTGTTGTTACACAATTCGTGTTTTGCCGGGATATCAGAGATTCTTTCATTTCAAAATATCATGTACGGACTTATAAACTATATAATTAGCATTGTGTAACCCGTGTAGCACACGGATACTTAACTATATATAATTAGCATGGGCTGAACTTGAACCGATAACACGAAGGTATATTTTTGTTGTAGGGGCATTCAGGTGGCCTTTTGATAGTGGGCTTGGGCTACTCATTTATCTATATTTTTTTTATTTCGGTATCATTTTTATACGTTTATAGTGAAAAGTTTTTTCATTACAAAGTTCATCTCAATGCCAGTAGATATTATATGTTTGTGTTAAGCCACCAGCGAAACTCGCGGGTTCTTAAACTAATAATAATTAAAAAAGGTGTAGTAAATAACAATAACACTATGGGGTGTGGAGGAGGGTAGTTCTTAGAAGATGCCCCTCCACGTCACCCGCCACACAACATCCAAAGAGAATGCCCATCCAAGAATGTACCAAGAGGGTGAAGGATGGGCCTCCCACCATTTTTTTAATTTTTATTTTATAATTTTGGCAAATAAAATATGCAATATATATATATAAGAAGGATCCGTTAGGAAGCACCCTTTATTGCGAGAACCAATTTGAACACAACCAAAAATACCTACAAATAGCTAAAAAACACACAATTTTTTTAACGTTTTTTATAAAAATCGCTACTTTTAGTATCCAAAAAAATAATATTTTTTTTAAATTAAAAAAAAAATCTGCTACTAAAAGTAGCGATTTTATTGTAAAAATATTAAAAAAAAACTGTGTTTTTTTTTTTTTTTTTTTTTTTTTTACTTTTTTAGATTTTTTTAGGTTTTTTGGGGGTTTAGTTTTTAGCATTTTAGCTTGGAGGGGAGGTGGGGAGGGGTTAGGTTTTTTTTTAGGTTTTTTTTGGGGTTTAGTTTTTAGCATTTAGCTTGGGGGGTTAGGTTTTTTAGCACAAGGTCGAGTTTGCATCCCAACAAGCATATGGGGTTTCAATTGTCTTGCCCTCAGTCGATCCCACAGTAGGTTCAGATTCAGGAAGCATCAGGGTTAAGCAGAACAGGGATGAAGCGATTAGCTACTCATACTAGCTACTATGTTGCTATTATGCCTGGCGTCGCTCACACAAATCCTAAATGCCCTTCCACAAGCACCACTACCAGCGTTGTTACGGTCACGTGGATTCCCAATACTGTCGTCATTCCCTTGGTTGTAGACACTTTATCTTAATAACAGTCAGTCCTTGTCGAAGTCACCTTTGTTTCCATACGGTAGGCTATGGTTACGAGTATCTTGATGTTGCTGCGACTGTTGCCTCTGATGTCGTTACTTGTAACGGTGTCCTGCGACCTTTCACTCATAAGGTCCATCTTTTCACATTCTAAGTCACGTGCTAAGGCACTACTTACTGTGCGGGAAGTTTCACATTCCACTCCATAGTCAATTGTCATCACTCATGTCCCGCTTGATTCGTAAGAGTTGACTCCCATAAGTCGCTATCTAGGGTTAAAGATTCGGTTGAAGTTAATCCGTTGGTGTTTGTTGCCGGTAATCAGGGTCGTCCAAATACTGGGACTGGTAAAGTATTACGCTCATCCCCTTGTCCATCGATCTAGCAAGTCGATTGAGTACTACACGGTCTGTTGCGAGAGTGTTGCAGAAGTGATCACACTTCGAGATTTAAGACGTCAATGCATGAGTTCCAGCAAACAAAGAAGAGTGAGGAAGGTATAGACCAATCATCGATGTTGCAACATCCCACTCAGGGGCGTTCGTACAAGCACCTAACATTCTACACAGTTTTCTAGGCGTTCAGATGGGTGTTCAGGTAATACTCGATAGCATCGAGATTCGAAAGGTTTAAGAGGGAAATGAAAAGTTCACATTCGAGTAAGAGACAATCACTACTATGACTCCTATAAATTTGTTACGTTCCTCGTTGATTAATTAACAGGTCCGAACCCTTTTTTCACTTGTTAAGTCTCACTGGGACTGACATGCACCCCACATTATTATTATGTGTGCACCCACAATAATATTGCGATTTGCATGCTCATCTCAGCTCCTCCTAACTCATGTCAAATGGTTCCCCAAACTCGAGTAGCAAACAAAGAATCTCAAAAACGTGAGTCATGAATATCTAGGGAAATACCACCCTATCAATCACATAACACATGCAAGTAATACATGAATTCATACGGTTGTGCTAAACGTGCAATCCCATGCAATTTCGTATGTATGTGTTCACTAGTCATGCAATGTACACAACAGATGAAAGAGACGAACCTTGCATCTGGAGCTGAGTGTCATGGTCGTATTCTTGTTTTCAGAACTGTTCGGTTATAGTCTGGTTTTATAAAAACGTTTTTAAAACCTAGTTCACTATAACCAGTGGCTCTGATACCAAACTGTCACACCCCCAAAATACCACATGCGGTAACACCGTGGGACGTGTGACGTACCAGGATCCAAGCCACCAATCACATTGAACCAATAATAAATATTTAAATAAAACATTCGATTCATTTCATAAATTATATCCAAGTCATGAGTTAAACCAAAGTTAAACATTCAGCGGAAGCATATAGTAAATTGTTAAACAACTGTTTCAAAACGAGTGTTGACAACCAATGTAACAAGTATCCAAGAGTCTCGAACCATAACCACTTCAGCACTCCCAGATAGCAAGTCCATAATCAAAAATCTAACGACCTGCAAGCATGCAGACAAGTGTGTCAGACGACGCTGGTGAGTTCAAAGTTTGTTAACCCGTTGTAGTTACCAGATATAAGTATAAACAGTTCAATGATTTGATTTGATGTTGTTATTAACTCGATTACCGCAGATGGCAGCTAGATTTGTTTGCCCAACCCCAATGTCTCTATCAAAACATTGGTCAAGTGGTGAAGGTAATTAGTTCACGCCCGTCCTCCCCGGTACGGTGTGAGGGTGCCAAACCTAATAGCGCTATCAACTAATGAGTGTAATAACCAACATCCCAATAACCCGACGTTCCTCCCCGGAACAATTACAAGATATCCCTCCCCGGGATGCATGCTTGGAAAAAGAGAAGTGAACTCACCTTGGTTTGCTCGGTTTATTAAGTTACTTGTTTCCAAGTTAATCAACCAACCCTACCGTGGTTATCAATGAATATCAGTTTCATCATCATTCAAATCACATGTTTGCACACGGTAAGTCACGTATGGTTACACAGTTTACATCTAGCATTAAGATCACTGTCATCATGTAGCACGTACTGAATTATCATAACAGTCCACATCTTATACACGTGTCACTTAACATTAAAGAGTATAGTTATCATGCAATTACCATATTGTATACACATCAATTCACACACACAGACATGTAATCTGACAACAACTTATTGAGCCACACAATACTTCACATGCATTGATTTTATTTGGATCGATAAGCACTTATTGGACCAAAGACTGTATATCAATGAATATTATATGGACCTATATAATATGACCACAACTAGTAAAATGGCCGACAATACTCAACACTATTATATGCTTATTGGACCAAACAACTCTTTTGGATATTACATGTGCCGTCAATTTAGATACTGTCCACTGTGCCCAAGCGACGAAACTTCCTAGGTTTCGTCGAGTTCTAAGTGTGGCGAAACTTACATGTTTCGTCGAGCACTATGTGTGGCGAAACATACATGTTTCATCGCCCCTCATCAGTTGTTGAAACAGTTGCAGATCCACAAGGTTACAGTTTCATCGGACATAAGCATGTAGCATTCACCGACCATACATCATCACTTGTTAATCTATCATGTCATTGTTTCATTGTACAGACTTGACGAATCATATCACAATCATGAAAATACATCAGTCATTAAAACCACCATACCCTATAATCGTTTCACATCAACAGCCTATTACCGAAACCCTAATTATGACTATCATGACCCAGTTAACAGTTAAATCAAAACACACAATTTCACCGCACATAATCACACAGATCTAGTTAACACTTATCTCACAATCATCATCTAAACAATGCATCAGTTTATCACAAATTCAGGACTTCATATATTCAACCATCGCACTCATGATCATAGAAATCAAAACACCAAACATAGCAACCAGCCCAATGATTACAAAGTAACAGCCGAATCTAAAGGGACACTTACCGAGATATCGAAGCACTAGATTGTTCGAAATGGAGGACTTCAAGGACCCAAGGTCGCCGTCGCACAGAGAGATAGAGAGTTCTAGGGTTTCTAGTTTACGTCTAAAGATCATAAGGGGTTATAAAACACAACAGTTTGGGCCGCGAAAACATTGGGCCGAAGCCTCTTTACGGCGAAAGATATGCCTCGGCTAAAGACCACATCTTTCGTCGAAGCTAAGGATGGCGACACACCCTATGTTTTGTCAAAGTGAACATGTGCCAAGGAACCTTGTATTATTAAATCTTAATTAAACTGTAAGCAATTATATTTAACACATATAACCTTAGTTTAAAAAAGCGCGCTTTAAGCTCGCTTAAAGCGTTAAGCGCTGAAGCGTTTGGCAAAACGCTTTATTTGGTCTGAAGCGTCAAAACACGTGAAGCGTTCTGAGGCGAGCTTTAAGCGCGAAACGGACATGGTTTGAGGCGACGCCTCGGCCAAATCAGGTGCAAAAAACGACGCTTCAGCATAGGTTTTAACGTTGTTTCAACATTAAAAAAACGAACAGTGCGTGCAAAAAAACCGCCTCACGCGGGCCCGGGTTTTCGGAGCTGCATTCGTGTCCGTAGGACGCGCGGGCACGAGTTCAACCAAATTCCAGTTCAGAAGCTCATTTTTTGCACCCCCCCTACGCGCGGGTAGGACTTGTGGTAAAACATGTCATAAAGCTACAATGGAGTAGTAAAGGCTTTACCTTATAAACAACCACTCACTTTGTTCCCACACCAATGTGGGACAAAGTATTTACCACCTTTTGAGACTTTCATTCACACACCCAAAACTTCCAACATATAAGTCCTAAACTTTTGCACTATTAGCTACATGATCTTATTGAGTGATGTTGATGGAGATGAATACGTACTTGATTATGATGTTGATTAAGGACTGTTTTTATGTTTATGTTTTAAGTGTGTTTCGACTTTAATTTATGTTTTAACTATGTTTTTATGTGTTAAGTGTGTTTTTTAATCATGTTTTTGTGTTTATTATTGATTAACAGGTAGAATAGGTCATATTGATGTGTATAATATTTTTTTTTTAATTTTTTTTATTTTGAGCGCTTCGAATACGTGAAGCTCTCGCTTCGCGCTTCGAATACGTGAAGCTCTCGCTTCGCGCTTGAAGCTTCGCTTAAAGCTTTTGGAACCAAAACACTTCGGAGCGCCTCGCGCTTTTTTAAACCAAGTGATATAACCACCAAACATGCACATAATTCTAAATGTAAAGCAAGGTTATGAAATTAGTGACGTGTATGGGAAAGGACCTTGAAATCTCGAATTGTCACATCATCCCCAACTTGAAAGAAATTTCGTCCCGAAATTTGATTAGTAATCCAAAACAACAAGATGTTAGATCAGGATGACTGTGGATTTTCCTCAGGTACCATATCATCCCCAACTTGAGAGGGAATTTCGTCCCGAAATTCGCCAATGATATCAGAAGTTGATACGACCGCTTGAACAACTGAGGATACTAAAGCTTACTCCAACCATTGCGTTCCCGCGTGAACTCCTGTCCATGCCTTGTGCTCCAACAAGCTCTCACAATGGAATTTTGACTACGATAGCGAACCTTGACTTCCTGGCCCATGCCTTTGATAGATTCCTTTGATAGTAAGGGTATCGCAAGTGTTTCACCGTACACACACTTCTTTAGATTCGAGAAGTAGATGACATCGTGATCGCACCCAATTCGCCAGTTAACTCGAGTTTGTGAGCCATACCACCGATTCGTTCCAGAAATCTGAATGTCCCAACGCATCGTAAACTAAGCTTGCCACGTATTCCATAGCGTACCACACCCTTCAAGGGTGGGACTTTCAGCAAGATACGATCGCCTACAGCGAACTCCCAGTGTTTCCTAAACTTATCAACTTCCCTGACGGTCACGCGTTGCCGCCCAACGATTTCCGATCCAACCAATCTTCCCAAGTGGTTCGAGTATAAATCATGGATCTGTGATTAGGTTGCCACCCACCTTATTTCACAAGAAGATTAGCGTTACTGTCCAAACAAGGCCTCTAACAGAGCTGTCTGTGTACCAGAATGGTAACTGTTACAGTAAACTCAACCCAATGCAGGTGTCCTTTCAAATCTTTATTAAGTCGATCACACACATGCTCGCAGCATGTATTCAAGTGTTAGGATGGCTCGTTTGCTCTAACCGTTTGTCCTGCGATGATGAATAATGCTCATGTCCACACGTGAGCCAAGGGTGTTCTGTATTGCCTGCTATGAATCAAGTGTAGATCAAAATTAGAGGTATCAGGAGTTGGCACCCCGTACCTAAAAGCCGCCTCTCTCAGAGGAATATTCACAAGCTGTGTCGACTCGTCAGTGTCCTTGATTGCAATAAAATGTGCTGGTTATGCGAGACAATCAACGATCACCCAGGTGATATTGTCTCCGCTTCGAGTTGTAAGTAGACTAGTGACAAAATCCATGGCAGTCTGTTCTCATTTCCATATGGGGGTTTCTGGTTGTTGGCACATGTAGGACCGGTTTTGACTCCGAAACAATTGCAAAACGAACGTAAAACGTGCGGAATCCGTACACGAACGCGACCTAGTACACACGACGTAATATAAACGTGATTCTTTGATAAATCTGAAATCGTACAAGAACCGTGAATCACCTAGAGAACTTTCTCTCTCTACTTTCTCTCTCTAAGCACCAAGCTCCAAACTTTCTAAAAACTCCCAAATGATTTAGCTTGAATGCTATTTATAGTGATGTTGATTTAGCTTGAAATGACACATGCCACTTTCAAGGGAAATCAACATGTTGATTTAGCTTGAAACTGTCATGTGACACTTTCAAGGTAAATCACCACTTTCAAGCTAAATTACCTTAAACATACTCTAAAACCTCCTATACTCTCATATAACAAGATCTAATCTAACAATTCAAATCCTAAACTCGATACAAGACGAAGTCAATAGACATAGTGCACTAACAGACTCCCCCTTGGATATTGACGAAGTCTTCAGTGTCCAATCTTTATCATGACACCTCTTCAGTCTTGATCAGTCTTCAAACTCTATCTGAATTGTAACACTGTAAGCATCCTTCAATCTTTATCTTCTTTCCATCAGCTTCAGGCTCCCCCTTTCATCAAGCTTCTGTGCTTTGGGATCAACACCTAGCTTTCCATCTACAAGCTCCCCCTTGCTTTGAGCTCGTCTTCAGACTCACCCTTAGACTCAGCTTCCGGGATCGTAGTCTGGAATCTCATCTGCAATCACTCAAACATTTATAAGTAACAGCATTTCAAATTTCAGCTATCCAGGAATTGTATCCTGGCTCACTCAAACATTCTAAACAAACAATTTTCATGAATTTGGCAGTTTCATCGAATCGAATCAGAAACTAGCTCTATAACAGTATAAGCATCCAAATCCCTCACAGTTAATCAACCAAGTCCAAACTAATGACCTTGGAGATATCACAAACTGTTTTTGATTTTTTTATTTTAATTCAAGTTTCAAATTAATGAACTTGTTTTATTTTCAGAAACACAATCAGCTTACTTAGATTTTGAAACTCGGCACTCAGACATCGATTGTCAAAAATAAAGCAAAATAAAAAATCTTTTTGTATTTTCTGAAAATATAAAGCAGTAAAGAAATATGTACACACATATTTACAAACAATATTTTTGTTTTAAGTATGCGTCAGAGGATCATATCAGTTTTTGACAAGTCACAAGTACCGTTGAGCTTAAATTTCACTTTAAGAATTAAACAATTCACTTAGATTGTCGATATACTTGTCCACTTAAATTTTCATACAAATTTCAACTGATTCAGGATACGAATTAGATGCATTAAGAACTTAAACCTATTCATGTGTCCCACCTCTTGAATATACTCCCGTATCCAGATCCCAATATTCAGTCTTACAGGTAATTATAACACAAATGATATCTGTAAGGGGTTAATAAATTATGAAGAATCATGAGAGCTCAGGTCAGAACCATCGTTCAGCAGAGAGATCATGACTCAACTTGTGGGTGTGTCCCCTTTAGAGGATCTTTTTACAACAGCATTGCTAAGCAATTTTATTGTCTTATCATATATGCTGAGGGTGATGCTGTGTTTCAAGCATTGCGGAAAGTATTATTCGAGGACTAGGTCAGAACTTCCATTCAGCAGAAGTCCCGGAATAATACCCCAGATATCACTGAGTATAAAAACCTAGTATATCAGAATACAAGACCTTTCAAACGAGATTTCAGGGGTTACCTATATATCCAAGTAGTGTTCCCCACGAAATAAGCAAGTATGAAATTTATGTTTATATCCCGAAAAAAGTTTACTAAGTGTATAAAAATCTACCGACACATCCACAGTGAGATCGTTTAACACATTTAAACTTTCCATTTCTTTAGCATACTGTAACTGTCTACTGATGTACTATCATTTCCTCTTTTTACGCAAAACTCAAATTTTTGAATTTTTATCATGTTTTTTACTTTTTCAAATTTTCAAATGTTTTTGTATTTTCTAATGACAATTTTTCTCCCCCTAAAATGCAAAATCATTTAAAGAAAATTTGACAACCAACACTGATAGCTTTGTCTCTCCATCCATTTTCTGCTAAAAGTGCTCTGATTTGCAGAAAATATAACATACCCCCATGATTTACAACCCATTGATCTTAACAATTTGAAAACCGTGTTTCAATCTGATGAAAGTAATCATGTTTGTTCAGCCGTGAGGGTTTCGGCGTATTCGATCAACATTCATTCAAACAAAATTAAAAACAACATATTTTTGGTTTTTCAAATTTTAACAAACTAAAAACATATTTTTGGTTTTTAATTTTTCCAATTTTTAGGATTTTGAAAATATTGTTTATTTATGTACAGAAATCACTCAAACTAAACTCCCTGTTCAACTAAACCAGGGTCCTGCAACCTCTTCCTGTGCCAGGTTGCTCCAACTACCATTCTCACAATCTTCAGCTTCGTTGAGCACCTGCACATTCAAACTTTATCAATCATTTGAACAATTTAGCCCATGTCTGTTGGACCTTAGGCATTTCAACACAATAATGTTCATTCAATTTTGGAAACTCTTTGTCACTTAAAACGTTTTCAATTTTGACTTCAACTTTCTCATCTTTTACCGACGTCACTTGTTTCTTAGCACTCCACATTTAACCTTCCGGAGTACCTCTTTTGTAAAAATTTGTCTCTTTTTGAACCTTTTGATGTTGAATAACATTTTTAGGTTTCCAAAACTCTTGAGGTTTTGTCATATCAACAGATGTTCTCCAACTTTGTGTTGTTCTCAATCTGGGTGTGTGAGAATTCCAGGTCTGTCTTGAATCAAACCTGTTCGGGTTTAATTTCCAATTTTGATTTGAAGCAAACTTGTTTGTATTGTACCTCCAAGTTTGTTTCGAATCAAATCTGGTTAACCTCGGTTTCACAGCCTCAGATTTCCGTTTTTCAACATCAACAGGCTTTGGATTTGGACACTTTCGTGCAACATGTCCAATTTGATCACATTTAAAACACACTTTCTTTGAAACATCCTTGGCCTGTTGTTGTTTCTTTTTCATAGCATCAAACTCCTCATTAGACTGTTGTCCAATTTTGAGTTTTTCCTCTTCTTTCAAGCTTTTCCCTTGAACAAAATTCATCTTTTGTTGCAAATTTGGTTTTTTACTTTGATTCCAATTCCGTTTCTTTTTATAACCCAAACCAGCTTTCATGTTTTTCTTCTTAAAACCAGGTTTGTTATAAAAAGATTTATGACCTTTACCAGCAAACTTTGGAATCTCAGACTTCTCAATCTCAACCATTTTGAAAACTTTATCGACCTTTTCTGAAATCACATTCTGAATCGGGAATACAACATCTAAGAATAATTTGTCTGATCCAATCATGGTATAAACCAATCCTCTTGAATCATCATTCAAATTTTTCTCGGATTTTGTGTTTTTCAGATAACCATTATAAAGATTTCCTTCATCTTCATCCTGTGATTCAGACTTACCTTTTGTAGACTCATCTTTCAAAACACTTTCAACAACCTTACTTACCATCTCTGAAGCATTAGCATCATCATATTTGGAGTAAGTCACATCGATACTTTCAGGTAACTGGTCAGCTATGTTCAAACCCTTTGCCACCTTTTCCTCATCATAAAAAGTATAATTGTTTCTCAATGGTGGTGGTACCTGATGAAATTCTGAACCAATACCCTTTTTGCAATTTTCAGTATCTTTGTCATCTGGTGTGATGTTGAAAATGCGTTCGAGAATGTACGAAGAATTATGATAACTTTGCAGTTTGGTTACAACCTTTTCTTTTTCAGCCAAGACTTGTTTAAGATTAGCAATTTCATCAACACATTTGTTCAATTCAATTTGCTTTTCTTTAAACTTTCTTTCATACATTTCTTTAGTGACTAAAGTTTCTGACAATCTTTGATCAAAACTTTTGACTTGGCTTTTCAAAGTATCATAAGCTCTCTTGTACTCTCTGACTCGACCATTTTGAAGAATCATACTGTTTTTGTAAATCTTGAAATTTAGATTCTTTTTCAACACAATCGACACATTTTGTAGAACACAGTTGTCTATAAACATCATTATCCTTTTCAAGACCTTGACATTTCTGTGTCAATTTTTCAACTTTTAGTTTCAAAATTTCTTCTTTTTCAATCATTTCTTTACATTTTATTGTGAAAACATTTTCAAGTTTAACTATATCATTGTCTTTTGTTTTTATGATGTCATCTTTTTCAGTACAGACTTTGCACATTTCTATGCAATTCCTGCACTTGTTTTCTTTTTCATCAACCAATTCAATATTCGATAGATCAGAAGATTTTCTAACCTCAATCTCATTCAGCACCGGTTCTTCTGTCTCAACTTTCTGATCTTCCTCCTTTTCTTCTTTCTGAGCTTCTTCATTCTTATGCGTTTCTTCAGCTCTCTGTTCCTCTCCAGCAAGCTTTGCAACAGTCTTCACTTCTTCAATCATCTTCTTCAATTCTTCTTCTTTTCTTTTCTTCAGTTCTACCACCTTCGGTAAACTTGCTTCAAAAACTTCTTTTAACTTGTTCATCAAATTTGGCAAATAGCTTTTATCAGAAAGCCTTCTTGTGTTGAAAGTGCCCTCACTTGGAAACACATTGGTTACAACATCAAAATCCACTTTTGATGGATCAACTACTGGATTACCCTGTGGATCCATGTAACACTCTAGTTCTTCATTCCATCTCTTGGCTCTTTGTGCTTCCTTAAATGGTTCATACAATTTTCCAATCTCCCATCTCGCACTGTCTCTTCTCCACCAAGTATCATGATTATCATTTGCAACAAATGCATAACCAACTGCATCTTCTTCAGGGCAAACTTGACTCCAATCGTAACCTTCATCATCATATATAACTGCAAGAGCCCTTGATCTTTCTTCTGGTTGCTTTAATCTTGGTGGCTCAGACTTGTTCTGATGGTAAATCGCCTTCCTGTAGTAATCTTCATTGAATGGATTTTCAGAATCATCAGCAGCATACGCATTTCTGCACTCGCGCTTAAAGTGACCTTTTTGTTTACATTTGAAACATGTCACCTTGGATTTATCAAATCCCAATTTGGTAGATGAACCACCAATTGACTTTCTCCCCTTGATCTCCATGAACCGCTGTGCCCGACGAACCGCACTGGCCATGCACCATCTTATATCCATTAGTTACACTGGAATAAATTCTTTGAAGCAGATTTATCAGAAGTTGTTGAAGAAGATCCACTGTGAAAACCACTGTGAAGACTTTCATTGTTCACTGAACTTGAACTTTCTGCAGAAAATGTTGTTCTTGGAGACCCAGCCTGCGGTACATTTCCTCTGTAGTAAAGCATTACATTCTGCTGATAAGCTGGATTGTTGACTTTAGATCTCTTTATCTCCAACTCATGACTTTCAAGCCTTTCAATCAGCAAATCCACTTTTAAATCTTCAGGCTTGATTGTATTTTTCAACATTAGAGCAAAGTATTGCCATTCTTGATCATTTGGCAATGAATCAAACAATTTATCCACCAGCTCCTCTTCAGAAGGTAAGATTTTGTGTCTGATCAGCTCCATTTTCAGATGTCCGAATCTCTCAATCATTTTACAAACAGACTCATTTTTCATACAATTGAATAAATCAAACTCTTTACGCAACAATTTCTTTTTGTTTTTAACAATTTCATTACTTCCTACACATTTTCTCTCTAACGCTTCCCACAAACTCTTTGAAGTCTTTTCTTGTTCGAGCAATGAAATAATATCCTCTCTTACTGACTGTTTGATCAATGTTATCATTCTATATTCATCCACAACATTTTTTATATCTTTTTCTGTAAAATCTTTTGGATCTATTAACTCTCCTCCCTCTTTTACTGGTTTATTGTATCCATCTGTCAGTTTTAACCAGCTTTCAGTAGCGAAAGCTTTTACCCAACCCTCAAATCTGTTTTTCCACCAGTGATAATCTTCCACTTTCATTAGCTTTGGTGGCTTCTGTTGGCTTCCGTACATGTTCTCAAACTTCAAATTCTCCGAAATCTCTCTTGAATATTCTTTCATCTCAGATCTTCTATCTGATGATTCGGAAGTGAACGCGTTGTAGAAAGTATTGTAGAACTCTTCACCGTTGTTTGACATCTTCAATTACCTAAATCTAACAAACAAACTATTAGTTTAAAAATATCAAACAACTGAATCAAACTGATACTCGGACTGGTGAATTTTCTGTGTGGACTGAAGGTTGACAAACTGTGCGGATTGCTATGACCCGGATCTAATTCAAACGACCTTTTTCCAATGACCTGAACAATTTGGATGACTTCGTGTGATATGTGATCAAACCTCCACGCAAACTGTAGACACTTATGAAATTCGTCTGACAACTCGGTATTAGAACAAGACTTAAATGAGTCAGACACTTTAAATGGGCCGAGAATATTGATCAGATCACGTACACTTGTAACAAACAAGAACCAACAAAATCAATTAACACATCGATTTTCAAAACACACATGTCCTGCCTTTAAATCCTCGTGACCGACTAGAACAATACTGAAATCATATGAATTCTCATGAATTGCTTTAATATCTAAAATGCAATTCGACCACAACCACCACTAATCTGATTGGACCTCGAAATGTGACTGACAACAATGCATGAAACGATGAATTTGTTTTCTTTCAAATGTCTTGAACAACTCAACTTTGACCACCTCTTACTTCTTAATTTGACTAATTGAATCAAAAACCACTAAGCCGACAATCATATCAAATACAAACTGATAACATGATCTCATTTTCCAATTATCTAAATGCTCATTGGACCACAATTATCCACCAAGCCAACAACTCTTATTACTTTATCACATGAAATGGACTTTTAATTCTTGCCGACAACACTAATGTTTAAACACTGGAATCGAGAACTTTAATTCTAGGAACCATTAAAGCACATGCAAAAGTCTGATGAACCTATACAACCTGACACAAATCACAAGATTTCTTTACCCAAACTTCTGACAACTTCGATAAGAATATCACACAACTCGATGTACTTTCTTTTAAACAATTTAAGCAGTCGGTATATTCAAACAGAATCAAGTAATATTTCAAGCGAAATCATCAAGATTGTCATATTTTCAAGCGAAATCGATGATGAGTTTCAAGCGAAATCTCTGAGTTCCAAGTGATTTTCAAGCGAAACTAACCAAATATCTCAAGCGAAATCTCACTTATAAGGATTTCGCTTGAATTTTTCAAGCGAAATTCAACTGGTTCAAGCGAAATCTTGCTGATCCAACGAAATCGGACACAAAAAATCGAATTTCTCCTAAACGACTAGGAGTTTGAATCTGAAATTTGGTAGGATTGTAGATCAACTGTTTTCGCACAATATACTAAAAAATCAGCCGAATCAGACCGTAAAATCCCGTTCAATTGGTCGAAAAACTATAGAAAACGTGAAAAATGAGTAGAATATGAAGAAATCGATGATATGCAGATCTGTAATCGATGTAATCCTGTGCGAAATCGTGTGATAGATCAGTGCAATCGAGCTCCTGCTCTGATACCACTTGTAAGACCGGTTTTGACTCCGAAACAATTGCAAAACGAACGTGAAACGTGCGGAATCCGTACACGAACGCGACCTAGTACACACGACGTAATATAAACGTGATTCTTTGATAAATCTGAAATCGTACAAGAACCGTGAATCACCTAGAGCACTTTCTCTCTCTAAGCACCAAGCTCCAAACTTTCTAAAAACTCCCAAATGATTTAGCTTGAATGCTATTTATAGTGATGTTGATTTAGCTTGAAATGACACATGCCACTTTCAAGGGAAATCAACATGTTGATTTAGCTTGAAACTGTCATGTGACACTTTCAAGGTAAATCACCACTTTCAAGCTAAATTACCTTAAACATACTCTAAAACCTCCTATACTCTCGTATAACAAGATCTAATCTAACAATTCAAATCCTAAACTCGATACAAGACGAAGTCAATAGACATAGTGCACTAACAGCACAAAGCAATAGGTTTCTGATATCCCACCTTGACTTTCGCGCAAGTCAAACATTGTTCATAAACTCGGCTACGTGGGCCTTCATGCCCGGTTGCCAGTACAAGATTTACAAATCCTAGTACCCCCTATCAAGACCCAGAAGACTAGAATATCAAAGCAGGTGTGCTTTACAAAGCTCCCTCAAGTTCCCCACGGTTGTCGTATAATGGGAAAACATATGCGTTCCATGATGCAGCGGATATCGCCCAACTTGCCAAAAGTTGCTTTTCCATTCCCCGCGTGGACCCAACTTGAAATTCCTCTTCCCTTAATGTTTTGGTTAGAGCAAAGCGGACCTGATCGGGTAGGCTAGAGTCGATAGTGAGCTGCATGCTCACATGTGCTTAGGTTCCATAGTCGCAACCGCTCGAGAGTTCCATCCGGTGATATCATCACATGTTTAGCTCTTTCGAAACAAGGGTACACGGGAGGCCCTTGTGATCGGTCTAAGTAGTGCATTTGGAACCGTCCAAGTAATGCCTCCCACTTACATCCAAATACCACGGTGTCCACCGCAGGTTGTGACTCATGCAATTCTCCTTCGTAAATCCACTACGTGCGTCATCGTCTTCTCGTGTTGCATCGGCGTGTACCTGGGTCCCCGATTCGCACCATCATGGCATACCGCTATGTTTCGTCAAAGTGAACATGTGCCAAGGAACCTTGTATTATTAAATCTTAATTAAACTGTAAGAAATTATATTTAACACATATAACCACCAAACATGCACATAAATCTAAATGTAAAGCAAGGTTATGAAATTAGTGACGTGTACGGGAAAGGACCTTGAAATCTCGAATTGTCACATCATCCCCAACTTGAAAGAAATTTCGTCCTGAAATTTGACAAGTAATCCAAAACAATAAGATGTTAGATCAGGATGACTGTGGATTTTCCTCAGGTACCACACCGTATACGAAAACAGGCCCCGAATACCTTTATTTTTATTAAAATTAATTTAAAAACAAAATTTAATGGGCCGTCGCGGGGCGCGACGCCCTTGGTTACCTCAGTCGCGGGCCGCGACAACCTAGACACCAGGCAAGCCCCGAGGCCGCCACGTGTCCCAGTCATGTCGAGCCTAGTGGTCAACTCAGCAACCCTAGGACCTACCCTAGGGAGCCTCGCGGGGCGCGAGAAAGGGGCCGAACAGCCCTATAAATGGAGGGCTTCGGCCTTCAGTCCAAATCGTTCATTTTCTTTCTTTCTCTCTCGAATTTCTACATAGCTAAAGTAATTTCCGGGCATTATACCCTCTAAACTCCCACAAGAATGTCTAGTAGAAACAGCAAATGGGGAAACCATTAGGATTACCGAAATCTTGCAGGGAGCAAGAATAGAATTTTTAAATCAAAAATTTATTGCAAACCTTTACCCAATGAATCTGGCAGGATTCGATATTGTGTTAGGAATGGATTGGTTAATAGCCAATAAAGACAGTATTTTATGTGATCAAAAATCGATCCAAGTAAATTCACCAAAGGGTGAAAAGATCACAATTAAAGGAGATAAACCCTCTAGATCCACAAAATTCATCTCTGTGATGAAAACAACAAGTTATATAAGAAAAGGGCCATTAGTGTATTTGATTTCCATAATCACTAACACTAAAGGAAAAGAATTGAAAGATATTCCAGTAGTATCCCAGTTTCCAGATGTGTTTCCAGAAGAATTGCCAGGACTACCTCCAGACAGAGAAGTTGAATTCAGAATCCACCTGCTACCAGGAACAGCACCAATTGCCAAAGCACCCTATCGTTTGGCACCTGCAGAAATGCAAGAATTAAAGAAACAGTTAGACGAATTATTAGAGAAAGGATTCATACAGCCAAGCTCATCGCCATGGGGGGCACCGATTTTGTTCGTCAAAAAGAAAGACGGTTCGATGCGAATGTGCATCAACTACCGTGAATTGAACAAAGTCACGATCAAGAATCGGTACCCATTACCGAGAATCGATGATTTGTTTGATCAGTTGCAAGGAGCTCGATTTTTCTCTAAAATCGATTTACGATCAGGATATCATCAATTAAAGGTACAGGAAGAGGACATTCTAAGACCGCTTTCAGAACAAGGTATGGCCATTATGAATTTACTGTCATGCCATTTGGTTTAACCAATGCCCCAATGCCCCAGCTGCATTTATGGACATGATGAACCGAATATGTAAGTCATACTTGGATAAATTTATAATTGTCTTTATAGATGATATTCTCATTTACTCTAAAAGTAAAAAGGAACATGCAGCACATCTGCACGCACTTCTAAGTTTATTAAGAAAGGAAAAGCTTTATGCTAAGTTTTCAAAATGTGATTTTTGGTTAGAACAGGTACAGTTTCTTGGACATTTAGTTAATCATGAAGGAATTCATGTGGATCCCACCAAGATCGAAGCAATTACTAAATGGAAAACCCCTGAGTCACCAACCGAGGTTAGAAGTTTCTTAGGATTGGCCGGTTATTATAGAAGATTTATTTGAGATTTTTCCAGAATATCCATTCCCTTAACTAAGCTAACCTGTAAATCTGTTAAGTTTGAATGGGGACCAAAACAAGAAGAAGCCTTTAGAATTCTTAAGCAAAGATTGACCAACACACCCATACTAGCGTTACCAGAAGGAACTGAAGATTTTGTAGTCTGTTGTGACCCTTCTAAGCTAGGTTATGGATGTGTGTTAATGCAACGTCAAAAGGTTATAGCTTACGCCTCTAGACAACTTAAGAATCATGAAGAAAACTATTCAACCCATGTTTTAGAATTAGGAGCTATAATTTTTGCCCTTAAAATTTGGAGACATTACCTTTATGGTAGTAAGTTTACCATTTTCACAGACCATAAGAGTTTAAGGTATGTTTTCGGGCAAAAGGAATTGAATATGAGACAAAGACGCTGGATGGAAATTCTTAGTGATTATGATTGCAATATCCAGTACCATGCAGGAAAGGCTAATGTAGTAGCTGATGCTTTAAGTCGAAAGTATCATGAAAAGCCAAAAAGAGTGTGTTCTCTTAAGTTAAACCTGTAGGTAGATTTAAATGAATAGATTAAAGAAGCACAAGAATCAGTAATCAAGGACGATACTGAGAAATTGAAAGGAATGATAAGGAATTAGAACAAGGAACAGACGGAATTTGGAGATTCCATAAGAAAAGAATGTGGATACCTAAATTAGGAAACCTACGCCACCGTATATTAGAAGAAGCCCATAAATCTAAGTATACGATGCATCCTGGAAGTGATAAAATGTATCAAGACTTAAGAAAGAATTTTTGGTGGATAGGAATGAAGAAGGATATAGCAGCTTATGTTTCTAAGTGTTTAACCTATTCACAAGTTAAAGCTGAACATCAGAAACCCTCAGGTTTATTGCAGCAGTTAGAAATGCCAATTTGGATATGGGAATTGACAACAATTGATTTTGTTACCAAACTACCCAAGACAAGGAAAGGTAATGATACAATCTGGGTGATTGTAGACATGCTAACTAAGTCAGCTCATTTCCTACCAATGAAAGAAACTTTTAGTATGGAACAATTAGCTAAATTGTATGTAAATGAAATAATTTCATTACATGGAATTCCTTTGTCAATTGTTTCTGATAGAGATAGTCGTTTTACCTCTCATTTTTGGACAAGTTTCCAAAAAGCAACGGGAACCAAGTTAAATCTAAGCACCACTTATCATCCTCAAATGGACGGACAAAGCGAAAGGACTATTCAGACAATGGAAGACATGCTTAGAGCTTGTGTAATTGATTTCGGAGTTGCCATTGATATAATTTTCTTACAATAACAGGTATCACACAAGTATCAGTGTTGCACCATTCGAAGTACTTTATGGACGAAAGTGTCGAACCCCCGTCTGTTGGGCAGAAATTGGAGAAAAGCAATTATCTAGACCAGAAATAGTACAAGTGACAACGGACAAGATCATTCAAGTCAAGGAATGATTGAAAGTAGCATGTGATCTTCAAAAGAGTTATGCAGATAACAGACGAAAGCCATTGGAATTTCAGGTAGGAGACAAAGTGTTATTGAAAGTCTCTCCTTGGAAAGGAGTGGTAAGATTTATCAAGAGGGGAAAGCTAAGCCCCAGGTATGTTGGACCTTTTGAAATTATTAGAAAAATAGGACATGTAGCCTATCAGCTACAACTGCCAGAGGAAATGGCAGGAATACATGATGTATTTCATGTATCTAATCTCAAGAAATGCCTAGCTGATGAATCACTGGTAGTACCTCTTAAGGATATAGAGGTAAATGAAAAGCTTAAATTTGTAGAGAAGCCTCTACAAATTGAAGACAGAAAGGTCAAGAATCTGAAACACGGGAGATTAGTTCTGGTCAGAGTAAAATGGGACTCCAAAAGAGGACCAGAATACACTTGGGAGCTTGAATCAGAAATGCAAAGGAAATATCCACACCTGTTCCAGTAGACCTCGAGGACGAGTTCTAAAAAACGGTGGGGAAGATATAACAACTCTCCAAAATAATTCTGACACCCTAAAAATATTTAAATTGTCCCTATACGTCCTAAAATACACCCCGTATACGAAAACAGGCCCCGAATACCTTTATTTTTATTAAAATTAATTTAAAAATAAAATTTAATGGGCCGTCGCGGGGCGCGACGCCTTTGGTTACCTCAGTCGCGGGCCGGGACAACCTAGACACCAGGCATGCCCCGAGGCCGCCACGTGTCCCAGTCGTGTCGAGCCTAGTGGTCAACTCAGCAACCCTAGGGCCTACCCTAGGGAGCCTCGCGGGCCGCGAAGTCCCTGCCTTCTGTTGTCGCGGTGTGCGAGAAAGGGGCCGAACAACCCTATATATGGAGGGCTTCGGCCTTCAGTCCAAATCGTTCATTTTCTTTCTTTCTCTCTCTCTCTCTCTCTCTAATTTCTACATAGCTAAAGTAATTTCCGGGCATTATACCCTCTAAATAACGAAGTTTTGCCTCGTTGTAAGTATCATAACCCCTGGTTACGTATTAGATACTGATGTGTGCAAAATGCAACATATAAATTACATCAAATGTGGCATAAAACTTACCCTTTTTTAGTACTAATGTTGGAAAAAGTGTGTTTTTGTCTTCCTTTTGTATTTTCAGGGTTAAATGAGCTTAAAGGAACAAAAGAAGCAAAAATGCAGCCAAATCTAACAATAATACAAGAAAAGGAATAAACGTGGCATGCCCGACCCCTCGACAGCATCTTCCCAAGCAAAAACAAGACATCAGAAGGCTGAACACGCCCCGTGCTCAATGAACACGGGGGCATGCCCAAGTGTCTGCAGAAAAGACAAAGTTGTAGAAGCTTCTATTTCCCAACACGGGGGCATGGACAGCGGACACGGGGCCATGGTCAACGCTAAGATTCGCAGAATCTAGGCAAATCTTGATAGTACAGATACGCTTCTGCACACGGGGTCGTGCCCAGCGGACACGGGGGACGTGGTCAACTAATGCAGACAAACTGCAATTAATGAAGAAAGAGAATATGGGTGGACACGGGCTTCTGTGCAGGCTATAAATAGGGGTGCTTGGCTCACTTGCAAACCATCCCTTGGCAAACCACCTCTCTTACACTTCACCCACCCACCACCACCATCACAACCCACATCCACCACCATCATCCATCATCCATCATCCATCATAGAGTGTGTGAGTAGTCTCGGGATCCAAGATTGATCGTAAGAGTTCTTGACAATCAAAGGCCATGTTTGCCTAAGTCTCTTACATCACTAGGTGAAGACAAGCATTTAGTGTAATACTTTTTATTTTTAATCTTTTCGCACTTTTTATTTGGTTATGTATTAATGACTTTAATAACTAGTTTCTTATGTTGAAGGTGAATATTCCTTATCATTTGTCCGTGGTGTCTTGGCATTATTTTACTGTCTATATAAAATGAAAGATTTTCACCATTCATATCTCCACGGTCTATATGGAGATATGTTGGCTACCTGGTCGGGGGTTAAGGGAATGGTTTGGTAAGCGTCTTGCCTTGTTCTGTATATAGATCCTGCAAGGACCTGGGTCAAGTTTAGTAGGACCTCCTTCAATACCCACTGGTATTGGATGGCGGGGGTCCGAACTCCTTGACCCCCCTCATATGTAAACTACTATTAAAACATTAACCCGGCTACTTAGGATTGTATCCCTGCTGACTCAAACTACTTAGCCGAGGGTAACGTCACCTTCAAAAGAGGGGCCTACCACATTACGCATTAATAACTTAATTAATTATCTTTCAATAATCCAACACTTTAGGATTGTATCCTTGCTGACTCAAACTACTGGGTTGAGGGTAATGTCACCTTCAAAAGAGGGGCCTACTACTATAACTAAGATAATCTCTTAAAAAGTGCAAAAGTGCGAAAATAATCAAAGGTTACACTAAAGGCGAGTCGGATCCAAGTGATTCATCTTGTCTATCTGTTTTTATTTTTATTTTTATTTTCAGCATTTTTAGTTAGTTTTATTTTTTTGTTTTAAAAACTTTTTCTAAATTTTTTATTTGATTAGACGTTGAGGATAAACCGGTACTAAAAGCTCTTGTGTCCTTGGACGACCTCGGTATCTTACCAACACTATACTACGCTCACGATGGGTGCACTTGCCCATATGTGTGTTTAGTGTTAGTAAATATCTTGTTTTATAAATTTAAAACTTGACTAAAGTGTTAAAAAGTGTAACACCCCGAAAACGGCTTTGGTAATCAAACCACGTTAATAGTAAAGACGGGTAAAATACCGTTAGTGGTAAAAATTTACCCGGTAAATATTAGGATTTAAATAATTAATCCTAATAATAAATAAAAAGTAAATAAAAGCTTTTATGAAATAAAAGCTTAGAAGACCCGAGTTAACGGGACCTAAAATAAACTTAGTCATAAATATTCCCGAACCCGCTAAGTTAACTAGAAATATAAAACCTAGTTAATAAGTGGGAATATTGTTGAAAGTAATTAGGTTGTAACCTAGTTAATAACTAACCAAACACGAGGGACCAAAGCCGGGTAACTTGAAAATAGAATTTATAAACTTAAAAACAAAACACAACACACACACAAGTGTGTGTGCGTGCGTGAGAATGCTCAGGAGACAAGCTCCATGGGAGCTAACCCTAAACTCAACAAATTCTTCAAATTGGAGGATCAATTGAAGGCCAAACTCGGATTTGAATACGTAGAAACGATCACCAAGTCAAGGGGATCGTAAGGTATGTCGAATTTCTAACATTCATGAAGTTGTAAGAATTTGATAATCACCCTAATCGCGAATTAGGCATGGATTAGAGAAGCTATGGCTAGATTAGTGATGTATACTTGCTTAGGAACGAAACCCTAAGTGAAAATCATACATAACATGCTATAGATTGATGAACTTGGTGAATTAACACACTTAGATAAGTGGGTTTTGATGTTATGATGAAATAGATGATATAGATATGCTTGGAATCATCATGCATGTTAAGTAATCGGGAGATACTTAAACAATTTGCAAATTTGGATAATTGATCATAAGTGATAGTGGTGAATTTTGATGTTAATCTTGGTGAAAATAACTAGTGATGAACTAGTTGTAAATGTGTAAAAATGTATGCACATTAGGTGTTTGTTAAAATGCCTAAATGAGAACTAAGTGTTGATAATGTGCCTAATTGAGTCTTGTGAACTTGATAGTGCAATCATATGTGTTAATTGGTGATTTGACTTTTAAATAGTCAAACCGACCATTAATAAGATCGAATGGTAATTGTGATAGAAAATATGTAAGATGGAATAGTCATAATTAATGATGACTAATATAACCGTCTTACGAATTATGATGATAGTTTGACGCTTGACAAGCTAGGTGGAGGCTTGGAAAGGAAACGGGTCAAACGAAGCAAGAATGGCGGAAAAGCATAATTCGGATGCAATGTAAGTATAGCTTACACTAGTCTTATATGTTAGAATACTCCTTTACCGTATTAGTTACGAAAAAGACAAATACATAATTGAGGTATGATGTTCCGAGGTGTAAATGTACGGAACAAGGTAGTCTAGCACGACAAGAAACCATGTTGATGGTTTAAAAGGAATTAAATCGGTAATTCGATCATTTTATGACAAATGGAAAATAAACCTTTGAATGGTTACCTTATAGGGTAAACCAGAACAAACAATAAGGGTAAAAAGGTAAATTGGTCATGCGTTGACCATAACTATTGGTTTTGAAAGACACTGTAAGGCGTAAGCCATAACAGGCTAAAAAGCGTTAAGAAAATCAATTAATAAGTGAAATGGCCACACGGTGTAAACCGAAGCGAGTCGTATAGATGAGATGGTAATAAATATCATCTCGCCAACATAATCGGTCACTTAGACCAAATGGGTCAAAAGGTGAAGATATCACCCTTTGACAATAGCGACTAATGATTATTGTCGAGCTATATTATTTCAGGTGTAAATGTCAAATTGGTGTTAGCAACGCTATGAATTAGCGGTTATAAAAGCAAGGTATTAAAAACGGGTCAATATATTGATTTGCGCCAGGTATGTGAAATAGGGTAACACTCATTTAGAACTTATGGTTCAAGAGTGTTAAAAGAGGTCAAAACGGACATTTGGTTACTTGTTAGGTAAACCAAATGTTTTATGTAATGAACATGGCGTTTGGAAAGCTTAATGACTTTTCAAACATAATCATAGGTTAAAAGAGGGATTATGGGTCCAATATACTTTCAAAAATCCTTCATTGTTAATAAAGGACTAAAATGGACCAAAACGCCCTTGGTGGCTAAATTGACCAAACAACCTTTAAAAGTTGTTTGGAAATGAGTTTTATGATTAAATGAATACTTAGATTAATTATAGAAGCAATTGAAAGCGATTTTAGGCTCGAAAGTGCTTAAAAACCCTTAACGGGTCAAAATAAGCATACGAGTGAAAACGGGTTTAAATTGTGTAATAAACCTATGATTAGAACCTAAAATGGTAGGTAATATTAAATTAAAGAGTTGTATGTGATATAGGAATCAAACAAATACGTTTGTTTGATAAAATGCGTAAACGGGTCAAAATTTGGTAAAAGAGTAATAAGCCGAAGACTTAAAAGTCTTGAATTTTATCAAGCCGGATGTCGGATTTTAACTCCATATGATGGAGAATCAAATTACAAACATGTAGGAAGAAACGGTAGGTCAAACGGATAAGCGGTTTGAAAGATACGAATGATTTCGTGTCAAATTACGGCAAATTGGAAAGGTGGGATGCAGGTGCCACCGTAAATTACGGTGCCACCGTAATTTACGGTGGACCTGAAATGGTTTACGGTGCAACACTCCTGATTTACGGCCGAAGAATAGCAATCCAGGTGCCACCGTAATTTACGGTCCCGCCGTAAATTACGGTGGATATAATTTTTCAATATTTTGTTTTTCATTTGAAAATCGAATGTTTCCCGGATATTGTTCGGACATGATTTGAACCCCGAATGACTAAAGCATTTCATGTTTATGAAATGTAGGTATGCCTTGGGATGCCGGAAGACGATCAAGCTCAGCGAAGAACCGAACACAATAAAGACACACGCTTCCGCACATTGCAACGTTGTAGATTTAAAAAAAAAAAGAATTTAACCACGTTATGTAGAATAACTTGCGATTAGTAAAAGTTTTAATAAACCCGTATTTCCGATGTATATGTAATAATTAATTACATGATTATTTTCCCTAAACATACGTTAAACCTTGATTTACAAGAACGGGTGTTACAAGTTGGTATCAGAGCCTTGGTTTAAGAGATTCGAGTATGGTTGGGAGGAACCATGCTTGGACTTAAACCTTATGCTCTTGACAAAGAATAGTGTTCGGTTCGAGGCTTGATCGCAAATCCGGTAAGTACAAGTATGTTAACAGCTTAGCATGCTAAAGTGTTGTAAACAACACATAGGGCTATCGTGTGATACACGTTACCCCAATTAAAACGATAGACATAGTTGATGAAATACGCGCGTTGACGTGTATAGTAGAAAATGCCTTGTATTATAATACGGGCGATTATTGAAGTTGACTTTACTAACTTTTGTGAATGTTTTAAATGAAGGACACTCGCGTTTGAAGACGATGAGAGTCAAACGAACTATGGATATGATGATGGAACGGTCCGAGGTATGACAGGAAGAGCATACTCATTAAGGACCAAAATCGCGTAACGGTCGCGAACAAGACTAATGACAAGAGAAGCCCGTTAGGGCAAGCATCACCAGGTGCACACTTTTAAATTTAATCGCACGAGACGTTATATGCAACAAACACGTAAGTAATAACGGTTGCATACACATATGATAGAACTTGGAAAACTTGATTTCCAAGAGAAATTTAATAGGAAATGTGTTATTCACAATGATGAATAACAAATGAATAACAAGACCTGCTTATATAGAAACTTGGACGAGAGTGATCATCCAAGTAAGTATTCTCAATACAAATCCTATTGAGAAAAGTAATGATCACATCAATGGATGTGAATAAATGTTTATAAAAAGGGACATTGTACATGTTCAAGGATAAACGATTAAAACTAATAATTGTTAACTAACAATTAAATAAAGTTTTACCAAATGAACCCATAAACATGGAGACAATTTGAGGAGTTACTTACATGGGACGTGATGTGGTAATTATAATAAGGTCACGCGTACCACGTGTTGATCGCTTACTCTGGCCAAGTAAGTAGTGAACACATGATAGCATGAGCTTCTTATAATAAGCGCAGTTATGTCCGATGTGGTAATGGCGGGGTGAATGGGACTAAGTAAAAAGTACCCAAATGAAACAGATAAGCAAGATACTTGAAAAATAATGTAAACGCACAACCGAGTGACGGGAGCGTGTTACATTAGGATAATGAGCCCGAGTGAAGGGACAAACAAGCATGTAAAACGATTTAGACAAGTATTGGGAGGGAGTGTACTTACACTCGAACCCATAAAACGCAAGCATGATTAAACAAGTATTGGGAGGGAGTGTACTTACACTCGAACCCAGAAAACGCAAGCATGATTAAACAAGTATTGGGAGGGAGTGTACTTACACTCGAACCCAGAAAACGCAAGCATGATTAGACAAGTATTGGGAGGGAGTGTACTTACGCTCGAACCCGGAATTTGCAAATGAGTCCCTTAACGGGTCGTTTTTGTAAAACGTCCAACTTAAAGACAAAGTCGGAATATAAAAATGAAGCGAGGTCTTAATGCATACCGGGAGGGTTGCAATAATAACGACTTCGATAAAACACCCGGTTGATGGGTAAGGATTTAAACACATGCGTAAACCGAGAGACGAGAACATGAATTTAAAGTCAAAAGACTCAGATTATGAGTTATGACTAAAAGACCATAAAATTTCGTAAACAGAAATTTTGATAATTATATTCAACCATATTGAGGTTGAACGGGTTGAATAAAGTATAAATGCTTAATGGCATAAGTAAGCGCAAGCAGGATAACGGTAAGCTTGAGACAAACTGCCGCGTAAATAACGTCAGAAGTCATAAAGTCGGAGGATTAGCCCGGAAGTAAACAAATGAAGCCTTAGACTACGGTCAAGGTCAAATGAAGTTCAAGGGTGAAAACAAATGATTTTCAAACATAAAAAGAGTGCTTTGACACCATATATATTTCAATATAGACATGCGTAAAGAATGATCTACGGGATCAATATGACCCTTGGGGTTATAAACAATGGAAAAGTCTACGAGACTAATATGACCTACGGGTCACGACTAGAAAGAAATAGACTATAAGGACCTAGCCTTAAAGAGGTGAAAGTCTAATAAGATAGTCTATAGAGCAAAACGATAAAACTTACGGGGTTAATTAGACAAAGCGACGGATAAATTGAGAATCCCCGCATAAAACAAAGGCTGTAAAAGAATAAATTTTGGACTGTCAATATCCTGGAATGGATAATTGACAGAAGTTAAAGGGAAGATCCTAAAACTAAAACTTCGGTTTTAGTAAGAAATAGTGTTTTTACAAACATGAATTCTGATAAGAATTTAAACGATAAGTATGAAAGATACAAGTCTTGACACTGTTAGGCGCAAGACAATATATTCGAAAAGTGAGATATTTTCGAAAATGAAAGGTTAATATAAATTAAATATGATGTAACACATCCACGGTCAAGAAATGTAATGTGAAGTAGAATCACATTATAACAAACCAAGCGGTAAAAAGGAACTGGACAAATAAGTCTAGTTAGTGAAACCGACCAAAGTCAGCAATTCAAGTTAAGAAATTTGGTTCGCTTGTAAACGGTAAATTCGGTATAACTAAACCGAATGAATAAATTTGAAAATAAAAGAAATTGTTGCTAGAAGTGAAAGATTTCACTAGAGACCTTTAAACGGGTTAAAGTAATGGATTCATAAAGAATTCGATAGTATATGAAAGCGAGGAATATCGCTAAGTTAATTAAACTAGTGGAAATAACGAGATTACGTCATTTCCAGTCGCATTATGTCATGTAAGATACGTAGATGATTAATAACCAAAAGAATATTACCATACTTTTCTGGTAATACTAACAATCAATTAAGATATGAGAAATGCTTAATTGATTATCGAGAGCAAATACATGGAGTTGAACTCGATAAATTAAGTAAGAAAAGGTTTCGAGGACGAAACCTCTTTAAGGGGGGTAGACTTGTAACACCCCGAAAACGGCTTTGGTAATCAAACCACGTTAATAGTAAAGACGGGTAAAATACCGTTAGTGGTAAAAATTTACCCGGTAAATATTAGGATTTAAATAATTAATCCTAATAATAAATAAAAAGTAAATAAAAGCTTTTATGAAATAAAAGCTTAGAAGACCCGAGTTAACGGGACCTAAAATAAACTTAGTCATAAATATTCCCGAACCCGCTAAGTTAACTAGAAATATAAAACCTAGTTAATAAGTGGGAATATTGTTGAAAGTAATTAGGTTGTAACCTAGTTAATAACTAACCAAACACGAGGGACCAAAGCCGGGTAACTTGAAAATAGAATTTATAAACTTAAAAACAAAACACAACACACACACAAGTGTGTGTGCGTGCGTGAGAATGCTCAGGAGACAAGCTCCATGGGAGCTAACCCTAAACTCAACAAATTCTTCAAATTGGAGGATCAATTGAAGGCCAAACTCGGATTTGAATACGTAGAAACGATCACCAAGTCAAGGGGATCGTAAGGTATGTCGAATTTCTAACATTCATGAAGTTGTAAGAATTTGATAATCACCCTAATCGCGAATTAGGCATGGATTAGAGAAGCTATGGCTAGATTAGTGATGTATACTTGCTTAGGAACGAAACCCTAAGTGAAAATCATACATAACATGCTATAGATTGATGAACTTGGTGAATTAACACACTTAGATAAGTGGGTTTTGATGTTATGATGAAATAGATGATATAGATATGCTTGGAATCATCATGCATGTTAAGTAATCGGGAGATACTTAAACAATTTGCAAATTTGGATAATTGATCATAAGTGATAGTGGTGAATTTTGATGTTAATCTTGGTGAAAATAACTAGTGATGAACTAGTTGTAAATGTGTAAAAATGTATGCACATTAGGTGTTTGTTAAAATGCCTAAATGAGAACTAAGTGTTGATAATGTGCCTAATTGAGTCTTGTGAACTTGATAGTGCAATCATATGTGTTAATTGGTGATTTGACTTTTAAATAGTCAAACCGACCATTAATAAGATCGAATGGTAATTGTGATAGAAAATATGTAAGATGGAATAGTCATAATTAATGATGACTAATATAACCGTCTTACGAATTATGATGATAGTTTGACGCTTGACAAGCTAGGTGGAGGCTTGGAAAGGAAACGGGTCAAACGAAGCAAGAATGGCGGAAAAGCATAATTCGGATGCAATGTAAGTATAGCTTACACTAGTCTTATATGTTAGAATACTCCTTTACCGTATTAGTTACGAAAAAGACAAATACATAATTGAGGTATGATGTTCCGAGGTGTAAATGTACGGAACAAGGTAGTCTAGCACGACAAGAAACCATGTTGATGGTTTAAAAGGAATTAAATCGGTAATTCGATCATTTTATGACAAATGGAAAATGAACCTTTGAATGGTTACCTTATAGGGTAAACCAGAACAAACAATAAGGGTAAAAAGGTAAATTGGTCATGCGTTGACCATAACTATTGGTTTTGAAAGACACTGTAAGGCGTAAGCCATAACAGGCTAAAAAGCGTTAAGAAAATCAATTAATAAGTGAAATGGCCACACGGTGTAAACCGAAGCGAGTCGTATAGATGAGATGGTAATAAATATCATCTCGCCAACATAATCGGTCACTTAGACCAAATGGGTCAAAAGGTGAAGATATCACCCTTTGACAATAGCGACTAATGATTATTGTCGAGCTATATTATTTCAGGTGTAAATGTCAAATTGGTGTTAGCAACGCTATGAATTAGCGGTTATAAAAGCAAGGTATTAAAAACGGGTCAATATATTGATTTGCGCCAGGTATGTGAAATAGGGTAACACTCATTTAGAACTTATGGTTCAAGAGTGTTAAAAGAGGTCAAAACGGACATTTGGTTACTTGTTAGGTAAACCAAATGTTTTATGTAATGAACATGGCGTTTGGAAAGCTTAATGACTTTTCAAACATAATCATAGGTTAAAAGAGGGATTATGGGTCCAATATACTTTCAAAAATCCTTCATTGTTAATAAAGGACTAAAATGGACCAAAACGCCCTTGGTGGCTAAATTGACCAAACAACCTTTAAAAGTTGTTTGGAAATGAGTTTTATGATTAAATGAATACTTAGATTAATTATAGAAGCAATTGAAAGCGATTTTAGGCTCGAAAGTGCTTAAAAACCCTTAACGGGTCAAAATAAGCATACGAGTGAAAACGGGTTTAAATTGTGTAATAAACCTATGATTAGAACCTAAAATGGTAGGTAATATTAAATTAAAGAGTTGTATGTGATATAGGAATCAAACAAATACGTTTGTTTGATAAAATGCGTAAACGGGTCAAAATTTGGTAAAAGAGTAATAAGCCGAAGACTTAAAAGTCTTGAATTTTATCAAGCCGGATGTCGGATTTTAACTCCATATGATGGAGAATCAAATTACAAACATGTAGGAAGAAACGGTAGGTCAAACGGATAAGCGGTTTGAAAGATACGAATGATTTCGTGTCAAATTACGGCAAATTGGAAAGGTGGGATGCAGGTGCCACCGTAAATTACGGTGCCACCGTAATTTACGGTGGACCTGAAATGGTTTACGGTGCAACACTTCTGATTTACGGCCGAAGAATAGCAATCCAGGTGCCACCGTAATTTACGGTCCCGCCGTAAATTACGGTGGATATAATTTTTCAATATTTTGTTTTTCATTTGAAAATCGAATGTTTCCCGGATATTGTTCGGACATGATTTGAACCCCGAATGACTAAAGCATTTCATGTTTATGAAATGTAGGTATGCCTTGGGATGCCGGAAGACGATCAAGCTCAGCGAAGAACCGAACACAATAAAGACACACGCTTCCGCACATTGCAACGTTGTAGATTTAAAAAAAAAGAATTTAACCACGTTATGTAGAATAACTTGCGATTAGTAAAAGTTTTAATAAACCCGTATTTCCGATGTATATGTAATAATTAATTACATGATTATTTTCCCTAAACATACGTTAAACCTTGATTTACAAGAACGGGTGTTACAAAAAGGGCTTAAAATATACATTAAAAACCTATCACACTCGACACGCATCAAGTTTTTGGCGCCGTTGCCGGTGACACAAGGATTTTAAGAAAGTTAGGAATCAACGGCCTAATTGTTTTCTTATTTTTTTATTTTTTTTAGGATTTTTTAGATTTTTCAGCTTCTGCAGAACTCAGCACGGGTCGTGCCCGCTGAACACGCCCCGTGCCCAATCTTTGGTACTGGCAATCCTGTTTTAAGTCAGACAGTAGCTGAACACGGGGCCTTGCCCACTCAACACGCCCTGTGCCCAAGTATCAGTTACTGAAAACAGAACCGTAAGATCCCGACGGTTGGTAATTTCTGACACAACCATGAGTGATACTGATATTTTTTACTTCCAACCCTCTTATGGTACGTGGTGTCAAATATGTGGTGGAAATCATAAAGAATTGGAATGCTATTTTTTAAATTACAAGCCCCACTATATAGACCCATTGTTTTCATGTAGCCTTAAGAGGGGCGAAAGTAAAAATAATCCTTATCTGTCCCTCGAATGCTCCCAATCATCCCTTCTAGGAGAAATGCTTCTTGATGAATTGTTTCAATTGGAAGATCTAATTCTTAATTGGATAAACGAACTTGAGGTGGATATCTTTAATTCACCTCAAGACGATACCCAAGAGGAATTATTGGGACCGCATTCGGATAAAAACAACTTCGTTGTTCCCGAAATCACTTCTAACTCTTACGAAGACTTGAGCGATAGTCGTCCCTGTGTCGATTGTGCCGTGAAGGACTTCCCATCGACTTCGTTCGATGCATACATAGACCTGAGCGATTCGGCATACACCTTCGTTAACGAGAGCCTGGGAAAGGGTTGGACTTGTCCACCTACATTTAGCATAGGAATCACCCTTACCGACAACCTCTTGCGTTCTCGTCTAAACCTAGAGCAATTAAGGTATCTCAGGCACTTCGATGTTTGTCTATCCAGTAAGGAACCACCCGATCCGGATAAATTCCTTAAAAATAGACGCAACTTCATAATCAGCCTCTTGACACGGGGCCGTGTCCAGGTCAGCACGCCCCCGTGTCCACCAAAAGATTCCTTTCTGACTTTTGGTTAGAATACGGACAAAATGTGTCAGGGTTTTGTCTGCACACGGGGCCGTGTCCAGCCGACACGGGGCCGTGTGCAGCTTGCTGTCGTTTTCTATAAATGCAGCCAAGATTCCTGCGCATTTGGACCACTCCAAAAGACAGAGATTTGCTGGATCTTCACACATACCATCCTAGGTATATTCTAAAGAAGGTTCCCAACAACCATCTTGTCTTTTCCACTTTTGTCTCTTGCCTTCTTCTTCATTTTTACCTCAAGACACCTCCATTAAAGCTTGAAATCACCATGGTTTCAAGCCTTACTGAGATGTTTGTTAGATTTTTATTCAAGGAAACTTGTTAAAAATAAGTTTTACAACATTGTTTTAAGACAAAATTGCAGAAAACAACCTTTATGTATACCCCAAACTGCACTTTATACCTTTCACTATGAAATCCGCCAAAACCAACCTTTACGTTCATGTTTTGTTACATATCACAACCTTTACACCAAACCTAGTAAAAAAAGTCAGTTAAGTTGCCCCATGTGCGATGCATGTGAGGGCATATATGTCTTTTCCTTTGACCCCTTTTATTTCTAAATTAAATTAACATTTCTGGGGTTATACAATAATTAATAAAAAAGCATAACTAAAAACGGTATCTTTATGAAGTTGATTTGAATCCATGAAGAGAATCAATTGATTTTAAGTTTGTGAATTTTGTGGCCGACCTGTTCACCCTTTCCACACCATTTCCCACTCCCTCTCCTCTCTCTCTAGAATTCACCCATCAAACCCCTCTTCTCCTGTCTTCAATCCTACCTACAGCCATTCTTCATCTTCAATCACTACACCATAAACCTTCATATTCCCAAAATCACCCTCAATTCTAACCTGGGTTCGAATCTTTATACATGATCTCAACCCCACCGTTAGGGTTTTCTAACTCATTTTCTTGAACAATGAAACGAAGTAAACTAGACTTATTCATGTCATTAAAGCACAAAAGATCCATTCAGTTTCTGATCTTTGTTGGGTTTTTGTATCTCATCATGGTGGCTTTAGAAGCTCCATTTGTATCCGAGATTACTACCCAAGAAGATGATGAATCCAGTAGCTTCTTTACAGACAAATTCTCCACAAATTATGCTTTAGAAAGTGAACAAGAAATGCAAGAAAAAGAAGCCCCAGTTCGCCCTCTAAACGTCCCGCAAATCGTTGCTAAAACCCCCTTGAATTCGATCCGGTTTCGCCGAAAGTTTGAAGCTTTATGATGAATTTCGAAATTCTGTTTAAAGGGTTTTGGCCGTCTTGAAAAGTTACACAATTTGCACCCAAGACCTACTTGATTTCATTAAGATTTAAAGGAGACATGGTGTCTTGAAATTCTAGGGGTTATAAGACTTTTTATGAAGAAGTTGATGTTGATCAAGATCTGGGTTTCAGATGATGATGTTCTTGATGATGATGTTTTTGAAGGAAATAAATAAAAAGGTTTAAATATAATATTCATTGTAAAAGGGGTCAAAGGAAAAGACATATATGCCCTCACATGCATCGCACATGGGGCAACTTAACTGACTTTTTTGACTAGGTTTGGTGTAAAGGTTGTGATGTGTAACAAAACATGAACGTAAAGGTTGGTTTTGGCGGATTTCATAGTGAAAGGTATAAAGTGCAGTTTGGGGTATACATAAAGGTTGTTTTCTGCAATTTTGTCTTGTTTTAAGTTATTTCTGTTTAAAAATGCTTTAACAATCAGAAAAATAATTTGAAACCCCAAGATTCCTTGTTTCAAAGATCTGCAGACAGGTGAACACGGGGTCGTGCTCATTGAGCACGGGCCGTGTCCGAGGTTACTGTTTCATTAAAATGAACTCTTTTCAGTTTATTTTCGTAGAATGTCGAGCCAAAACAGTGGAACTTTGTCAGCACATTCCAGAAACAGTCGAAGAGAACGGAGGTCTTCAATCGAAGCAACTCTCGTACGCTACATGATGGCATTACGTGAAGCTCTTGATGAGATGACATCGGTAGAGGAGGTCCTAATAGACCGTATAAATTATCTTACGGTGGGGTTGGAAAACAGTTTTCAAGAAATCAACCTCTTGCACCAGAGGTTGAACATTCTTGTGACACCTCCCATGGAACCTATTCTCCCCCAAGAGGATTGGAACCTAGCACTTGGAGTCAATAATCCCACCGGGTGGGATGACATCCCCGCGGAACCTCCTCTTAGCAACTTGCAAGAAGTCCCGGTGGAAGTTACACCCTTACAAAATGATGATGCAAATGAGCCCGCCTTTCTTCTCCTTAGGGAGATAGAAGAATGGCTCGCCGACGTGTGAGGGACCCATATCCGGAGAAAGAAGTTCTTCAAGCCGCATCTAACCGAAAAATTATCTTTTCAGAAATTTTGCTATTAGAATAAACCGTAGGCTAGAACTTCTTTGCGGGTTTAGACTTCTTGTGTTTTCTGACTTATTTACTTATAATTTTAGTTTCTTAGGAGCTTTATGTAACTCTCTCTATTTTAATGGAATGATGGTTTTAATTAAATTGGTGTTTGGATGATGATGTAAAGGGTAAAACACACTCGGGATGGTGAAGGATACTAAGGGTAACTTGAACCAACACCCCATGCACAAAAACAGAGCCTCCAGACAATTTTTCTTCATTACAGCAAGTTCGGCACGGGTCGTGCCCAACCAACACGGCCCCGTGCTGAAAGATCTGCAGAAAGATGTCCAGTTCAGGTAACTGGACATGAGGCGTGTTTGCTGAACACGCCCCCATGCCCAGGCTTCTATTACTTTCTGATAATTTTTGTTACTGGCAACCTGAACACGGAACTGTGCCCGGACACCACGGGCCCGTGTCCAGATGCCCAGTAACATAAAATTTTGTTTTTAACACACTTTTTACACATTCAATCAACCTAAAAAGATATTTTTGGGACACATTGAGGACAATGTGTAATTTAAGTGTGGGGGGAGATGCTAAAACCTTGAATTTTGCAAGTCCTAATTACAAGCCTTACACAAAACTCTATTAGAACCGCTAAACACCTCAAATTTTTTCAAAAACTTTTCAATTTTTTTTACTTATCTTGGTTTGATTTGGGAATAACAAGTTCTAAAAAGGTTATAGTTTTACAAATTTACAACCGATAGCGTCGTGATAAAAAGAACCAACATAAGAAAATTATGAAACAACATGACAAATCTAGTTAAAATTTGATTATATATACTTGATCACATAAAAAAACTCATTCCCACAAAAGGTGAGTTTTGAGTCTTTATTGAGCATACAAATACACATCTTTAAACTAAATGCTCATTTTTCGTTTCTTGTGTGAATAGCCGCTTGGTTTCTTACGACTCTAGAACTTGCCATGACGATACATTCCCGGTCCTTACCAACTTAAATCCAAGTAAGTAAATGATGGAGGCATTAGGACTAACCCTTTTTCTTTCAACACCATTATTTTTCTTTTTTTTTTACCACCTACCCAAAATCCCCCTAGTTAACCCCTTTGAGCCTAAACCTTTTCATTTCTTAATTCAAAACAAACACCCTTTTACCCACCAAAACCTTTTTTTCATTTTAAACCCTTTATTTTAGTAACAAAGCTCGGTTTTCTTGTGACTTCCTTATTAAAAAAATATATAGAAAAGAAAAGAAAAAAGAAGTTAGCAATAAACAAACAAAGTTCATCAAAACAAGACTTGTTTGAATAATACTTCATTGGAATAAAAAGTCATAAAAACAAAATTTTTTACGAAAACCGATGCTTTTTACGCCTTTCACCCTTTTCTACTAACCACTAACACAACCACCTACCTTTAACCCAAGCCTAACCCTTCCCCAAAGTCCTCTTGATACTTACATAGGTTTATAGTTAAAAAGGAGGAAGATTGATTGCTTGGCAAGCATATGGTAGAAGTAAGTTCCATGCCGCTCTCGAGTGTTTCACAAAAATACATCTTCGGCCGAGTGTTGAGTGATCTCCCGTGAGGTATGTGAACTTATATATAAATGGAATTTTAAAGAGGCATGTTATGCCCAAATAAATAATTTCTCTTATGTAATGATTTAAATAAATCATGACGAATAAGATTGTAAATAAAATAAAAATAAAGCCTAATAAAGAATTTTGGAATCCCGATACTCTATGACAAGCACAAAAACCTTCTCTTCTACCCATTCCATTTGGGTGTGTAAGCCACAAAATAAAGAGTTTTGCTTGAGGACAAGCAAAGATTCAAGTGTGGGGGTATTTGATGTGTGCAAAATGCAACATATAAATTACATCAAATGTGGCATAAAACTAACCCTTTTTTAGTACTAATGTTGGAAAAAGTGTGTTTCTGTCTTCGTTTTGTATTTTCAGGGTTAAATGAGCTTAAAGGAACAAAAGAAGCAAAAATGCAGCCAAATCTAAGAATAATACAAGAAAAGGAATAAACGTGGCACGTCCGACCCCTCGACAGCATCTTCCCAAGCAAAAACAAGACATCAGAAGGCTGAACACCCCCTGTGCTCAATGAACATGGGGGCGTGCCCAAGTGTCTGCAGAAAAGACAAAGTTGTAGAAGCTTCTATTTCCCAACACGGGGGCGTGGCCAGCGGACACGGGGCCGTGGTCAATGCTAAGTTTCGCAGAATCTAGGCAAATCTTGATAGTACAGATACGCTTCTGCACACGGGGTCGTGCCCAGCGGACACAGGGGAGTGGTCAAGTAATGCAGACAAACTGCAATTAATGAAGAAAGAGAAGATGGGTGGACACGAGGCCGTGTCCAGGCTTCTGTGCAGGCTATAAATAAGGGTGCTTGGCTCACTTGCAAACCATCCCTTGGCAAACGACCTCTCTCACACTTCACCCACCCACCACCACCATCATAACCCACATCCACCACCATCATCCATCATAGAGTGTGTGAGTAGTCTCGGGATCCAAGATTGATCGTAAGAGTTCTTGACAATCAAAGGCCATGTTTGCCTAAGTCTCTTACATCACTTGGTGAAGACAAGCATTTAGTGTAATACTTTTTATTTTTAATCTTTTCACACTTTTTATTTGGTTATGTATTAATGATTTTAATAACTAGTTTCTTATGTTGAAGGTGAATCTTCCTTATCATTTGTCCGTGGTGTCTTGGCATTATTTTACTGTCTATATAAAATAAAAGATTTTCACCATTCATATCTCTATGGTCTATATCGAGATATGTTGGCTACCTGGTCGGGGGTTAAGGGAATGGTTTGGTAAGCGTCTTGCCTTGTTCAGTGTATAGATCCTGCAAGGACCTGGGTCAAGTTTAGTAGGACCTTCTTCAATACCCACTGGTATTGGATGGCAGGGGTCCAAACTCCTTGACCCCCTCATATGTAAACTACTATTAAAACATTAACCCGGCTACTTAGGATTGTATCCCTGCTGACTCAAACTACTTAGCCGAGGGTAACGTCACCTTCAAAAGAGGGGCCTACCACATTACGCATTAATAACTTAATTAATTATCTTTCAATAATCCAACCCTTTAGGATTGTATCCTTGCTGACTCAAACTACTGGGTTGAGGGTAACGTCGCCTTCAAAAGAGGGGCCTACTACTATAACTAAGATAATCTCTTAAACAGTGCAAAAGTGTGAAAATAATCAAAGGTTACACTAAAGGCGAGTCGGATCCAAGTGATTCATCTTGTCTATCTGTTTTTATTTTTATTTTCAGCATTTTTAGTTAGTTTTATTTTCTTGTTTTAAAACTTTTTCTAAATTTTTTATTTGATTAGACGTTGAGGATAAACCGGTACTAAAAGCTCTTGTGTCCTTGGACGACCTCGGTATCTTACCAACACTATACTACGCTCACGATGGGTGCACTTGCCCATATGTGTGTTTAGTGTTAGTAAATATCGTGTTTTATAAATTTAAAACTTGACTAAAGTGTTAAAAAGGGCTTAAAATATACATTAAAAACCTATCACACTCGACACGCATCAGATACGCTGCCCGATTGATCTAGGGTTCCGTAACGGCTGTCGCAGTTCTGCTCGACGTAGTCGTTGGAATGCCGTCTCGGGGAGGGTATTACTAATGTAAATATTGGGTTATTATACTAACGCGTGTGCATTTGTGTAGTTAATAGATAATCACCAGGAAATCCTAAAGGAAAACCCTAAGACAGCAATGTGAGTAATCTCCTTTTTGTGAACCTTTTTGTAAACTGTTTTTACAAAACCTTAATTATTTTAAATTATAAATAGCAGTGATTGAGTCTTTATAATCTTCAATTACTGCCGGTATGTTGGGGTTTTGTATTCAAAATGTGGAACACGTTACCATTGGACAAAGAGTTAGCCAATGTGTAATATGACCCACCAGTCAGGATTGGCAATACCGAATGAGTAATTGTGTAGATATAAACATTGTAATCGCTCTCAATACTGTTAAATGATAAAACTCTTCTTGATTAAACTGGGATTCACTCACCAGTATTTCTCACTGACAAAATGTTTTTAAACTCGTTTCAGGTAACAAAATGTGAAAGCCAAATAGAAGCCAGCTGGACAGCACTGAAGGCTTGGAAAAATGGCTATAAAAGTTACCTAAATAAAGAGATGTTTTTATTAAATAAAATAGGGTTTAACCCTATGAGAATGTGTGTACTGAAAACTTCGGATTTTCCCATATGTTTAATATTATAAAAGTGTGGTATTTTACTCTGATAAAATATTTCCTAACTACGGTTCTGATGTAATTTCTGCTGCCAAATTGATAATCACCGATACCACTGAAACTGGTCGCGGCCACTCGTTCCCGGGTAAATAGGGGACGGGGGTTGCGACAATCTCCAATCACCATCATTATCAGTTTACATCTCAAATCATCATCATCATCATCAGTTTACATCTCGAATCATCATCATCATCGATTCAGCAGATTTATCATTCCTTCATCATCATCATCATCGATACTGTCGGGTGGTTGGGTTCGACTGAGAGAAAGAAAGAGAGACTGTAGAGAGGCGGCGCCGACCACCTCCCCATGACGGCGGGCGGCAGTGGTGGTGCCGGCAGTGGAACGACGGGGTGTAGTGTTATACAGAGTTATAATTGGGTAATATGGTGTTATATATTATTGAATGGTGTTATATACTTTATTGAATGGTGTTATATACTGTATTGAATGATGTTATATATGTGTTGAATGGTGTTATATACTTTATTGAATGGTGTTATATATGTGCTGAATGGTGTTATATACTTTATTGAATGGTGTTATATATGTGCTGAATGGTGTTATATACTTATTGAATGGTGTTATACACTTATTGAATGGTGTTATATAATTATTGAATGGTGTTACATATGTGCTGAATGGTGGTTTGCAGTGTTATTCGTAGTGTTTTTATAGAGATCTTTAAAATGATGTTATATTTATTGAATGGTGTTATATACTTATTGAATGGTGTTATATATTTATTGAATGATGTTATATATGTGCTGAATGGTGGTTGAAGTGTTATTCGTAGTGTTTTTTATAGAGATCTTTTAAAAAAATCATGTTCCTATAATTAAGGTGCCGGTTATGGAAAGTTTTGAATTTATTGAATTAATGATAAAATTACTTGTTTACCATTTTGAATTAATTTAGATTGAGGACACATGTCATCTCCACAATATTTCTCACCTTTCTCACCCTTTTAACCTTTTTTTACAATAACCTTACCATATATATATATATATAACTAAAGTTAATTTAAACTCTAAAATAAATATTAATTCTTACATTACATTAAAAAAACAACCTAAACTTAAGAATAATTAATTAAAATAACTACTAGTCTTCATTCAGCATGTCGTCAATGGGTTCGTTTTGTACGTTGTTCCAAATGTATCCCATTGAGTATGCTTGAAGGTTTTGATGTGTGTACTCGTTACGTTAGGAGAACCCGTTTAAATCTTGTTGTTCTACACTTACCGGAACAAAATTCTCGTTAGGCGCATTTTCGCCGTACTCACAAATCACTCTACCTTCGTCTTCGATGATCATGTTATACAGCAAGATACAAACATACATACGGTATCACAACTTCTGTGGTGTAAAAGCACATGCTGGATGTTCAAGTATATGTCAGTTTTTTGGAGTAAATTACAAGTTTTGTCATTTATCTATACACCAAATTACTGGCGGTGTCCTTTGCCTTTAAAATTGATAGGTTTTGTACTTTATGTTTCAAAATCTTACACGTTATGTCCTTTGTCCCTAACCCAGTTAGTTTTTTTTGTTAAATCAAATAACATAAATTACAAGTATATGTCATTTTTGGAGTAAATTACAATTTTTGTCCTTTATCTATCACTAAATAACATAAGGGTATTTTAGTCTTTTTAATCATTTACTTAAAAACTTTTTAATAAATAAAACAAAAAAACTAATCATCTTCACCACCATTTCTACATCAAACATCCATTCATTTTCACATAATCTAATCATCTTTCTCAGTTAAGCTTCACTCAAAATTCATCAACTTCAACTTCAAATTCACCAGACTTAACTAGCCCCTTTTCACACAGAGCTTCAAATCTCTTAGGACATAAGAACATCGCCTCCTCGCTGGAACTATTGCTTCGCCGAAAAATATCCTTAATCTTCCACCTCCTCGATACAGATTCTTCAGATCTAGTGGATCTGCTCTTCTTAACCTGACCGGGAGCCAACGATCTGGGTTCGGACTTGCCCCACATCACACGGAATGTTCCAGAAGATGTATCTTCCATTTCAGATGGTGAAGAATACATATCAGTTTCTTCACTGTCACTAGCAAGCAGGTTCTCTAACGGAATGATGTCGCCATGATCAATCTCATCTTTTGTTGCTAGATCGGTGTTGAAAATCAGTACAAGTATCCAACCTTCGAAAGCGAGGTCTTTTAGTGAAAACTTCTCACTGGAGAACTCGAAGTCCTCTTCTTCGATGTCGCTGAATTCGTGAAAGTCAGCGAGAATTTGTTGTTTTAGCTTCATTCAAAATTCATACCTTCAACTTCAACTTTAAAATTCCAGTTTATTTTGTGGCTGGTCTTATTTCAATTTGAGGTAAATGTGAAGGACTAAGGTTTAGGATGGTTTATATTGGGGAAAAAGATAAGTGGATTATCAAATGACAAATCTACCCTCATGTGACCTGCACATGTTCTTATTTAACTGAAAAAATAAACTGGGTTAGGCCTAAAGGACATAACGTGTAGGATTTTGAAACACAAAGTACAAAACCTATCAATTTTAAAGGCAAAGGAAACCGCCTGCAATTTGGTGTAAACATAAAGGACAAAACTTGTAATTTACTTTTTTTTGTAGAACCCCAAAACATCGTTCAATGTCTTTTCTCGACGCCTCTTGAAACTTACCAAATTTCTTTCTTTTATCGTATGTCGGGTGCGGAATGGTTTTAGTGATTGTACAGTATGTTGGGTATATTCCATCCGCAAGACAGTAACCGTGCCTGTATTCCACCCCCGAAACCGTAAAACTGGTATCTAGACCGGCGCCTATGTTGGTGCATATTTCATACGCCTGCCACTGTGCGAATAGCTAGATAGAGCATGTGTTGAATATTGAATAGAATAGGGTGAAATATGGTACTAACTAAGGTTTTGTGCATGTCATAGTGCCTTCGTACGAAGGGAGTCCCTCCGTACGAAGTGACAACATATTGGGTTCGTACAGGATGTTTTAACCAGACCCAGCTTCGTACGAAGGGATCTTGTTAGCTTCGTACGAAGCCATGACGTCTATATATAGATGTGTTGGGATCTTGGTTTTACAAGCTTTTGGTGCCCTGAGGGGACATGTTGTCCATGTGGTTTCGCGGTTTTGTAACTTTCAGAGATGAATAAGAAACCACTTAAAATTATCCTGCTCGGTGTCTATTCTACTTCTACTCCTTTCTTAGTAATAATAAATGCATCGAACCGGTTATCTCGGGACCGAAGCTCTGTCAAACTTGCTGGATCCTGAAATCTCAAGTGGTATCAGAGCTACGGTACCGATTCAATTGATCTACCAGTTGGTTGAATCACCCAAGCTCGTCAATTTTGGTTTAGCGGGAGTTTGACGTTAAAACATAGAAAAACATCAAAATAAACGTCAATTCACGGATGGAATTTGAAATTGAAGGCATCATTCTGTTCAGAATTGATTCTTGCACAATCCAGTGAAGTTTCATCATGAAATTCGCAGAAATAAAGATTCTGGATCAAAATATGTGTTTGGGAGTGTTCTTGAGAAGTTCAGCGATGTTGGTGCGAAGCCACAGCTTCGTACGAAGCCACCTTGCTTCGTACGAAGGCACATACCCAGCTTCCTACGAAGTCGTCTTCTAGCTTCGTACGAAAGGACACATTAATGTGTGCAAAATGCAACATATAAATTACATCAATAGAGGCATAAAACCAATCCTTTTTTAGTACTAATGTTGGAAAAAGCGCGTTTCTTTCTTCCTTTTGAATTTACAGGACCAAATGAGCTTAAAAGAACAAAAGGAACAAATAAGCAGCCAAAAACCAACATAATTACGAGAAGAAGGAATAACGTGACATGCCCGACCCCTCGACAGCATCTCCCAAGATAAAAAAAAAAAAGAAACAGAAGCTGGCCACGGGGACGTGCCCAGCTGGGCATGAGGCGTGGTCAGACCCTGCACTACAAGACAAACTCTGCAGAAGCTTCTACGCCCACCATAGGGCCGTGCCCAGCTCACCATGGGGCGTGGTCAACTCTAAGATTCGCAGAATCTTGATAGTACAGCAAAGAGTTGACCACGTGGTCGTGCCCAGAAGACACGGGGTCGTGTGGGGCCCTCTACTGACAATTGCAATTAATGAAGGAAGAGAAGATGTTAGCCACGGGCCGTGCCCACTAGACACGGGGCCGGGGCTCTGATCATGGTATAAATAGGGGTGCTTGGTTCCCTTCAAAGGCATCACTTGGCAAACCACTTCTCTCTCACTTTGCCACCATTCCACCACCACGACAACACCAACACCCACCACCATCATCCATCTTTCATCTTTCATCTTTAGAGTCTGTAGTAGTCTCGGGATCCAGGATTGATTGTAAGAGTTCTTGTCAATCAAAGGCCATGTTTGGCTAATCTCTTACATCACTTGGAGAACACAAGGCTTTAATGTATTACTTTTGATTTTTAATCTTTTAGCACTTTTTAATTGGGTTTGTATTAATGACTTTAATAACTAGTTTCTTATGTTGAAAGTGAATTTTCTTTACCATTTCTTCATGATGTCATTGATTTGCTCATTCGTGTCTTTACGGTCTATATAAAACGCGTCAACTGCCTAGAAGGGGGTTAGGAGGGTGGTTTGGTAAAGTTCTTGTCTTGTTCAGTGTATAGATACTATGAGGACTTGGTTCAAGCTTACTAGGACCTCCTTCAATGCCCCAAGGGTATTGGATGGCGGGGGTGCGAATAGCTTGAACCCCTCATATGTAAACTACTATTAAAACTTTAAACCGGCTTCTTGGGATTGTATCCTTGCTGACTCAAACCACTTAGCCGAGGGTAACGTCGCCTTCAAAAGAAAGGCCTACCACTTTTTGCATTAATAACTTATTTAATTATCTTTCAATATTCCGACTCTTTGGGATTATATCCCTACTGACTCAAACCACTGGGTTAAGGGTAACGTCGCCTTCAAAAGAGGGGCCTACTACTATAACTAAGATAATCTTCTAAAAAGTCCGAAAGTGCGAAAATCATCAAAGGGTACATTAAAGATGAGTTGGATCCAAGTGATTCTATCTTGTCTATCTGTTTTTCATTTTATTTATCTTTTTATTTTTAGATTTACTTTCATGTTTTAGAAACTCTTTTCTCAAAAAATTTAGATCGATTAGACGTTGACGCTAAACCGGTATTAAAAGCTCTTGTGTCCTTAGACGACATCGGTATCTTACCAACACTATATTAAACTCGCGATGGGTGCACTTGCCCAAGTGTGTGTTTAGTGTTAGTATAATATCGTGTTTTATAAATTTAAAACTTGACTAATGCGTAAAATAGGCTTAAAATATTAATAAAATCATATCACGCTTAACGCACACCAAGTTTTTGGAGCCGTTGCCGGGGACACAAGGATTTTAAGACAGCTTAAAATCGACGGCCTAATCATTTTTCAAAACATTTTCAAAACTGCGTGCTCGGTTTTAATTTTTTAGGAATTTTTAACATAACAGCAAGCTGAACACGGGTCGTGCCCACTGGACACGCCCCGTGCTGCACATAACCAGTAAACTGTTCCAAACGCCCAGATACAGAAATTGACCACGCTGTCGTGTCTGCTGACCACGGGGTCGTGGTGAGCTTTTGTTTCAGCTTTCTAATTTTGTTTTCTGGTCCCGAGACTCTGTAATCTGTTGAGTGATTTCTCATAGATCAATACTCAGGAGGTTACACTCACTACTACATAGAGGATTATTACGAGGAAGAATATTGTACCATTTGCGGTAATCCTCACTCGGTACAATATTGTGACCTTTTCGAACCATCCACCTCATACGCTTACTATGAGGAACCAAGGTTTGAACTTCCAAAATCAAGCTTTGATTGGGACACTTATCCCTCTAACCTTCACGAAACACCACCAATTATCCTCCCCAAAACCGATAGAATTGTACAAAGTCTCAAAAATCTTGAACGCTTAATAAGAGAATCCCGCGAAAGGGAAGAGGCTGTTTGTACTAAGGAAGTGATAATTGAAGAAGTAAAAATGGAAGAACAAGTAAGTGAAAAACCAAAGCATGAACCAAACGACGAAAGAGGTAAGTCCAAAAACGATAATTTTCAAAAAGAGTCAATTTTCAAGAAATTAATCTTTTGTCACCTTCTTTCGAAAATCGTTGTTTGATACCTACTCATGCTAAGTTTTTAAAAGAGGTAAAGACTAACACTAAAATCGACGAAATGGCTAGCATTAAATTAACAAACGATCAAACTACGCTAATAAAAGATGAGCAATTTGAAATTAACATCACACCGGTTCCATGTTTTCTTTCAAAACACCTTTATAAGTAACATTACAATTGACAAGGGTCTTTGTGTTAATATAATGCCTAACTATATTTTCGAAAAATTAAATATTAGTGATTTTTCTCCACTTCAAATCCCCATTTTTCTTTCTAATTGGAAGGTAATAAAATCAAGGAGAGTAGTTCAGGATGTGTTAATACAAACAAACCAAACGGTAGTCCCAACCGACTTCGTCATTCTTGATGATGCTCCACTTGTGTTGGGACAACCTTTTGTGAAAACCCATCAAGCATTGATCAATCGGAAGCAAAACAACCTACCAATTCAATTAGGGGCCGACAAAAGGTATGTCGATCTTGACCAATCAATGAAATATCCAATCGGCAACGACGACCCCTTAATTGAAGATGAAGTTGAACCACCCGATACAGAGGACGAAATCGACCAACTTGTTGAAGAGGAGGTCACCATTGAACAAACCTTTTTGGTTCTCCACCAAAATAAAGAGCAAATGAATAAAGAGTCACCTAAATACCCACCACTTGAGATTAAACAACTCCCAAAAGGTTTGGAATATGCTTTTCTAGACAAGCATGGTAAGTTACCCGTAATTATTTTTTCAAAGTTAACTAGTATAGAAAAAGAAAAATTAATCACGTTTTTGAAAAAACATAAAAACGCGATTGCATGGAAGGTTGTAGATATAAAAGTAATAAATCCTTCCATGTGCACGCACAAAATTTAGATGAATGATGACTATAAATCACTAATACAACCACAACGTAGAGTAAATCCAAATGTTCAAGAAGTGGTTAAAAATGAAGTCATCAAACTACTTGACGCCGGACTCATCTACCCAATTTCCGATAGCCCTTGGGTGAGTCCCGTCCAAGTAGTTCCCAAAAAAGGAGGTATGATGGTGGTCACTAACGAAATTAATGAATTAATACCAACAAGAACCGTCACCGGATGGAGAGTTTGCATAGACTATCGTAGATTAAATGAGGTAACAAGTAAAGACCACTTACCTTTACCTTTTATTGATCAAATGTTAGAAAGATTATCTGATCATAAATTTTATTGTTTTCTTGATGGTTTCTCATGTTACTTTCAAGTTCCAATTGCACCAGAGGACCAACAGAAAACAACTTTTACATGCCCCTACGGAACTTTTGCTTATCGATGCATGCCTTTTGGTCTATGTAATACCCCCGCAACTTTCCAACGTTGCATGGTGGCCATTTTCCATGATATAATAGAAAAAACTATGGAAGTTTTCATGGACGACATTTCTATCTTTGGAGATTCATACAACCAATGCTATCCTGATGTGAGGAAACTAACCTCACCCTTAATTGGGAAAAATGTCATTTCATGGTAACGGAGGGAATAGTACTCAGTCATAAAATCTCTAGCGAAGGAATGGAAGTCGATCGGGCCAAAACGGACACTATTTCCCGACTACCTCCACCTTCCTCCGTTCGAGCCATTAGAAGTTTTTTAGGACATGCTGGATTTTATAGACATTTATCAAAGACTTTTTTAAAATTTCAAGACCTTTAACAAAATTACTTGAAAAAGATGCACCATTCATCTTTGACAAGGATTGTAAAAAGCATTCTTAACATTAAAAGAAATGCTAGTCAAAGCACCAATCACGATATCACCTGACTGGAAATTACCTTTCGAAATCATGTGCGATGCAAGTGACTTTGCGGTTGGAGCTGTCTTGGGACAATGAAAAGATAAGCATTTTCACCCAATACACTATGCTAGTAAAACACTCAATGATGCACAAGAAAATTACACCACAATTGAAAAAGAGTTACTAGCTGTAGTATTTGCTTTTGATAAATTTCGTTCTTATCTTGTTCTTTCTAAAATGATAGTTTATATAGACCACACAGCCATTCGTTATCTCTTTAAAAAACAGGATGCCAAGCCACGTTTAATCAGATGGATTCTACTCCTCCAAGAATTTGACATTGAAATAAAAGACAAAAGAGGAGCTGAAAACACCGCTGCCGATCATCTATCTCGCTTGGAAGATCCAGCTTTGGAGGCAACTAGGGACGAGCTCATCAATGAAAAATTCCCAACGGAATCCTTAGAAATGGATACCGAGAAGAACCATGGTATGCCGACTACGCCAACTACTTAGCTAGTGGGATAGTTGTGAAAGGATGGTCACATCATCAAAGAAAAAAATTCTTTGCCGATGTAACGCATTATTTTTGGGAAGATCCATATCTTTTCAAAATTTGTGCCGACCAACTTATCCGACGATGCGTACATGGTAACGAATCCTCCGACGACATCACACCGCCACAAGACGCTCAGACCAGCCGCAAACGAAAGACCTCGAGCTCAAACTCCTCAACAACTGGACTGTCGCAACCAGAACCTCTCCAAGCAGTTCCAGTTCACTCGAAGCGCGCCTACAATGGAACTCAATCCCTGTGTCTCACATGTATGTATCATCACCCGCCAGAAGCTAACTGTCGCTATTGCGCAAATTGCAACTGGTATGGTCATTTTACCCAGCACTGCCGCACAGGGCCACAACCTTGAGGAAATTTCATCAACAATCGCCGTCTCTGCAGGAGTCTTCCACAGCAACATCAACTATGCTTATAATGATGTTGTAATAATACGATTTTCACCGTTAGACTCTTTCATGTGTTGAACTTGTTCTATTTCTCGACACAACGTGAACTCTATTTAACTCTCATTCTCTCGCACTCGCGCACGAACAATATACTAGCACTATATATAGCATGTTTTACCCCTATTATGCGTTCTTGAAATAAGGTACGATAAACGTGCAAGAGTCAAAATAATCACGGGTGCACACGGGATTACTGTGGTCAGTGCACGGAGATCGTAGTGATGGAGAGTGTAAAACATGGGTGTTTAAGTGTTGATTTTACGTGGTTCAGATTGTTTTACGTGATTATATGCGTGGAATATGTTTATTGCGAGTGTTTGTACTTTTGTAGGTAAAACGCATAATTTGATAAAGTTACGGAGTTCAAAAAGAAACAGGGACTTGCATATGGAACTTACGGATTCCAAGACAAAATAACATGTCATGCACGTGGTCAAGTTTTGTGGGATTTAAGGTTCTAAATAAAAACTCTACTTGGTGGGCTCTCAAAATCACATAATTTGATTAAATATCAAAGATTGGGTGGACATTATCACGAAAAGTTTATTGGACTTGGTGGGCTTCCATTATCATGAAATATTGGAGCCATAAACAATTCTTGGTGGCTTCATCATTCACGAAAAAGAGGGCAGCCACCATCTCGATTGTAGCAGCCATAAACCCATACTTTTGGTGCTCCTAAATCAACTTTATGATTCAAGAATTATTAGAGTGACATGGATTGACTTTTTGGGCTCATAGTTACACCACCACTATCATCGATTTGGGAGGGCCCATTATCACAAAAGATTGGCAGCCTTCTTTTCGAAAAATTAGGCAGCCATAGAGGAGATTACGAACAATTTTTGGGGGGCTCTCAATCATCGCTCCATCATAATCAATCCTCTACCAACATCCAAATCATCATGCCTTCAATCTCATCTCAAGCCTTTGAAGATCAAACGAGTACCATGAACGGCTAGTCTCTTCGGTTTCACCCCGGTGTAGATGTTGTAAGATTTCTAGGGTTTATACATTTGTATTTTAATTTGGTTTTTGTGACAAATTGTTTAGTATTTGAAACCTTTGATAATTGTCTTGCATTTGTTTCGAATTCGTAAATTGTCGAGTGATGATAAAATTTGACTTTGCGAAATGGTTATGTGCAATTATGCCTTATCTTAGGTTAGGATTTACATGTCCGAGGTAACGAAGTGCATTGCGGTCCGTTGTCTATGACGTTGATAACAATTGTCACCTAAGCTTCGTGATAGAAATCCGTTAATCACTATATGCAATTGAATCAAGTTAAAACATGTAGGAACCCTAGGTCTTTCAATTATCGAACCGGGTGTGATTCGTAGTCCCAATTCTTGTTTTCAATTAAGTAAATTAATTTTGCAATCTTAGTTAGTAAACAATTGTTTTAGATAACAGTCATTTGTCGGTTCACTCAGATTTCTTTTCAAACCAAATAAACAAAGAAAATTAGCAATCTTCATAATCACTTTGTACATTTTTGTAAATAGTCTAACTAATCGAACGAGTCGTGCGATACTGACCACATGCTCTTCGTGGATACGATACACGACTTACCCTAGCTACCTAGGTTTAATTGGGTTTTTGACTGATCGGGACGACACGGTCACGTCAAAATGGCGCCGCTGCCGGGGAGCTAGTGCGTTTAGTATTTCATTACTTGTTCGGTTTTAGTGTTAGTTTTCTTTCTTGTATTTTTGTGATTTTACTTTGGGTGGTCGAGCTTGTGTGTGCAGGTACATGTTTTGCAGGAATTACTTTTCAATATGAACTGGGTAGATGATGATCCCTGTGAGTGTTGCAGAAGCGGAGAGCATTATTTAGAGGATTGCTCTGTTTTCTACGAAAAAGTTCAAGCCAACAAGGATCGGGAAGACTACCTCAGCGGATTGGATGAATATAGGAGGGCGGATTATGAAGATTTCAATGGTCCATCCTCACACTATCCATACAATAGACCACCACCACCACCAGATTACCAAGAATATTACTATTCAGAGATGGATTACCATTATGAGCAAGAGCAGGGTTACAACAACTATGAACCCGACTTGCCACATTTCCCAAGTTACCAGGAGGAGTATGATGACTATTATCACGACTCCTCTCAGCCGGCATACGAGGAGCCTCAAGATTCGTTAAAATCTAAGCTCGATATGATTATGGACATGATGATAGAAATGAAAAAGAAAGACGAGCTGAGAGACAAATCATTTGAGGCTTTGGTTATTCAGGTTGGTCAACTAACCGAGGAGATGGCCCAACTTAGGCGAGACCAAGAGGTTTTGGCTAATGGTACCCTGGTTGATGGTGATGTGGTGGAAGAGGTTATAGATCTTCCGAGGCAAGAAAATGAATGTTTGAACCGAGCGGAAGACATGACACCGCAAGACGAATCGGATCCGAAAGAAGCTCAAAGTCATATCTCTCCTTCTCCCAAACTTATCACTCCAACCAACAAAGTTGGGGATGCGGGTGCGGGTATAAGGATTCGAAGGGTGGCCTTGCAAGACATTGGACAATTCGTCAAGAAACGACCCCAAAGTAGTTTAATACGCATGCCGCATAAAATAAAAAGATAATGGATCCGGCATGCCAACTACCGAGCGTATGTTGGAAACTCGGTAGGCAAATGTGCACTTCGACCACCATGAGAGGCAAATCAGGTATGATTGTTGTGGGTGTGTTCCCTATATAACCCTCACGAGACCTACTCGTCCTCCCGAGCTATCGGGTGGTTTAAAAGGGCTTGTTGCATAAGCAAAATGCAACCGTGATTCCTACGAAAGTGAGTTAGGGTTGTTGTTATTGTAAATTATTTTTCCACATAAATCAAAGTAAATTAATGTATGACTTGGTAATATTTTCATAAAAGTGGTAGAACTAGGTAGCTAATAAATTTTAATGGTTGTGAGAAGCATGCTTCTACACAAGGGTTAAGATTTGTAGGTACACCATGTTCGTGGGACGACCGCTTTCTTGAAGAGAAGAAGAGCACACGAGGAATGAGCTCAAAAATCAGGTGCATACGTTTCTTTTTACTTTTGATTCTTAGCTTAGTAATAAGTGGATTGTATTTTGTATTTTATTTCCGAGGTGAAATTTTGGGGAGGTTAGCCGTGTCACATCCCTTGTGCGTTAAAAGCTCCATTCTTGCACATTGAGGACAATGTGTACCTCAAGTGTGGGGATTGGGGAGTAAAAGTTTTTCGATTTTTGACCCGTTCATTTAAACACTACACATTGAGGACAATGTTTACCTCAAGTGTGGGGATGGGGGAAAAATGTCAAAAAATTTTCAAAATGTCTTTGTTTGAAGCGATCTTAAAAGCACAAGTAACTAAGTCAATGAGGGATGACATAACCCATTTGGTCTTTTGTCATGGTCAAGTTCAAATTAATAGCATGACGGGTATTTAGCGGGTGGTTATTTGGGAATAATCCGCCTAAGAAACTAGCATTTTATGCATATCACATACCATACCCTTTAGATATGTGAGGTTTTGAGCCACTTTTACATCATAGAATTACATATTCATGTTTCTTTGTTTGAGTGGACCATTAGTCATGTATTGTAGAACTTGCGACTTTTGATACGTTTGAGACCATATACCGAATACAAGCACGAGGATGATTAAGGCATTAGGTGAACCTTTTTCCTTTAAAACCATTTATCCATCCTTACCCAAATAAATCCCCTAGTCGCCAACTTTGAGCCTAATCCTTTCGTTTGACCAACCTATTTAGCCCACAACCATTAAACATTTTCTTTTTAAACCCGTGTGATGAAAATTCGATCATAGGAGTATATGTTTGTATAGTTGTGATTTACTTATGCAAAAAAAATCAGAAAATGTTGCGAAAAAGAATAGAAAATCATTGAGAAAAGAACAAAAAATATGTGTTTCTAGTTTGTGGAATAAAAGGCGAAAAATGGTTGCCTTCTAGTTTGATGTTGGTAGTTAGTCGTGTTTAGAATAGTTGTTTTGTAATAAAAATCAAATTTTTCATCACCTTAGCCACTTAAAAAAAAAATCCTATTCCATACCCTTAACCTAGCCCCGTTACAACCCTCCAAAGACCTTATGACTTGTTCTTAGTATTCGTGTTCGGTGGTGGAGAACGATTGAGTTGCAAGCCTATGCGGGTACGTGTTCTAATCGGTTTGAGTGATTATTTCAAAAGCGCTAATGAATCAACTATTAGGCAATTTTAAACCGAGTGGAGAGAACATTGTGAGGGATGTGCATGACTTGTTAGTTTTATGGGCGGGTTAATCTTGGATAACCATTTTATATGGGATTATTCACTTTTCCGTTAAATATTTCGTAAATTGTAAAAAAGTTTGAACCGGGTATGACATTAGACCTTAACCTTTGTCTCGGGAATGGGAAGTGTGTTTCTCGTTCGACCCACGTGAAAGTGAAAGACAGATTTGCTTGAGGGCAAGCAAACGACAAGTGTGGGGATGTGATGGAGAGTGTAAAACATGGGTGTTTAAGTGTTGATTTTACGTGGTTCAGATTGTTTTACGTGATTATATGCGTGGAATATGTTTATTGCGAGTGTTTGTACTTTTGTAGGTAAAACGCATAATTTGATAAAGTTACGGAGTTTAAAAAGAAACAGGGACTTGCATATGGAACTTACAGATTCCAAGACAAAATAACATGTCATGCACGTGGTCAAGTTTTGTGGGATTTAAGGTTCTAAATAAAAACTCTACTTGGTGGGCTCTCAAAATCACTTAATTTGATTAAACTAGAATTACGACCCGCCGCAATGCGGCATGGATTCTTTAGTTATAACTAAGTCGATTTAGGACCCGCACGTTATGTTGAACCTGTCAAACGGGAAAAAATAGACGATGTAAAAACGTTCACCCATACACTCACGTTGCGTCGTGTCAACTCTCAAAATTTAGAAAGAAACGTAAAAACGTTAAACCAAAGACGCACGTTGCGATGTGTTAAGTCACAAAATTTAGAACGAAGCATAAAGCGAAAAATTTGCGAAAAATGAAAACTATAAAGGACCAAAGTTGTAAGTAAAAAAAGTTGTGAGGATAGATTGCAAAAGATAAAAAGTTTTGGGCTAAAAGTAAAAAAAAACAAATAGTTTTGGGTTAAAAGTAATTTATGAAATACTTTTGGGTTAAAAGTAAAAAAAAATCAATTTTTTTAAAACCCCCAAAGTCAAGGTTACAACAACAATATGCATAACCATTTTTTCTTTGAAAAAGCACCCCCGCGTTGCGGCGGGGGGCATAAAACCGTGTCAAATAGCATCAATGTCATACCATCGCCAGCGACCACCAACACTGAATTTGCGGCGAAAAAATTAGACTGAAACGTAAAATATAGAAAATAATAACTAAGTCGATTTAGGACCCGCAGACGAACTTGTCAAACATGAAAAAAAATAGACGACGTAAAAACGTTGAACTACACACGTACATTATCTTATTAACTCGCAAAACTTAGAACGAAGCATAAAACGGAACGTAAAAATGTTGAGCCACACACGCACGTTGCGCCATGTTAACTTGCAAAATTTAGAACTAAGCGTCAAACGAAAAATTTGCGCAATATGAAAAGTATAGGAGACGAAAGTTGAAAGTAAAAAAGTTATTTTAAACTGAAAAGATAAAAAGTTTTGGGTTAAAAGTTATAACCCAAATAGTTTTGGGTTAAAAGTTATACATCAAATGTTTTTGGACTAAATGTATAAAATCCACTTTTTTTTTTTTGGAAAACTCCCCATACATAATGTACAACTCTTAATGCACAAAAAAGTTATAATGTATAATATCAAAGATTGGGTGGACATTATCACGAAAAGTTTATTGGACTTGGTGGGCTTCCATTATCACGAAATATTGGAGCCATAAACAATTCTTGGTGGCTTCATCGTTCACGAAAAAGAGGGCAGCCACCATCTCGATTGTAGCAGCCATAAACCCATACTTTTGGTGCTCCTAAATCAACTTTATGATTCAAGAATTATTAGAGTGACATGGATTGACTTTTTGGGCTCATAGTTACACCACCACTATCATCGATTTGGGGGGGCCCATTATCACAAAAGATTGGCAGCCTTCTTTTCGAAAAATTAGGCAGCCATAGAGGAGATTACGAACAATTTTTGGGGGCTCTCAATCATCGCTCCATCATAATCAATCCTCTACCAACATCCAAATCATCATGCCTTCAATCTCATCTCAAGCCTTTGAAGATCGAACGAGTACCATGAACGGCTAGTCTCTTCGTTTTCACCACGGTGTAGATGTTGTAAGATTTCTAGGGTTTATACATTTGTATTTTAATTTGGTTTTGTGACAAATTGTTTAGTACTTGAAACCTTTGATAATTGTCTTGCATTTGTTTCGAATTCGTAAATTGTCGAGTGATGATAAAATTTGACTTTGCGAAATGGTTATGTGCAATTATGCCTTATCTTAGGTTAGGATTTACATGTCCGAGGTAACGAAGTGCATTGTGGTCCGTTGTCTATGACGTTGATAACAATTGGCACCTAAGCTTCGTGATAGAAATCCGTTAATCACTATATGCAATTGAATCAAGTTAAAACATGTAGGAACCCTAGGTCTTTCAATTATCGAACCGGGTGTGATTCGTAGTCCCAATTCTTGTTTTCAATTAAGTAAATTAATTTTGCAATCTTAGTTAGTAAACAATTGTTTTAGATAACAGTCATTTGTCGGTTCACTCATATTTCTTTTCAAACCAAATAAACAAAGAAAATTAGCAATCTTCATAATCACTTTGTACATTTTTGTAAATAGTCTAAGTAATCGAACGAGTCGTGCGATACTGACCACATGCTCTTCGTGGATACGATACCCGACTTACCCTAGCTACCTAGGTTTAATTGGGTTTTTAACTGATCGGGACGACACGGTCACGTCACGTAGTAAGTTTCAATGATGCGTAACGTTAAAAGCATGGTTAAGCGTGGTGGATACGCCGCTGGTACTTCCTATATATAAGCGTCTTAACTATGTCGACACGGTGTGACACCTATTCACGGGACAGAGGCGTGTGGCTGAAGCATGATGGATACGCCGCTGGTACTTCCTATATATAAGTGCTTCGCCATGTCAACCAATTTCCTGTGAAGAAAGTGCCATGCAACGTTGAACGTTATTAGACCAAGTATACTATTGAAACTATTTTCGACACACTAAACTACCTCGCAAGGCGTAACAATCTCATCGCAACTCAAGCGTGTCATTGTTAGACTTTTCGTAAGTCAACACGCTCGCAATCGCATTATCGCTGGAATCTATCTCTCACTCGATATCGCTTTACGCTTAACGCTTAAACGCTTTATCATGCTATATCACTTATCGTGTATCGCTCATCGCTCGTCGCCTTACGCTTCGATACTCTTACTGCTTATCGCTTGACGCTAATCGTTGCCTGTATTACATTAAGCACACATGACCTTGTTTCACGGGACGAAACTGATAGGGTTAAAGCATGGTGGATACGCCGCTGGTACTTCCTATATATAAGTGTTTTAGCCATGACAGCAGACTTTTGTGGAAGGATACCATGTGGAGCTTAAGGGTTTGTTAAATTTGTAGTGTTGTTTATCGCTCATCGCTATTCGCTCATCGATTATCGCCTATCGCAATCGCTCGTGTCGCTAAACTGAGTTCGTAAACGACTTCATCGCTCAGTTTGCTCTGTCCTACTCTTAAAAAAAATTGGCCCGACCATTTGTCTCTTGGACCGAGCTATCGGAATCTAATTAGTACTATGTCGACACACATGACACTGCCTCACGGAACGGAAGCCATATGGCTAAAACATGGTGGATACGCCGCTGGTACTTCCTATATATAATTGTTTTAGCCATATTGTCGAACTTTCGTGGAAGGGTGCCATTCGGGGCCGACTTTAAAAATTTTGAACTTTTGACATTATTAAGACCTTTGTGTAAACAAAGCTTTTCTTACAAGACTCTTTCTAAAATTTAAGCAAAACCTTTGTACAAAATGAGATTTTCTTGTAACGTTGGTGTGACAATCGACCTAGGTTAATGTTGCGTGATGAGAAATTTCGAAAAACGAGTTTTAATCACCCTAAAATCTTTTAGTAACCTAACAAAACTCTCCTCATAGCGCCGGTGTAAACATCGATACAATTTAACGCCGCACCGTGGGAAGATTTTCATAAACAAGTTTTCTCCAAACCTTTCGAATTAATCAACTTTCCGAGGATTCAAAAACACTATTGGATCGCCTATCGTGTGTTGCCATCTTTTGTTATGTGAATCGTTTTACTCGCCGCCATCGCCCAGTCTTCACAACACTCTCGTTCATCAATTTTCAATCGAACCCTCGCTCCTCTTGACGCTTCTTATCGCTTTCTCAACCACATCAATCCTCGCGACCTTCCTTGTGGATTAATTTCGGGACTGTAACAACCCGCAAGTTTGTGCGTTGTTACTACTCGTTACACTCGTTACGCCTAGCACCAGAGATTTGGATCATAACGTAACTATATCGCAATACAACGCTATTTTCGTGGATTTTCGCATATTACGCATACTTTATCGCTATAACACATCATACCGCATATACTAATGCTCACGATGACGTTAAGTGAGGACCTATTCTACCCTCCTCGATAGCCGTGATGCGTCGCAATGTAACGCATATTCAAAACGAAACTCGATTATTTCATCGCAAACTTGGAAATGTGGATATTTATATACGACCCTTTGTTACTAGTTATAACAAATATATTTATAGGTGTATGGTTATGTGTAAGCAAACTATCGCAACGCTTAACGAACAAAACGAAACACTAAAACGCAACTCGCCAGAGACCACCGATCGAACGACCATCCGATCGAACGACCATCTGATCGAATGACCATCCGATCGGATGGCCATCCGATCAGATTGCCATCTGATCCACTACACTCCATTGCCCCCTCTCCTCCTCACCTATTAATAGCACTTGTCACATCACTGTTCAAGTGATGTGACATCTCTCACTCGACCAGCGCGCTTTTGGGCTATTTTCTCTCGATTCCTCGTGATTCTTGTAAGTTTCTACCCCAAATCTTGTACTTCTATGATCCACACACACTTCTTCACCATTTTTTCCTTTGAATCTTAACTTTTAACCGTGAAATCAGTGGATTTTAGGTGTTCTAGGATGGTGTTATCATGGAGTTCTTATGAACTTCAAGTTTTGGCCTCATTCCGCCAAGAACAACTCAGATCTGAAGGATTTCCACATGATTTCACAAGGATTTCGTATAGATCTAAATGATTTCAAGGTTAAAAGGATTGAAAGATACTTTCTAATTATCTTTAAACTCTTTTACACTCAATGTACTCAAAACCGATGAAATCGGAGCTAATTCAGACCTTCTACTAAATTCTTAGTGAAGTGTAGGTCTGAAATCTGGTTTCTATCAAAGAGACAACCGATTTCGGGTTAAACATGAACAACTGTCACGAACCAGTAGACTGGTCGGATTTGGGTGATTCTGGTTCGATCGGGCGACTTGAGACTTGACGAAGTTCTGTTGTTTAGTACGTTGCCATACCGTCTCGAGCAAACCGCAAAACTTTTCAAAATAATCAAGTCAAGAAGGTCAGATCTGTTGGGATGGATTGCCGTCCGATCGGATTGCACTTGGTTCCATACTTTCATTTGATTTTAAACACGGTGAACTTGTTCAGTCACCACTATTATTGAATTATGTCATTATGACACCTTGTGGTGTCGATACAAACTTGTAGCTTGTGCTAATCATGGTCAACCGTCTCACACAAAACTACACATACTTTTGTTTGGCTTGTCATTTAAACATTCCTAATGCAACTACGAATTAAGACAATGATATACCAGATTCACTTGTATTTCATTCGGTGTATTTTCGCAATTTAAGAATGTTAACACACTAATCCTTACCATTTATTTATTCGAAAGTTGACGAATCATTTTCATATTCAAGTTGTTGATTTTGAGTTCATATAGCGGATGCTATGGTTTGTGAAAACTCGTTTGCATATTGTGACCGATTGTTTGAGAATCCTATTGGTCAAAATCCTCTTTTGTGGAACCCCTGTTAACTGGATTACACTAGATTATACATCTCGTGTCCTTTGACAGCAAATGCTAGAACACATACCTTTTAACCATTGGGTTCTTGTTGTTGAAATGCATCCCTGGATTCACCTGATGTGAATAAGATTTGATTCGGTTATGTGATTATCTACCCCAGTATTATTCATATACATACACACATAATATAACCCTAAGAAGTTAAGGCAGTACAAATTTCGAGGACGAAATTTTCTTAACAGGGGGAGAATGTGACTGTGCTGAATTATACCTAATTGCTTTCTGATTACTGCATCATACTTACATGTGCATCACATATTGCATAATGACACATCATTATTACATGCAAACTTTATTGTCATACATGATTCACAAAGCACATTTAGCACAGTTAACGGATAAAACAGAAAATGCTGACGGGGTTTAGTACATAGACAGACGTTGTTTTGAGACACAGTGTGAACCAGAGACTAAGTACTACACTAGTATGGTGTGTTGGGAAGTAAGGACCACAAAACTGCTTTTCTAGGTGATAGTTAAAGTGCCGGAAAGTGCCTAAAACTCACCCAAAGTGCAGAATTCTGCATAATTCAGCAAAAATCAGCTTTATAATAAGCTAGTAACATGCAAGAATATGACTAAATGGTCCTGGATGCTTTCCTAAGTGTCGGGGATTAAAAGTGTCACAAAAGGTAACATAACGAACACTAAACGGAATAGTTTGACACTTTAACGAACCGGTATCCAACCGAACAACTGGACACTACCCGAAACATCGAAATTATACTAGAAGTATTATTTTATTATTTCTGAGCTAGTTATGATCCCCGAACACCCTAACACACTATATAACACCTGATATGCATGAACACTAATCAATACACTTAGTATCTAACTAGATCTCTTAACTTATCATTCAACACCAACCTATACCCCCCCCCCCCTAAGTGGACGGTCACCAAGGGTGACCCCACCACCAATATCTTACATGATCTCTTACATAATCTTCTTTGATTCACTTAGATTGTATAAAGATATTGTTTTGTACTTGAGGGACATAATACACAATGGTTAAACACTAATCTTGGTTATAAATTGCACATGATGGGTTAAGCTTTCATTATCTTCACCACACTATTCTCTCCCTCTCCCTTGGCTCTCGGTCGAAACCCCCAACCACACCACCACCTTCATTCAACTTTGTTCATGCAATCCATGTTCAACACAATGTGCTAGAAGGTGTTTAAGGAGGTTTGAAGCTTGTGGATCTCGAAGGACCTCTTTCAATAGCTTTTATCCAACACATTTACCATCTTCTTCATCAAGTGTTCTTCCCTAGCCCTTGTGCTAGTAGTAAGCTTCATATCACTTGCATTTACTTCATATTTTGATGGTTAAAAGATGATGAACATGGTTAATCTTGAAGAACACTAAAGAACTTGATCATGAAACTTTAACATAAGCTATTTAACATATGAATACTTGTTGATTAGTGATGATTTGCTTCTTGATGATTGATGATTTATGTTAGTGACGTTGGACATCATAAGAAAACTACTAGATTGTGATTAAACACATGATCTAGTAAGTTAAGGTGGTGATCTTGTGAAAGACCAAGATCATCATGCTTATGTTTTCAAGAACTTGAAAAATGAAAATGATTTTCGGTGAATGATGTAGTATGTAACATGGTTACTAGTCATAAAGTTGGATGATTTTAAAACTAGTTTTCTCAAGTAACCAAGTTAAATCACAAGATTTACATAAAAATATAAACACCTAGAAAAATATTTTCTAAACAAATATTTACAAGTGTGTTTTAACTATGGTTTTCAATATAAACCTTGTCATAGACTTTGTTACAAAATACAAGCATTGGAGGTTGGTTTTTATAAATAAAAATGGATAAATATGTATTTAGAATATATATTTACATTAAAGACATGATGTGTGTGAATACTTGTATACTTTGTGTATTAACTATATTATTTTAGGGATAAAATAATATAACTTAACAAATACCAAGAAGTTAAAATCCAAAATATTACCGGAAATCTCATGGAATAAATATACAAGTTACACACATAATATTGTGAAACCGCACAAGAATGTAGCTTACAAAATATTCCGGAAAATACATTTATGAGCATACTTTTGGTAAAAATTATTTTGGATACAAAAGAAACGAAAATATGATTTTTATTATCATTACAAAGTATATCATATTTTGACGATAAGAAAATATATTATTTTTGGGAAGTAAAAATATATTTTCTTTGAATATTTAGAAGATATATGATTTTTGAGAAAAATATATATTTTCTTGGATAAACTTGGAATACATTATGTTGGACAAAAATAAGTTTATATATATTTTCTAAGTGAGACTTGAAACTATATTGTTTTGGAAATATATTGAACATTTATTGAGAAAATACATACACACCGGAATACGACACCAATACGTGGCAAAATATACAAATACAAATACGAATATACCCATCCTTGGGAAGGAAATACGAATACAAATCCTTGAGAGGTATAGTTACAAAATATTGTTTAACAATTATTCCAAAAATTAAATATAATTTAAAGTTAAAATATTTATTATTTTAACAAGTAAATATAACTTGGAGTAATATCAGAAACGTAACTCAAAAGCACTAATCAATACTAAGACAAGGCACGACCTGCTCGTCTAACGGACCGTAATACGCATGTAGGTAGTCGTGCGTTCTAGAGGAAGCTTTGAGTTACATCGGATACAAGGAACGCAAAACTGTGAGTTCATGTCCCCCTTTTCTTTAAACTGTTTTGTTTATTTACTTCGGGGGTGAAATACATGTTACAAAAGGATTACATACAAATACAATTGGTATGGTTAGCCTAGGAAAGAACCATAGATCATGTGAATGGGTAGGCGGATACTTGAGGCCATTAATCCTCGTTGTAGGACCGAGGGACATGAGTGATAGATCTATTTGGGTGTAGCGAGCCCCACCCCTGAGTCCGTTGAGAGGACCTTGTGGTGACTATGTCTTACTGACAAAATCTGCTAGGTTTGAGTCTTCCTGCATCACTTCACACATATCAATGGCCTTGCAAACCATTGGTGATCTGTTTCCTTGTTGCTTTTATACCGGGATTTATAAACTTACATACATACTTACAACGATTTCAAAGGTTTATACATACACACAAACGAACACATGAACTCGCTCAACTTTTGTTGATGTTTTCAAACTACATGTATTTCAGGGAATTTGTAAGTGGATCTGGCGGGCGTTGGAAGTTTTTATGCCGCGTTAGAAATAAAGATGTCATCCATGGTCTTTGAGTTTGGCCAGTGTGTCTTATTCCTAGACGAGACACGTCTTCTAAACCTTGGTGTTATTCAATATCTTTTGATGGGTCCATAATGAACTCATAACAATTTGTACAGTTTGTGAAATTTGAATTTGAAGTCTACGATTCAAAACAATATTGTTATGTTTTAAACTTATTTAATGTATGACGAATCGATGGTTTTATCATATAGTTGTTGTTATGATTGAATGCAATGGTATTAAGAAAGTCACCCCATAATCACGCTTCCGCAAAAGTCAGGGTGTGACAGCTTGGTATCAGAGCTTTGATCGTAGCGACCTAGGATTCTTTCTCGAGTCTAGACTACAATCATTAGGGCTCTCACGAAAACGTTTTTACGAACATGTTTTCATTGCATACACGAAACGTCCAGATCTAGGAAACAAACATTTTTACACACAAAAGACACGAAACACATTTCAAAGTTTATGTTTATGATTCAGTCTGAGAGACTGGGTAATTCAGTTTGGGAAACTGGGAGTTTAGTCTGAGAGACTAGGAGATTCAGTCTGAGAGACTGGGTAATTCAGTATGGGAAACTGGGAGTTTAGTCTGAGAGACTAGGAGATTCAGTCTGAGAGACTGGGTAATTCAGTTTGGGAAACTGGGAAGTTTAGTCTGAGAGACTGGGTGTTTAGTCTGAGAGACTGGGTGTTTAGTCTGAGAGACTGGGTGTTTAGTCTGAGAGACTGGATGTTTAGTCTGAGAGACTGGGTGTTTAGTCTGGGAGACTGGTTGGTTTAGTCTGGGAGACTAGGAAGGATAGAAAGTTTCATAATGTGAATACATGATGAATTATCTTGGCTTGCAATACACTAAGTGTTAGTAACTACTATGGATATATATGCTATGATTATTATGTACCGGCACACATGTCACTTTACTCAGAAAGCGAGTTAACAGACGTTGACGACCCTATGGGCACCGCCACAAATAATGAGATTGCACCTGCGCTGGAGATGTTTACGTCAGACACTGAGAGTGACCCTGACATGCTGACCAAGGGCGAGGACGACTTTCAACCGTTCGCGCTACCAGACTTTGGTGACGGTTTACCCTTGCTGGTGGCTTCCTTGACGAGAATCTTTTGTCATCCTAGTTTCAGTCCATGACTACCTCATCACTGGTCATCCAGATAGTGAGCACACCATGGCCCCGATCCTCGAAGATGCGTCTCCTATGGACATTCCTTCCGAAGGTGGACTACTCGACGAGTAGTTGATGATGACGTTGACATGTTTATTGATGGTCCTCCCGATGACACCCATGATGATGGAAAGTTAGACGAGAACGTTGTTACTAATTTCACTTCTTGAGACCCCTGTTATCAAGCTATCCTCTGATCCTAGTATACACTCGATTTTAGACTCCTTTGAGTCTGTGACATCTGCAGCCCTACAGATGGCTGGATTGCAGCCTTCTACTACCGATTCAGACGACGACACTGTTATGACTGCTGCACTAACATCTGCTCGAGGTCCCACACCTTTACACGACCAAGAGCCTGCTCCTGAGCCAACTTCTGTTCCTTTTGGGTCAACCTGATGTTGCACCTATTGATCTTGAGCCGATTCCTGATCCTGGCCATGTTTCTTTTGATTTACAAGACATTGCACCCCTTATACCTGACCCAGTACCTGCACCTGATGATCTTATTTTTGGGTTGAGACGTTTGTTCCCGCACCTGCACCCGCTGATATTGCTCCTATGAAGACTGACGTCCATTGCACCGGTACGCCTATCGCTTTCTTTCAGGACATACCCGCACCCCGGAAAGGTACTCCAGGTCAGCACCCGCGTGACGATCCTTTTTGCTACAGCAGCATTTTCTACGACCTCACAGGCTACACCATTTGCACCTTTCAATACTTCACCGATGGACGAGCCATTCTGATGGTCCCTACCATACACTATGTCGGTTTCAGACCCCTGCAACCCCTCACATTATGGAGACTATACACAAAATGAGTTGCTCCTGTCACATCAGCTACAGTTTGAGGTTATGAGCCGCAGAGTTTTGGAGCTTAAATTGACAGCACATTCATCACTGTCTCCTCTTATACCCTATCCAGGTTTCGATGCTCGTTTCATTACTATCGAGCAGCAGATCAGTTAATTACCTCGACGTGTGCACAAGCTCGGAGGGGAGCTCGCACACGTTAGCAGCTTGCTCTTCTTCCCTTCTCCACCTCAGTTAACAGTATAATTGGCGTTGGCTTTTATGCGGATTGTATTACTTTCGAGTAAAGACACTACTAAAGAGTCGAGACTGTGGAGACTTTTGAATACCACTTTTGACTACGTGATTTTGATACACTGATATACTTATTGGACAAGGGTAGGGTGACCCTGTGCCCCTTTTGATGTGATACACTTTGTAGACAATGTGATTATGGTCGGAAAATAATAGAAGCCCAAACGTCATATTCCCCATTAAACATGTAACAATACTTTGTGGTCAATGACTAATGAATGCTCAGTCGCTATGTCCTCACAAAGCACATTGTTGATCTGCGTGTTTGTGCCATAAATGTGATGCTACGTGATGGCTTGTTATGTTCTCATTAAATATGCTCCCATCTACAAGTTTGTGCTAAAATTGAGATGTTATATGATTGCTTGTTATAACGACTGCGTATAAACATGTATGTAATACACCTTCTAGGTCTTATTTGCTAAGTAGATGCTTATGTGCCCGTATCCTTAATAAGACCTGACCCATCTGATCTTCTTCTTAGAAGATGTCGATTCAAAGGAACACCGATACCAACAACCCTCTGCCGACGACAGAGTCGGAATTACAAGGGTGCATCTCACAAGCCATCACACAGCACGAGGCCCTTCGCTCCGCACGCAGCGGAGGTACCTCAGGAGATAACCCACCCAACAGCTGCACCTACGAGAAGTTCTTGAGCTGCAAGCCCCGGGATTTTGATGGCACTGGGGGTGCCATAGCTTTTGTGCATTGGGTTGAGAAGACGGATTATGTTTTGTGACTAAGTAAATGCGCCCCAGAACATCAGGTCACGTACATAGCTGGACTGTTTGAAGATGGGGCTCTGTCATGGTGGAACCTTCAGGTTCAGACAATGGGCGAGACTGCTGCGTATGCTTTGACGTGGGACGAACTGAAAGAACTGATGCGTAAAAGATATTGCTCTAGGGCAGAAGTCCAGAAGTTGGAGACTGAACTGTGGAACTTGAAAATGGAAGGTCCAAAGATAACTGAGTATGTACAGAGATTTGATGATTTATCACAAGTTGCTTCGCGTTTGGTGAAACCAGAATCTAGGAAGATCGAACGCTTCATCGGGGGATTGGCACCTCAGATTCTAAGCCTGGTGACAACATCTAAACCTCCAACGATCGTCGAGGCCATCGACTTAAGTGTGGCGCTCACTGAGGAAGCAGTTAGACTAGGAAAATTTTCCACTTCGGAAGAGAAAAAGGAGACTCCTGTAGAGTCATCTGGAGTTAACAAGAGAAAGCTCGCAAATTTCAAGAAGGTTACTCAGACGAGTTACAAGATGAAGGCCAAAAAGGGAAAAGACTACATGGGTATCCTACCTAAGTGCGACAATTGTCTACGTTATCATGTCGGGCGATGTAAATATGGAAAATGTGATAACTGTGGCAAGAGGGGGCATCCCAAGGAAACTTGTAGGCAAGATACTGAACGTAGAAATGGAGGCAGCGAGAATCACGAAGGAAACAACGACAACGACAATTATCAAGGCAGGACGAGTGACAAACAGAAACGGGCTCGAGGTTGTTTTAACTGTGGAAGCAAAAAGCATTTAAGAAAATACTGCCCTAAAAACAATCAGGCACAAGGATGAAAGCTCAACACCGGAGTTAGGGAGACACACCAGGAATCCAAGCGTGGATATCGGTACGTCCCATATTAGTCAACATTATGCACCTGTGCTGCTAGATACTGTTGCAAATTTTAAGCTTCGCATCTCTAGAGTTTGAGAGTATACTTGGTTTAGTAGCAAGAAAGTTAGATAACCCGTACTCGATAGAACTAGCTAATGGGTAGCTAGTGTAAGCCAACGAAGTATTTGGAAACGGCAAGATAGAACCCGGAAAGTGTGAGTTTATGCTTAATCTACTGCCAGTTGAGTTGGGAAGCTTCGACAAGGTAACTGGGATGGATTGGTAGTCGAGCAATCGAGCGGAGATTGATATCCGCATCCCGATGGCGAACGAAGAAACGATCGCGACCCATGAAGCAGGATACGCCTCTACAGATTACTAATTGCTTGAAGACACGAAAGTTGTTGCGTAAAGGATGTGTTGTTTTCTTGGCCCATGACGTGGACAAGGGAGCCGAAGAACCAAAACTCGAAGATATTCCTGTGAAAAGGAAATATCCTGAAGTCTTCCCCGAAGACTTGCCAGAATTATCTCCTCAACGACAAGTCGAATTTCGCATCGGTTTGATTCCAGGTGCCGCGCCTGCAGTCAATGCACCTTAGCGACTTACACCTTCGGAGATGCAAGGATTGTCAGTGTAACCTCAGTAGTTGATAGAGAAGGAAGATAACAGACCAAGTTTCCCGTTTTGAGTAACCCCAGTTCTGCTCGTCAAGAAGAAGGATGATGATTTTCAAATGAGCATCAACTACCAGGAGCCGAACGAGCTAACCAACAAGAGTCGGTGACTCTTGCTAAGGATTAACGAATTACTTATTTAACTAACTGTGAGGATCCAACTACTATTTCACGACCGATCGATGATCGAGTATCATTAGCTGTGAATTCAGGAAGAAGGTATACCGGGGAAATTGTGGGACAATAACTTGTTTTAAACGTACACAAAAATGGTGTTTCCTACACGATGCACAAAACAGTTTTACACAGAATACAAAACTTTGAGAATCTAGAAAACATGTACTTAGGACCTTTGGGAACCCAGGTCCAAACTCGTAAAGGTTGCTTAGGAACCACACCTGTTAACTCAATCAAACACCATTATCCTGACACATATGCTATTTAAGTTAACCAAACAGAAAGTACTTAAATTTATTTTGTTGAAATCTTCACTTTTGTTTATAACGAGTAGATGTTTGCATCTCTACTCCCCTTGATGGTAGTTGCATCGCGTCGATTTTCTTCGCTGAGAGCGAACACACATTTGCTTCGAATACTTGGTCATTTCTCCATTTTAACAGATACTCATTGTTTCATTACTTGGAAACTTATATGTTAAGCGTGCACCATTTGCTACGCATGCGGTTTCATTTCGAATAAACGCTTCATTGAAGTTCAAATATTATTTTGCTAAAGCTAACTATTGGTTTATGATTCGAATAACCTACATTATTGTAATTGTTAGCCCTTTTGCTACCAAGTCAACACACTTTCTTGAAACTTCTTTTATTTCAAGTTACATTCATGGTTTATCTTTGCAACCATGCCGAGTTTCCCTTGCTGATACATACGTTAATTGTCGGGTTACGCTGAAACCAAGTTCAATTGCTTGAACTTATCCATTTCGCATATTCGATTCGAGACGCCATATGATGTATTGAGAGCATCATATTCAAATATTCTTGCAGAGGTTCTTTTGTTTCGAGTCGTAACGGACTTGATTGGTCTACGACTCCACTAATTCGTTTGTTGGTTTTGATACCTTGTAGTGATACTTTCACAGAATTGAAGCTTGCGCTAATTTGGTTACGCACCTCATACACGGATTTAATTGTCTATTTATTTGTTCTAAATCCATTTTGTTATTCACAATTAAAGCAGTCTCAACACAGTCGTGTGTTAAGACAACGGTACCTATATTCATTTCATAACACAGTGTACCTCCTAACGATTCTTTCATTGTCGATCGAATGCCTTGCGGTACTTGTTGCTTTTTCATCTTCGAACGGAAACAGTGGTACTTTGATGTTCCGTATTCAATTGAAAACTCTATGACATTGTGTAAATCAAATCTTCGGATTGTCTCAGTACACTTTCATTTGATTTCAAACACGGTGAACTTGTTCAGTCACCACTATTATTGAATTATGTCATTACGACACCTTGTGGTGTCGATACAAACTTATAGCTTGTGCTAATCATGGTCAACCGTCTCACACGAAACTACACATACTTTTGTTTGGCTTGTCATTTAAACATTCCTAATGCAACTACGAATTAAGACAATGATATACCAGATTCACTTGTATTTCATTCGGTGTATTTTCGCAATTCAAGAATGTCAACACACTAATCCTTACCATTTATTTATTCGAAAGTTGACGAATCATTTTCATATTCAAGTTGTTGATTTTGAGTTCATAGAGCGGATGCTATGGTTTGTGAAAACTCGTTTGCATATTGTGACCGATTGTTTGAGAATCCTATTGGTCAAAACTCCTCTTTTGTGGAACCCTTGTTAACTGGATTACACTAGATTATACATCTATACATCTCGTGTCATTTGACAGCAAATGCTAGAACACATACATTTTAACCATTGGGTTCTTGCTGTTGAAATGCATCCCTGGATTCACCTGATGTGAATAAGATTTGATTCGGTTCTGTGATTATCTACCCCAGTATTATTCATATACATACACGCATAATATAACCCTAAGAAGTTAAGGTAGTACAAATTTCGAGGACGAAATTTTCATAACAGGGGGAGAATGTGACAACTGTCAAATTTGCATGCATCCGTACAATTAATTAATCTTGATTAGTGCTTAATAACTGTGCTGAATTATACCAAACTGCTTTCTGATTACTGCATCATACTTACATGTGCATCACATATTGCATAATGACACATCATTATTACATGCAAACTTTATTGTCATACATGATTCACAAAGCACAGTTAGCACAGTTAACGGATAAAACAGAAAATGCTGACGGGGTTCAGTACATAGACATACGTTGTTTTGAGACACAGTGTGAACCAGAGACTAAGTACTACACTAGTATGTTGTGTAGGGAAGTAAGGACCACAAAACTGCTTTTCTAGGTGATAGTTAAAGTGTCGGAAAGTGCCTAAAACTCACCCAAAGTGCAGAATTCTGCATAATTCAGCAAAAATCAGCTTTATAATAAGCTAGTCACATGAAAGAATATGACTAAATGGTCCTGAATGCTTTCCTAAGTTTCGAGGATTAAAAGTGTCACAAAAGGTAACATAAGGAACACTAAACGGAATAGTTTGACACTTTAACGAACCAGTATCCAACCGAACAACCGGACACTACCCGAAACATCGAAATTATACTAGAAGTATTGTTTTATTATTTCTGAGCTAGTTATGATCCCCGAACACCCTAACACACTATATAACACCTAATATGCATGAACATTAATAAATACACTTAGTATCTAACTAGATCTCTTAACTTATCATTCAACACCAACCTATACCCCCCCCCCCTAAGTGGACGGTCACCAAGGGTGACCCCACCACCAATATCTTACATGATCTCTTACATAATCTTCTTTGATTCACTTAGATTGTATAAAGATATTGTTTTGTACTTGAGGGACATAATACACAATGGTTAAACACTAATCTTGGTTATAAATTGCACATGATGGGTTAAGCTTTCATTATCTTCACCACACTATTCTCTCCCTCTCCCTTGGCTCTCGGTCGAAACCCCCAACCACACCACCACCTTCATTCAACTTTGTTCATGCAATCCATGTTCAACACAATGTGCTAGAAGGTGTTTAAGGAGGTTTGAAGCTTGTGGATCTCGAAGGACCTCTTTCAATAGCTTTTATCCAACACATTTACCATCTTCTTCATCAAGTGTTCTTCCCTAGCCCTTGTGCTAGTAGTAAGCTTCATATCACTTGCATTTACTTCATATTTTGATGGTTAAAAGATGATGAACATGGTTAATCTTGAAGAACACTAAAGAACTTGATCATGAAACTTTAACATAAGCTATTTAACATATGAATACTTGTTGATTAGTGATGATTTGCTTCTTGATGATTGATGATTTATGTTAGTGACGTTGGACATCATAAGAAAACTACTAGATTGTGATTAAACACATGATCTAGTAAGTTAAGGTGGTGATCTTGTGAAAGACCAAGATCATCATGCTTATGTTTTCATGAACTTGAAAAATGAAAATGATTTTTGGTGAATGATGTAGTATGTAACATGGTTACTAGTCATAAACTTGGATGATTTTAAAACTAGTTTTCTCAAGTAACCAAGTTAAATCACAAGATTTACATAAAAATATAAACACTTAGAAAAATATTTTCTAAACAAATATTTACAAGTGTGTTTTAACTATGGTTTTTAATATAAACCTTGTCATAGACTTTGTTACAAAATACAAGCATTGGAGGTTGGTTTTTATAAATAAAAATGGATAAATATGTATTTAGAATATATATTTACATTAAAGACATGATGTGTGTGAATACTTGTATACTTTGTGTATTAACTATATTATTTTAGGGATAAAATAATATAACTTAACAAATACCAAGAAGTTAAAATCCAAAATATTACCGGAAATCTCATGGAATAAATATACAAGTTACACACATAATATTGTGAAACCGCACAAGAATGTAGCTTACAAAATATTCCGGAAAATACATTTATGAGCATACTTTTGGTAAAAATTATTTTGGATACAAAAGAAACGAAAATATGATTTTTATTATCATTACAAAGTATATCATATTTTGACGAGAAGAAAATATATTATTTTTGGGAAGTAAAAATATATTTTCTTGGAATCTTTAGAAGATATATGATTTTTGAGAAAAATATATATTTTCTTGGATAAACTTGGAATACATTATGTTGGACAAAAATAAGTTTATATATATTTTCTAACTGAGACTTGAAACTATATTGTTTTGGAAATATATTGAACATTTATTGAGAAAATATGTACACACCGGAATACGACACCAATACGTGGCAAAATATACAAATACGAATATACCCATCCTTGGGAAGGAAATACAAATACAAATCCTTGAGAGGTATAGTTACAAAATATTGTTTAACAATTATTCCAAAAATTAAATATAATTTAAAGTTAAAATATTTATTATTTTAACAAGTAAATATAACTTGGAATAATATCAGAAACGTAACTCAAAATCACTAATCAATACTAAGACAAGGCACGACCCGCTCGTCTAACGGACCGTAGTACGCTTGTAGGTAGTCGTGCGTTCTAGAGGAAGCTTTGAGTTACATCGGATACAAGGAACGCAAAACTGTGAGTTCATGTCCCCCTTTTCTTTAAACTGTTTTGTTTATTTACTTCGGGGGTGAAATACATGTTACAAAAGGATTACATACAAATACAATTGGTATGGTTAGCCTAGGAAAGAACCATAGATCATGTGAATGGGTAGGCGGATACTTGAGGCCATTAATCCTCATTGTAGGACCGAGGGACATGAGTGATAGATCTATTTGGGTATAGCGAGCCCCACCCCTGAGTCCGTTGAGTGGACCATGTGGTGACTATGTCTTACTGACAAAATCTGCTAGGTTTGAGTCTTCCTGCATCACTTCACACATATCAATGGCCTTGCAAACCATTGGTGATCTGTTTCCTTGTTGCTTTCATACCGGGATTTATAAACTTACATACATACTTACAACGATTTCAAAGGTTTATACATACACACAAACGAACACATGAACTCGCTCAACTTTTGTTGATGTTTTCAAACTACATGTATTTCAGGGAATTTGTAAGTGGATCTGGCGGGCGTTGGAAGTTTTTATGCTGCGTTAGAAATAAAGATGTCATCCATGGTCTTTAAGTTTGGCCAGTGTGTCTTATTCCTGGACGAGACACGTCTTCCAAACCTTGGTGTTATTCAATATCTTTTTATGGGTCCATAATGAACTCATAAACAATTTGTACGGTTTGTAAAACTTGAATTTGAAGTCTACGATTCAAAACAATGTTGTTATGTTTTAAACTTATTTAATGGATGACGAATCGATGGTTTTATCATATAGTTGTTGTTATGATTGAATGCAATGGTATTAAGAAAGTCACCCCATAATCACGCTTTCGCAAAAGTCAAGGTGTGACACTAGGACTTTTACTCGCGACGTCCCACCTTAACTAGTATAGTACTATAGAACCCGACAGGGTCTAATTAGGATGAATAGCAATCGCAATCGTAGCTCGAGTGACTTAGCTGGTAGTAACTGTCTTGTGTATATGTTATGTATCCCGTTTATGTATGTGGTAATTCGCAGCACTTTTTTTATCTATTACGCTACTTCAACAAAACTTGTATACTCGCCAATACTTTTGTATTGACGTTGTTTTAACGTATGTTGCAGGTTTAGACGCAGTCTTCATCAATCAAGCTAGGAAGTCTAGAAACACACCTAAAATCTAGGTTGTCGGATTTGTATTGTTTGAGAGCATACGAAATTTGTGAGAACTTATGTGATTATTTTGTTTATTAGTATGGGATAATGAGCGCGTTAAATATTGTCGCAATTTAGTTGTTATGGATTCTCTTGAGCAATCAGATTCGCCTAGTGCTGCGCCCCGATGATTCCGCCATCGGTTGGGGTGTGACAGTGTGGGGCCATCTACTGACAATTGCAATTAATGAAGGAAGAGAAGATGTTGGCTATGGGCCGTGCCCACTGGATATGGGGCCGTGGCTGGGGCTCTGATCAGGCTATACATAGGGGTGCTTGGTTCCCTTCAAAGGCATCCCTTGGTAAACCACTTCTCTCTCACTTTGCCACCATTCCACCATGGTGTGCGTTCGGTGCGTTATGTTTTTATTAATATTTTGAGCCGATTTTACGCATTAGTCAAGTTTTAAATTTATAAAACACGATATTCTACTAACATAAACACACACTTGGGCAAGTGCACCCATCTTGAGCGTAGTATAGTGTTGGTAAGATACCGAGGTCATCCAAGGACACAAGAGCTTTTAGTACCGGTTTATCCTCAACGTCTTATCAATCTAATTTTTTGAGAAAAGTTTTGAAATATAAAAATAAAGACTAAAAATGAAAAGATAAAATAAAATAAAAACAGATAGACAAGATAGAATCACTTGGATCCGACTCTTCTTTAATGTATCCTTTGATGATTTTCGCACTTTCAGACTTTTTAAGAGGTTATCTTAGTTATAGTAGTAGGCCCCTCTTTTGAAGGTGATGTTACCCTCAACCCAGTGGTTTAAGTCAGCAGGGATACAATCCCAAAGGGTCGGAATATTGAAAGATAATTAAGTAAGTTATTAATGCGAAAAGTGGCAGGCCCCTCTTTTGAAGGTGACGTTACCCTCGGCTAAGTGGTTTGAGTCAGTAAGGATACAATCCCAAGAAGCCGGTTTAAAGTATTAATAGTAGTTTACATATGAGGTCAAGCTATTCGCACCCCCGCCATCCAATACCAGTGGGTATTGAAGGAGGTCCTAGTAAGCTTGAACCAGGTCATTGCAGGATCTATACACTAAACAAGGCAAGAACCTTACCAAACCATTCCCCTAACCCCCGACCAGGTAGTCAAGATGCCTTTATATAGACCGTAAAGACATGAATGATGCAATCTTTTACTTTATATAGACAGTAAAGTAACCTCAAGACACCACGGAAAAATGATAAGAAAAACTCCCTTTCAACATAACAAACTAGTTATTAAAGTCATTAATACAAACCCAAATAAAAAGTGCCAAAAGATTAAAAATCAAAAGTAATACAATAAAGACTTATCTTCAACAAGTGATGTAAGAGGCTTAACCAAACATGGCCTTTGATTGGCAAGAACCCTGACAATCAATCTTGGATCCCGAGACTACTACACACTCTAAATATGGATGATGGTGGTGGGTGTTGGTGTTGTAGTGGTGGTGGAGTGGTGGCAAAGTGGGAGAGTAGTGGTTTGACAAGGGATGCCTTTCAAGTGAACAAAGCACCCCTATTTATAGACTTCACAGAACTCTAGCCACGGCCCCCTGCCCGTTGGGCACGCCCCGTGGCCAGCCTTTTCTCTTCCTTCATTAATTGCAGGTGTCAGCAGAGGGACCCACGCGGCTCCGTGTCTTCTGGACACGGCCCCGTGGTCAACTCTTATCTGTACTATCAAGATTCAGCGTATCTTTGCGTTGACCACGCCCCGTGTTGAGCTGGGCACGCCCCCGTGGTGGGCGTGGAAGCTTCTACATGTTTGTCTTTTATGCAGGTGTCTGACCATGCCCCGTGTTCACATGGGCACGGCCCCGTGGTCAGTCTTCTGTTTCCTTGTTTTGCTTTTGGGGATGCTGCCGAGGGGTCGGGCATGTCACGTTTATTCCTTCTTTTTGTATTTATGTTGGTTTTGGCTGCTTATTTGCTACTTTTGTTCGTTTAAGCTCGTTTGGTCCTGTAAATTCAAAAGGAAGAAAGAAACATGCTTTTTCCAACATTAGTACTAAAAAGGGTTAGTTTTATGTCACATTTGATGTAATTTATATGTTGCGTTTTGCACACATCAAATACCACCACACTTGAATCTTTGCTTGTCCTCAAGCAAAACTCTTTAATATGTGGCTTTTCACACCCAAATGGAAGAGGTAGAGAAGAAGTTTTTGGGCTCATCTTGAATGTCGGGAATCCAAGATCTTTATTGGGATTTATTTTTATTTTATTTACAATCTTGTTCGCCATGAATTATTTAGAATGATTTATAAGAAAAATTACTTCTTTGGGCATAACATGCCTCTTTAAAATTTCATTTATATACAAGTTCACATACCTCACGGGAGATCACTCAACACTAGGCCGATGATGTATTTTTGTGAAACACTCAAGACCGGCATGGAACTTACTTCTACCATATGCTTGCCAAGCGATCAAACCTCCTCCTTTTTAACTATAAACCTTTGTAAATATCAAGAGGACGTGGGGAAGGGTTAGGCTTGGGCTTGGGCTAAGGGTAGGTGGTTTTGGTTAGTGGTTAGTAAAAATGGCGAAAAGCGTAAAAAGTGTCGGTCGTCATAAAACTTTTTGTTTTTGTGACTTTTATTCAAACTAAGCACATTCAAACAAGATTTTTTTGAGGAACTTGTTTGTTTATTGCAAGACTTTCATTTTTTTTCATGTCACAAGATAACCAAGCTTTTTACTAAAACAAATGGGTTTGAAAAGAAAAAGGTTTTGGTGGGTAATGGGTGTTTGTTTGTGGGTTTTGAAACGAAAAGGTTTAGGCTCAAAGGGGTTAATGTTACACCCTAAAATTTTACCCTTAAAATTTAAGCAAAATATAGTTTAAATACACGTCATTCTTTAACAAAGATCATATTTAATTAAAACCTTAGTCAACTAATGACTAAGTTAAAGTGTTTCAAAAATTGTTTAACAAGAGTTTACAACCCATATACAAGAGCTACAAAAGATTCATATAATAGCGGAAGCTTCATAAGACATGTTCGGTTCTTCGACGTTGCTTGATCATCATCCGTAAGGTCCATCTAGTTACCTAGGGTCAAAACCGTTAAACATTAGTTTTGACATCAATATATAACATTTTAAACACAAGCTCTAACATTTAAACTTTGAAAAGCAATTAATAAAGAAAAACATATAAAGTCCACCGTAAATTACGGTATCACCGTAATTTACGGTGAGACCTGAAACTTTATTTGGTCACCGTAAATCAGTAGACCTGCGCCGTAAACAAGTTTGACCCTCACCGTAAATTACGGTACTACCGTAATTTACGGTGGAACCTGGAAATCCATGTCTTGATTTGTTAGTTCATTTCCTTCAAACAAATTTCCCATTTCATCTAAAACTAGTATTCCTAGCATGAGATAAACATTAACCAATAGCGTAGAACAATCTACATATTTCCGGAATATAATTTATGATTTACTCGATTATTTGACCCGTTTGGCTCGTCTACGGAAATCCTTTCCTATGACGACTACCAAAGAGTACCATCCGTATTTAACAATCATTATAGCGACTTCATCGTGTAACCAAAAAAACTCTTATTCAAGGATTCAATTACACACTAAAATCATCAAGTCAAATAGTGTAACGGGTCAAGTTACATACCTTCAAAGTTTGCCCTTCAAACGTGGTTCGCCTCCCGCTTGTCCACTTGACGCTCCTGCGTCCGATCCTATAGAGTTCATTCACAATGCGTTTTAGAACTCTATTTAAATCATGATTCGCATAATTCACCAAAACATCACGATTATGCGGTTAAGCTCAGAATTTCTGTTTTACGCCTTCATAGAGGCATTTCATCAAACACCTTAAAGGCAGAATTTCATATCCTTCATATTCAAGTTTATAGCTTGCTAGTTTGCTAACTTAACCCTCAATATAATTTTCATATATCATCTAAATATCATGCATTTCCAGAAATCATTTTCTAAGATCAAATTACACCAAAATATTCATTCTAAATCCTAGTGTTCATCACCATATTGTAAAACCCACAATCCACCTTCAAGGTGTTCATGGAATTTCCTGAATTTGGTAGTGTTTTCACATGTGGTTGGCTAGATTTCACATCTAGACACCATATCAACCCTAATCTAACTACATAACACACATGCAACCTCAGATTCCAGATTTTACAAAATCATGAGAAATTCAAGTTGAAGGATTTCATCAGATTTTACATACCTTAGAATCCTCTCGCAATGAGGATCACGAATCTATGATTTAATTTCGATTTCGAGTTGGATTGAGCCCTCAATTTGTAGATTTAGTGAGGTTTAGGTTTTGTAAGAGTGGGGTGTCGCCCTGCTCTTCTTCTTGTGCGACCAGGATTAGTAAAAATGGGGTTTTGTTTTTGTTTTTATTAAAAACATTATTATAGTTTCCATTTTCACAACTATGGCCCCTCTACTATATTCAACCTATAGTTTGTTAACTTTTTGCCATGTAATGACCCATTTCAAGGAATTTATCTAACTAGGTTAAAATTCCTAATTAGTGAATTCTCGTTATTTAACCTTAAAATTTTAAATATAAGGTTTTATATTTTCGGGGTGTTACAAGTCCACCCCCCTTAAAAAGGGTTTCGTCCCCGAAACCGCTTTACGTACCAAATAAAGTAGGGTGAAGACGTCGCATCTCTTCTTCGGACTCCCACGTAATGTCCGAACCCTTTCTATGTTCCCATTTAACCTTGACTTGTTCAATTTGTTTATTTCGTAGATGTTTGACCTTTCGGTCCAAAATCTCTACCGGTCTTACAATATAATTCAAACTATTATCCACTTCGATGTCGTCGTAATGGATATAGTCCGTTTCGTCCGCTAAGCACTTTCTTAGTTGTGATACGTGGAACGTGCCATGGATTCCACTTAACTCTTCCGGTAATTCAAGACGGTAAGCTACCTTGCCAACTTTCCCGATAATTTTAAATGGTCCAATGAACCTTGGGCTTAGCTTTCCCCTTTTTCTGAATCTAATAACGCCTTTCCATGGGGAAACCTTTAGCATGACTCTGTCACCAACTTGGAATTCAATCGGTCTTTTCCTTTTATCAACGTACGCCTTTTGCCTGTCTTGAGCCGCTTTCAAGTACGCCCGAACTTTATCGATCTTTTCATTTGTGGCTCGTACTATATCTTGGTGGGCGAGTTCACGTGGACCCACTTCACCCCAACATACCGGAGTTCGACACTTTCTGCCGTAAAGCATTTCGTATGGTGCCATTTTAATACTAGATTGGTAACTGTTGTTATACGAAAACTCTACTAACGGTAGATGAACATCCCAACTGCCTCCAAAGTCGATTATACACGCCCGTAGCATGTCTCCCAATATTTGTATCGTTCTTTCGCTTTGCCCATCCGTTTGAGGATGGTACGCGGTGCTAATGAACAATTTGGTTCCCATTTGCTCTTGAAATTCCCGCCAAAATTTCGAAGTAAACCGGGTATCCCTATCAGACACGATGGACACCGGCACCCCATGACGGGCTATTATTTCATTGGTGTAGACTTCTGACATCTTTTCTGACGTGTAAGTCTCACGAATCGGAATGAAGTGAGCGCTTTTTGTCAGTCTATCCACCACTACCCATATGGCATCAAAACTACGATTTGTCCTAGGCAGTTTGGTTAACAGGTCCATTGTAATATGTTCCCATTTCCAAACCAGAATTTCCAACGGTTGGAGTTTGCCATAGGGTTTCTGATGCTCCGCCTTGACTTGTAAACATGTCAAGCATTTTTCCACATACTTCGCCACATCCCTCTTCATTCCGGGCCACCAATAGTTTTGTTTCAAATCATTGTACATCTTGGTCGCACCCGGATGAATTGAATAACGGGATTTATGAGCTTCATCAAGTAGAAGCGCCTTTACTCCACAGGTATGTGGGACCCATATCCTTCCGGATCGAGTCTTTAACCCGTGATTCCCATCCGACAAGTCTTTCAACTGCCCAATTATTCTTTCCTTCTTCCAATTCTCTTCTTTTACTGCTTCTAATTGTGCTTCTCGAATACGTTCAAGTATACCCGAGGTTACCACGAGTTGCATTGACCTCACTCGTATTGGGACATAGTCCGCCTTTCGACTTAGAGCGTCAGCTACCACGTTTGCTTTTCCGGGGTGATAATGTATCTCACAGTCGTAGTCCTTCACCGTCTCCAGCCATCGCCTCTGCCGCATATTCAACTCCTTCTGATCGAAGAAGTATTTCAAACTTTTGTGATCGGTGAATATGGTGCACTTTACCCCATACAAGTAATGTCTCCATATTTTTAATGCAAACACTACCGCTGCCAATTCGAGATCGTGCGTGGGGTATTTCTTCTCGTGCATCTTCAATTGTCTCGAGGCATAGGCTATCACCTTGCCCCGTTGCATCAACACGCAACCGAGCCCCGATAACGAAGCATCCGAATAGACCACCATGTCTTCGACTCCGTCCGGCAATGTCAGTACCGGGGCTTGAGTTAGCCTTTCTTTTAGCGTCCGAAACGCTTTTTCTTGATCGACTCCCCAAACAAACTTTGCTTTCTTTTGGGTTAACTTTGTTAGTGGCGATGCAATCTTGGAGAAATCTTGAATGAATCTCCTGTAATATCCAGCAAGCCCCAAAAAGCTTCTAATTTCCGAAGGGTTCTTCGGAGGGTTCCATTTTGACACCGCCTCTATCTTTGACGGATCCACCAAAACTCCATCGGCACTTATGACATGACCGAGAAATTGTACCTCTCGTAACCAAAAGGCACATTTAGAAAATTTTGCATAAAGTTTCTCTCGTCTAAGTGTCTCTAACACTTCTTGCAAATGGCGTGCGTGTTCAGCTTCATTTTTCGAGTACACCAAGATGTCATCGATAAATACGATAACCGACTTATCTAACATTGGTTTGCAAACCCGGTTCATGAGGTCCATGAAAGCCGCGGGTGCATTTGTCAGCCCAAACGACATCACGAGAAATTCGTAATGTCCGTATCTTGTGCGAAAAGCCGTCTTCGGCACATCTTCTTCTTTGACCTTTAGTTGGTGATACCCCGACCTAAGGTCAATTTTTGAGAACCAACTTGCGCCTTGTAGTTGGTCAAATAAGTCGTCTATCCTCGGGAGCGGGTATCGGTTCTTTACCGTGAGTTTGTTTAACTCCCGATAATCGATACACATGCGCATACTCCCGTCCTTCTTTCTCACAAACAACACCGGTGCGCCCCAAGGAGACACACTCGGCCTTATAAATCCTTTATCAAGCAAGTCTTGAATTTGGGACATCAGCTCTTGTAATTCCGACGGTGCAAGTCGGTACGGGGCTTTTGCCACAGGTTTCGCGCCCGGAATCAATTCGATCCCGAATTCTACTTCCCGTTCAGGCGGTATCCCCGGTAAATCTTCCGGAAAAACATCTTCATAATCCCGTACTATCGGTACATCTCCAATCTTCCGTGATTCTTTCTCGGTCTCATTTGCATAAATTATGAATGCCTTGCATCCTCGCTTCATGAGCTTGTGGGCTTTCAACATCGAACATACTATGGGGTTGCCTCGTTTTTCGCCATAAATGGTGACGTGTTTTCCGCTCGGAGATGTTAGTTTTATCTCTTTGCGAAAACACACGACCTTTGCATGGTATTGAGATAGCCAATCCATCCCCACGACTACTTGGAATTCTCCCATCGACATTGGGATTAGATTTATCAAATATTCTTCATCGTCGATGCTCAGTTTACAATTTTCACATACATCACAAACAATAAAGCTTTTGTTATTACCTATCTCTACTTCTAAGGGCACAGGTAATTTTGTTAGAATAAAGGAAGGATGTCGAATAAACCCATATGAAACAAAGGATTTATTCGCACCCGTATCAAATAACACGTGTGCGGGAATTGAATTTACAGCAAATATACCTGAGACCACGTCAGGTTCAATCTTCGCTTCTGCGGCAGTTAGTTGGAAAGATCTTGCCTTTGCTTTCGGGGCTTCATCTTTCGCTTCTTGCCCATCTTTCCTTCCAACCAGTTCCGGGCATTCCGACTTTTTGTGACCCGTTCGATAACAATTGTAACAAACCGTCACCTTCTCCGGGCATGACATAGCCATATGTCCCTTTTTCTTGCATATGGGACAAGGCTTATCCTTGTAACGACATTCGCCCTTATGATTCTTCCCACAAATTTTGCAACCTGATGTGCTACCTTTAGCATCTGATCTCTTTACGGATTCATTCGTTCTTGCTTTCTTGGTAGGGCTTGGATTCACATCCAGTGCCCTTCGTTCACCCCGTTCTATGCTCTTTTTCAATTCAATCTCCCTTTCCCGAGCAGCATTGACAATCTCGGTAAGGGTCTCGTACTTCGAAGGGGTTATGAACTCTCTATATTCCGCGCTTAGCATGTTATGGTAATAATAGACCTTTTGCTCTTCATTCGTTATCAATTCGTCACAGAACTTCATCTTGTCCATAAACATCCCCGTGATCTTGTCTATGGATTCACCTTTGTGTCTGAGTTGCATGAACTCTTCCTTGATTTTATTTACGACCGCCTTGGGACTATGGTGTTTAAGAAACGGCGTCTTAAACTCCTCCCAAGTCATGGCCTTAGCCGCTTCGCTTCCAATCTCCTTCTTTTTGTTATCCCACCAATCTTTCGCTTGACTCCTTAGTTGACCCGTACCAAAGGCTACGTAGTCTTCTTCGTCACAATGGGTTCTCTCGAATACCCCTTCGATGTCACTTAGCCATCGTTGGCACACTATCGGGTCAACCTCCCCATTGTATACTGGTGGTTTACAAGCCATGAATTCCTTGTATGAACAAGGCTTTCGTCCTCCACGCTTTTCCTTTACTACATTTGACTCGTCTTCCAGTTTCTTGATTCTATCTTCTACTATTGATAAAACCGTGTCTTGGATTTTATCAATAAAGTCCGACAAACTGTTTTCGATCGCCTTTCCAACCTCTTCGGCAATCACTTCCCTCACTTGTTCGGTGACTCTTGGCACCGCATTATCATTGCCTCCATCAGCCATCTCGATTTCTGAAATGTTTACATAGATTGTTAAACATTCTATTTGTAACACATGCTTTACTTGTTTTGATTTAATCAAGTTCGTAACTTGATTTGATAATTCATGTTTCTATTTAATCAAGTCCGTAACTTGATTTGATAATTCATGTTTCATTTAATCAAGTCCGTAACTTGATTTGATAATTCATGTTTCTATTTAATCAAGTCCGTAACTTGATTTGATAATTCATGTTTCTATTTAATCAAGTCCGTAACTTGATTTGATAATTCATGTTTCTATTTAATCAAGTCCGTAACTTGATTTGATAATTCATGTTTCTATTTAATCAAGTCCGTAACTTGATTTGATAATTCATGTTTCATTTAATCAAGTCCGTAACTTGATTTGATAATTCATGTTTCTATTTAATCAAGTCCGTAACTTGATTTGATAATTCATGTTTCATGCATTTCTTGCTTTTTGAGTGAGCTTACACACTCTTTTCATGCATATTGTCCATTTCTCATTTTATACGTAGTACATAATTTATTAACAAAACAAGTTAATTCTTACCGGACGATCGATCAAGCTTGAACCGAACACTTATTGACAACCATGAGCTCTGATTACCAACTTGTTACACCCTAAAATTTTACCCTTAAAATTTAAGCAAAATATAGTTTAAATACACGTCATTCTTTAACAAAGATCATATTTAATTAAAACCTTAGTCAACTAATGACTAAGTTAAAGTGTTTCAAAAATTGTTTAACAAGAGTTTACAACCCATATACAAGAGCTACAAAAGATTCATATAATAGCGGAAGCTTCATAAGACATGTTCGGTTCTTCGACGTTGCTTGATCATCATCCGTAAGGTCCATCTAGTTACCTAGGGTCAAAACCGTTAAACATTAGTTTTGACATCAATATATAACATTTTAAACACAAGCTCTAACATTTAAACTTTGAAAAGCAATTAATAAAGAAAAACATATAAAGTCCACCGTAAATTACGGTATCACCGTAATTTACGGTGAGACCTGAAACTTTATTTGGTCACCGTAAATCAGTAGACCTGCGCCGTAAACAAGTTTGACCCTCACCGTAAATTACGGTACTACCGTAATTTACGGTGGAACCTGGAAATCCATGTCTTGATTTGTTAGTTCATTTCCTTCAAACAAATTTCCCATTTCATCTAAAACTAGTATTCCTAGCATGAGATAAACATTAACCAATAGCGTAGAACAATCTACATATTTCCGGAATATAATTTATGATTTACTCGATTATTTGACCCGTTTGGCTCGTCTACGGAAATCCTTTCCTATGACGACTACCAAAGAGTACCATCCGTATTTAACAATCATTATAGCGACTTCATCGTGTAACCAAAAAAACTCTTATTCAAGGATTCAATTACACACTAAAATCATCAAGTCAAATAGTGTAACGGGTCAAGTTACATACCTTCAAAGTTTGCCCTTCAAACGTGGTTCGCCTCCCGCTTGTCCACTTGACGCTCCTGCGTCCGATCCTATAGAGTTCATTCACAATGCGTTTTAGAACTCTATTTAAATCATGATTCGCATAATTCACCAAAACATCACGATTATGCGGTTAAGCTCAGAATTTCTGTTTTACGCCTTCATAGAGGCATTTCATCAAACACCTTAAAGGCAGAATTTCATATCCTTCATATTCAAGTTTATAGCTTGCTAGTTTGCTAACTTAACCCTCAATATAATTTTCATATATCATCTAAATATCATGCATTTCCAGAAATCATTTTCTAAGATCAAATTACACCAAAATATTCATTCTAAATCCTAGTGTTCATCACCATATTGTAAAACCCACAATCCACCTTCAAGGTGTTCATGGAATTTCCTGAATTTGGTAGTGTTTTCACATGTGGTTGGCTAGATTTCACATCTAGACACCATATCAACCCTAATCTAACTACATAACACACATGCAACCTCAGATTCCAGATTTTACAAAATCATGAGAAATTCAAGTTGAAGGATTTCATCAGATTTTACATACCTTAGAATCCTCTCGCAATGAGGATCACGAATCTATGATTTAATTTCGATTTCGAGTTGGATTGAGCCCTCAATTTGTAGATTTAGTGAGGTTTAGGTTTTGTAAGAGTGGGGTGTCGCCCTGCTCTTCTTCTTGTGCGACCAGGATTAGTAAAAATGGGGTTTTGTTTTTGTTTTTATTAAAAACATTATTATAGTTTCCATTTTCACAACTATGGCCCCTCTACTATATTCAACCTATAGTTTGTTAACTTTTTGCCATGTAATGACCCATTTCAAGGAATTTATCTAACTAGGTTAAAATTCCTAATTAGTGAATTCTCGTTATTTAACCTTAAAATTTTAAATATAAGGTTTTATATTTTCGGGGTGTTACAGTTAACTGGGGGAATTTTTTGGTAAGTGATAAAAAAAATGAAAAATAATGGTGTTGAAAGGAAAATGGGTTAGTCCTAATGCCTCCATCATTTACTTACTTGGGTTCAAGTTGGTAAGGGCCGGGAATGTATCGTTGTGGCAAGTTCTAGAGTCGTAAGAACCAAGCGGCTATTCACACATGAAACGAAAAATGAGCATTTAGTTTAAAGATATATGCATGTATGCTTAATAAAGGCTCAAAACTCACTTGTTGTGGGAAATGGTTTTATAATGTGATCAAGTATATATAATCAAATTTTAATTAGATTTGTCATGCCTTTTCATAATTTTCTTATTTGGTTCTTTTTATCACGACACTATTGGTTGTAAATTTGTAAAAATATAACCTTTTTAGAACTTGTTATTCCCAAATTAAACCAAGACAAGTAAAAAAAATGAAAATTTTTGAAAAAAAATGGTGTGACTAGCGGTTACAATAGAGTTTTGTGTAAAGATTCAAGGTTTTAGCATCCCCTCACACTTAAATTACACATTGTCCTCAATGTGTCCCAAAAATAAGTTTTTAGGTTGATTCGAATGCGTAAAAGGTGTTTAAAAACAAGATTTTCTGTTACTGGGCGTCCGGCCACGGCCCCGTGTGCTCCAGGCATGGCCCCGTGGTCAGATCGCCAGTAAAAAAATTTGAACATATGGCTGGCCATGGGGCGTATTCAGCGAGCACGGCCCGTGGCCAGTTTACCTGAACTGGGACTTTTTCTGTAGAGCCTGGGCACGGGGCGTGTTGGGCTGGGCATGGCCCCGTGCTGAACTTGTTGTATTGTTGGAAAAGTTGTCAGAAGGCTCTGTTTTCGTGCATGGGGTGTGGTTTTAACGGTCCCTTGGAAATTTTCATCTTCCCTTGTTTGTTAAACCATTATAACATCATTCAAACACTATACAATAATTTAAACCATCCTTCATTAAGAGTGCAAGACACATAGTTCCTAAAAATTTTAAAATTACAGACTAAAAATTAAGATAGATAGGTAGGTCCTAGAATGCAAGAAATTTAATCCATGAAGAAGTTCTATCCTAGATGTTTTCATGTCAAGAACAACCAAAACCCGAAAAAATGATTTTTCGGTTGATAAAGGCTCTTAGAACTTCAACCCGGATGGTGCTCCTTAAACATCATTGAGCCATTCCACAATCTCCCGAGGGAGAAGGAAGACGGTCTCATTGTCCATGACCTCTTGTGGGGGAGGTGCGACATCCACCGGAACCTCGTGTAATGCGTCTATAGGAGGCTCCGGAGGAATGTCATCCCATCCGGTTGGGTTGACAACTTCTTGCGCCAAGTTCCAATCTTCTTGTGGGAAGATTGGTTCCATGGGTGGCATACCAAGAATGTTCAACCTTTGGTGCAAAAGGTTGATCTCTTGAAAACTACTCTCTAGCCCCACCGTCAAATAGTTGATACGGTCAATGAGGACCTCTTCCACCGATGTCATTTCATCAAGTGTTTCCCTTAGTGCGTATACGTATCAGATAGGGTAGCTTCTATTGACGGCCTTCTCTCCCTTCGACTGTTTCTTGAGTGAGTTGAAGATGTTCCACTGTTTTGGCTCGACATTCTAAGAAAACAAGACGAAAATTTCAAAAGAATGAAATTGACACTCCGGCCACGGCCCCGTGCGCAGAGCTTTTATGAATCGGCGTCTAATTTTAAGGTTTTTATTCGGATCGGGTTGTTCCTTACTGGAGGGAACAACACCGAAGTTCCTAAGGTACCTTAATTGCTCCTGATTTAAACAAGAACGCAAGAGGTTATCGGAAAGGGTAAAACCTAAACTAAATACCTGTGGGCGAAACCAACCTTTATTCCCCTTATTTGGGCTCTTGTTAAAGAAGGTATATGTCGAATCGCTCAGGTCTATGAGCGCATCGGTGGGGGCCGATGGAGAGTCTTTCACAGCACAATCGACACAGGGACGACTATCGCTCATGTTTTCACAAGAGGTTGAGGTGCTTTTGGTATCGTCGATGTTGGTAGAATCCGAATGTGTTCTCAACAATTCTCCTTGATTGTTGTCTTGTGATGAATAACATGTTTTCATCTCAAGCTCCAATTCTTTTAATTTTAGGAGAGTTATTTCTTCGAGTCGACATAATTCTTCGGAGGTTATGTCGTCTGAAAAACATGGTTGAGGGCATTCGGGCGAGAGATAGTGATCGTTTTTACTTGCGCCCATCTTAAGGTTATCACAGGAAAACGATGGTTCTAAATAGTGGGGATGGCAATTTAGAAAGAAACATTCTAAATCTTTATGGAATCCGCCACATATTTGACACCACTCACCGTAAGATGAGCGAAAATAAAAATAATCAATATCACTCATATTTTTGTCAGAAATTACCAACCGTTGGGATCTTACGGTTCTGTTTTCAGCAACTGGGGGTGGACACGGGGGCGTGTCGGGTAGGCACGGCCCCGTGGTCAGCTACTTTCTGACTTAAAACATGATTTCCAGTAACAAAGATGGGCACGGCCCCGTGTCTGGCTGAGCACGGCCCGTGCTGAACTCTGCAGAAACTGAAAAATTTAGAAAAATCCTAAAAAATAGAAAAATAAGTAAAAATAATTAGGTCGTTGATTTTAAACTTTCTTAAAATCTTTGTGTCCCCGGCAACGGCGCCAAAAAACTTGGTGTGCGTTCCATGCGATATGTTTTTATTAATATTTTGAGCCCATTTTACGCATTAGTCAAGTTTTAAATTTATAAAACACGATATTCTACTAACACTAAACACACACTTGGGTAAGTGCACCCATCGTGAGCGTAGTATAGCGTTGGTAAGATACCGAGGTCGTCCAAGGACACAAGAGCTTTTAGTACCGCTTTATCCTCAATGTCTAATCAATCTAAATTTTTGAGAAAAGTTTTGAAACATAAAAATAAAGACTAAAAATTAAAAGATAAAATAAAATAAAAACAGATAGACAAGATGGAATCACTTGAACCCAACTCGTCTTTAATGTATCCTTTGATGATTTTCGCGCTTTCAGACTTTTTAAAATATTATCTTAGTTATAGTAGTAGGCCCCTCTTTTTAAGGTGATGTTACCCTCAACCCAGTGGTTTGAGTCAGCAGGGATACAATCCCAAAGGGTCGGAATATTGAAAGATAATTAAGTAAGTTATTAATCCGAAAAGTGGTAGGCCCCTCTTTTGAAGGTGACGTTACCCTCGGCCAAGTGGTTTGAGTCAGCAAGGATACAATCCCAAGAAGCCGGTTTAAAGTATTAATAGTAGTTTACATATGAGGGGTTCAAGCTATTCGCACCCCCGCCATCCAATGTCAGTGGGTATTGAAGGAGGTCCTAGTATATGGACGAGTGCTTTAGAGATCGGAATACATTACCAGATGATTTGTATTCCGATGAAGATTTGCTGAATGTGGAGATTACTGTTTATACGGGTCTATCATTCTTGAAAAGGGTTTCAAGGTGCATAACGTTGAACACGGTAAACGGGATTTCAGATCTTCAGGGGGAATCATTGATTTGACGTTAACTGGTGGGGTTTTGAAGTTTCCGTTAATTGCCGGTTGAGTTTTTGTACATTCTTAGATCAAGCAAGCGGAATGCGAGATCATGTTGCTGAATTGTCAACTCAAAAACTGAACGCGGATGTGGTTAAAGCTGAAATAGAGATTAGTGCATTGATTAGTTTCAAGCTGGTGATTGTTCTTGAAGATTGCAGTTTAGCAAATCAGAGGAGGCCGAAAACTGTGCTAACAAAGACTTACAAAGACCTGAAGATTCATTTAAGGGGGAATGTACTATCAAGAAGCAAACCCGAATCATCAATCAAGGGGGAATTTATTTTGTCAGATCACAAATTGCTTGATTGAAGTTGTAGAATATTCAAACACGGCTCTACGGTTTTGATATTGTCAAAAAGATGATTCAACAGTGACAGCCGAGGGGGAATCTATTGGTGCATATTTTGTACGTCTGCCACTGTGCGAATAGCTAGATAGAGCGTGTGTTGAATATTGTATAGAATATGGTGAAATATGGTACGAACTAAGTTTTTGTGCATGTCATAGTGCATTCGTACGAAGGGAGTCCCGTCGTACGAAGGGAGTCCCGTCGTACGAAGGGAGTCCCGTCGTACGAAATGACAACATATTGGGTTCGTACAGAATGTTTTAACCAGACCCAACTTCGTACGAAGGGAACTTGTTAACTTCGTACGAAGCCATGACGTCTATATATAGATGTGTTGGGATCTTGGTTAGACAAGCTTTTGGTGCCCTAAGGGGACATGTTGTTCGTGTGGTTTCGCGGTTTTGTAACTTTCAGAGATGAATAAGAAACCACTTAAAATTATCCTGCTCGGTGTCTATTCTACTTCTACTCATTTCTTAGTAATAATAAATGCACTGAACCGGTTATCTCGGGACCGAAGCTCCGTCAAACTCGTTGGATCCTAAAATCTCAGCCTGTTATGACATCGTTAAAGATCTCTAATTGGTAGATGACGTTAAAATCATTTGCATATCTAGAGAGGCCATGTGCTAGCCCGGCGTCAGAGCCCGCCAGCCCTAGGCCGGTCCCCATACCGTATAGCCTAAGAGCATTCACATCCATGGCATCAAATTTTGTGTGTGGTGTTTTTAGCATAGAGTTAATTGCCAAAATCGTCCCTGAGGTTTGGCCAGGTTTGCTATTTTCGTCCAAAATGACACTTTTGTACCAAATTGCCCCCAACGTTTGTAACTTTTTGTCATTTTCATCCAAACCACTAACTTAGTTTATTTTTTCTGTTAAATTGAGGATATTTGGATGAAACTGACAAATATAAAACCACAGGTACGATTTTGGCAATTTACTCAAACTTTTTTAAATTTCTTTTATTTAATTAGTTTTGTTACATATATAATAAAAGGGAATATACATGCAATTTTTATATGAAAAAAATAATAGCTTTGTCACATAATTTTTATAAATTTTCATCCAACTATTAACTAAGTTAATTTTTCTATTAAGGCGAAGGATGTTTATAAACGAAGACATAAATTAATTTCTAATTTTTTATATAGATCAGTTTTATAAAAATAAAATCTACTTAAACCTCTAAATTCTATAGAACTAAAATGCTGACGACCTTATTGAAAAAGGTCAAATAAAAAAATCTTATCATATGTACCGAGTTTGTAATTCATCTTTCACCCTTTTAAATTTGCTCCTAAGGAAAAATAGAAGCCAGTGCCCCCCCCCATCTATCAAACAACGTATCGTTACCAAACCTTAAAATTACCCATCAAATTGTAATTATAACGCTATGAACCAAAAGTTTCTTTACTCAGGCCACTCAGAATAAATATTAGTTAGTTACCCTCATAATCTTAATTAAATAAATATTTTATTTCTACCAGCATATTTCCTAGGTGCTCATTTAAAAAATATGTAATGTTTTACAATCTTTTTCTATCTCTACAACTGATAAATACTAAAAGTTGTAATCGATTGTTATGTGTTGTACACCAATGACGTTTTCTCTTTATAAAATTGTGTTTATATAAAGAAGATGTAAATTAATTTATGTCTTAATTTATAAAATTTAAAACATCTTTTACCTTAACAGAAAAAATAAACTGAGTTAGTGATTTGGATGAAAATTTATAAAAATTATGTGACAAAACTATTAATTTTTTTTTTCTTCTAAAAACTCTATTTATATTCTTTTTTATTATATATGTAACAAAAATAATTAAATAAAAGAAATTAAAAAAGGGTTTGAATAAATTGCCAAAATCGTCCTTGTGGTTTTATATTTGCCAGTTTCATCCAAATATCCTCAACTTAACAGAAAAAATAAACTAAGTTAGTGGTTTGGATGAAAATGGGAAAAAGTTACAAATGTTGAGGGCAATTTGGTACAAAAATGTCATTTTGGACGAAAATGGCAAACGTGCCCAAACCAAAAGGACGATTTTGGCAATTAACTCTTTAAAATATAAAGAGTATAAAAAGTGATTGTGAATGGAGGAGAGAGAAAATGTTACTGTTCATCTGTATATTTGGGGGAACGCTATTCACCCAAATAATTTTTTAATATATTTTAAAAGTGGTTGTGAGTGGAGGAGAGGGAAAATGTAATAATAAAGGTATAAAAATATTATTTAATTGAAAAGAAGAGAGAAAATATAGTGTTTTTTAGTGTAATTTAGGTAGCGTTTGGTATGAAGAAATAGAAGGTGGAATGGAATGGATCATTCTGAAAGAATGAAAAAAAAACATGTTTGATTATCATGTCGTAATGGAATTGAACATTCCAAAGGAATGTAACTCCTTCCAAATATAACAATTTTCATTCCTTAGTAAAGAGGTGTTTTTTTTTCATTCCTTCAAGGAATGGAAATAAATATATTATTATTATTATTATTATTATTATTATTATTATATTAATACTAATATTAGTATATATAAAAAAAATTAGTATTAATTTTTTTACCATTAATATATTATTAATATTATTATTATTATTATTATTATTATTATTTAGGCAATTATATATTTGTCTTTTTTTATATAATTGTACTTCGTTACTTTATTTTTTTTTCTATCAAATTGTACAAAGTAATGATTCATTTTGTTTAATATGAGTAATCAAATATCACAATAGAATGTGATTAAAGTAATGATTCATTTTATTCAATACTAGCAGGGTGCCCGCGCGATGCGGCGGGGGCGACACTTTGCATTGTGACACTCGTTTCTGGTAGTTTTCTTATTCGTATAATATTTATGATAACATTATTGTGATGGATATATGTCATAAGTTTACACATATGTAAAAGTTTTGTTCTTTCATAAAAATTAATAATCAAAAGACAAAAAATATTGTTTTTTTATAAAAATTAATAATCAAAAGACAAAAAATAAAAGATAAGTTGTTATAATTGTAAAGTTTGTTTATTTTATTGGTTAATTATAAAGTATAATTTTATTCTTTAAAGTTCATAACTTTTTCTAAATATCTACATAGTACCCATCCAATAAACTTTAAGTTTAAAATTTTCGTTTTTATAAAAATAAAAAATAATATTTGACACGTAAGTACGTTTTAGAGCTTTAACTTAAATTGTTAAATTTCGGTTTTTTTTACAAATATAAAAAATTTATACTTTTATAAGATTTCAATAACTGTTTTTTATAAAAAATAGGATGATAAAAGTTTATATCTTTATTAATTTTATATCATACTAAGTTCAAATTTTTAGTTCCTAACTAATCTTATCTATATGAGTCTACTTTTAACTAATAATCCCTAAAAATATGCAACACAATCTACTACTATGTGTCTAGTCAAGTTGGTAAATAATTATTTTAGAACTGACTAATATCATCTATAACAATATAGTTGAACTTATAATTCCTAAAAATTTGCAACCCAGTTTAGAATTTATCTAGTAAAGATTGTAAATTTCTGGAGTATTTTATTTATATTACTTGTTATAAAAATGTTTATAAAATAATTATTTTTTTATTAACTTTATATCATAGTAAGTTCAGTTTTTTAGTTTAGATTTAAAGTTTATTACTTTATTACTTTTTAATTAAAAAATGCAAATTATTAGATTAATATTCAAGAATAACTGCAATATTTTATAGTTTCAGCTTTACTATATCTAACTACAATATCTATTTATTGCAACTTTATGATATTAACTTATATAAGTTCAGTTGACTTATAAATTTAGGATATTAACTTTATTTTGAACTTTATTAATATCGTTAATAACTGCATTATATTAACACCAAAGATAAAGTTCAAATATAAAATAAACTTTATTCATACGTCTAGGTCAAACATAACAACTGAAAATGAAAAAAAATATATATATATATATAAAAACACTTGATAGATTTCATATTAGACTGTAGGAAATCTGTCCGTTTCTGAATTGACACTCGACATATTTTTAATCGGGTTTTCTGGTTTGTGCTTGAATCGACAGTATCTTCTAATTCCTCTTCTTTGTCATTGTCCTCAGAATTGTCTAAATTAATAACCTCACTCCATTTCCATTAAGAAAGTCTCTTGGATCTCTTACTTTGAGTCTCAAACTTCCGATCCCTATTAATGACAAAAATTGAACACAAAAGTTAAAAAAAGATTAAATAAACCTTAAAATTACATCTTCACTAAATTCACATTGAAGATTAGACTTGTATGGACTAAACATTGCACCATAAAAAATAATATCAATACTTTTATCACCATCATCCTGCAATAAAACACACATATAATAACATAGCGAACATGTTAATATGAAAGATATACGCAAAAAATAATACTTAAAACCAGCAAAATCAATACCTTAGAAGTTTGTTCGACAAATGTGTTGTTTAAATTGGCATGTTCATCATGCAACTGAATCTGAAAAATCAAATAAGTTAACATTCACATAAAAGTAAATAAAAGAAAAAAAATATTCACAACTGCGATATAACAAAACTGACATTTCGCAACAATTGAATTCAGAACTGGATTCATTTTTTTAACTTTGTTTAGCAATAGATATATGAGTATCCTTCTATATTTATAGTAGTAACTATAGAAGTGAATTAGGGTTCAATTTTAGATTTGTCACCCCTTTATTTAGGAAGTTTGTTGTGGCTAGTTTTAAGTTTTTATAAGATATAATAAAATAAAATGTGACACATAATATCTTTATTTTATGTTACGGTACTTTTAATTTCTTTTGTTTTTGTTTGCACAGATGGAGCCCATTTTTATAGATTAGGCACATTAGATCACAAGTATTAATTATTTGTACATTAACACATAATCGACTTGTACATTTTAATCCGTGCGTCGATATTAAACAAGACAACTACCGAAACGTCAACAAAAATGTGTAGGTCGTCATGATATCTTTTGATTTTTTTTAAACATGATAGTTTATAAGATATGTCAAGATACGTAAAAAAATTATAAGTTTATTATGGATGGGTGAATTGTAACTAATTATCTATAATTTTGTTAAAACCTTAGGGATTTAAGTGTAATAATTTTAGGGGCTAAAAAATAAATAATGTTTAAAAGACCAAACTACCCTCATTTTAGGGGTTTTTCTATAAATAAAGAGGGGGAAAAGTTCTTATTTTGGGTATCTTAAAATGCCCCTCTCTCATACATTATAATTACAATAATAATATAGTAAAGATAGATGAGTAATCAAACATTACAATTACATTACATTACATTACAATTACGAAGGAATGGATGTGAATAGGAACACACATCTGTCACACACTCTCTCTCTCCTGGTCTAACTTTGACTACTATTTTGATCCAATTCTCTATCTCTCTGGTGTCATCATCGACGGATTATTACTGAAAGTGGAACCCTAGTTTTCTTCTTTTATCCCTTACACTTTTCAACTATCTTTTTCAGAATAAAAGGTAAGTGACTTCATTTCTCAAGTTATGATATTGTGATAAGGTTTCATTTAATTCTTAATTGAGTTTATGTGTTTTTATCATTGGTGCAGCAGGTGATAGATATCATTGTATCCATGAATACATTCTGAGGCTGTGGTGATTGATTACCTTTGTGAAATTTACACTCACCTATCAAAAATTGAAGGTAAAATACACACATATATATATGTTTCCAACTCTAGTAGTAGCTTTATTTCAGTCTTATTTAAGCTTTCTTGAATTAAAGTTGCTTCCTTTTTCATCTCCTTGATATTGCAGTAAGGTCTTAGGTGTATTTTAGGGACGTAGGCTTTACCTGTGATTGCGTTCTTGTGTTTATGCCCAAATGATGTTGTATGCTATTATACATGATTTACATTATATTGTGTCACTCTGATCACTTTCTTGGTATTGGTGACTTCTTATTTCTATATTCTTTGACTTGGTGTGTTGGTATGCTGTTCGTTTTGGAGCCGAGGGTCGGTCTCTATGGAAGCAGCCTCTCTATCCCTAGGGATAGAGGCAAGGTCTGTCTACATCCCACCCTCCCCAGACCCTATAGGTAGCTTTGCTATTTGTGGGATTTACTGGGTATGGTTGTTGTTGTTGTTTGTTAAAAAGCTATTCATTTACCAATTGTTTGTCTGTCAGATGTACAATCTCTTGCTATATGCAGCAGACTTCCTATGTAGATGCTGAAGACCAACTGTTTGTTAAAAAGGCTATTGATTAAGTCCATTTTAAGAATGTAACTAATGGGCCTTGTCTATTATTAATATGCAGTTTAAACTATGAAATGAAAATTTTGGTGCAGTGTAGAAAGAATCTTAATGGCTGGAAGCTATGATGTTGGCAGCGAATCTGACGACAATTTTCAATACGAAAGACAACATGTAGAGCCTACTTATGATGCCTTCATATGCCCGCTTTCGAAACAAATTATGAAAGACCCCGTAACCCTAGAAAACGGCCAAACATTCCAACGAGAAGCCATTGAAAAATGGTTCAATGAGTGCAAAGAAAATGGAAGAAAGCTAATCTGCCCTTTGACATTAACAGAATTAAAGTCAACGGATATGAATCCAAGTATCGCTTTGAGGAACACGATTGAAGAATGGAATGCCAGGAATGAAGCTGTTCAGCTTGACTTCACCCGCAAGTCTTTGACTCCTAGTAGTTCTGAAACCGATGTTTTGCAGGCTTTAAGGTTTATTCAACAACTTGCTACAAAAAATGTTTCAAACAAACATATTATTCGTAATGCGGAGCTCATACCTATGATTGTTGATATGTTGAAGAACACAAGCCGTAAAGTTAGGTTTAGAGCTTTGGAAACTCTTAGAATTGTCGTAGAGGATGACAATGATAATAAGGTAATTTAAAAAGTTTATAACCATTTATTTATAAGTAAATGGGTCAAATTGTAACCTTTAGGGGGCGTTTGGTTCGCGGAATGATTTGGAATTGGAATTTGTATAGGAATTAGAATTTGAAGGAATTTGATTTGGAATTTAAACATTCCAATTGGAATTGGAAATTGTTGGAATTGGAATCTCAATTCCATTTTTATTGTGTTTTGTTGTCAAATGAATTGGAATTCATCACCCCGACACCCACAACCACCAGTTCGGGTCGAAACGGTACGGGTCGAAACCGTTCGCGTCGAAACGTTACGGGTCGAAACGGTTCGATTCTAAACGGTTCGATTCGAAACGGTTCGGGTCGAAACGGTTCGGGTCGAAACGGTACGGGTCGAAACGGTACGGGTCGAAACGGTTCACGTCGAAACGGTACGTGTCGAAACGGTTCGCGTCGAAACGGTACGTGTCGATACGGTTCGCGTCGATACGGTTCGATTCGAAACGGTACGGGTCGAAACGGTTCACGTCGAAACGGTACGTGTCGAAACAGTACGGGTCGAAACGGTTCGCGTCGAAACGTTACGGGTCGAAACGGTTCGGATCGAAACTAGTATGGGTCGAAACGGTTCGGATCGAAACGATACGGGTTGAAACGGTGCGGGTCGAAACGGTCGAAGATTCCAATGAATTTACTTTAATTCCTTCACATATAGGAAGGATTTTGAATTCCTTTAGTTAAAGGAATTTGAAGGAATTCATGCCTAATTCCAATTCCAATTCCATTGTTAACCAAACACATGAAGATTGGAATTAGGATTCCAATTCCATCAAATTCTGTGAACCAAACAACTTAAGAGATGGAATTCAAATTCCAATTCCCTTAAATTCCATTGAATTCATGTGAACCAAACGCCCCCTTAGTTGTAATCTAGGGATGGGACCGAAAATACCGGTGCCAAATTTGATCAAAACCGGGTATTGAATACCGTACCGAATATATTGGTACGGTATGGGTATTTCGGAGGCTTTCCACTTTTATTCGGTTTAGTATACACGCGTGCATAACAGGGGTATACCCGTCTACTTTTCGATAATGCTCGAAGGCGGTTGGTACCCGCTTTGGTACCACTTTATTTATTTGTTTATTTGTTTGAGCACTCGTATAGGTACCAAATAGGTACAATTAGTACGAGCACCAGTACAGTACGAGTACCAAATAGGTAAAATTGGTACAAGTACTAATACGATACGGGTACCATAAATATCATAATACGAAATAAAACATAATATAAAAAAAAACTTTTAAAGTTCTATATAAAATTTAGTACCAGTACCCTTTTATACACGTACCTGTCCCGATACCGAAAATACCAAATACCGAAATTAATAAAACTGGATACCCATATATGTAATCAAAGCATTTTATTTTGCAGGAAATTATGGCAGAAGGGGATAAAGTGCGCACAATTGTTAAGTTTTTGAATCATGAACAGTCTAAAGAAAGGGAAGAAGCTGTCTCATTGCTTTATGAGCTCTCAAAATCAGAATCGTTGTGTGAAAAAATCGGTTCGGTTAATGGAGCAATTCTTATTCTAGTTGGAATGACAAGCAGCAACTCAGAAAATCTTCTGATTGTTGAGAAAGCCGACAAAATTCTCGAAAACTTGGAGAAAAATGAGAATAACGTAAGACAAATGGCTGAAAACGGCAGATTACAACCTCTCTTGACACTTCTTCTTGACGGTTCTCCTGAGATCAAACTATCTATGGCTTCGTACCTCGGTGAACTAGCACTTAGCAATGATGTAAAAGTATTCGTGGCCAGAACCGTTGGCTCATCATTAATCGACCTGATTAAAACTAACGATATGCAAGCACGAGAAGCCGCCTTGAAAGCCCTAAATCAAGTTTCATCATGTGAATCAAGTGCAAAAGTGTTGGTTGATGATGGCATACTTTCACCATTAGTCCAAGATCTCTTTGCTGGCCCGACCCGCCTTCCTATGCGCCTAAAAGAAGTGTCCGCCACGATCCTCGCCAACATAGTCAACTCTAACTCTGACTTTGTCTCCATCCCGGTGGGCCCGGACCATGAAACGCTCGTGTCAGAAGGCATAATTCACAATCTACTCCAGCTAATCAGCAACACCGGCCCGTCTATAGAATGCAAGCTTCTACAAGTTCTTGTCGGGTTAACAAACTCTCCGGCAACCGCGATCGCGGTGGCTGCCGCTATCAAAAGCTTGGGTGCCACCGGAAGTTTGGTTCAGTTTATCGAGGCCCCGCAAAAGGATCTACGTATGGCTTCGATAAAACTTTTACAAAACCTCTCGACCCACATGGGTCAAGAGTTGGTGGATTGTTTATGCGGGCCTTCTGGTCAGCTGAGTAGTTTGTTTAAAGTAATAGCTGAAGACATTGCGAGCACCGAAGAACAAGCGGCCGCCATTGCGATCGTGGCAGATGTACACGAAATGGACGCTAGACTCACGCGACAAATGATAGACGATGGATATTTTGGAATTGTGGTGTCGAGAATTAAAATGATCAGGCAAGGAGAAACAAGAAGAAGCCGGTTTGTAACACCGTATTTAGAAGGACTCGCACGGGTCCTATCACGGATTACGTTTGTTTTAACAGATGACCCGAAATTCATTTCGTTTTGTCGCGATCATGACCTTGCGGGCATATTCACCGAACTACTTCAAGCAAACGGGGTCGATAACGTACAGATGGTTTCCGCTCTCGCGTTAGAAAACCTCTCACAAGAATCGAAAAAGTTGACGATATTACCCGAAGTGCCGTCGCCTGGGTTTTGCGGGTTAGTTTTTCCTTGTTTAAGTAACCAACCTGTGATGACGGGTTTATGTCGGGTCCATGGTGGGACGTGTACACAACGAGATACTTTTTGTCTAATAGAAGGACAAGCTTTGGCCCGTTTAGTAGCATTATTAGACCATACAAACGATAAAGTTGTAGAAGCATCCTTAGCGGCTTTATCCACTTTATTGGATGATACTGTGAACATAGAAGAAGGGGTGAGTGTTTTATGCGAAATCGAAGGAATAAAACCGATTCTTGATGTTTTACTTGAAAAACAAACTGAAACTTTAAAAAGACGGGCTGTTTGGATGGTGGAAAGACTTTTACGGACTGAAGATATTGCTTATGAAGTTTCTGGCGACCCGAAGGTGACCACAGCACTGGTGGACGCGTTTCGACACGGTGATTACCGGACCCGACAAAGCGCTGAACGGGCCTTGAAACATGTAGACAAGATACCAAACTTTTCGGGTATCTTCCCCAAGATGGGGTAAAAGTTACCCTGTGTTTGTAGTATGAACTTATAACAGGTGTTGTTTGTATTTTGTATTCTTTATTGTGCAGTTTTCCTTCTCTCTGCATAATCGTTAAATTCATTTAGGAGACATTCTTCATTGAAGACAATAAAATATATTCTTTTTTTCTATTTTTGTTATATTCAATCAAGTATTATGACATTTCTAGTTGGTATAAGTGCGCAGAATGGGTCGGATGATGTGTTTACGTAAACACAATGACACAATCTACGCTAAGGTCTGCTTGAAACCAGTAGCGGAACCAAAACTTCTCTATCTGGGGTTATTATAAGTCTCTTCTCTAGAGACTACAACTGTAGTGTCCAAATCGTATTACTTTTTCGGAAAAGTGTTGGGTTAGCGAAATGATCTTCGATAATAATCTTTCTTAGGTGATGAAACAGCTCAGTAAAATTTATTAACAATAAAATGAAATAAAATCATATAAAACAATCAAAAGATCCACATGTTCTATGAGGAAAGAAAGGATAAAACCACATGAAGTTTACACTACACTTAACATATATGAACATAAAAAAAATAACATAAAAAAACCAGTCATGTAGAACAATGGAGTTACAACTTGGCATTTAACCATCCGACTTGCAAACCACTTGAGTCCTATTGTCACAAATGGACCACAGCCACCGATTTCGTCATACACGAACTCGCATCCAACTCGTGAGCCACTTGGTTCTTCGAAACATGAACCCAGTTTTTCGTTACATCAGAAACATTAAACATGGTCAAAAAATCCAACACCTGCCCGAAAATCTTAAACATTTCAACCCCAAAGATCATATTTTTATCACCAACAAACGTCGCATTCCAGTCCATCGGTGCATCAGGATGAATCGATATTTCTTCCCAGTTGAGATAAAGAAGATCAAGCTCCCATATTTTTCTAACGGCTTTGTTTCTTCTCCCGATTTGACCATCACCTTCACACCATGAAACCGACACCATAAACAGCCGTTTCTCACACGAAATGATCTTCGGGTAATACTCATGTACCCGCCCCGGTAATGTGGTTGATTGGATTCTAACCCAATAACCCCGTTCGATGTCGTATGCTGCAAGATTATCGGTTTCTGAGTACCCGTAGAACATCCCTTTACAAAAGGCTCCTGAACAAATGACCCCGAAATCAATCGGTAATCTTTGGATTTCGGTCCATTTATTGGATAACGAATCGTAAATCTCACACGAATCTAACGGCTCGTCCCATGATCCGACACCGCCTGCAGCCATAATCAAGAACCTTCTAGAGTCTTTTCGACTGGGGTCCTTGTTTTTTGGTTTATACGAAACCTCGGATTCATCAACAGGATATCTTAATTGACGCCTGACCGAAAGCCTATGTGGGTCCTCGTAGACATCTGAAACACCACCGATCCGTGTCCTGAACATACGTCGGTCTTGTCGACTTTGTTGACTTTTGATGGTCAAACCATCTGAGTTGACTTCATATACACCTAGGATCGGCTTCGACCTTGCGTGTTTCATGGATGCAACCTTACGCCAGGAGTTTGTTAACGGGCTAAACACCAAAACCCCTTTGTGGGTCTTAACCGAGCTTCTGTCTAATTTACCAAAATTGTTCAAACTTGAACAACCTCCAACAACGTAAACATTTTCTTGGATACCAACAACTGAAAACAAAAACCGGCCTTTAATAACTTCAGAATCGATTTTATGCCATTTGTTTAAAGAAACATCATACGTGTGTATTTCCTGCGAGCAAAAACCGCCTTTTACTGAACCGAAAAGAAACATCCACGGGCTTTGATAAAGCCCGTTGCGCCTCAGTTGCATAAACCGAGGCGTTGTAGTCAAAGATCTCCATTTTTTGCATACCAAACGGGCTTTCATTAGACTGGTCAACGGGAGTCTAACCAAACACATCTCGACAATATCATCCGGAAGGAATACGTCTACACATTCGACTTCCGGAACCTTCCGGATACTTCTCTTCCGAAATCTTTCCTTTACTCCATATGAAAAACAGTCCACATTCATGTCCTCAGGCCTGCATATGGGTTTGTACCCTTTTTGTTCTTCAACGGAACTTGAAGAACGTCTTCGACAACCCGTTTCACCATATTCTTCACCGGTAGTTGCACCGACTTTGCAACCGCCGCCAAGTGTGTACTTAGTTGGACACCTCAGCGAAATCCCGCTTGTGTCCTCCTCGTTGTTCTTTCTTTTCAACTTTTGGCTTAGGCTTCTAACTAGACGTTTCGACACGCTTAAAACCTCGAGTTCTTCATGAAGTGATGTCTCAATTGTCAAATTTTCGGTTATCATCTTGTGGTTTTAATATTTAAAATATCGATCTCAAACCTGTCATATACTATATACATGTTAGAACCCTCCAACTGTCGTTTCTTCGTCAAATTAGTTGTACAAAATAAATAACGCGTGTACAAGGATAGTATCTTTATACCTTGGTAAATTGACTACAACTTCAAATATTCTACAAGGCAAAGTAGAACAAAAAAAAGTTATATTGTTCTATTATAAAGAAGGGGAAGGTTAACGTACAATAGCCCCTTAACATGCGAAGCGTATGTGGTACACGACTAAATTACGCATAGGTTAAAAACAAAATCACGCATGAACAAACACAGAAATCACACATGAGTAACCCCCTAAATTACGCAATACACATGTGGTAAAAAAACAGGAATCACGCATGAGTAAAACCTAATTACGCACGTTAATTGGTGGTCGTACGCTTCACACGTAAAGGGACTTTTGGATTGTAAACTTTCTCTTATAAAGAATATATATCTTTATGTCTCATTTTTCAGATAAAATATTGTTGCTATATCGTTCTAACAGGCATTTGAGGATTCAAACATGAACGTTTGGAATTGAATCGGTCTTGAAGACATATATTATTTGTTCCTGAGGTGACTTGATCTATATTTTCTGCTATTGATTCTTCATTTTTTACGCTTATATCAATTGCTCCTGTAAAGTAAGTACTATATTTCAGCAAATTTGAGAACCGATTAGATGTGTTAACTATATGTTGTAGGGTTTATTTACAGATAATTCCAAATTAACCCTAAAATTACCATCTGTTAACAAAAACCTAATTCAAACTGGAGATAAAACCCTAACCAACAACTCACTCGCAAAAACACACATATCAATGCACTAAACACACACATACTGCGAAATACAACAAAACGAACAAGATTCATGTATGGAAAACACACAGTAATGTGTGAACAGATGAGTTTACAAAACTAGATAATTACACTGACCTGAAGAAACTAGCAATTTACCGACAGAAAGAATCTGTTAATTTTTTTTTTTTTTCTGATTGAAGACTTCTGATCTGTGCATCAAACAAGAGATATTTTGGAGAAGAAGAAGATGGAACAAGTGATGGGGAAAAGAATAATATGATGATTATGGTAAAGCTTAAAAGGCAAAGAAAGAACGAAAGAAAAGAAAAGAAGGAAACTGAATTCTGTTGTGGGGGTGAGACAGATGCATCTGCTTCTTCTGCTCACTTTTCTTTAAATTTATTAATTAATTAATAATCATCAATTACATTTATTTCTTTCTTTCTTTTCACCTTTGCTTTCCTTTCTTTATTGTCTTTTAATTAATTATGTTTTTTAATATATAATTTGTGAAGAAGATGCAAACAATACAAGTTAAGAGACTCAAAAACTCCATCCAGTTGGAACCATGTGCACAATGGTTTGTTTGATTACTTTATTTAAACACTGGTCACATGTGTATCAAAATTTGAATGCTATGTTTGGTTGTATATGGGTCCAGCATAATGGGTTTTAGATAAACCCGATACAACTGACTCTTCTTGCGGGCCGGGTTCACGAATTGACATGTTAAACTTACACCCGTAATTGATCATGAATATCGTGCCACAATAGACCTAAACATATTTGACCTGTCGCGTCTACACAACACAACCCATTTAGCTAATGTGTTTGGAGGTTCGACCCACAAACACCCATATTTCGTTTTAAGTTCATGCCACGTATTATTGTTGTGTCGATGAGTTCATCCCCCTACCTCCAATACAATCCCCATATACATATATAGACTTGTACAAAAAAGTTATAAAAAAAGCATGACATGGTTACGTGGATGGCACGGTTACACGAAATCAAATTACATGCTGCTGTTAGCTATTTTGTTAAAGATGCTAACACGTAATAAACTCAAGGAGAAAGTAATGTAAATTTAGAACAAACCATGGGATATTAACAATGGGTTAACAGTCAAGAATCCTCCTATTCATCCATACAACAACAATGTACAAATCAGAAAATTAATCCCCAAAAAATAACAATAATAATAATAATTTTGAGCTCGCCATCACCATGTTCATGAGTTACCGTCCAATACGCCTTTCAGAAAATTCAGACCTTCCACTGATATACTTCGCCTGACATGAGTCTGAGGTATTTCAATTCGTGGTGGAGGATCCGGCGAGAAACAGATGACGATCACCGTTAAATTATCACAAGTGTTCCTTTTCAGGGCTTCACGAACCAGCTCTCTCGAGCATCGTTCTGGGTCGTTATGAACCATCAGTTCTTTTCGAGTAATTGTCACTGCACATTGGCTGCTCATTACGTCCCACAGACCATCACACCCGATTATAAGAAACTCATCGTCTTCGGTCAGTTGGATTTGCTGCAGCTCCGGCTCAGCGCTTAACGGGCAGGCTGACCCTTTCGGGCCTTTCATGTGCCAATCTCCGAGGGCTCGAGCCACTGATAATTGACCATTTAAGTAACCGTCGTAGATGGCTCCACCGAGCTGTTCTATTCTTAGTCTTTCAGATGGAGAATTCGGTTTGTGGTCTTTTGATAGTTCAATCGCTCTACCTCGTTTCCCTAATACGGCCCGACAATCGCCGGCGTTAGCAACTACCATCATTCTGTCAAAAACAAAGAATCAAATTTGTTAACAAACCACCATTTTTAACTGAAAATTGTATTCCAGTCGTAACATTTTCCTAATAGAAATTCAAAAAACTTTTGTTATAAGTAATAAGACGCCACCCTGGTGTACCATGTGAACATTTTCCCTTGCGTTTTGCATGGAAACTGTCTCCATGAGTCAGACCTGTGACGGGAAGATCACAAAGGCGTAACCTTACTAGTTCTAACATTAAGACCGTGGTTCTAAGTGTAATTATGACCCCTAAAAAGCACGAGCAAGTTCACATACCTTCCGAATACAAGTGCAGTCAAGACGGTGGTTCCTGATGAGATGTCAAGAGATGCATTGTCAGCAAAGGCGTGGTCAGCTTTCACATATGCATTATGAATCGCCTTTTCTAAACAAACAGGGAACTGAGAATCCTCAATAATGAACTTTAATATGTTTCTTCTAACATAAGTTGCAGCGTCTGTACCACCATGTCCATCAAATACCTGTTAACATAAATTTCAACAAATTAATGGAAGCAGTTATTAACATAACATAATTTCATTTCATGCAAATTGCTACAAAAGTAACCAACTTTGGTCCAATTCCAAAACTTATGAATGTTTTGAGGTTTCATTATAAGGAGGTGTACCAGATGGCCGGATCATTTTTTTTAAACTGCTAAATGCTAATGCTTACGCTTATAATATTAATCAATGTATAATGTATTTCGCCCTGAGAGAAACTTGTAATCCTGAATCCACCAAGAATAATCAGTTTGAAATAATCAATCTCAAACTGCTAATTTCAAACTTCAAAGCAACTTATTTCACGCACATAAAACATAAGAACTTTTCTTCATCCAAAATCCAAACACCCAAAAGTTTGTAGCAGATAAGCTGTTCAAAATAAGCAAATTGCAAGGACCCCTTAAAGTATATCACCCAACTTTGGACCAAAGTTGGTTTCCTATTTACAAATCTGCCCTAAAAAAAAGGCAAAATGGACACATACCCCATAAAAAGCTCCAGGGGAAGGGAAACCTTCTATTCCATCTAAATATTCAAGATCATCTATGCATATATGTTCATCTTCCATATATTGTTTTGGTCCTTTTTCTGCACAGCTTCCCGATCGAATCATGGGCAAAAAATCCGATTTCCCATCTGTAACAGCCACAATCCCAAAGCCAAAATCCTAGCAGAATTCAGCCATAAAGTTAAAATTCAGTATTTTATACAAGCATTTTAAAGGGAAAACCACATGAGTTGCATAACCTTAACTTGCACATAAAGTATACCCGTTACTTCAAACAGAAAAATCTGAACTTCTCTTATGAAAGCTAAAAGCCTAAAACAACAAACTAACGATATGAATGTGTATGGTAAGAGGATTACTAGCCCTCATTCGTGTAAACAAGATACCGCAATAAGCAGATAAGCCGTTTAAATAAGCAATCTCAAACACCATACACATGTTTTTCTAAACTCTATGCAACAAATAACACCAATATAACATACACAAAACAACATATTGATCTTGAATATAAGTTATTATACCGGACTATGAGGCGGTTGCAGCGTTGCAGTGCTCATACTATGTCGAACACCGGATACATGCCTCGGTGGCTTCCGGATCACCATCTGTTTCAAATGATCTGTATTCTGTGACATGATATCTTCTCCAGTTGACATATTATCTCTGTTGAAACCACTTTCTAACATTCCATAGGGTGAAAATTCAGTACCTGCAGCCATGATCTCTCTATGTGCATAAAATCTCTTCCAAAATCCTTCGATATTCAACACCTAAATTCACAACACGCAATCCAAAAGCAGAATCCGCTTCAATTCTCTTCAAATTCGTATAGATTCGAAGATCGCGACATGGAATACGAAGGGTGTAAACCTAAATCGCTAGTGGTGAAAGTTTGGGATAATAGCAAGGAAATCGGATGAAAACCTAAATTGTAGATACGTTAACAACAACAAGAACAACAAGGGTATGATGATACCAATATGATGATGGATTGGAGATATAGAGATCCTGTCTGTATGTATGTATGTAATTGGAGAGGCTAAAAATGGTAAGTAAAGAGAAAGCAAATCGCACACGGTTGAAGACGACGACAATTATGATCAGCGTCTTTAACCCTAACACAACTTCTTCAAATCGAAACGAGTTCTGAAAACTTTTGCACCAACGCCCTTTTACTTTTTGTTTACCTACACTTTCACCCATATTGTTTTTTTTTTTTAAAACCTCCTCGGATAAAAACTTATCCCACCTGAAATTATGACACTTTATGTAATAGTAGGGATGAGCTCGGTACATTACCGTTACTCAAAATCCAAAAAAATGGATACTAGTATCAAAAACACTAAATGGCGGTATCAAAAATCATACTGGTTCGGGAAATTCGGTACCAGTATCCGGTATCATTTGCTCATCCTTATGTAATAGCATTCACATTGAATTCTTTATCATCATTTCTATCATTACCCTAAAAGTCGCTACTTTTTCTTACTCCTTTTCAACGAAATAATATTTTTTGTACTTTTATCATTATCTTTATATCTCTCTCATTCACAGCCACTTTTAAAAATATTAATGAAAGTTATAAGAGTGAACAGTGTTTTTCATATATTTACAGATGAATAGTAACATTTTTTTCCTCTCCTCTACTCATAACCACTTAAAACCATTCCTTATAATATAAGTAACACACTCACAAATATATATGGGAACCATTGTGAATGCTCTAAGTATGATACGCGCGTGCGTTTAATCAATGAAAAACCAAATTTAAGTTGATAATAAAATAAACACTTGTGCATAGCGAATACCGGATTTAAGGGGAAAAATAGTAGATTATGCAATTACAAACGTGTTTTCCCCTGTCCACCCAAACACAAGAATATCAGTTGGCCGAAGAGTAGACCTCCCATCAAGCAAATCTGTCAGAAAGTTCACCAGAGTCTCCTTTTTAGTCAAATATTTTCGTTATGATAAAAAAAAAGAGTTAAATGCCATTTTACTCCTTGTGGTTTAGGTCATTTTGTCAGTTTAGTCCAAAGGTTTTATTTTTTGCATGTGGGTCTAAAAAGGTTTCACCGTTGCCATTTTAATCCACTAGGTTAACTTCATCCATTTTTTCTGTTAACGAGAAGGGCAATTCGGTCATTTTATATGGCCGAATCACCATTCTAGTTCACATAAGTACATATAAAATGACCGAATTACCCTTCTCGTTAACAGACAAATGGATGAATTTAACCTAGTGGACTAAAATGGCAACGGTGAAACCTTTTTGGATCCACATACGAAAAATGAAACATTTAGACTAAACTGGCAATGACAGAAACCACATGGACTAAAATGACATTTAATCCAAATATTTATATAATTTGCCAAATACAATATTATTGGTATCTTTAATCCATATAGAGGCTAGAGTTGATAAAGACCAGATTGATTAAGAACGAGGGTGTAGAATTGTTCTAAATGCATACCCTAGAGGTGTTTTCTTGTTCTAAATGCATATTTCAGGGGTGCATAGTTGGAATTAACCTAGGAATGTGGTTGGCAACCGGCAACTCCAGGTGATCCAATCGATGGATGTCAGGCGGGAACACGTGGCAAACAATGAGTGGTAGTTGACCTGATCTATGATTACCTTTAATGTATCTAACTGAAAAGGCATCCCAACCGTTGGATTTGCGTATCGTTGGTTAACAGCTGTTGGATTTTTTTGTTGGTACTTGGTAGGTTACTTAACGTTTGCCGTTAGAAGAGACGGTAAAAGACGTGTGTACGCAGTATTTGCACAATGATACGTGTCGGAAGATAACTGGGTGTTCTGTTATTGCGGCTAAGATTTATTTTTAAGGATATCATATCATACAAAAATGCTTATTAGTTCTTTTATAAAGGGGATATATTCGCTTTCCATGTTAAAGATTTGGAGAATATGTATGAGGTATGTGGGACGTCCGGAATCAAGAAGGCGGTGCTTCATGGGGTAATTATAATCGCATGTTGGATATTGTGGCGAGCTAGGAACGACAAGATTTTTTCTAATAAAGAGTCGAAGGTAGTGGATTTGGTTGCTGACATCAAGACTTTGGGTTTTCTTTGGTACAAACATAGATTCAAAGAAGGTGTAGTGGATTGGGATAGATGGTGTAGTTTTGATTTGATGTAATTGTGTTCGTGTATTTAGTGGTTTTTGGCTTGCTATTCCCGTCTTAGTGATAGCTTGTCCTTTTTGATGGTAATGAAAGTTAAACTTCAAAAAAAAAATCTATTTATTACATGGTTAGACATAAACTTTATTTTTCATTTTGTTTTGCAGTTTAATCTATTCATCATTTTAAAATATTTTACTAGTAATTTTACACCATTGTTTATTGCGTCACTTAAATCAAACCTTATAAGCACATAATTTTAATGGGTCGAAGGGCTTTTGGTTTTTATGTTATTTTGATTATAAGAAAGATAAAACAGATGTTGGTTGTTGTCATGTTTAAACAATAATATTTTTAAAAATAAAATTGAAAAAATTGTGAATAATAATCTAAAGAGTAACTTACAACTTTTCTCCCTTATTTATTTAGCAAATTTATGGCGGTGTCATTTGTTTTTAAAATTAACTATTTTTGTACTTATTGTTTCAAAATATTGCACGGTATGTTTTTGAGCTAACCACAATTAATTTTAACTGTTAAATGAAGAACAAATTAGTCTTTTTAGTTAATTATTTAAAAACTCATTATAATATTATATTTTATACAATACACACACTAATGCTCTTTAAATACACTCTCTTTCTACTCTCTCTCTCTCTCTAAAACAAATACACAGAAATAGTCACTCTCGTCTTATTCCTAGCAATCATCATCCACAAAACCCAAATAAACCCACAAAAATTACAACAAAAAGACTATCAATATGTGTTGACTTTGTAGAAATCATCAATCTTTATCAACTTTCAAAACAAGCCCACTATAAAAGTTTCAACAAAAAAAAAATGATAATTTCATATCTGAGTAAAGTTCTATTTGAGTCCTTGTGGTTTGTTCAGTTTAACCATTTGAATCCAAAAACCAAAACTGCCTTGATTTGAGTCCCTGTGGTTTCTAATTTTAACCATTTGAATCCAAAAGTAAACAACATCCAAATCAGAAACATTTGGTTTTTGGATTCAAATGGTTAAACTTAGAGACCACAGGGACTCAAATGGTTAAAATTAGAGACTACAGGGACTCAAATCAAGACAGTTTTGGTTTTTGGATTCAAACGGTTAAACTGCATAAACCACAGGGACTCAAATAGGACTTTACTCTTCATATATGTAACAACCCGACTTTTTGGATCGTTACCCGTTTGCTTTTACTTCAATTTGTAACAGTCTTGTATTCCGGGATTCGATATAAATAAGGGGTTATGTTATACTAAATACATTTTCATCACACTGCACCGCTGCACGTTTAAACGCTTTATATTCGCAAACGCTTACGCAACACGAATGACAGAGAATTTTGTTATTTAAATTGCCGAGTGTGTTTGTTTGTTCGGTAACCACTCATGCCTTCGCATTCGTTTATCACGACTAACACGCTAAATCGCAAACGCTGTTATTAGTAGTAGTAATGTTATGCTGTGTGTTTCTATATGCTTTACTTGTGTGTGCTTATTATGTGTATTGTTTACTCGCAAACGCTATCGCAACGCAAACTCAACGCTACTCGCACAACACGATTTATCACTTTAAAACGCAATGCAACTCGAAACACGATGTTACACTAAAATACTTAAAGTACCAATACTAATTAACGCAACAAAACACATTAAACAAGCATCCTATACGCGAAAACGAGGAATCCCCACACAAAACAACACCTTCGAACGAAGCCAGCTGGCCTCGTACGAAGGCAGCTCCTTCGAACGAAGGCTCCCTGTTTGAACCCACACTCTCTATAAATAGCCAAGCCCCTTTTCCATTTCATTCACTTGCTGCCTTTGGAGCCGAAACTCTGCCGAATTGTTGTCCGACCATTTTCAAGTAAGATTTAACAGTTTTATTCGATTATACAACGTTTTCCACTGCGATTTTCCACAAGAATCAATTTAATTTCATCCAAACTTTAGACTTTTCACTTAAAACTTCATCTTTTTCAGTTAAACTTCATTTTTTCTTCATAACTTCTCTGTTTTTACATAAAACTCTTCATCTTTTTCATCAAACCTTCTTCATCTACAACTGATCTACACTTGAACGGGTGATTTGGGTTTAGCTTTGGCTTCCCAATTTGTAGATCTGAAGATCTCATACTCACCAAGTGTTAAGATCTAAGTTGAAACTCTTTAAAACCCGTTTAAACTTGATTTTCACCCTAAAACGGACCTAAAACGGCATGTATTTCGTTCACTGAATAGTGGAACGAGGTGGTGTCGAAACCAGCTTGAAAAGTACTCGAAAATACGTCTGATTCAGGCGAAAATGCAGCTCTAAACGCCAAGAATAGCCACGTTTGTGAACTGGACTGTTCTGTGCGAAGCCCAGCTTCGTACGAAGGCACTGACTTCGCACCTAACAGCCCGATTCTCACTCGTGACTTAACCAAAGACCTCTCCGACTCTAAGTTAATCAATAGCTTAAGGTTGGAGGGATGAACACTCAATTTTCCGAAGACAGGCGCGAAGACACTCGATTTTGGACAACGGAAGCCCCAAGTGTGCGAAGACCCACCTTCGTACGAAGGCACCAGCTTCGTACGAAGCTTTTGTTTCCCACCGACACTCCGATTTTCAACCGTTTTAGCATTCTGGATTACTTACGCTTCTGTTCCCGTACGCAGGCTGATCTGCCGCTCCCTTCAAATCATTGAGAATCGTGTTTCTTGATTAGGACACGCACTGTGAGTATACTCGAACCCCATTTTTGTTTAACGCACTTTTGGGTGTTACATACGTTCACTATCAAAACACAACACACAACGCAAACACTTTATAAATGCTAACCGCTCCCGAATGGTATACGTGATTTGTTGAATGCTTGTTACTATGCTTACACAGTGTTATTGCCAGACCGCCTTTAGCAACGATAGTACTATAGTTTGGACTCAACACCTGATGTGTCAGGGGTTGCTAAGGATCACATTATTTCACGTGTTTACTTCGGTGAACATGTGTCGCGCATACTCTACTCGCAGTCATGTGGTTAGGTTGTATCATTGTTGGTAGTTACATGCATCGCCCGTTGCGTGTTACATGTTGGTTATGCGTAAACGCTTTTTATACTATATCTATGCAAACTTGTATACTCACCTTTACTTTATGTATTGACTTTTATTTTAACGTATGTGACAGGTTGATGGTCTGTTTGCTGCAATGGATTAGGAAGTCTAGTTACCCGTAAATAAAAATATAGGTTGTCGGATTGCTTTTGTTTAAGAGATTTGAACTCTGTGATGACTGTTTGTGAAATGTTTGTTTATAAGTATGGGATAGTGAACCTTTTAAATATTGTCATTTAATAGTTATTATGGATTCTCTTGAGCAATCTGATTCGCCTAGTGTCGCGCCCCGATGATTTCACCATTTAATGGGGTGTGACAATATCAAACTCAACGAAATATATATATATATATATATGAACACGGAATTAGCGAAATCAACCATTTAATCGCTCTGGATTTGGCGATTTTGACCCAATTCTCCCTTTGTTCTTCGAGAAATCAATAGTCTTGACTCGAGTGTGACTCCATCGCCATTCGGATTCCAGATCGACGCTTGCTCTGATGCAACATCGTGTGAGGGTGCTGGTGGGTGTCGTGTGGGGGTGTTGCTCTGATTCCAAATCTGGATTAACCGATTTTGACTCCATGAAACTGATGATCTTGATGGTGACTCCATGATAAGAGGTGGTGCTTGTGGGGGAGGTTGTGGTGTGGGGGTGGGAGAGGGTGGGGGTGCTTGTGGCGGTAATGGTGGTTTGCCCCTGAGAGAGAGAGTACAGAGGGGGAGTGTATCCAAATAGTGTGAGTGTGTATTATATAAAGTGTAATTCATTTTGTTTTAATTATATAATGGTTTTTTTTAATAATTCAACTAAAAAGATCAATTTTCCCTTCATTTAACAATTAAAATTAACTAGGTTTAGCTCAAAGGACATACCGTGCAATATTTTGAAACAATAGGTGCAAAACTCGTCAATTTTAAAGATAAAAGACACCGTCTGAAATCTATTATATATAATAAATGAAAGTGATTTGGGTCACGTGTCACTTAATTAGGGCATCCTTTTCCCCTTTTCCCGCTCAATAGTAACCATTGCCCTTTATTCTCACATTTTTACAAACCCTATTTCATTCTTCTCCTTCACCTTTCCATACAAGATCCCTTTTCTCTCTGATGTTCATCCTTCTCCTTCTTCACATTTTCATCTCATCAACAACGTCCGACAGAGGTTACATCTATTGGATACATTTGCGTTTGAAACCCTAAATCATGTACCGTCGAGTAGTTGAAGAACATAATAATCATGTAAGATCTATTTTCTCATTCAGAAATTTTATTTGGTTTTATCTATTTTCTTATACTGAACACGATGAACCCTTTTGTACCTTCAGAAGAAGAAGAAGCTCTCCTAGGGTTTCTTATCGTACACAATGAACCCTTTTGTACAAGCTCCTGTTAATCGGTGACCCTGGTATGTTGTAATAATGTTTTTATTATTGTTTATATGAATAATTTTTGTAGCTTTTGATTTTTGTATTTTATTTTTTATTTTTTATTCAGATGTTTGCTTTGTTGTATCATGTGATTATGATAGATTGATTTTGATATGTTTGTAGTTTTTGTAGGTAATCGAAGACTGCTTCATTAAACAATTTTACGTAAATGGCCCACCAAGTGGCAAATTTCAAATCTGTTATAAGGGTTCCTATTGGAATGTTGAGGCGTCTAAGGTTGATACCAACTTTGTATTTGCTAGAGGATGGCCAGAAATGGGCAACGATGTTGGGATACTGGAGGATGATTTGCTTGTGTTTAGCAGAATTGATGATGTTGTTTTTGAGGTAGTAGTTTATAGAGATGAGACTGAGATTTGCTTTTTAAAGAAATCTGAATCTGACGATGATAGTGTACTTGAGATATCAAAGGCTGATTATGTTGAGAATGCATTCAAGGTACGTAAGTATTTAGCATTAGCAGTAAAAGTTTTAATTTTTTAGCATTATATTAATCATGTCATTAATGTTGACCAGGACATCTATGAGGATGAAGAAGTTGTGTCTGTAGGTGAAGGTAGAACCGTTACTCAGGTACTTACTAAATTATTAAAATTATTTATTTTTAATTTAACACATATAAGAATTTAATGTTTTTACAACTATTAGTAATGATGTTTACTGATGTTATATTTATCCAATAATGTATTATTTAGAAGAAGTTACCAACCAATGCCGAATGCACGTCGAAGAGACGCATGTCTTCACGATTGAACAAAACCCAAGATGTAAGTTTACCATCTTAAAGATTGTTATATTACTATTGTTATTAAAGTTACTCTATGACAACAGGTTAAGAAGAAAGGTAAAGTGTTGGGATCGAACCCTTCCAGAGGAACAGATAATGTAAAGCCAAAACCAGGTCACAACAGTGGATTCACAATAAGCAGCAGTTTACACTTTGCTTTCCCCTTGTCAGTGGTTATCTATCAGCTGATGAACCTTAAGTACTGTTCAAAAGAACAACTGATGATCCAAATGCTGTTGTAATCCTAAAGACTGCTGAAGACAAACTTTGTCGCTCTATCTACTGCTTCTCTTAAGTGCTGCTGAAGACACAAACACTGCTCATTCAAGGACTGATCACCTTTGAAGAAAGCACTGATGTTGTTGTTGAGCATCAGTGCTTAGGCTACAACAGTGGAACGTGAAGCAGTTGTTTTCTCATGTTTTGTATTTTATTTACAATCAGTTGTTAGACATCAGTAGTTGGTATAAGGACAGTGTCTACAGGTTGTTAGGTTGTTAGATGTCACTTTCATGGTGACGTCAGCTTTGATACCACAGTGGTTTGGTTTGCCTATAAATGTAACAGTACCCTGTACTGTTGCATTTGATTGACTGAGCGGGTTCTTCTCCTCATGTCTAATCCTTTCATCTTGTGTGCAATCAACCTTGGGGCATCAGGCTGAGGGGGAGTATAGTTTGTAAGCATGACTGTAATCTTTTGCTTTGATTTGTAATCTTTTGACTCTATGAGAAGCAATTGTTTATCAAACTATTTTCTCCTTTGATTGTGTTTACAAAGTTTGTTTTCATTTCCGCTGCACCTAACATGTTTTCATATTCATTGATCATTCATATTCAAACAAACAAACACTATCATGAGAGCCTCCGATCCTAACAATTGGTATCAGAGCATGGACAGTCAAATTCGATCTAACAATCAATTTGACATAACCGTTCGGCTCAAAATTCATTGATACTAAGGTTGGTTGTATTTAGTTGAAAAACAGAGTACTGTGTAAATCATGTTCAAAATGGTTATTCGAAAACTCTGTAAATCAACCAAGATGTCATATGACACACAAATCTCACACAACAAGTAAATTCATGCACAAGACACTCATGATTACTAGATCTGAAAGCAAGATCTGTTAAACCATGAGATTATTCTTATTTTCTAAATTGATTTAAACTGTTGATGTGGAATATGTGATGTTTTCATTAAAAACTAAAGTACAAACCTCAGATTAACAAAACCTATGTTCATAAAAGCATTGTTGTTTTGTTAACACTAAAAGAGGGAAATTAAAACTTTAGTTATTTAGATCTTATGTGTTGAAAACAGGTTGAGCTCCTAAAAAGGACAAAATCAACTATGTTCAAATACATTAAGAAAACAGGGGTCAACATAGTCCGCATCATATGTAATGTGAGATTGGATAAAAACTTGTGAAAACATGACCAAGTCTCTCAAAACATTACTGCAAAATGATTTTGGACTAATATTCACAAAAACTCAGAAGTGTGTTTATCTCAAAACTTTTGAAGTCAAAAGAAAAGAGTATAAACATAAAACACTTATGAGTCAAAGTTTAGGGTAATAATGGTCAATTAAGCTACTGTTTGTGCTCATTGGTTCAAGGAAGTTCAGGTGACAATTGTGTTCCCAAGTGATTGAACTTACAAAAGGGCTAGACAAATTTTCAAAATCATCACATAGAAATTAGATCTACAACAGGATCTTCAAAACTCATGTGTCCATGTGTCCTCATGTTTGCAATCAACTGACACAGAAAATGGTACCAAACAGTGGTCAAAATATTGTCAAAATATTCTACCACTGCTGTCAAACCACTGACCATTTTCATAAAACTTGAGAATGATATGATTATGTCTTCTATTGAAAATACACCAGATCCTTTTTGATACTGTTCTCAGAAAATCCTTTAACCATTTTTTTACAAAGGATTTTCTCAAATAACCAGGATATATTATTCTTTTTTTTGGGAATAATATATTTGGAACTCTTGCTTGTTTTTGTTGGCAATAGTTTCAGCTCCTGTCAGGATGTAATACCTTATTTTTTGGTGGTATCTGTGTCCTCATAAATGGGTCAAAAGGAAATGGTACATATGTCTTGATCATGTCATACTCAGGTTTGCTCCTAAATTTCCATCAAAAATTGATTGCAAACTGTGCTTGAATTACTAGGGTGCTTATGTTTTAATTGAATATTAAACGAAAATGAGCTGCCTTAGTAAAAAGTTTTCATCATCTGGGGTACTAATCCACTGTCTTTCAAAATTGACATGTGGCAAAACCTTGAATGAAAATCTTCAAAACTGTTGCTGAAACACCTGTCCTTCAGAATTATACCATTTACCCTAACCACTGTTTTGTTCTAACGTCTGATCTCTAAACACTGTCCACTGCTGAAAGTTAACCACTGATCCTTCATTTTCTTGAAAAGCACTGATGCTCAAAATCAGTGTCTTATCCACTGATATGCTATCTACTGATAGTTAAAATCATCCACTGCCCATAATTTTTACCGTTGTAACCACCGATGCTTGATACGTCAGTGGCTCTGAAAACAACTGTTCTCCATACTTCATCCGTTTCATCAGTGTTTGACACGTGGTCAGTTTTTAGCCCTCAGATCTTAATAACCGCTGCCACATCAGCGATCATTTTTAAATAAAACCCTGCCCTAAACCCCAAACAGGGTTTTACACTGTCGAATTGAATTCCAAAATTCTCTTCTCATAGCAGTTTCCAACCCTTCCTCTCAAAATCTCCAAAATCCTCTTTCGTTCTTCTTCGAAAAAAATGACAAAATCAAAATCAAAACCTAATTCACCATCACCTTCCAAAGAGGTCGCTCAAACGGCCGAAGAACCCATCGAAATACCATTCAAACAATCTCATAACTATCTGGGTTTACTCACAAAACCTACTGATAATCACACCTTTGACACCATCATTGGTACATTGTCTGCATCAAAGTACAAAACTTTGTTGACAGCAAATGCTCCCATCTATCTGCAAACCCAGAGAGAGTTTTGGAAAAAGGCGTCGCTTGAAAAACAAGACAGAAAAGTCATAGCCATTAACTCCTCAATACAGGGTAAAGCAGTTCAAATAACCCCACAGTCGATCTTCGAAGTCTTTAATCTCAACGATCAGGAAGGTAAACTCTCTTTTGAGAAAGCCGAGATGAAAACTGATTTCATAAACAGGGGGTATGCAGAACAATCAAAGGTTGATACCTTACAAAAAGGTTATTTTTCTTCTGCTCCAAGATTTTTATTTCACACACTTCTGATGTGTGCTTCTAATAAAACTACATCTTTTAACGAAATACCATTGAAAATTCAATGTCTGGGTTACGCTATTTTGAATAATAAGGACTACAACTACTCCCAGGAGATTTTCAATGACATGGTGAAAAACGTTGAAAGTAAAGCATTTTTACTTTTTCCAAGATTTTTGAGTTACTATTTTGAACAAAAATTTGCAAAGGAAAATTTAAATTTGCTAAAACAAGGTGTTCATTGTCAAATAAAAAGCTTAACAAAAGAAACATTTTCAAGGATGATGGCACCAATAAAAACAAAAGCAGGGGTACCTGAGCAGATTTTAGTAGTTACAACTGCTCCTCAGGTATCAGCTGCTGAGCCCACTGCTCCAGGTGATCATAGCAGCACAACCACTGCCTTGAAACCCACACCTGAAATAACCAAAAAGACCAAAAGAAAAACATCCAGAAAACCCACCAAACCCAAAACAAAGGCAACTCTGGAAGATGAGATCCCAGAGGAAATGCCAGTGACAACACAAAAGTCACCACAAACCACTGCTGCTACTTCCTCACAGCAGTTGGAAGAAAGATCTCAACCCATGCCTAAAACTCCTCCTGCATCCTCACAAAAGGATCAGGTTGTAAGCACAGGGACACCACAATATGAAGCTCTGAATCCACTCGGATCCATCTTCCTCAGTCCTGATCCCAAGGACATGTCTCTTTCAACTCCCATCCCCTCACCAATAATAATGCCACAATCCATGCTACCTTTGTTGCATGCAGCTGCTATAGCTCAGACACATACCAGTTCCTCTCTATCACCTGTCACTGAGAGTATACCCCCACAGGTGACTGGGTCTGATACTACTACTCCTGCTATCCCAGCAACAATTGAGGAGGTTACACCCCCTGAGTTACAAGTAACTCTCGGTGGTAGTTCAAGTGGAGCAGCAACTACAACTGGTGGATCAACAGATCCTCAGTTGGACAGTTGTTTCATAAGTAAGACTCCCTTGAAGGCAATTTCTTCCATGGCAACTTCGGTAACCACCAGTGAGTTGGATCTAACCACTGGTACCATCAAAGGTTTATCGAGTGCTGAAGAAAGAAGTCCCCAGTACCAAGAAAAAGGGGCATCAATGGGTGATTTTTGGGACTCAGTTCCTAAGTCAAACATTGATATAACCACTACTAGTGGGGATTCAGATGATCCTACTAAAGTAGGTGATGATTCAAAATATCAGGAATTGACGGGCAGAGTTGACAAACTTGAAGAATCAGTTGCTGAAATAAAAGAGATGGTGCAAGAGATTTTAAAAGCTCAGAAAGCACAAGCCACTGCTGTTCCTGCTCAAGCACCTGCACAACATGCATTTGCTGAAAATGAGCTTTGGAATATTTTTCAACCCATGCTTGAAGCCCAGCAACTTATGGCTGACAAAAAGCATGCTATTCAAGTACAAATGCTAACCAACATGGTTGAATCAAGGTTCAAGGACACTCAAGCAGATATCAAGGCTATAAAGGCAAGCATTCAAAGTGTCTCTGGCAAAGCTCCCTCTTCCATATCATTCCTTGATAACCCCCCTTCAGATAATGCCAAAAAGGGGGAGAATATCAAGCTGTTGAGAAAAATGAATACGAAGGGAATAGAGCATGGCCTCTACATTGAGCCGGAAAAAGAAAAAGAAAAACAGGTCTCAAAACCTGTTAGCCAAACAGCTGATACAGCAGCAGTTAGAAAAACTGTTGCAGCAGCAGTTACAAAAACTGCTGTCAGTAGCCAAACAGCTGCCATGTCATCAACACACACACTTTCAACACACACCACCACAACTACTGCTCTACCACCATCATCCACAATTACACCACCACCACTGCCTCCTGTCATAAAACAGAAGACAACAGATGTTACAACATCTGTTGTAATGACAACAGCGGTTGAAACACCAGTTGTTTCAACAGCTGTTAGTCAGTCACTCTCCACCATTCAAACCACTGCTTCACCAACAGCCCCTCCTCAACCAAAAAGGAGAAGGGTTTTCATTCCTTATGATTAACCACCACCATCACCACCATCTAAAACTACCTCACCACTTCCATCCCCTGCTCAAAAGCAGAAGACAACTGCTGACATATCAGCAATTGTAATGACAACAGATATTGAGACACCAGTTGTTTCAACATCTGTTAGTAAGTCATCCACCACTGCTTTCACCTCTTCTACTTCACAGCCAAGGCTTTTCAACAGAATAAGAAAACCAATACCTGCTGATGAGGGTACATATGATCCTAATGCTGCACAACATCCACTGGAACTTGAAGCTATCAAAAATGAGATGAGGCAATTCTATACAGAAGAAGATCCTTCAAAAAGGAGATTCTCCTCACTCATAGGCTACATGCCTCCAGAGGATATGAATGATTACCTCAAACTCAAGGCAAGGCAGGCTAAAGCAAGAGCACAATTTGAAAGTAAACGTGACCATTTAAGCGAAGTTGGCATTGCTAAAAGACTGGAGTTCTACTTAACAAAAGTAAAGCAGATAGAAGAATTTGCACAAGAACTAAACAAAGAAAAGGCTGATCAAAAGAAAGAATTAAGAAAACAATATCTAGCCTACATCATGAAAGAAAAATTCTATCCTGCTGAAGAACAACAGTTCAAAGAATGGCCAGTAGTAGCTCTTAAGCGTGAAGCAGAAAGGATTGTGAAGATTAAGAATGATCCTACGAAGAAGAGGAATGCTCCTAACTGGAGAAAATATGAAAAGCTCATTGCTGACTTAACTGCTAAATATAAGAGAAAGAGAAAGGAGCTGGTGGATGCGAAAATGGATACTGCTGAAGCCATATCAAAATGGTCAAAACAGCAGACCGATGAAGCCTATGAAAGGCTAAAGAAAAGAAAGATAACTGTTTCAGGCACTTCTAAGAAGCAAGAACAAATGATGAAGCTTGAACAGAAGATGGGAAACCTCGACACACTGTTCCGGTCTACTTTTGTAACAAATCAAGAAGAGGGAGAACAGCTGACTGAAGAAGAGGTAGTAGAAAAGGAAGCAGAGTACTTCAAAGATACCATCACGAAAATGGGTCTAAAAGAAGAAACTTCAACAAAGCTTCAAAGCCTTTTTAAGGCATTAAACAAACCTGCGTCTCCAAACACTGCTAAAGACAAGACAGAAGCTGAAAGACAAGAATTTATTGAACAAGAAACTGCAGAAGATATAGCTGCAGCAGACAAAGTCATTGAAGAAACTTTCAAAAGAATGTCTGAAAGTCTGCAGATGTTTTCAAGGCCATTATCCCTCAACTCATCCGCAAATAAATCTCTCCCACGAAATCCATTGGGTTTAAAAGTACTAAAGTGGCTCTCTGATCAAAAGACCCACGTATTGACTCTGGTCAGATCCAATGGAGAGGTGAAGTATATATCAAGGAAAGAAGCACTAGGCCTTAGTGTTCAAGATTTGCAGGATCTCCTTGAACTTTCACTGTGTAGGGATGAGGATGACCAGAGTGCAAATGAATTTGAAGCTGAATTCAAAGAACAAGCTAAGGCACTCTTGATGAGTAATAAAGGTCCTGAATAATGAAAGGTTTTGGCATTATCTGTTCCAGGGGGAGATTGTTGGGATCGAACCCTTCCAGAGGAACAGATAATGTAAAGCCAAAACCAGGTCACAACAGTGGATTCACAATAAGCAGCAGTTTACACTTTGCTTTCCCCTTGTCAGTGGTTATCTATCAGCTGATGAACCTTAAGTACTGCTCAAAAGAACAACTGATGATCCAAATGCTGTTGTAATCCTAAAGACTGCTGAAGACAAACTTTGTCGCTCTATCTACTGCTTCTCTTAAGTGCTGCTGAAGACACAAACACTGCTCATTCAAGGACTGATCACCTTTGAAGAAAGCACTGATGTTGTTGTTGAGCATCAGTGCTTAGGCTACAACAGTGGAACGTGAAGCAGTTGTTTTCTCATGTTTTGTATTTTATTTACAATCAGTTGTTAGACATCAGTAGTTGGTATAAGGACAGTGTCTACAGGTTGTTAGGTTGTTAGATGTCACTTTCATGGTGACGTCAGCTTTGATACCACAGTGGTTTGGTTTGCCTATAAATGTAACAGTACCCTGTACTGTTGCATTTGATTGACTGAGCGGGTTCTTCTCCTCATGTCTAATCCTTTCATCTTGTGTGCAACCAACCTTGGGGCATCAGGCTGAGGGGGAGTATAGTTTGTAAGCATGACTGTAATCTTTTGCTTTGATTTGTAATCTTTTGACTCTATGAGAAGCAATTGTTTATCAAACTATTTTCTCCTTTGATTGTGTTTACAAAGTTTGTTTTCATTTCCGCTGCACCTAACATGTTTTCATATTCATTGATCATTCATATTCAAACAAACAAACACTATCATGAGAGCCTCCGATCCTAACATAAAGTTACTTCTGAGGGTAAAGGAAATGGTCAAGAATAGAACTAAGGGAAATTCTGCCTTACCTGTCGACACAAGTGATCATATTGGATGTTCTTCATCTGCGCATAAAGTTAAGGTATCTATACTTGCCAGTTAATTAGTATATGTTATATAAACTGTTTTTTTTTTTGTGTGCATATATTCAACATTCCTTTAATTCACATGTATATGTTTTCTTTTTCATCAAGGGGAAGAGAGCCGCCAACGTTCAGAAAAAGCTTAACCGTAGAAATAAGATTGCAAAGACTGCAAAAAAAACATTCTGGACATCTTCTCGACCCTGAGTTCTTTCATTTTGATCGCAAATGAGACTATAGGCTGGTATACCATTTTTTATAACAAACTAATGATTTATGTTTATTTGTCTAACTATTATTTTTTTCCACACAATACATGTAGCGTCTTCCTGCTGAAGTTGCCAGACGAGCAGGTCTTTCTCTTGATCTTCATCCTTTGAAAGTTCAAAACATGGTTGGGGTTGTGGAGGTTTATGATGTTAAGTCGGAGTTAAATGAATTGAACCCACGTTATGCGTTGGACGGTTGGCGAAAGTTTATGACTGACAATAACTTGAAGTTTGGTGATATGTTGCACTTCACATACGTGTCTTCGCAACAGAAGATCGTATTAAATCAAGTTACGTCAGTTTAACAAAGACATTTAAGTATGTTCTGATATCAGATACTATAACTATGAATTTTTTGATGGTGATGTTGTATGTTTTTTTTTAATTATTAACTTGATGGTTTGTTGCTATGTATGGCTAACATGATAAAACACTGTTATTAGCACTTTATGTTTTATATATAGATAATATGATATTTCTTTTTGCTAATAGTAACTGCAATTAGTAGAAACTTGGTTTATTAATTGCAAATGTGACATTCTTCTGCATTTATTGGTTTATGAATTCAGAATAATGGATAGATATATATGACTATTTGGCATGATAATGTTGTGTTTCATATTGTAAAAACCACGGAATTTTCAGATAATAAATTGCTTTGGCCGATTAGATTATGTGTTAAATTATAGTTCTTTAAGTCATTGTTTCATTTTCTTGAATTCTATGTAATTTTGTAAAGAAGTACAATAACAAACAGTGCTTTGAACATCTGTTTGCCTTTTGGTCAATAGTTAATGGAAACCCATGTTAGGTTGAACAGTGTTTTGTAGAGGAAAACAGTGTGAGAAGACAGTAGATCTTATTAAGTTAAAAATCTGTTCAGGCTTAAACAGATGTTTGGCCTTTTATATCAGAGGTTTGGACTTAAACAGTTGTTTGACCTTAAACAGATGTTTTGCCTTAAACATATGTTTCGCCTTCTATATCAGATATTTGGACTTAAACAGATGTTTGGCCTTAAACCAAACATCTGTTTAAGGTCAACATCTGTTTGACTATTGGTCAACATCTGATTGACTTTTGGTCAACATCTGTTTGAATTTTGGTCAACATCTTTTTTTTTTATAAAGAAGTACAAAAACAAACATTTTTACAAAATCCCAGATGACCCTATCATGTAAGTGCATTGAATTAAAAGTGGAAATGTGTTATAAATAAACTATATTAAAGTGACTATCCACATCCTAACTCCCATCTCTTCATTTCCTTTGTATTAATGTAAGAACCATATATATATAGGTTTCTTTGTATTGCATGATGATATCTTAATGAATAAGAATTCATGTTCTCTTATTCTTCATATTCTTGTTCTCTACATGATCTTTATAGTCTTGTTCTCTCATATTTATTAGAGTTATATATTGGTTGCTAATAGACCGTTGATTTACAAAACGTTATCAGCACGACGAGGTTTTTTCCGAAAGCCTTGTTTTTCTAGCCGCTAGCGACATCACACAAACCCGAATCACCTGTAAGGATTGTAAACACGGTGGTCACTTTTTCTGGATGATGTGAAATCCACACCTTGCAAAAGGATCCTCATTTGAGAAAAAAGGTAACCTTATAAAAATCCTCTTAGATTATGATATATTAAACATGTGCATGCCACTATTTGAAATTTTGCATTGCATTTTTATATGTATATATCCGACGACATTTAAAAAGGTAAATAATAAAAGAAAGAATGTATTGTCTAGAAATTAAAGTCAATTGATTTGTCTACTCTAGTGGTTAAAAAATAAAATCATAAAATCATATTTTGATTTGAGTTATACTTCATGTGGTGTGGTGTCCCACAGATCAACTCTATTTATTCAAACGAATGGCATATGATTTTTTTTTTATAATTCATTCATGTTAATTTAACATAATATTTCATGTTAGGCTGTTTAGAGATCTGTCATGATTAGTTTGAATATTTATGTTTGGTAAATGAATTTTAAAATATTATATAAATTTGACTATCCACACCTTGTACTACGGTTATCAAAGTTGCACACTATAATTTTAATATTTATTGTTTTTAATGATTTGGATAGAGTCATTATTTTGGTATTATTTGTGAATATACAAGTTAAAAATTATTAATATGTCCAAATATACTTAATATTATTAATAAGAATCATGAAAAGAGATTTTCCACATATATTGTAATCATCTTTAACAATTTTGTTTTATTTGATCTTACTGTAACCATTGTTATTTTAACTTTTATGTTTATCGGTGTTCATGAATCGGTTTTATTTTATCTTACTGTAACAATTGTTATTTTAACTTTTTATTTACTGGTGTTCATGAATCGAGTGACATATACGAAGAAGATTGAAAATTAATTGAATCCGGGTGTAAGTATTTTCTCTCTTTTGTTATATGCAAAGTTTCTTTACCTGGATACTCGATCAAGGACATAATATATAAACTTTTTCTGTTAAACTCTAGGTGAAGTCCCTTTTATCTCTTTAACTGAATTTGCTTGCTTGTTGTCTATAAAAGAAAATAAAATATTAATGTTGATCGTAATTAATTGTTTTCATTAGTCATTGTTAATATATAGCATGCCAAAAGACTTTTACACAATTAGATATAGATGACTTTTAAATAAATAAATAATTGTAGGTCCACCCGGAGGATCGAGTAACCTCTATTCCCTGTTTTCCGACAAACCCGAAAGTGCGGAATCCAAACGGGTAAGTTAAACCAAGTTCGAAAACGTAAATGATAAACACGTGACTCAACGATTAACACTCCATTGCATTAATACTTGAAACTGTTACAATACAAGGTTTACAAAATAATCTCTGTAAACTCTCTCTGGTTCTCTCGTGTGTGTGTTCTTACAGTGTTCGCTCTCAAATCTATTCAGACTTGTCTAACTGTGTTCTGTCTGTTATCTGTGTATATATACTGAAACACTATGACGAAACACATCAAGGACGACGAAACAAGTGTTTCGTCGACGAAACACAATAATCATTCATCAAAGTCGACGAAACACACTTGTTTCATCGACCCACATGTTGGCAAGTGGGGTTCGGCCCATTTTAAAGGTTCCGGCCCATGTGAGTTTAATCAATTAAATTGATTGGCCCAAACATGCATGTTATACGTAAATCCATTCTCAACATGCAGATTATAAGCCTTAGTCAAACAAGTGACATCATCATGACATCATCATGGTGATGTCATGATGATGTGGCAGCGGGAACCCGCTCGCGGCGCTTCGTGCTTCGCGTGTCGAACTCTGGGGCGCACGACGGAGGAATGTCGTGACGTCGGGCTTGAGCCGAACCTAATCAGGTCGAACCGAACCGAGTCGAACCGAACCGAGTCGCGACCACATAATATGTATCAACAAACTCCCCCTTGGACGCTACTCGTGAGGGTTCGTCTTCCATGTCGGAGGATCTTCAAAGTCTTCACGTGTAGTAAGTAGAAATTGTATTAACAGACTCCCGCTTTCATTTAGGAAGTGTATCAATAAACTCCCCCTTTGATTATGCTTGTGAATCTTTTGATCTTCAATGTTTCAGATCCTTGTGGTATTGATGAGTGATCAGCGACAACTCGATCATCTTTATCATTTGAGTACATTCACATCGTGTCTTCATTCCGAAGCTTGTCATCGAACATGTTCTCCTTGCCTTTAGCATCTGCACATGCAAGAAAGCTAAACACGTAATGAGAACAAATGCTTGGAATATAGTTAACATAAACAAACGACACATGTGACCATGTTTTCAACTGCCGTCCGACAGTTAGTTTGAAAAGTTAACAAATTTTTCAATTCTGATTATTAACTTTCAAAACTTGCAAACTCTGACCATTTATGAAGATTCAGTCGTTTTGGTTTTCATCAGATTTCAGGCAACTAAGACTTGAGTTCCAACATCGGTTAATCAAAACTAAAGCAGAAATAAAATCTTTTTGACTTTTAAAAAGTTTATATTAAAAACACCTAAAATCTTTTTGGTATTTTGAATATTTCAAACTAAAAGACTGAAAGCAGTAAATAAATATATACAGAGATGCAGAAACTAAGAAAAGTAAATATATACAAACATCTTTTTGCGAGTTTCGAGGGTAAGAGAATCATATCAGTGTATGGTCATGCCAAAACGCTCTTGTTGTTCTTTTTGTTAACATTTAGATAAACATCCTATAACGATTATCGGTATTGTTATCCACATAAGCTCAACTTATCAGATGTAATCATGGTGAGGGGATACGTTAAGGTATGATTTATACTTACCGACCGGTGTTCATCCACATCACGACACATTCCCGTATCAAGGTATGCACGAGAATTCATCTTACTGGTGAGTATACCATTTATCATCTGTTTTGACGTATACGAAAATGTGAGAGACTCACTTATTTTGATGAAAACAAGCCCTATGTGATAGAATCACTTATTGATGAGGAACTTGATTTTCGAATGCATGAAGGCACAGGAGCAAGTCCGTGAACAGGTCAGTACTTTCGTACAGCAAAGAGACGAACTTGACTCCCGGATAAATGTGATATATTATCACTTATTTTGTGGACATGTGATTGTTGATCACTTATTGAGGTCGTATGCAGTATGTACACGTATGTATGATATCATGGAAGATCTAGACTTCGTCTCCGTTTGTTTCGGTAAAAGAAACAACCATGATACCCAGATGATAAACAACATAAAGACCACATATCTCAGAACCTCGGCAATCTCTCAAACGAAATTTCGGTACTAAGACCATATACCAATGAGTGGTTCCCACCTGGTCTTCAGTCGATTTAAGTTTATATCACCCTGCACACTTTAAGATGATTGTGAGCCTACCGATACATCTTATATAGAGCTGCTTAACATTTTTCATTTTGCATTTCAGTTTAAAGAGGTTTCAACAGACCACTGATGTACTATCATTTTCTCTTTTGCTCGCCGGGAAACTCATTTTTGTTTTTCTATTATTTTTGGGTTTTGAAATTTTTCGATGTTTTTGAATTTTTTTTTTCAAATTTGGATTTACTCCCCCTAAAATCAACAAACTTACAATAATTTAAAAACACAAAGATATTTACAAAAACGATTTTCCGATGTGGATTACTCTTGCTTGACCTTAATGCCGTTTGCCAATAATAAAAAGTCAAATCTTGATTTATCAAATGCTTTGGTAAAAAGGTCGGCACGTTGGTCATCAGTGTGGACTTTAACAACATCGATTAGCCTTTTTATCAAAGCAATCACGTATGAAGTGATACTTAATTTCGATGTGTTTGGTCTTTGAATGCTGCACAGGATTTCTAGTGATAGATAAGGCAGCAGAATTATCGACTAAAATAGGAGTAGTTAGGAATTCAAAACCGTAATCACGCATTTGCTGTTGTATCCACAGGACTTGGGAGCAACAACTTGAGGCAGCAATGTATTCAGCTTCACAAGTTGATGTAGCGACACAAGTCTGCTTCTTGCACTGCCACGTTACGAGGCGAGTTCCTAAAAACTGGCATCCAGCCGTTGTGGATTTGCTGTCGATTTTGCATCCGCCAAAATCTGAATCACTGAAAGCGATCAAGTCAAAGTTATCATCCTTAGGGTACCATAGACCGGTGTCTGGGCAACCCTTCAGATAACGAAAAATCCTTTTTACAGCTGCAAGATGTGAGGCCTTCGGGTTCACTTGATATCTGGCTAGCAGGCACAGGTTGGATACATTATATCTGGTCTTGATGCTGTGAGGTACATAAGGGATCCAATCATCGCGCGGTAGTATGAAGAGCTAACAACTTCACCCTTCAAGTCTGGATTGATTCCATGATTTTGCTGCAGTGGGGTACCAATGGGCGATGTGTCGGACATCTGGAATCAGCTCAAGATGTCTTGAACATACTTAGTCTGATGGATGAAAATCCCAGACTTCGTTTGCTGCACTTGCAAGCCGAAAAAGAAAGTCATCTCCCCCATAGCGCTCATCTTGAATTTATCCTGCATTACACGCTCGAAATCCCTACACATAACATTGTTAGTAGAACCAAATATAATATCATCCACATATACCTGTACCAGTAGAAGATCTCCATCTTGTTCTTTTATGAAGAGAGTGCAATCGATAAGACCTCTGCGAAATCCATTCTCCAGCAGATAATTAGATAAGGTTGCATACCAAGCTCGCGGTGCTTGATGTAGACCATAGAGAGCTTTGTTCAGCAACCAAACCCGATCGGGATGAATAGGATCTTCAAAACCTGGAGGCTGCTCAACATACACCTCTTCTTCCGCTAAACCATGTAAGAATGCACTTTTGACATCTATCTGGTAAACCTTGAATCCTTTGAATGAGGCATAAGCCAGAAAGATCCGAATTTCTTCCAGACGTGCAACAGGTGCATACACTTCGTTGTAGTCGATCCTTTCAATCTGACGAAAACCTTGAACGACCAATCTTGCTTTGTTTCGAATAACGATTCCACGGTCGTCCTTTTTGCATTTATACACCCAACGGGTACCAATCTTCTTGTAATTAGCAGGTTTCTCTACGAGCTTCCAGACACCAAGTTTCTGGAATTGTTGCAGTTCTTCCTGCATTGCTTCAACCCACGAGTTATCTTTCAAAGCTTCTTTCCAAGTTCTTGGCTCTTCCTGTGAGACATAACACGCGAAAGACCAATCATTCTGTTGACCAGATTCTCGAATTGCCGCATACAAGCCTGCTTTGTTGTTGTTTCGCAACATGTTTCTTGTTTGAATGCCACTCTGTACATTACCAATGATGTTTTGTTGAGGATGGGTATTGTGAATCCTTGTTTCAGGATTATCTGGAACTGAAATGTTTGTACCCAGATTGTTGAAATTGAGATCAACAACTAATTCAATACCCGGAACTGACGAAGAGGATGATGCAGTAGCTTCAGCTGTTTTAGGGGCGTCCACTGGAGGTGTAGCCTCTGAAGTACCATGTACTGCTGATGTAGGACCTTCTTGATCTGCATCAAGAAATTCTTCATCCTCTGAAGATTCGTTCAATTCGGTTGCATCATGAAAATCCTCATTGTCGAGAGCATTATTGTTCACTGAAGATGGTTCTTGATTGACAATAATTGGACGAACCAACGGTGAATCTGCTGCGTTGTCACTCTCGAAAAAACATCCTTGCCGCAGTAGTTTCTTCAACTGCTTCAACATTGATCGAATTGAAAAAATCATCGTACTCAAACATCCATGGTTGACCAGGACATCTGACTGGCAATGTGTGCCTTTGTACTCTGACCTCAGACCATTCTTCAACCCTTTTAGTCTCTAGATTCCAGACTCTTAAGTTCGGGGTGGCATAACCAAGAAAGTGACCCTCAATAGCTTTTGCCCCAAACTTTCCATTAGGATCGATCATTGTGCAAAGAGCTCCAAACGGTTCAAGATATGACAAATCTAGTTTCCGTTTGTGAAGAAGCTCGAAGCAGGTCTTGTTGTGTCTTTTGACTGTAAGGACTCGGTTCATCGTGTAACATGCGGAGGCCACAGCTTCACTCCAGAATGGAATGGGCAACTGCGACTCTACCAACATAGTCCTAGCAGTCTCGATCAATGTACGGTTCTTACGTTCAGCGACGCCGTTCTGTTGAGGAGTATAAGCCGCACTAAATTCGTGAATAATACCTTTTGATGTGCAAAACTCTGCCATGGCATGATTTTTAAATTCGGTACCATTGTCGCTGCGTATCCGTCTAACCTTCAACTTATACAAATTCTCAATCTGAATGATCAAATTTTTGATAATACCGAAAGTTTCACTCTTGTGAGCCATAAACGCCACCCAAGAAAATCTTGAATAATCATCAGCTATTACGAGGCAATATTGATCATTCCTGATGCTTTTGTACTTGACAAGACCGAACAAATCCATTTGCAAACGTTCAAGAGGAACTGCCACCGTGTTGATCTTCTTCGTCGGATGTCGCTTCTTAGTTTACTTTCCCTTTTGGCATGAAACACAGACGTCTTGAAGATGGAAATTTTTAAGAAGAACACCATTCACTAATTCATTCGACACCAAATGATTCATTTTGCGTAAGTGAATGTGACCCATACGTCTGTGCCAAGAGATTGAGTCTTTTCTCGTGGCTTTGGTAATAAAACAAGTTGCTTGTGCAGTCGTTGTAATAGCTTGGCTCATATCAAGAACATATAAATCGTTTATCCTTGGAGATGATAAGAGAATCCATTCTTTTGGAATCTTAAAGCCGGGTTACAGCACATAACATCCATTTGCATCAAAGTGTACTGAAAACTGTTTATCACAGATTTGTGAAACGCTGAGAAGATTCTGATCAAGCTGTTGTACAAAGTTGATCTTGTCAAAACTAACAACCCCGTTGGATACCATTCCTTCTCCAGTAATATAACCTCCTTTATCTCCAGCAAAAGCAACATAACCTCCTCTAATAGATTTAACGTCGTAGAGAAGCTTCATGTCGCCTGTCATGTGCCTGGATGCCCCACTATCAACAATCCAATGACTGCTGAAAGTTCCTACTGGAACACCCTGCACATGTACTCACATGATTAGTTGGAGATAGGGACCCAAGCCTTTGTGGTCTTGGGTCTTCCATTTTCATCAACGTAAGTTACTTGAACTTCTCGATGTTGTGGAAATTGTGATGTTCCCCCTGAATCAGTAACCGTTTTTGGTTTCCAGGTCTGTTTTGTTTTACCAGTTTTATTATTTAAAATCTTAACTTCATGATTGTCTGAAGTTTTTGAATTTTCTGGTTTGACAGAAACAGTTGTTTTGTTAACCACATCGGGTTTGATTGCTTTTTCAATTTTCTTAACCTGTTGGCGTTTCTGTTTCTTTTCCCTTTCTTTTACAAGACGGGGATCTGGTTTTGATGAAACAGATCGCTTGCGGTCAATTTGGTCACGGGGATCATCAACTTTGGCTTTTTGTTTATGAAGATATGGACAATTTCGAATGATATGTCCAATTGTGCCACATGAAAAACATGATCTACGTTCTACAAACCCCGTAGTATCATGTGATTGTCTTGTCGATGAACTTTGTGATCCCGAGGTACTAGGTTTTGAACTGTTTGGTTCATTTCTTTTGAAAGAATTTACTTGAATGACATGATCTAAGTTAGATTTATTGGAAAATGTTTCAAGTTTATCTGTTCCCTTCGATTTCACAAAGTTCACTTTCTTGTCCTTTTTCTTGGTCTGTTTCTTTTGCCATTGAGTCGGTGAGTTACTTTTAGGTTTGGTGCGATTTTGCTGAACTTTCTCTGTTGGTAATCTTTGATTGCCATTTTGTTTGCGAATTTCAGCTCTTGGAATCGGAGGACACTGTGTTACCACAACGTGTGATCCTGTCTTTCCCAAGAACTTACTTGTTGAATCCTCAAAAATTTTACTAATTAAAGATTGATTAACATTCTTAATAGGAAAATCTTTGTCAGAGTAGATTTTATCATCACCAACAAGAGTGTACAGCAAATTCACACTCTCAGACTCTTTTGCAGACGTGGACTTGACCAGAACAGTCTTAGCAGGTTTTGCAGGAGTATCACATAGAATATGATTCTCAAGAGGTATGTCATCTTCTTTGATTACCGCATCAGACTGTGCTGAGTCAGTATCATTAGATTCATCATCTGAAGAATCAGCATCCGAAACTGATGATACTTCCGGTTTGTATCCAAGTCCGGTTGCAAATTCCTCAATGTCTAAAGGTACAGATTCTTCATAATGAGTTCTATACTCCTCATCAGGCATTGCATCATAATTTTGTCTAACAGGTGGTGGACATTTCTTATATCCAATGCAAGTGACATCCTTTTTCTCTTTTTGTGTGCCAATGATGTGATCCATCACATATCTAGAGTTTGAATAACTGTCTAGCTTAAGCCGGATCGCCTCACTTTCACACTTTGTACAGGCTAACTCTTTTTGCATGATCTCAAGACGATTGATATAACAGTTTATGTCAGTTTGTTTTCTTGAAACCATTTTTGTCAATTCGGTTTTATCTTTTCTTAAATTTGCAACCACCGTTTTAAACTCCTTTTCATGGTTTTCATAAAACATGTTAGCCTCTTTGCATTTTGAGAGATCCACTATCAACTTTTGATTGTGGATATTTATCACTTCATATTTGTTTTGCAAAGCCTCATGTTTGCTTTGCAAATTACGCCACTTTGTATCTAACAAAACATGTTTGTTTTGCAACTCAAACAATTTAGCATTTAAAGCATCATGTTTGCTTTGCAACTCAGACATATTAGCATCCAAATCAGCATATTTAATACTTAAGCTAGCACAATTATCACAATTAACAACAGTTGGTTCATCGACACATACATGGTTTGATGAACTGCCGCCATTAGCCATAAAGGCTGAATGAAGAGAGAAGAAGAATAAGCAGCTTGATCCACCAGAATAGATCTTCTATCATTCCTTGCTGCAGCTTCTCCTAACAATTCATCGATATCTGCATCGATTCTCCCACTAGATACATTGTCATCGCCTGAAGTTGAGGTTTCCTCATCTGAACTCCTTGAATAACCAGAACTTTCTTCATCTGAAGATTCACCACCACTGGCGGAAGATTCTCCACCACTGGCGTGCTTCAAATCCTTAGCAGCTTCAACAAAACAAGCTGCTCCTCCCTGATCACCAATTCCTAATTGCATTGACCAGTCACAACCTTCATCTATTTGCACTACAAGAGCCTGATTGGTGTTCGATGGTCCTGTTTGATTGTTTGCAGGGACCAAGGTGCGATCATCATTCCTGGTTTGATTCTGATTCTGTTGGTTGTCTTGACCTCTGAAAGGATTCTGGTTCCCATGTTATGCTGGCTTTGTGCATTCACGTTTGAAATGACCACATTCACCACAATTAAAGCACTTGAAGGATTGCTTGTCGAACCCATACTTGGTATCTTTCTTGCTTTCCAAGCTGGTTCTACCCGTCCGTTCCATGAAGTCTTTAGCTCGCCTAACAGCACTAGCGAAAGCCCATTTGATGTCCATCACATCCATCTCTTCTTTATCGATCTACTGATAATCTTCTTGAGTTAGATTGATGTTTCCGATCTGCCCTGCAATCAACCCATAATACGAGCTCACCAATGTGTTTAGTATCTCCATATGATCTTTAGCTACTTCAACGCTAACTTTGGAGAAGTTTGACGTGTCAAGCCGTACTGTATTTGACTTTGATGGCTGACCAGCAGATGATGTGCTTCCATAACAAGCTTGTTGTTGAGCAGGAAGTGGATTCCCATACAAATCAGTTGCTACGGTAGATGGCAGATAGCTTTGCTGTTGTGGAGCTGGTTGTAGTGGATTTCCATACAAGTCTGTGGTTGGAGCTGGCTTTACAGGAACTTGTATCGTACTGCCATATAAATCTGTGCTTGTGACAAACGCCGTTTGAAGTGGAGCATGTGAAACTGGTCTTGCAGAAGTGCTAGAAGTTCCATAATACATATCAGGATTTTGTCGCACTGGAACCCTTTTCGCCTTTAGGGTTTCTTCCTGATCTTTGTTCCCCAAGAGCTGAACGAAGTCATTGATGTTTGTTGTAGCCAATGCGCCATTATATTTCAAGATTTCCAAGAAACTATTCCATTGAGGTGGCAATGCATCAGCAAACTTTGTGACTACCTCTGCTGGAGTTGTTACTACCCCATAATTACCCAATTCAGCCAGCAGGTGATAGAATCGACTTGTCATATCTCCCAAAGATTCACTTTCCATACATGTGAAACCATCAAACTCCTTCTTGAGTAAATCATGTCGCAATTGGCGTGACTTTTCATTTCCTAGACCCCTTGTCTTCAATGCATCCCACAATCGCTTTGACGTCTTGAAACTGACGAACTGATGATATATTTCTTTGCTCATCACCTGAGTCAGAATAGCATATGCTTTCTTTTCTAAATCATATGCCTTTTTCTAGTCTTCTGAAAGATCGGCAAATGTCAAGGCAGTTGAAGCAGCAACCTCAAGAGTTTGATCGAAATCTGTAGTAAAACATAACCACAGTTCTGTGTTTTGCCCATTGACATACGTCTGGAATCTATCTACCCAACCAGGATATTCGTTTATGTGCATCAGTTTCGGTGGACGATCCAGACTTCCGGTCTCGCTTTCACTTAGGAGTATACTTTGAATACTCGGAGTTTGATTTGAAACAAACGCCCATTGACCGGTCGACATTTGATTCGCTTGCGAAGATGCGGGTGCGGGAGATTCAGCCCATGATGGTGACAAACCGGTGCTACGATACTTGCTTTCTGTATTAGATGTGGGAATAGGTGATTCAGCCCATGAGGGAGATAAACGTGTGTTTGTATACTTGCTCTCTGGAGTTGACGGATTACCCCACCAGTTCGGATTCATTATTGATGTTAAAAGACTAATACCTGAACAAATCACTCAAATCAAACTGTTAAATATGATTTGCAAAGCTACTGTTAAAATTTTAAACAGTTCGACGAAACTATATTACTCGACGAAACAAGTATGACGAAACAAGTACGACGAAACAAGTTTGATATTGTTCGACGAAACAAGTTAATGTTTGATATGCGACGAAACTGGCCCAATTATTATGCGACGAAACAGGAGCCCAATGCTTGATCGACGAAACAAAAGCCCAATACTTTGATCGACGAAACAGAAGCCCAATGTGCGACGAAACAGAAGCCCAATACTTTGATCGATGAAACAGAAGCCCAATGTGCGACGAAACAGAATTTGAAACCTTTGCGACGAATCAGATATGAGATCTTGGCGACGAAATAGTTCTGTATTGATTAAATGAAAATGATCGAAGAAACTGGGTTGTGCATGACGAAACTGATGTTGTTTCGTTGACTAGACAAGGAGATTTCTTTGAAGCCTGACTTTGTTGACAAAAGTGATCAGACAATATAGATATTATGCAACAATTTAAAAACCTTATCCTTCTGACACTAGTCTCTATTGTCAAAGACACCACCTTACCTTTTCATACAATCTAACAATTCATCATCATGCTTGTGTACACCATTTTCAAACAATTAATATTATAATCAATATCAATAATTCAACTAAATCAACAATGCAGACATTAACTCAAATACCCAGATTATATGATGAACAATGAAGAACAAATTATGAACTCGATGAAGTTATGATTTTTCCGGCAACCGATAAGCTTTCCGAACACAAGTTTTTGCACAAAAGTTTACTTAAAACCAAACCTTAGTATGTATACATGTATTTTAACAATGGTTTTAATAAAACAAATAGCAAAAACACAAGGTTTTTCACGATTCTCAAACTGTTTTTCCAGAAATGTATGAACTTCAAACTTTAAAATTCAGAAAAACACTTAAAAAATCTTTCAAAAACATAAGAAAAACAACTTGGTTTTAACAAGGAATCGAGCCAATGCTCTGATACCAATTGTAGGTCCACTCGGAGGATCGAGTAACCTCTATTCCAAGCGTTTGTTTACTAACTGTTAACTTTTCAAACTAACTGTTAACTTTTCAAACAAAAATCTGTTAACTTTTCAAACTAACCGTCGGACGGTAGTTGAAAACATGGTCACATGTGTCGTTTGTTTATGTTAACTATATTCCAAGCGTTTGTTCTCTTTACGTGTTTAGCTTTCTTGCATGTGCAGATGCTAAAGGCAAGGATAACATGTTCGATGACAAGCTTCGGAATGAAGACACGATGTGAAGGTACTCAAATGATAAAGATGATCGAGTTGCCGCTGATCACTCACCAATACCACAAGGATCTGAAACATTGAAGATCAAAAGATTCACAAGCATAATCAAAGGGGGAGTTTATTGATACACTTCCTAAATGAAAGCGGGAGTTTGTTAATACAATTTCTACTTACTACACGTGAAGACTTTGAAGATCCTTTTCAAACTAACTGTCGAAGTCGGTTCCCGCTGCCACATCATCATGACATCAACAATAATAACTACTAATTTCATATTTGTAACTTCCTTAATGTGTATTAATTTCATATTTGGATTAATTGTTTGAAATATAAAAGGGCTATAGGTTTTAATACTTCCCGATCGTTTCTAGTTTATCACTAAATGTCAATTGTTATGTTTTCTTTAATACCCTAATAATCTTGGGGAAGATGATTTGTGGGTGATGACGTTTGATACGCCTATCTCTTAATTAGACAACTACTAGATGAGAAAATACAAGGGAAGCAAATTAGTTATCTTATTAATATATATTAATTTAGTCATCAAACGCAAGTTTGTTTTCAATTTAGTTTTCTAATCCTTACAAATGGGTTTGAAATGTTAGTAAATGATTTTCAAGAAAGTTATATTTCTTAATTGGTAATTATTCTTTTTACATCATTTTAAAGATTTATAAGTCTTGATAAATAATGAAATTGAAATTCAAATGCTATTTAAGGGATCATGAAATAGTAATCGTTACCGTGAAATTTTTAGTTGTTTAATGTAGTGCTAAAATATTTTTTATGTTTCTACTTGAATTATATAAATATGCATTTATGTTCCAAAGAATACTATGAAGTATCTTAGATACGTGCTCCAACGTGTGGTTTGTATGATTATAAATACTACACAAAATTTAAGAAATACAAAAGGTTTTTATGGTGTAGTGCTTTAAAAATACGGTATTACTACAAGATCAAGATTAACAAGTAATGTTATTAATATTTTGATTCAACATATGAATTTGTATTTTATACAAATACTATTTTGTACAAACATTTTTGGTCTTGTGGCCGATTTCGATGGAAATGATTGAACCATGGATACAATAGAATTAATGAATTTTCTATCTTAAATGATGTTATCAAAAGTGAAAATTTTAATTGGTTACAGGTAATACATATGATTTAAATATTTGTTTTTAAGTGTGATGAAAACGCATATTTCATAAAGTTTTCATACCAACTTTTCATGTGGTCACATATTGTGATAATAATAAATTGTTTTATGTGGTCACATATTATATTATGATGCCATGTATTATATAATTCGACTTTATTTTATATTGTGTATTTCATATGTTATCATATACTCATTTGTAGTATTCAATCGATCATCTAAATTGATTTAATATCTCTTATGAAAGGGAATTAAAAGTTTAGACATGACACCCGAGATGTCATACTCCCTAAATCTCATATTGAGTTTGTAGAAGGTCATAAGATGTTAGACCTTATATGATTCGGAGATGTAATTACTTCTCAATGGTGTAATGCAAAGAGAAGATTCTTTACAAGGTAGAATCGGATAAAACAATTTTCATTTGTCGTTCTCAAATATGCTAAAGTAACAATATTATGTAACAAGGATAACAACTTTGAAACGATTTCATATCCGTTTGTCCGAACCATGAAACTTGGTTGGTTTACATCATTCCTTGAAGTGAATATGATTATAAGATCTTTGAAAATGTTGGAACAATGGGTGTAATTGAGAAACTTATAATGCTGATCATGTTACTAATGAGATCCTGCTATCAAAAGTTGTAAGATAGCCAAATTAATAATGAGACCAACTATCGAAATTGTAATAATGGTCACAATGAGATTGACCACTTATAATAATGGTCACAATGAGATTGACCACTTGTAATAATGGTCACATCTTATGATATTGATCATAAATCAAAATTTTATGAATAATGATTATTTGATTAATTGGCATGATCGGTTAGACCACACCGAGTCAATAATAATGTGAAATTTAATGAAGAACTACAAGATTATTCTTGTTAAGTGCATGCAATATTTGCTCTCAATGGAAGTTAATGATATACCAACTAAAGTATTATTCTTGTTAAGTGCATGCAATATTTGCTCTCAATGGAAGTTAATGATATACCAACTAAAGTATAGTTTAGATCCCTAAATATTTTGGAAATAATAGGGGAATATGTGTATCCCGACATGATACCATTTAGTATTTTGAAATCGATGTATCGTCTAAATGGTTATCAAATCCACAACCTGAAAGCTTGTGTGATTGTGGCTTAGCTAATGTGATAGCAAGCATATTGATCCAGATTACTATTGGTTACAAAGCCAATGATCATGAGAGGAGCAAAAGTTCATTTAGGTATATGTAATTTTATATATAGTATCATGAATTCACATCAAGCCAATAAGTTATAGTTCTCCCTACACAGTTGGTTTTTGGTCAGGAACCAAATATGTCTCATCAAAGATTTTGGTTGTGCGACATATATTGAAACTCATCCCCAAACCGCACAAAGATGAGACTTCTAAAAAGTTTAAGAATATGTTGGGTATAATAATCATCTATGATTGAATACTTAAAGCCATTTGTTAGAAATTTGTTTATGGCTCATTGGTTTTTCACTTTAGTGAACGAATGTTCCCAACATTAGGGGGAGATAACAAGCAGTTGGAAAGTGAAAAGTGAAATGAATTATCATGTCATCTTGATCCTCAGACTATAAACTATGAACTAGAAATTTAAAGTATAATTCATTTACCAATATTAAAGAACAAATTACCAGACAAATTCACTGACCTAAATAGAGTGACTAAGTAAGTCACATAATCAACTGCTTATGCTCCGGTTATATTTGTGTCCAAGAGGACAACCACATATTTTGTAATGAGTCTATTGCACGCCTGAAGCGTGGTAGACTAGTCGATTCCAATAATAAAATTCCACGAAAATTGGAGCAAGTAATTATGATGGTCAAGTCGAGGTCATAGTAATAAGATCTACTGAAGAGACAATAGACATGATGGTTCAAGAAGAACCTCAGGTACCTGAAAATAAAGAGATCTCAATAAGTTATATCATGTCTAAGATATGTATGGAATCGAAATAAAAATCGACGTCGTTATACTTTTGTATATAATGTAGCGCTTAAAATGATTAAATGATGAGGATCAGATTTAAGATCTGCCTATGAATGAATAGTAAGAAATGATTGGCCAAAATAGAAAGACGCAAATAAGGCAGAGTTTAGTTCTCTAATGAAATGGAAAGTTTCTGGAACAACAGTCCATACAACTGAAGTTGTAAAATATGTTGGATACAAATGTGTCTTTTACGTGAATCATGTGAAAATCAAATTAAGTGATATAAGTCAAAATTGGTGGCACAATAATTTTTGCAAAGACTTATGACTGATTATGAGGAGACATATTCTCCCGTGGTGGATGTTTTGACTTTCCAATATCTTATTAGTCTGGTAATAGATAAAAGAGAATTGACATGCGTCGTATAAAAGTTATATATCACTTGATACTAAGTCATATAAAATAAGTTCTCGAGAATATTATGATTATTATTTAAATTCGGATCTGAATACGTATACATGTTGTATATGTTATTGAATTGAATATAATTGGAACTCCCCATGAGTATCCTAAAGCATTTGAGTGCTTAAGAGGTTAATTGAAACACCTTATGCATGTAATTATTGTGCACCAATACTCCAATAAAGATACATAGAAAATGTGTATCTGGTTATTATGGCATCTCAATGTACATAATGTATAAACATGGTACAATATGGATTTTACAAATGAAGCAAGTGTTTAAGATATCCTTGCATATAATATAAAATCAATGAGGAGGTTTGCGTGTCAACACTCCTAAAGAGTGTATGCACAAACATTGTTGGTCAAAGTGGAAAGGAGTACGAGAATGTATATTTATAAAGTTAAAAAAAGATAGCATGGACTAAAATAGTCGATTCAAATGTGTTATCATCGACTTACTAAAGAGAGAAATACATAAATTGTAGTAAATCCATTTGTTTTCATTAAAAGAACAATATGAGGTTTATGAGTATTCTAATATATGTTGATGATATCATTGAATCTCCTGAAAAAATAAAATGAGCTCAATTATTAAAGGAAGAATTTGCAAATTAAAGATGGTATTGCAAATATGTGGCTTGATATGTAGAATAAGCATTTGTATTATTATTATCCATCAACCATAATACATCTAGAAGATGGTGGACATTTTCATACGCACAAAGCTTATAGTATAAGTACATTTTATGATATCCAAGTAGTTGGTATAGAAAAAGAATCTTATCATCTTCTATCAAAGAAGTAAAGATCATTGGTCCAGAAGTACCATAGTTAAATACGAATTATATATCTTGCTAGTATTTATACACAGACACATGCTATGAAATTCATTGACAAGATATAACTCGTGTATAGTGAGGAGATAATGTAACGGGTAAAATATATATTTTTATACCCTCAAGGTACAAAAGATATGGATTCATATTTTACTAACCCATCAACAAGTTTGGTTACTTTTGTAAGTGAAGGGAATGTAACAAAACATATTCATTGATCTTATGGTATTTACTTACAAGTGAAGGCAATTAAAATTTCACATGAAGATCATACATCAATGCTATTTGAAGGATTTGACATTAATGGATCAAGCAACATACCAAGCTGCACATCAATGGATTATGAGGTTTGAGCAAGTTTCAAAGAAGCCGGACCTAAGTCACTTATAGGATACATGTAAAAATGAGGGGGAACATTATACAAGTTGCACTCTTTTTTCCCTTAACTAAGTTTTATCCCAATGGGTTTTCTTAGTAAGGTTTTTAATGAGACAACATGCCTGATCCAAAAGTATCAGGGGGAGAAAATACACGCTGCACTCTTTTTCCCTTAGCTGAGGTTTTGTCACACTGGGTTTTCCTAGCAAGGTTTTTAACGAGGCAACACCACCAAGTGTATAATACATTGTTTTCTTTTATTACGTGGATGGTCAAGGAGGAGTGTTATAAATAAACTATATTAAAGTGACTATCCACATCCTAACTCCCATCTCTTCATTTCCTTTGTATTAATGTAAGAACCATATATATATAGGTTTCTTTGTATTGCATGATGATATCTTAATGAATAAGAATTCATGTTCTCTTATTCTTCATATTCTTGTTCTCTACATGATCTTTATAGTCTTGTTCTCTCATATTTATTAGAGTTATATATTGGTTGCTCATAGACCGTTGATTTACAACAAAATGATATTATTCATGTGTTCCTGTTCTGTTTTTGTTTTACCTCTAATATGGGTTCATGATCTAATCCGGTGATTTGAAGACATTGTTGTTGAATCGAATGAAATAGTTGATGTAATGTGGTCGTATTAATAACAAATAGTAAATAATATAACTAAGTTTCTCGAGCCCGGGAAGCAATCCCGGATAAAAACCTAATTTATTATATAGATAAAGGACAAAACTTATAATTTACTCTAATCTAAATAATTACTAGATCTATTATTCTTCAAATTTAATGATTAAATCGAAAATGATTGACGAGAAAGTTCTACATCTTTGTCCATCTATACTATATAATAAAAGAAACCTATTTTGGGACACTTGTCATTCCCTCATTTAATTGATTAAAATTATTAATAATACTAATAATAATAATATTTAATCTAAATTAATACAAATTTTTATTATTAATAATATTGAATCAAATCTAAAATCTAATCTAATACAAATTTTTATTATCAATAATATTTAATCAAATCTAATAAGAATTCATATGAATTTCAAAGTTGATATTAACTTTCAAATAATTAAAAAAAAAAATCCAAGCATCACAAATAAATTATCATACTCTTCTCGGCAAGGTTTGATCAGTTTGTGTGTGCTTTAAACTTCTCTCCTTATTTATTGGTAAATCCCATTATCATTAATCGATTTTTTATGATTTTTTGGAACCGTAATTTGGCAGTTGTTTTTCATTTAGATGAGAATCACTGGTATTTTGTATATAATTATTACTCCAGCACATAATACATGGACAACAATGAATTTATAAACCTGTTTTTGAGACACTTATCATTCTCTCATTTAATTGATTAAAATTATTAATAATACTAATAATAATAATATTTAATCTAAATTAATACAAATTTTTAAATAATTCCAAAGTTGATTTTAACTTTTAAATAATTAAAAAAATCCACCTAACATCACAAATGTTTCGGTTAAATTCGATTAATTAATTTGTTCAACAATCACTATTATCTTTATCATTCAGTACGGTTAACCGATTTATCATCATACAACCTCCCACCTATTCAATCATATGATTTTTCAATCTTATATTAACTAAATAAATAAAGATTAATATTCAATCTTATCCTACTTTAAATATAAAAAAATCCGTTAGTTCAGGTTAATATTCAATCTTATCCTACTTTAAATATAAAAAAATCCGTTAGTTTTTTTAAATATATATTTTTTATTATTTGGTATATAAAATCATATTTATTCAACCCATGTAATACACGAGGGTTTTTAAAAATATAACTTTTTTTTATTATTTGGTAAACAATATTACATTTATTCAACCCAACCCGTGTAATACAATTGTTTTAAAGATATAATTATTTTTATTATTTGGTATATAATATTTCATTTATTTAACCCGTACAATACATATGGTTCTTATAGATATAACTTATTTTAATATTTAATATATAAAATTACATTTCTTCAACCAGTGCAATAAAGGAGACTTTTAAAAAGATAATGTTTTATTATTTGGTATATAAAATTCATTTATTCAACCCGTGTAATACACGGGGTTATAACCTAGTTTGTAAATAAAAGCATTTTACATGTATCATATCACCAAAAGTAGACAGGTTCTTTAATATGTGCAACCAGGTGCGATCTCAAATTTTTTTTTTTTTTTTACTTTGTAGTTATAGGGCTAAAAGAGATAATTTCATGATATAATAACTCAATTCTAATATTGTTTTAATAAAAAAAACTTATATTTTTCACTAAAAAAAACAATTTTGAAGTTACTTGAGCTATGTGTCAACTTTAATATAGATTAGTATTTCTTTATTATTAGCTATGAATTTAACGGTGTTGCTAAATGCACTCCCCTTTTTTAAGTTTTAATGAATGCACCTCTCCCCTAAAGTTTTTAAGAAAATACAATCAAATCTTGGATTTTCTATTATGTATATTATATTTTAGTATTGATTTTTAATACGATTTTTTTTTACCTTTGTAGTCATAAAATTATACAAATTATTTTGATGGGTCCTCTTTAATTTTACGAATTGCCAAAAGTGTCTTCGAATTTACAAACATAGCCTACTTTGTACTTTCAAAAGTACACATACATAAAGATAAAAAAAAATCATTATACGAACTCTTTTAAAAATTCTGGTATATTTTTAAACGTGTAACAGTGAAGTGAATTCATGAATCAAACAAAATCCTAACAACCATGTCACGTTTTCAAACATATAGGAGCTAAAAATCCCTATTCCAGACCGAACTGTACAATATGTTGGTTAAACTTCAGTTGTAATTTATTTCGGTTAAACTTTATTTGTGTTAGTTAAATCTCAACTTTAATTTGTTTTGGTTAACCTTCATTTGTTTTTTTAATGTGTTAACTCATTTGTTTTAAACGTAACGAACTCATCATAGTCTTAATCTTATTTCTTTTGAAGTATCGATTCATAAATGTTATATTTCAATTCAATTAATGATTATATTAACTTATTATGTATTATATTTTTGTTTTGATGTATATTGTTTATACATCAACAATTCGATATATAAAGTGGAAAAAACTTAAACAAAACAGTCAACAAATAATACAAAACAAAATCATCCGGGTAAAATGAGAAAAAAAAATTTAAACAAAACAATCAAGAATTGATAAAAAAAAAAAAAACAAACAAGAAATGAACAAAAAAAACTGTAAACAATTGAACAACACAATAATATATGAAAGGTAAAGGGTGAAATTTAAAAAATTATAACAAAACAAAAATATATAAAAGGTAAAGGGTGGAATTTAAAAAATTATAAAAATAATATTTTTAGAAATGGAAGTATAAACAGTAAAAATGTAGGTGCATTTAGCCACACCCGAATTTAACCGTAATTATTTGTCGCATCATAACATATTTGGTCTCCAACACCAACAAACACATAAAATGTACACTAAATAAGTAAATAGTGTAACATACATGATTTATCATAACTGTTAGGGGACACGGGGTGGTTCACTAGTGATAGAATCTATCACTCACAAGCACCAATCAAGTTCCGCCATGTCATCAACCATTTTTTCATCACTTACAACCTTTTTTAGACGGGGTGGTCATCACTCACCACCACACCCAACAATTTCCCCCCAACCAACAATTCCACTCACAAAAATAAATCATAACGCGTTGTACAAATAACGAAAATCGATTTCGTTGAACTCATCACGCGTTATACTTGTTGCCGGCGGTGGACATTAACGCGTTGAAGATTGTTCCCGTGAAACTATAACGGACGAGCCCGGGTGGCCTTACACAATAAAACTAATAATAATAAAAAAGATCTCTTTTCTCTCCCATCGATATTACGTTTGTCCACTCTTCTCTCACTTAAAAGATCCCTTACCATCACTAAGAGCATAAACAATGTGGGTGTTTTACAAACTGTCACTTTAGCGTCGTATTAGATTTTCACACTTTTTTAAAAAGCCTTAACTTTTCGCACAATGTACAAAACCCCATTAAAAAAATCATGTTTGTGAGTGAGGGGTCCCACCTAAAAATTTCAACCAAATGCAAGGACTTGGAAAGCAGACGAGTGCCACGATGTTGAGGTTTGGTTTGGTGAAAACGGCACATCATCCAAAGTTAAAGGAAAAACCCGTATTGAGGGTGCTCTAGTTAGGAGACATATTATCATCCTTAAGCAGATGACTCATCACTAGTTCACTACATTACCGTCTGATTTCCCATTTGTTTTGATTCTCTTACATCCCATTTCTCCGCCCTATCCAGTTTCTCCATTTGTTCTGATTCTCTTACATCTCATCTTTCAACACCCAACAATTGAACGCGTTATCGACGCTGATTCAATCCACCATTATGCATATTGTAACAAACTTATTCATATTTCTAAAAAAAGATTGTGTGAAAAGCTCAACTTTTGCATGCAAGTAAAATACGTGGGTTATTGGACTTTGATTAAGAAGCTGAAATGGTTCCAAGGGTTTTGACACTGGACTAACCCAAGAAGTGACAGACTTGTATATGTACCGGCTCGATACAAACAAGTGGGTACAAAATGTCACAAATGAGTACAAAATGTCACAACTTCAAATATATATTAAGTTTTGATTCGTATAGAGTTACTAAAATATTGTCATTTTCCAAGATTTGACAATGTAACGGGTTGAGTTATAATACAAAGTATTTAAAAATAAGAAGGGTAAGAAGCCACCAGAGAGTGACAAGTGTCCTAAGAGGAATTAAATGGAAAGAGTAATTTTGTCTACAAGAGGAAAGATAATATGCACATGCAAGTCACATGTTATCCCCCCCCCCCCCCCAAATTTTAAACGTCCGTAACTTTTTTATACATCATTTGTTTTAAAAAAAATATATACCATAAAATCGAGCGTTTTTTTATCTTTAATATGAGTACCATATTATTATATTTTTCAAAAAAAAATTCAAAAACATAGTTGCATATTACACAATGGACATGATGTAAAACACAATGTAAAGTATATCAAAAACACAATCAATGACAACAGATAAAGACACAATGGACAACATACTAAAACACAATGACCATAACGTATAACACAATGGCAATAACATATAACACAATAAGTATCAGACTAAAAAAAACACAATTGATGACAACAGATAAAAGACACAATTAATAACAACATATAAAAGACACAATGGAGAGCAGATGAAGACACAATGGAAAACAAACTAAAAACACTATAAACAACAAACTAAAACACAATGAACAAAGATAATAAAAAAATTGAACAAATTATTAAAACACAATGGACAACATATTAAAACACAATGAATAACATATTAAACACAATGACCTGAACTAATAACACAATTTATAGAAAACCCAGATACAACACCATCTTCATTGTGTCATATATTGTGTTATAGGTTCTTATAAAAACGCAATGGATAGAACCCAAATTAACATTGTGTTATAGGTTTTGATAATAACACAATGGACATGATGTAAAACACAATATAAAGTAGATCAAAAACACAATCAATGACAACAGATAAAGACACAATGGACAACATACTAAAATACAATGACCATAACGTATAACACAACGGCGATAACATATAACACAATAAGTATCAGACTAAATAAAAACACAATTGATGACAACAGATAAAAGACACAATTAATGACAACAGATAAAAGACACAATGGAGAGCAGATGAAGACATAATGGAAAACAAACTAAAAACACAATACACAACAAACTAAAACACAATGAACAAAGATAATAAAAAAATTGAACAAATTATTAAAACACAATGGACAACATATTAAAACACAATGAATAACATATTAAACAAAATGACCTGAACTAATAACACAATTTATAGAAAATCCAGATATAACACCATCTTCATTGTGTCATTTATTGTGTTATAGGTTCTTATAAAAACGCAATGGATAGAACATAAATTAACATTGTGTTATAGGTTTTGATAATAACAAAATGTATAGAAACTCTACTTACCAAAACCCAGTTAAAAACACAATGACCTGAACCTTTAACACAATGCAAAAAAAAAAAAAAAAAAACCCAGTAAAAATGAAATTTTTTATTTTATTTTTATATGATAATATGGTACTCATATTAAAGATAAAAAAACGCCCGTTATTATGGTGAATTTTTTTTTAAATGTCGTATGAAAAAGTTATGGATGTTTTAAATCGATGGGGGAATTGGCATGTGACTTGCATGTGGAGAGAGAAAAATCCATAAATATAGGATTCCCTTTATGCCCTTCTATTATCTTCTTTTCCCTACAACTAATCTCAACCCTCCAAATCTAAGATCAATGGACTAGAATCCTTCTTACCCTTTTTATTTAGTTTATCCTTTGTATTTGATCCTAACCCTTGACAATATATATCAAACAGACTTTAAAATCAGTTTATTTTTATATCTTGTGTAGGTTTGTTTAATTTCACACCATCAAAAACTTCATATAGCGAAATGGTTTCTCAAAAACAGTGTATTTTTTTTTTTCATGACAAATTTGATTAGCCACATTAAAATACCAAAGTAGCAAATTACAAACAAGTGGCAGGTAAACGGGCAACAAGTTGCGCCGCAACCCCCTTTTGAATTGCAAAACCAATCCTACTAAAGACAATTATCAAAATATGAGAGATTTATTTAGGTTTATCACTTTTGCTAGTTTAATATTGCAACAAATAAAATGTCTCAATGGTAGTTTGAACATTAATTTTACAAAATCATCATGATGTGGCATAACAATGACATTTTATGGCAAGCTCCAAGAGAATATAACCTTATAAAAAAAATTAAGCTTCATAAACTTTGCACTCTTCATCGGCAGGGTTTGTCTCGCAAAAGTCCTCCAACGGATCTCCGCTTCCCTTTGCGCCAACCCCCGGCCATTTGGCCGCCACCAGATGTGCCAAATCGACAACACGTTGACTACAAACAATATAAAAAAAATATAACACGTTAAGTAAGTCAAACAGTAGATTTGAATTGAATTTTGTTAAGGGTATACATCCTATATTCAACATTGTTGACATAATAATAATTTGTTAATCATATGTTTTCCACATATAGGTTATTTTTCAAGTCAATGGACACACGCTGTTGTTGGTCAACTGGGTTCATTGTTTTCCACACGTTTCAATATCCACGAAATACATTATTTATTTATTTATTTTTACCTAAACCAATTTTAACATGTTACCCAACCCGACACGCCTACACGTTATGCCGCCTATAGCGAAAACAAAAGATATGTAGAACATACCTGTATCCCCATTCATTGTCATACCACGCGACAACCTTAACCATATCATCACCCATAACCATGGTTAACGACGCGTCAATAGTGGACGAAACATCAGAGCACCTAAAGTCAACCGACACGAGTGGCTCGTCACAAACAGCCAAGATTCCATTCAATGGCCCTTCAGCGGCTTTCCTGAAGGCGGCGTTTACATCATCAGCTGTGAGGCCTTTTTTAGCAACGTTGACCACAAGGTCAACAACAGAGACGTTAGGTGTGGGGACACGAAGCGCAATGCCGTTGAGCTTGCCCTTAAGTTGGGGCAAGACTAACGACACGGCCTTGGCTGCACCAGTGCTTGTTGGGACTATGTTTAATGCTGCAGCTCTAGCCCTCCTCAAGTCCCTGTGTGAAGCGTCTAGTAGCCTCTGCATGTCACCAAACCAACGTAAAAGTCTTAAAGCAGTTAGCTCAACTCAATTTATAATTCTTTTTTATACGAGCATGATTATAAAACGCTACGTACCTGGTCACCAGTGTAGGAGTGAGTAGTAGTCATCGTTCCCTTAACGATATCTGTAGATAAATAGCAGTGTTTACAATCAAAGAGTTCGATGTAGATGATAACCGGTTGTACAATACATATGGGTGTACGCAGTTCCGTTCAACTGGTTTTAATGAAAATTATGGGACCTTATGGTTTTCGGAAACCATAAACCAAACCGCTCGGGTTAGATGGGTTGGTTGGTATATGGGTTTGATAGTTCAGTTTTGACGGTTTGAACCGATTTATCTTTTATAATTTTTAAATCATTAGCTTATATTTAAAATTTTAAGTGATAAATATGGTTTTTGATTATAGTTCATATAAATAACTACATATCTAAGAACAAAAATAATGTATACATATCAGTTTGCACAGTCGGTTCCAAGCTTCAAACCGGGCCGTTAAACAAGAAACCCGTCGAAAATGAACCGTTGGAATCTCAAACCAGCAGACTTGCTACAGTTTGATCGGTTTATAGACACCCTTATAGTGTATAGTACAAGTCATTTCTTGTTCGAATTACAAAGCATATGCTTACTGAATTCTTCGTCCATGACCTTCACGAAAGGAGCCAAGCAGTTGGTGGTGCAGGAAGCGTTACTATGTGAACGGTAACATTTCACAAAATCAGATTTTGAAAAATGAAACATGTGTAAACCTTGATTAAAAGTTGCATAAAAACGCACCTAACAATGTTAGCAACATCATGGCCATAGTCCTTCTCGTTGACACCAACAACGTATGTTGGAATGTCAGCACCTTTTGCGGGTGCAGTGATGATCACTTTCTTAGCACCCGCTTGGATGTGCTTGCCTGCTCCTGGCCCGTCCACAAACACCCCCGTTCCCTAGTCGTCACATAAAAAACCATGTTTGGTCCAGATTTTATTTCAAAAAACCCTAAACCTTAAACCCTTAAAACAATGAATATAGAATAAAATAGACATATATACCTCGATAACAATGTCGATACCGAGTTCAGCCCATGGGAGCTTAAGAGGATCTCGGCTAGAAACAACCTTAATCTGCTTTCCATCGACGCTAATCGTCTCGTTATCGACGATCTTAACATCGGCTTTGAAGGTACCCAACATGGAGTCATACTTGAGCAAGTGAGAAGCCTATACACATCTAGCAAACGGTGAAACTAGTGATCAAACTTTGAAAACTTGTACACTTGGCACAATTAATTGCGGTAACGTTGACTTACATTTTTGACACCACCACTATCATTGACCACCACCACTTCGAGTGGCGAGTCTTTCCGGCCGTGCCAGCACCGAAGAAAGTTCCGGCCAATTCGCCCAAATCCATTGATTGCTACCTTCAGTTTTGCAACCGTCTCCACCTTAACAGCAGCTGATCCTACAGCCTGACTTACAATTTTTTTTCCAGTTAATATCCACATTATATATTACTTATATCTATTTATATGTATGCAGTTTATCATATTTTAATATATTGTGGTTGTTATAAACATTTTATGGTGATGATAATTATGTTTATGCTTATTTTGTTTAAGTGATTAACAAGTTTATAATGTTTGGGATTAAATGGTATATGTTCATGAACAAGATCAATTCCTTAATGAACAAACATGAACACAATATATCGTTTAGTTATGTATTCTTGAACAAGCTCAATGCAAAACGAACTAACATGAACAAGGCTTTGCTCGGTTCGATTCGGTTCCTTTACAACCCTACCGACAAATACTCTAGGACATGGTTTTACATGAGACCGAGATTATCGATACCAGAGACAAAGAGAATCATAACCTTGGGAGTAAATTGAGCAGACACAGCATCGAAGAACGACGAGTCTTTAACATACTTGCCGTAGGTGACACTGCCGCTGGATCGTAGGCCGGAGAACTCAGCTACTTCCGATCTCTGCAGATCAAGTTAAAAAAATGAATCTAAACACTACTCAACAACAACAAGCATACCCAGTATATCCGATAAATAGCAAAGCTATGTGGGGACAGAGAGGCTGCTTCCAGACAGACCCCGGCTAAACACTACTCACAGACAGTGAAAGTATAAGAAGTGAGACAGATGATACCTTGATGGAGCATTGGGAAGGAAAAGCAGTTGAGATTGAGGTTTTGGAGGGAAGCCTAGTGATGGTGGGGATTCTTGTGGAAGCCAGAGCTGCATTGGAAGCCATTGTTGATGACTGCAACTGAAAACTTAGAGATCTGTCATCTCCTTGATCAATTTGTATATACAGTTTCTTTGAAGAAGAAATGAGTGGCGGGAGAAATAGATAAGATCATGTTTCCAATCTCAACCACTCAACCATAATATTATCTTTTGATTCTTATTCTTTTTGTTAATCATTAAACTACCCCAAAGAATTGTGGCCACTCGAATTATATGTTTTGTTTTTTAAATTTTAGTTCAAGGATGGTGTTTGAAAATGTTTTTTGGTTTTGACCCGTTCAAAGTGTCATAATCGCGCCCAGTTTAGAAAAAAACTAAAGCACCATAACGAATAAAAACATATATACACCTCCTAAAGAGTCCATAACCTTAACACGATGTCTCCAAGAGCTCCTATATGTCATCAGAGAGGTACTAAGTCTAGCAAATTCGGTCTAATCAACTCATCCCATATCTGCTCGGGTCCGCCTCTGCTAATTCCCGACAAGAACAAACAGACAAACACTCGAAAACATTACATGTATAACAATGTCACAAAAAGGGCAATTTGCATCCACAAATTCATATCTTCAAATACATTTTTAAAGTCAAGATCACAACAGAAAAGGTAACAAAGTCCAATATTATTGAAAAATAAATATATTTTTTAATGACCAAAACACAAAATGTTTTCAAGCAACCGTCTGGGACGTTTCAGGAACAACAGCACCATTTTCGTTTGAATTCTCATCGTCTGATTTTAGCTGAGAAGATACATCGTCAATAGCGTCATTCAGCTGGGCTATTTTTTCTGTCAGTTTTTTGCGCGTTCTCTGGAAATAAAAACGACATCAAATAGGTTAATAATTACTTCAAACAATTAAAATTCTAAAGAATAAAGATTGGTGTCTACCTCCAAAGCCTTTTCTTCATCATAAATGAATGCAGGCAGCTTCCTGAGCAATTCCTTTTTATCAGCTCCAGCTAGTGCCTTGCTAATCTGGTTCAGATCAAAGTTATTGTTTACGTAAACTTGTATGTGGTTTCCCCTTAATAGTACATAAGGCAGTAAGCATCCCAATAATTTAGATGGTAGAACTACCTGAGGTGCATACACACAACCAAGTGTGCCCACAATTAACCCTCCAAGAACAAAGCCACCAACAAATGCACTCCCACTGCTCGATCGTTCACTGGAGATAAGTTTAAACAACCCCTTAGGTAAGTTAGACACAAGACAAATTGTTGGACAACGGGCATTATATATATACAGAGGCATAGGTTAGAAGGGGGGCGCGCGGGGGTGGGGGGGGGCTCGAACTTTTCGCTCAGTAGTATTATGTATGTAGCTTTTATATAGAAATTTTAGGGTATATACGTCTCAACCCCCCCGGTCGGAAATCTCAAGCTTCGCCACTGTATATATACAATAAGAGTTATTTTTACTAAATAAAGTAAAACGACTGTAACTATACAACGTACATCTTTTATCTGATAAACCAGAGTTAAGTGATGCTTACCTGTATACGGCTTGAACAGAAAGTGTCCTTTTAGATGTGTGTAATTGTACATTGCCCGCAAGACTTTGACTTTGACCAAACAACAATTTGGTGCTTTGGTCAAACGACTTCATAGAGGAACCTACTATGAGATAAATGAAACATTAGCTTCCAAAGTTTTTAACCTTTTGCATTATCCTGAATGATTCAAGTAGGAGGTCTGTGCATGAGACATATTCTACATTTGGAAGATCAGGTAAATGATCAAATACATAAGCCTTTCTCTATATTTAACTAGTTTTCCATCAAATTACACCGTTTTTTACTTCACACATCTTTCACTAATGATCACATATCTAATGCATTTATGGTTTTCTGTGACCTCGTTGACAATATTCAGCAATCCGTTGTTGACAGTTATTGCCATAAGTCCGATGATGGACAAAACTAATACCAACATATGTACAGGCCTGGCAAAGTTGACCCACATACTTAGTTTTGGGTTAAGATGGACCATTATTTTAGCATGTTGGGCATCAAAAAAAGGTATGAAAGGGTTGTCATGGATCAAATTTCATAGGATAGAAGACTCCCACGGGTCAGGATGGGTACTGCCAATTTCTTATGACTGCCCACACCTGTCACCACCGGAACCATCCCCACCACCGTAACCAGCACCAACCATCACCTCCGCAACAATCACCATCAACCGTAGCCACCACTGTGTAACTGTCAACCAACGCCACCACCACAGCCACCGTCAACCATCGCCGCCACCACAGCCACAGTCAACCAACGCCACCACCGCAGCCACCGTCAACCATCATCACAAACCCATCCTGACCCAAACCCATTGTGATCCTTTTTTTAATCAGTCCATCCTGACCCAAACCCATCCTAACCCAAACTCATCGTGACCCGACAACCAACCAACCCACCCCAACCCGCCCATTTTGCCACCTCTACATATGTACTACATAGTGATGGATCCTAATATATATATTTAGAAACCAATCTAATCTAATTATTATTATGTGATTTCAACTACAATGTCTAGTTTTAAAAAAAAAAACCAAAGCCAGTGATAGTATCATACATAGGGTATCTCCTCAATAATAATAATAATAATAATAATGAATTTTAGAATCAGAATGGACAATCCATATATAAACAATGCAGATGTTGTTAGGGTTTAAAATGAATACCAGGTGGTGATAAAATCAAGGAATTTGATAGGGCAGCCATCGTTTCCGATTTGCAATAGAGGGAGGGATCACGCCAATGTGGATTATTAGCAGACAGAGAGAGATTAGGGGGTTTTATTTATGTATATTGTCTTCGATGATACCAATGCTTAATGGCGTTGATAATCACGACGCAATTCATTTTCTTTCTATTCAAATCAAACAAATACTTAGGGTGAGGGGGGCACTCCCCTAAGAGGGGAGTCCCCTCTCTTACGCACCACCAATCCTCGTGTGCCACGTCAACTCCCCTCTTAAACTTCCCTAACACCCCAATTTGATGGCGGCACTCCCCTATTAGGTGAATTGTTTTTTTATTCAAAAAAAAAAAAAAAGAGAATCAATGATTGGTTGAAATTTCGGCTGGCCCCACCATATCACCTCCCCTTCTTCGGTGAACTTCCCCCGACCACCCTCCCCGAATTGGGTCACCGCAGGGATGGCGGCGGTGTTCCCGATCGGGGAAAGTGGTCACCGCGGCCACTCCCCGAGTACGCCCCGGACACCCTTAAGGTAGATTAGAATTTGGTCTAACGTTAGGTCACATCAAATGCCAATTTTTTTTTCGATTTGACTTCAAAGGGGTACGGGTGATCCACTAGTGATAGAATTCCATTCCTCGCGACATTCAATCAAGTTTCGCCACGTCATCGAGCTTTATTTCATTACTAGTGATGGATTTTAATGGAAATGCCTATCACTAGTGATGCTTTTTTTTTAAATTATAAATTAACAATAAATACAAATCTTAAATATCTGAACAACAAAACATATCTTTTTGGCTTCAAACGCATTGAATAAACCAACAGAAAAACAGAGCAAAAGAAATCCAAAGCTTCAATAAGCTTGCTGATATAAAATCACTTCTTTTCTGCTTTTTTTGACCCTAAAACCTCTTTTTGCAGTTACAAAACTGAAAAGAAAAGGGTTTAATTCAACCGATTTGAGGCAAAATTGACTGAAATTGAAGCAAAATTGGAACAAAATGATGGAGAAAATAACGTACCGATGATCAATTTTAGGTTTTTTTTGTACAAATTGAAACCCCTTTTGAGGACTAATGGTGATTTGATTGCTCAACTTCTTGCTCTTGTTGTTGTTGCTCTGCTAATTGAAGTTCAACGCGTGATGATGACCACGCGTCATCTAATCCACGCGTGAACAAAACGGGTGGCGGCGATGTTTCACTATCGAAAACGCGTGAACAGTGGTTGGCAACGGGGCGCCCCGAGTCCCCTATGGTGAATTGTCATAACTATTTAGTAAGTTTCTTGTGTTTTTTTTTGCAAATTGGTGAATTGTCTACTAATTTAAAATTATCACCTATGATGATTTGATAAACTAAACATTCATAAACTATTCGTTAACTGTTCAGCAAGAAGTTCATTTATTTAAGTAAACAAACAAACATGAACAATTTTTTTTGTTCATGAAAGAACATTAACAGACGTTTTGTTCAACCATTTATGTTTGTTTAACTATGTTCGTTTATATTCTTTTAAATCTTAAAAAAAATACATAAATAGTTATATTTATATAAATATAATCATTAAACATGATTTCTAACTAGTTATATAAAAATGACTAAGTAGTAATGATGCGTGTGAAGTGTTATATATATTAGGTGTATATTTTAAGTCCTTTAACACTTTTTTAGCCAAGTTTTAAATTTATAAAACACGATATTTACTAACACTAAACACACATATGGGCAAGTGCACCCATCGTGAGCGTAGTATAGTGTTGGTAAGATACCGAGGTCGTCCAAGGACACAAGAGCTTGTAGTACCGTTTATCCTCAACGTCTAATCAAATCAAAAAGTTTAGAAAAATGTTTTAATCTAAGAAAAATAAAAACTAACAAAAATGCTGAAAAATAAAAATAAAAGAAAAAACAGATAGACAAGATGAATCACTTGGCTCCGACTCGTGTATAGTGTAACCTTTGATTATTTCCGCACTTTTGCACTTGTTTAAGAGATTATCTTAGTTATTGTAGTAGGCCCCTCTTTTGAAGGTGACGTTACCCTCAACCCAGTAGTTTGAGTCAGCAATGATACAATCCTAAAGAGTCGGATTATTGAAAGATAATGAATTAAGTTATTAATGCAAATTATGGTAGGCCCCTCTTTTGGAGGTGACGTTACCCTCGACTAAGTAGTCTGAGTCAGCAGGGATACAGTCCTAAATAGCCGGGTTATAGTATTAATAGTAGTTTAACTTATGAGGGGATCAAAGAGTTTGGACCCCCGCCATCCAATACCGTTAAGTATTGAAGGAGGTCCTACTAAATTTGACCCAGGTCCATTGCAGGACCTCTAAACGCTGAACAATGGCAAGACTTTTACCAAACCGTTCCCTTAACCCCCGACCAGGTAGCCAACATACCTCCATATAGACCGTGGAGATATGAATGGTGAAAATCTTTTATTTTATATAGACAATAAAATAATGTCAAGACACCACGGACAAACGATAAGGAAGAATCACCTTCAACATAAGAAACTAGTTATTAAAGTCATTAATTCAAAACCAAGTAAAACGTGCGAAAAGATTAGAAATAAAAAGTATTACACTAGACACTTGTCTTCACCAAGTGATGTAAGAGACTTAGGCAAACATGGCCTTGATTGTCAAGAACTCTTACGATCAATCTTGGATCCCGAGACGACTCACACACTCTATGATGGACAATGGATGATGGTGGTGGATGATGGTGTTATGGTGGTGGTGGGTGGTGGGTGAAGTGTGAGAGAGGTGGTGTGCCAAGGGATGGTTTGAGCTTGAGCCAAACACTCCTATTTATAGGCTGAACAGAAGCTCGGGCACGGCCCCGTGTCCAGTGGGCACGGCCCCGTGTCCACATCCTCTCTTTCTTCATTTAATGCAGCTTGTCTTTATTAGTTGACCACGCCCCCGTGTCCGCTGAGCACGACCCCGTGTGCAGAAGAATCTTTGTACTATGAAGATTTGCCTAGATTGTGCGAATCTTATAGTTGACCACGACCCCGTGTCCACTGAGCACGGCCACGTGGTGGGCAATAGAAGCTTCTACCACTTTGTCTTTTCTGCTGACACTTGGGCACGCCCCCGCGCTGGCTGAGCACGGGGCGTGTTCAGTCTTCTGTCTTCTTGTTTTGCTTGGGAAGATGCTGTCGTGGGGTCGGGCATGTCACGTTTGTTCATTTTCTTGTATTTATGTTAGATTTTGCTGTCTTTTTTGCTTCTTTTGTTAATTTGAGCTCATTTAATCCTGAAAATACAAAAGGAAGACAAAAGCACACTTTTTCCAACATTAGTACTAAAAAAGGGTTAGTTTTATGCCACAATTGATGTAATTTATATGTTGCATTTTGCACACATCAAATACCCCCACACTTGAATCTTTGCTTGTCCTCAAGCAAAACTCTTTATAATGTGGCTTTACACTCCCAAATGGAATGGGTAGAGAAGAAGGTTTTTGGGCTTGTCATAGAGTGTCGGGATTTCCAAGATTCTTTATTTAGTTTTATTTTTATTTATTTACAATCCTATTCGTCATGATTTATTTAAAACTTTTCATAAGGGAAATTACTTATTAGGGCATAACATGCCTCTTTAAAATTCTATTTATATACAAGTTCACATACCTCACGGGGATCACTCAACACTCGGCCGAAAATGTATTTTTGTGGATCACTCGAGAGCGGCATGGAACTTACTCCTACCATAGGCTTGCCAAGCAATCAATCCTCCTCCTTTTTAACTTACATACCTTTGTAAATATCAAGAGGACTTTTTGGGTGAAGGGTTAGGCTTGGGTTAAAGGTAGGTGATTGGGTTAGTGGTTAGTAGAAAAAGGGCGAAAAGCGTAACAAGCGTCGGTTTTCGTAAGACTTTTTATTTTTTGTAACTTTTATTTTGATGAAGCTATTATTCAAACAAAGTTATTTTTGATGAACTTGTTTGTTTATTTTCTTTTGCTTCATCATCAACACATTTTTTTTTAAAGTCATACGAAAAACCGAGCTAGTTACTAAAACAAAGGGTTAAAAATGAAAAAGGTTTTGGTGGGTAAAAGGGTGTTTGGTTTGGGTTATGAAATGAAAAGGTTTAGGCTCAAAGGGGCTAACTAGGGGGATTTTGGGTAGGTGGTAAAAAAAATGGTGTAGAAATAAAAAGGGTTAGTCCTAATGCCTCCATCATTTACTTACTCGGGTTTAAGTTGGTAAGGACCGGGAATGTATCGTCATGGCAAGTTTTAGAGTCGTAAGAACCAAGCGGCTATTCACACAAGAAACGAAAAATGAGCATTTAGTCTAATGATATGTAATTGTATGCTCAATAAAGGTTCAAAACTCACTTTTGTGGGAATGGGTTTTTTATGTGATCAAGTATATATAATCAAATTTTAACTAAGCTTGTCATGCCTTTTCATAATTTTCTTATGTTGGTTCTTTTTATCACGACGCTATCGGTTGTAAATTCGTAAAAATATAACCTTTTTAGAACTTGAAATTCCCAAGTTAAACCTAGACAAGTAAAAAAAATAAAAAAATTGAAAATTTTTGAAAAAAATTTGGGGTGATTAGCGGTTCCAATAGAGTTTTGTGTAAGGCTTGTATTTAGGACTTTGCAAGATTCAAGGTTTTAGCATCCCCCCACACTTAAATTACACATTGTCCTCAATGTGTCCCAAAAATAAGTTTTAGGTTGATTGAATGTGTAAAAATGTGTAAAAAGCAAAAAAATTGTGTTACTGGGCACTAGACACGGCCCCGTGCCTGGTGGGCACGACCCCGTGTTCAGGTGCCAGTAACGAAAACTTACAGAAGGTGGACACGGGGGCGTGTTGGGTGGACACGTCCCTGTGTCTGTCAAAGTCTGCAGAATTAAAACAAACAGTAGGTTCAGGGGAGTGGGCACGGGGGCGTGTCGGCTGGACACGGCCCCGTGTGGACAATCTGCAAGGTTGAAAAACAGGTTTCTTTCTTCGGTTTTCCTGTCCCGACTTTAGTAGTACTAATGCTTAGTACTCTAAGTCTCGTATGTACCTGCTTAATCAATAAACACCATACCTCACCATAGCAAACATCCTAATTTTACCAAGTTCAACATCCATGTCAAAGTTAAAAGAAAAATAAATGCAGAAAATAAAAGAAGTTAGGGAAAGTAAATTGTTCAACACTTGGCACGCAGGCCTCAAATTGTTCAAGATGGAAAAGGTTAACCTGGGGAATCACCAACCAACCGCTTCTTCCTCTGCTCCTCTCGCCTAATCCATGTCCTCGTCTTCATCATCATCATCCCCACCATGGCCAGCTATGTACTCCCGGATATTTCCAATATCATCTTGGATATCTGATATGTTTCTCTCGATCGCCCCAACCCGGTTGTACGTGTTGCTTGCCATATTGTAGGTGTTCCTGGTGCACATGAGGTTTTCCTGCAACAAATCATGTAAACTTTGAAAGTTAGGAAAACCGCCTCCTGAGGAGGAGGATTGGCCTGGATCCCCATGGGGCTGGTATTGGTACTGATGATGTTGTGGAGCGTGGAGGACAAGTGCTTCTTGCGGGTTCCATGCATGACCTTGCATCCTTTGAAAGCTTACCGTCCCGTCTTCAGCCTCATAAATTAGGTTCATTGAGCGGCAGATGTGTATATCTACCCTACCCGACCATGGGCTCCTTTCAAATGACCTAGGTATGCGGGTGAAGTGCATGAAGAGACGGTACACCCATCCCCCAAAGAAGATAGGGGTCGGTGCACTAGCAAGGCGGTTATGATGCATGTTTCAGAACATGAGGAACGGAACATCGAGCGGCCTGCGGTTATGGATGCAGTGGAGGACAACCAAATCTCTTAACCCAACGACGCCACCGCTATCGTGTCTTTGACTAATAGAGTAGCCAAGGAGCCTATGGATGTATCTGTAGAGCGGATCCCTCAACTTCGTGCTCTTAGTGCTGCTCGGATTGTAATACCCTTCACCAATCTGAGCCCACGCGGCTTGGCGATCGTTTTCACCTATCTCTCGCATCCCTCCAGTATTTTCCTCGTTACCTGCATCTTCTTCCGCATACAACCCGAAAATCAACCCAAATTGTGCCATAGAGATCGAATATTTAGTTCCGCCACATCGGAATGCTACCCCATCATTGTCGAATGGGTCGCACCCTGAGTTGAACGTGAAGGTGCTATAGAATTCCAAAGTGCATTCGTGGACGGAACGGAGTCGAGTTGTTAAAGCGACTCTTAGTGGTCCTGTGACAAGGTTGTTGAAGCGGTCGAGTTGGTTCACCAATGATAACAAATCCGTGCATGCTTGCCTTGGGTATTCCTCTGGCCTTGTCTGAAGTACTTCGTATCTAGCCCTCTCATCGAGCTCATTTGCGTTAAATCTTGTGAACTTCCTTGCCATCTGAAAGAATACACCAAAAGTTAGCACGAAACATTAGCATTTTCGGACAAAACTGCTAACAGTGGTCTGGACACGACCCCGTGTTCAGTGGACACGGCCCCGTGTCCAGGCGTCTGTTACACAAAAATTCCATATTTCGACCCGGTTTCGAAAACTTGAAAATTTTTGGTCCTATAGGAGCAATTTTCCCCGAAATTGAAACCCCAAGCGCCGTTTTCCCAAAATAACCCGTTTACCCTATCAATTTTATCTTTTTCAGTTCAAAAACAAGGGTTTGGGGTTTTTATGAGAAATCGGGCGAATTTATGAACAATACAAGTGGATTTACTTCCCATAACACTAATCTAACTAAATGCAAACAGATCTAAACAAAAATTTGAGGTTCGATCCGGATGAACTTCAAGAACCCTAGATTTTTCCCCAAATTTTTTGTGTTTTAACTACATGCAAGTAACTAATCTAACTACTAATGATGTAAGAATCATACCTTGACGTTGTTAGAACAAAAGGAGACGTCGAAAATCTATGGAAAATCGCCTGGAACCAGAGCTTTTTCGGGGAAACGGGGCGTGTGGAATGTTGTAACTGTTATGAAAAAGGGGATATATCCCGACTGCAGTGCGGACACGGCCCCGTGTCCAGCGGACACGGCCCCGTGCCGAGCAAAGTTTTGAATTTTTTTTATGCTCGTGTGAGTGCCCTTGTTTCCCATAAGCTTTGGTTAGAAAACTTACCGCTTTAGACATCATCCCGATCGTTCGTAACTTACCAGGTATGACGATGGTTTCATTCTTCAACCGTTTGAAGCGAGATCTCCTCCTCTTCATCCTCAATGAATCCTTGATAGAGTTTCAGCCGTTGGCCATTGACTTTGAATGGAGGCCCATTTCGAGATTTAATTTCTACTGCACCGTGTGGGAAAATATGGGTGACGGAAAAAGGTCCTGACCACCTAGACTTTAATTTACCAGGAAATAATCGAAGTCGTGAATTAAACAAAAGAACTAGATCTCCTACTCGAAATTCATTAGGTTTAATATGTTTGTCATGCAAATTTTTCATTCTTTCCTTATAAATTTCGGAGTTTGAGTATGCATAATTCCTAAATTCGTCTAATTCATTTAATTGACAAAATCGATTTTTACCAGCAAATTCTAAATCTAAGTTTACATTTTTGATTGCCCAATAGGCTTTGTGTGCAATTTCTACTGGCAAGTGACAACTTTTTCCATAGACTAGCTTATATGGGGTTGTACCTATTGTTGTTTTATATGCAGTTCGAAAAGCCCATAAAGCATCATCTAATTTATCTGCCCATTCCTTTTTATTTAACCCTACGGTTTTTTCGAGTATTCGTTTTAAACCTCTATTAGTCACTTCGGCTTGTCCGTTTGTTTGAGGGTGATATGCTGTTGAGACCCGGTGATAGACCCCATATCTTGTTAAAAAAATTTCAAGTTGATGGTTGGAAAAATGAGTACCTCTATCACTTATTAATGCTTTAGGTGTGCCAAAACGAGAGAATAATTTCTTCAGAAATCTTACCACGACTCTTCCATCATTCGTTGGAAGTACCTCGGCCTCGACCCATTTAGACAAGTAGTCTACTGCCACAAGTATATATTTGTTTCCTTTCGACGATGGGAAAGGTCCCATAAAGTCGAGTCCCCACACATCAAAAATTTCACAAACAAGAATGCCATTTTGTGGCATTTCGTTTTTGGAAGAAATATTACCTGTTCTTTGGCAAGCATCACATGTTTTGAAAAGACTTTGGGCGTCTTTGTAAATGGTTGGCCAATAAAATCCTGAATCAAATACCTTTCGTGCGGTACTAGCGGCACCATGATGCCCTCCGTATGGACCTTCAAGACAATGGCGGAGAATTCTTCGTCCTTCGGTACCATGTACGCATCGTCGGACGAGTTGGTCGGCACACATTTTGAAAAGATATGGATCTTCCCAAAAATAGTGTTTCACATTGGCAAAGAATTTTTTTCTTTGATGATGTGGCCAACCTTTTGCGACTATACCGCTAGCTAGGTAGTTAGCATAGTCAGCGTACCATGGTTCTTCCTTATATTCCACCATTTCCAGGGACTCAGTCGGGAATTTTTCGTTGATTTGCTCGTCCCTGGTTGCCTCCAAAGCTGGGTCTTCCAAGCGCGAAAGATGATCTGCTGCGGTATTTTCTGCTCCTCTTTTATCTTTGATTTCGATATCAAATTCTTGGAGGAGTAGAATCCACCGAATCAAACATGGTTTTGCGTCCTGCTTTTTGAAGAGATATCGAATGGCTGCATGATCTGTATAGACTATAGTTTTAGAAAGAACAAGATAAGAACGAAATTTATCAAAAGCAAATACCACAGCTAGTAATTCTTTTTCAGTTGTTGTGTAATTTTCTTGTGCATCATTAAGTGTTTTACTAGCATAATAAATTGGGTGGAAATGCTTTTCTTTTCTTTGTCCCAAGACAGCTCCAACTGCAAAGTCACTAGCATCACACATGATTTCGAAAGGAAATTTTCAATCAGGCGCTATCATGATAGGTGCATTGACTAACATTTCCTTTAGGGTTAGAAATGCTTGATTGCAATCCTTGTCAAAGATGAAAGGGGCATCTTTTTCAAGTAATTTTGTTAGAGGCCTTGAGATTTTAGAAAAGTCTTTGATAAACCGCCTATAAAATCCGGCATGCCCTAGGAAACTTCTGATAGCTCTTACGGAGGATGGAGGTGGTAATCTAGAAATGGTATCTATTTTGGCTCGATCCACCTCCATTCCTTCGCTTGAGATCTTATGACCGAGTACTATTCCCCCCGTTACCATGAAATGGCATTTTTCCCAATTAAGGGCGAGGTTAGTTTCCTCACATCGGGATAGCATTCGTTCAAGGTTATCGAGGCAGTGGTCGTATGAATCCCCAAAGATAGAAAAGTCGTCCATGAAGACTTCCATTGTCTTTTCTACCATGTCGTGGAAAATGGCTACCATGCAACATTGGAATGTTGCGGGGGCATTACATAGAACAAACGGCATGCGTCGATAAGCAAAAGTTCCATAGGGACATGTGAAAGTTTTCTTTTCTTGGTCTTCGGGTGCTATCGAGATTTGAAAGTAACCTGAAAAACCATCCAAGAAACAATAAAATTTATGACCGGATAATCTTTCTAACATTTGATCAATGAAGGGTAAAGGAAAGTGATATTTTCTTGTTGCTTCATTTAATCGTCTATAATCTATACATACTCTCCATCCTGTGACGGTTCTCATGGGTATTAATTCATTTTTTTCGTTAGTTATCACCGTCATACCTCCTTTCTTTGGAACTACTTCGACGGGACTTACCCAAGGGCTATCGGAGATAGGATAGATAAGTCCGGCGTCAAGTAATTTGATGACTTCGTTTTTAACCACTTCTTGAACATTTGGATTTACTCGTCGTTGTGGTTGTATTACCGATTTGTAGTCATCATTCATTAAAATTTTGTGCGTACACATGGAAGGGCTAATTCCTTTTATGTCTACAAGTTTCCAAGCGATCGCGTTTTTGTGTTTTTTCAAAAGACTAATTAATTTTTCTTTTTCTAAGCTATCTAATTTAGACGAAATAATTACAGGTAAATTACCATCTTTGTCTAGAAAAGCATATTCCAAACCTTTTGGAAGTTCTTTGAGCTCAAGTGGTGGGTCTTTAGGAGACTCCTTATTTGGTTGCTCATTTTGATCAAGAACTTTAAAAGTTTGTTCTATGGCGACCTCTTCTTCAACAAAGTGGTCAATCTCTTCACCTGTATCGGGTGGTTCATCTTCATCTTCAATTAGGGGGTCATTATTGCCGAATGGATATTTCATCGACCGTTCAAGATCGACACTTCTTTTAAATGCCCCTAATTGAAGAGGTAGATTGTTGAACTTCCGGTTTTTCAAAGCTTCGTGAGTTTTTACAAATGGTCGTCCCAACACTAGAGGAGCGTCATCGAGGATGACAAAGTCGGTCGGGATTACCATTTGATTTGTTTGAACCACTACATCCTCAACTACACCGATTGATTTTATTACTTTCCGATTGGATAGAAAAATGGGTATTTGAAGTGGAGAAAAATCACTAATACTTAATTTTTTGAAAATGTAGTTAGGCATCATGTTAACACAAAGATCTTTATCAATTGTGACATTACTAATAAATGAATTTTGAAAGAAACATGGAACCGGTGTAATGTTAATTTCAAATGGGTCTTCTTTTATTAGTGAGGGTTGATCATTAGTTAACTTAACACTTACCGTTTCGTCAATTTTAGTGTTAGTGTTTAACTCTTTTAAAAACTTAGCAAGAGTGGGTACTAAACAATGATTTTCGAAAGAAGGTGACAAGAGATTAATTTCTTCAAAATTAGACTCTTCTTGAATTTTAACGTTGTCGGACTCACATTCTTCGTTGTTTAACTCATGTGTCGGTTTTTCACTTGTTTGTTCTTCCATTTTTACACTTTCAGTTATCTCTTCCTTTTTTAATTCTTCTCTTGCGCGGGACTCCTCTTCCCTTGCGCGAGATTCTTTTATATAGCGATCGATAACTCTAAGGTGTTCTAATATCCTATTGGTCACTTCGGTTATAGAAAAAGAATCAGGATTTTCAAAGCTTGAATCCGGTTGTTCGATCCTTTGTTCCTCATAATACCCATATGAAGTAGATGGTTCACACCATTGTTCTTCATTGTAAGCATATGATGGATAAGGGTCGTAATTTTGATTTTCATAATACTCATATGAGGTGGGTTGTTCACGCCATGGTTCCTCATAATAAGCATACGAAGGTGGTGGCTCATATCTTGGTTCCTCAAAGTATGAGTATGAAGGCTCATACCTTTGGTCTTCATAGGATGTGTATGAAGTTGATGGCTCGTACCTGGGTTCCTCATAGTAGGTGTATGAATTGGATAGTTGATATGAGTGATTATATTGAACCGAGTGCGGATTTCTACAATTAGTGCAATAGTTACTCCTATAATCATCATCCTCACAGGTGTAGTTGTAACCTCCTGAGTATTGATCCATGAGAATCACTCAGCAGACCACAACCAAGTCTCGAGATCAGAAAACAAAAATAAAAACGGAAACAGAGGCTGGACACGGCCCCGTGTTCAGTGGACACGGCCCCATGTACAGAATCTGTATCTGGGCGTTTTAATTAAATTTGCTGATCTAGTTGAGCACGGGGCGTGTTCAGTGAGCACGGCCCGTGTTCAAGTTACTATTACTGGGTGTTTTTATGAAAATGTGCAGCACGGCCCCGTGTTCAGTGAGCACGGCCCGTGTTCAGGTTACTGTTAATGCAAAACTAAACTAAAATGCAGAAAAATGCGCGCGTTTTAAAAAGGTTTTGAAAAACTGATTAGGCCGTCGATTTTAAGCTTTCTTAAAATCCTTGTGTCCCCGGCAGCGGCGCCAAAAACTTGATGCGTGTGAAGTGTTATATATATTAGGTGTATATTTTAAGCCCTTTAACACTTTTTTAGCCAAGTTTTAAATTTATAAAACACGATATTTACTAACACTAAACACACATATGGGCAAGTGCACCCATCGTGAGCGTAGTATAGTGTTGGTAAGATACCGAGGTTGTCCAAGGACACAAGAGCTTTTAGTACCGGTTTATCCTCAACGTCTAATCAAATCAAAAAAGTTTAGAAAAATGTTTTAAGCTAAGAAAAATAAAAACTAACAAAAATGTTGAAAAATAAAAATAAAAGAAAAAACAGATAGACAAGATGAATCACTTGGTTCCGACTCGTGTATAGTGTAACCTTTGATTATTTCCGCACTTTTGCACTTGTTTAAGAGATTATCTTAGTTATTGTAGTAGGCCCCTCTTTTGAAGGTGACGTTACCCTCAACCCAGTAGTTTGAGTCAGCAAGGATACAATCCTAAAGGGTCGAGTTATTGAAAGATAATGAATTAAGTTATTAATGAAAATTATGGTAGGCCCCTCTTTTGGAGGTGACGTTACCCTCGACTAAGTAGTCTGAGTCAGCAGGGATACAGTCCTAAATAGCCGGGTTATAGTATTAATAGTAGTTTAACTTATGAGGGGATCAAAGAGTTTGGACCCCCGCCATCCAATACCGTTAAGTATTGAAGGAGGTCCTACTAAATTTGACCCAGGTCCATTGCAGGACCTCTAAACGCTGAACAATGGCAAGACTCTTACCAAACCGTTCCCTTAACCCCCGACCAGGTAGCCAACATACCTCCATATAGACCGTGGAGATATGAATGGTGAAAATCTTTTATTTTATATAGACAGTAAAATAATGTCAAGACACCACGGACAAACGATAAGGAAGAATCACCTTCAACATAAGAAACTAGTTATTAAAGTCATTAATACAAAACCAAGTAAAAAGTGCGAAAATATTAGAAATAAAAAGTATTACACTAGACACTTGTCTTCACCAAGTGATGTAAGAGACTTAGGCAAACATGGCCTTGATTGTCAAGAACTCTTACGATCAATCTTGGATCCCGAGACGACTCACACACTCTATGACGGACAATGGATGATGGTGTTATGGTGGTGGTGGGTGGTGGGTGAAGTGTGAGAGAGGTGGTGTGCCAAGGGATGGTTTGAGCTTGAGCCAAGCACTCCTATTTATAGGCTGAACAGAAGCTCGGGCACGGCCCCGTGTCCACATCCTCTCTTTCTTCATTTAATGCAGCTTGTCTTTATTAGTTGACCACGCCCCCTGTGTCCGCTGAGCACGACCCCGTGTGCAGAAGAATCTTTGTACTATGAAGATTTGCCCAGATTGTGCGAATCTTATAGTTGACCACGGCCCCGTGTCCACTGAGCACGGCCCCGTGGTGGGCAATAGAAGCTTCTACCACTTTGTCTTTTCTGCTGACACTTGGGCATGCCCCCGTGCTGGCTAAGCACGGGGCGTGTTCAGTCTTCTATCTTCTTGTTTTGCTTGGGAAGATGCTGTCGTGGGGTCGGGCATGTCACGTTTGTTCCTTTTCTTGTATTTATGTTAGATTTTGCTGTCTTTTTGCTTCTTTTGTTAATTTGAGCTCATTTAATACTGAAAATACAAAAGGAAGACAAAAGCACACTTTTTCCAACATTAGTACTAAAAAAATGTTAGTTTTATGCCACAATTGATGTAATTTATATGTTGCATTTTGCACACATCAAGTAACTAGGCTTCCTAGTAACAAAAAATTGAGTTTTCAATTTAAACTTATCCAAATAATTACTAATTATATAAAAATTTACTTTATATTTGTTTATGTTCGGTCAGTTATGTTCATTTGTGTTTGTTATGTTTTTAAAATTATATTCGTATAAGTTTTTCCGTGGATGTTCGTGAATTGTTCGTTTAGCTATTAAACGAACGAACATGAACATGTTCATTTTCTTAATGAACGAAAATGAAAAGAAAATGTGTTCGATTATATGTTCGTGTTTGTGTTCGATTATAATTCAATGAATGAACATGAATATGTCTGTTTTCGTTTTTGTGTGATTCATTTACATACCTAATTGTGGTTGTGATGCAAAATCACAAAGTTGGGGTTTTTTAGTTTTTTATGAATTTGAAACTATAAAACATAATTTTTGGAATTTGATAGTGTTTGTGAAATGTGTTATCTTATTATTCTTACACCTAATAACATGTACAAAGTGAATAATTTGGGGTTTGTACCAAGAAAAAATATGTATATAAGGATTTTGGTTGAATTGGGAAAAAAATTATTGCTCACAATTGGAATTTTTATTAACTTTTGCAAGTTTAATAATATTATAACACTAATTAATTTTTATACATTTTCAATTTTTTATGTTATCCTGTAAATTAATAATACAAACTTATGAATAGTGCTTTTATATTAATATATATATATATATATGATTAGGTTCATTTGTGAACAACATCTTCATAGTGAACTGTGTGAACTAATCAGGACCATTGATTTCCTTTTTAGCTGTTAAGTGTAGGTTTGTAATTATACAAGACCTTTACTTTAATCATTGAATTTCAGTTACACTTTTAATTTTGGTAGTTTTCTTAAATTGCATAATTATCGTCTCTATCTCTCTTAATTCAAAATAATGGATTTTTTAATTGCATATAAATGCAAGAATGGATTGTTTACAGAACCTTTGATTACATATTTTTTTACTTTTGGATTAAATATTCAATTTTTTTACAATTGCATATCCATGATTATTCTTCATCTACTTATCATGAATTTTGTGTGATAATGTACACTTGTTCTGAACATAGGTGTGATAATGTACATATGTGTACATACGTGTTAAGAATATGACTTGTTAATGTACATATACGTATATACGTGTTGAGACTGTTATGTACATATATGTACAATGCCAAACAATCATCTCAGATACTTGCTATACACATATGTACCATGTTGAACAACCATATCATTAACTTCTTTTTTAGACGTATATTATGAATGTACATATGTGCAAATTACAAATCGGACATGTACACTTAAAGAAGATGACCAAATGGAACAATATTTGTTAATGTACATATATGTACATACGTTTTTAAATTGTGAATACGTATAATACATATATGTACATTTACTTCTATAGTGTTTTTTAATCATGTTCTAGACGGAACAATATATTATGTAATGGTTATATTTGTTAATTGGTGAGAGAAAAAAATGAGAGAGAATGTAATTAATTATTTAATTTGAGAGAGAAGTAGTTAACAGTCTAGCTCTATACCCTTTTCATTTACTTTTTACATATAAATAATTACAAAGCTGCCATTATTAAAATTTCCAAGATCTAAACAATTAACGGATCATATTAGTTCACACAGTTCACTCTCAACCTAATGTTCACTCTAGAACCCTAGAAAACTATCATTTATTTTTTACATATAAATAATTACAACCTAATATAGAGTAGGAGTTGGGTGGAAAATCTATTTTTCCTAGAAAGTCTAGGAAGCAATGAGAATTGGACATGTGGCATTGAGTTATTTTAACTAAAAGGGCAACTATTTAATTTCACATTTTAATTTTATTTTTGGAATTTATTTTTCATTAACTAACATTCCATGATTTTCGGAATTTTTGTTGTTTTCGAATTCAAATCTGGAGGTCAATGTGTTTATCTGGAAAACTATCAGCAGGTCTTGGTGATATGTTTTACCAGTCAGAGAGGTTGAAGTCAGTGTGTTTTAACACTCTGAAGTCAATATATAATCAGGTTGTGTTTTAACAGTTCTTTTGCATTTTTAACACTCTGAATGTGTTTTATGTTGTTGTATATGTCACATTACATCACATTGTGTTTTTTGATGATTAAATTACATCATAATGTGTTTTACAACAGGTTGTTTTATACTGAAGTTTAACAAATCTGATTGTGTTTTAAGTCAGCAAATTTGCTGGAGGATTCTTGATATTGTGTTTTAAAAGCAAGCAGATTTCTTGACATTGTGTTTTAACAGCAAGCAGATTTCTTGACGCTGTGTTTTAACAGCAGCAGATTTCTTGAATCTGTGTTTTAACAGCAAGCAGATTGCTGGAGGATTCTTGACATTGTGTTTTAACAGCAAGCAGATTTCTTGACATTGTGTTTTAATAGCAAGCAGATTTCCTTGACGCTGTGTTTTAACAACAAGCAGATCGCTGGACATTATGTTTTAACAGCAAGCAGATTTCTTGACGCTGTGTTTTAACAGCACGCAGATTTCTTGATGCCGTGTTTTACCATCCATGCTAGTAATCCTTCCATTTATCAAGAACGACTCAGAAACCACGGTACAAGCCTCTCTACAATCATCAATTAAAACAGTAAAAACGCAGCCAAGTTACAAGCAGATTACGACCGAAAACGTATATGCACTTCAAGAACTTTAATCATAACACAAGATATGAATACCTAGTGAAGAAAAAGGGTATGAACAAGCTTTGGAACCGAAATCTGAATGCTTTTTGGGGTCCTGTTTTGCATCGCCAGCAGCAAGGGGAAAGAGATCGGTTTAGAGAGGGAGAGAGAGAGATAGAGAGAAAGAAGGGGAAATCGCATGATTTTAGGGATTTGGTTATTGATATGGCAGTTTCTTGACTTATTTAAAACACTTCCAATTACCAAAATACTCTCACTATATTAAAAGTCTATAATTATATAACTCAGATATTACGAAAATGCCATCCATTTGATCTAAGCCATTAAACACACCAATCGGATGGCCCAGATCGCTTCCTAGACTTTCTAGGAAAAACACACTTTCCGCAGGAACCCTACTCTATATATATATAGGGGGCCGCTAAAATGAAAATCACCTCCAGTTATAAGAACCGAGAGAACCACTTTCCAACCATTAGATATTCAAGATGGATGGATGAGATTAAAAGTAATTAAAACTAATATTAAATATTTTTTGTCTTATTATGTTTTTAATATTTTAATGCAAAAGGATAGTTTAGTAAATTTACTTTTTTTTTTGTCTTTTTCTTTATTGTTTTTTATTACTTTTTTTGTATTATTATATTACTTGTTTTTTTAAAACAGAATTTTTATTAAAAACCATTTTAGATCCAGATTTTTAAACAAAAACAATTTTTTGCACGCCGTTTTTAAGCCCGACATTTTCACACGCCGTTTTTTTTACGCCAGGTTTTACGCGTCGTTTTTTTACCGCGCCGTTTTTAAGCCCCGCTTTTACGCGCCGTTTTTTACGCCCCGCTTTTACGCGCCGTTTTTTACGCCCCGCTTTTACGCTCCGTTTTTTACGCCCCGCTTTTACGCGCCATTTTTTACACCCAGTTTTTATGCGCCGTTTTTGCGACCTTTACACGCCGTTTTTTTATGCCCGGTTTTACGCGCCGTTTTTCACGTCCCGTTTTTTCGCGCCGTTTTTACCCCCCCGTATTCACGCCCCTTATTTACCCGTCGTTTTATCACCAGGTTTTTTACAAGCCATTTTTTATGCCCCGTTGTTATGCGCTGATTTTTTTACAAAAAAACAATTTTTGTCATGATTTTTTTACAAAAAAACGTTTTTACGAGCCGTTTTTTACGCCCCCCGTATTTACGCGTCGTTTTATGACCCAGTTTTTTTACGAGCCGTTTTTTACGCCCCGGTTTTATGCACCGTTTTTACACCTCGTTTTTGACGTGCTTTTTTTTACGCGCCGTTTTTTACGCCCCGTTTTTTTCTCCCCGTATTTACACGCCGTTTTTTACACACACGTTTTTAGATTTTTTTTACGGTTTTAAACTTTTTTTACGAAAACTTTTTTTACGGTTTTAAACTTTCTTTTTACAAAAAAAAACTTTACAATATTTTTTATAAAAACTTTTTAACAAAAAATAAAAATTTATACGAATTTTTTTTATGTTTTTAACCTTTTTTTACAAAAACTTTTTTTTACACATACAGTTTTTTAAACTTTTTTACGTTTTTTTTACGAAAACATTTTTTTACGGTTTTAAACTTTTTTTTACCAAAACTTTTTTACCAAATTTTTTTACAAATTTACTTTTTCATAAAAACTTTTTTTACAAAAGACAAAAAATTTATACGAAGACTTTTTTACGGTTTTAACCTTTTTTACGAAAATCTTTTTTTACACACACGTTTTTAAACTTTTTTACATTTTTTACGAAAACTCTTTTTACGGTTTTAATTTTTTTTTAACAAAAACTTTTTTACAAAGTAACAAAAAGAGGAAAGAGAAATGTGAAGAGAGAGAAATTGAAAATAATTTAAAAATAGACTTTAATGAGTAGAGAGAGATGATTTGATGGTTTTGATTAAATGACTATATTACCCTTTTGGTTGTCATTATCTGATTGGTGAAAAGTGGTTCTCGCGATTCTTACAACTGGGGGTGGTTTTTATTTTAGCGGCCCTATATATATATATATTAATACTTTTATTATTTTAATATTATAATGCTAATTAATTTTTATACATTTTCAATTTTTTCTTAACTTTAATATGACGCCATATCTGGCAACAACAACATATATAACACAATTCATACAAAAAAATTTCATATGTTTAAATCAATCTGTTAAAAACACCATGTAACAGTATACATAACACCATACATACAAAAAAAAATCATATCTTTAACTCAACGTATTTAATAACACCACATAACACCATAGCTGGAAAGACTAATATACATAACACCATGCGAATGCTTAACTCAATATGCTTAAAAACACCATAACTGAAAAGACCAATATACATAACACCATATAACACCATATCCAATTAAACATGAACCATATAACACCCTATCTAATAAAAACACCATGTCCAACAACAGCAAACACAATCTTCATAGCTGTAACAACCCGACTTTCTGAAGTCAAAGTCAAAGTCAGGTCGTTACTCAGATCTGTCTTTTCTTGCTTAATTATTGCTTGTACTCTCAAGATCTCGATTATCGCTAAGGGTTCTCACTATGTTTTAAATTATGTTTTACAACGCATTCACAACGCTTATTCAAAACACAGTTAACGCATTTAAAACGCTCTTTATCACATTGTTACCTCACGCTATCACAACGCATCGCAAACTTGAAACACAGCTATTGGTATTGTTCTATGTGTATGTTATTATGAGCTTTACTTGTGTGTGCCTCGTATATGTTTTGGGATGTTATTCGCAAACGCAATCGCAACTCTATCGCAACGCAATCTCATCGCAACTCAAAACGCATATTTATTTTTATGTGTTATGTTATTTGTGTAACTACTAGTTTAATGCTATCGCAACGCTTACTCGCAACTCGCTTAAACGCAACGCTCAACGCACGAAACGAAAGTTGGAAAACCAACTCGCACAAGCCCGTCTGATCGAATGACCACTCGGTCGAATGATCATCCGACCGGATGACCATCCGATCGGATGGCCATCCGATCGACTGGCCATCCGACCCACGCACACTGCACCTCCTTATCTCTCTCTCACCTATAAATACTCGCCTATCACATCAAATGTTCACTGATGTGACAGCTCTATCCGACCAACTCGCTCTCAAGCTCTTTTCTCTCGATTCAAGGCTATTTCCATAAGTTTTCTTCCTAAATCTTGTACTTCCATCATCAATACACGTATCTTCATCATCTTCTCCACTGAAAGCACTGATTTCCACCATGAAATTGCCTGATTTGGACTGCTTTAGGGTGACGTCACCTCGGTTTCTTATGAATACTCTAGTGTGACCTTATCTCATCAAGATTTGTCCAGATCTAAAGGATTTCCACGCTATTTTACATAAATCTCAACAAGTTTCAACAATTATCAACAGTTTTCAAACTTTTCTTCAACATTCTTCACTTTTTACTCAAGACCGATGGAATCTAGGCTCATTCAGGCTCTCTACTCATATTCTAGTTGAGAACCGGTCTGAAAACAGGTTTCCATCGAAGAAGACGACCGATTCACGGGTTGAGCATGAAATCTCATCAGAGACAGTTAGTCTGATCGAATGGGGTGGTTCCCATCCGATCGATTGAGCTGGACTTGGTGTGGTTTCCGTTGTTTGACACGCCGTCTCCATTAAACAGCAAAACTTTTTAACTTAACTTATTTTACAAAGTTTCAAACAAAAGAGTTACTCAATCGAATAGCCATCCGATCGGATGACCATCCAATCGAATGAATATTCGACCAGGTGACTTGCCCTTTATAAGTTCAACACTTAAACAATTTGACAAAACTTCAAAGAATATAACACTTTCCATCGAATAGCCATCCGATCGAATGGCCATACGTTCGGATGACCATCCGATCGAATGACTTGATTTATACTACAACAAAAACTTCAAAAGTTTTACAAACACTCACAACTCATTCGAATGGCTATCCGTTCGAATGGTCATCCGTCCGGATGACCATCCGATCGACTCACCATTCGACACTTATCTCCCTAACGCGATTAACAAACGTTTAAGGTGATAAAAAATAGTGTTTAAGGCGCGAATTAACTTATTTAGGCTTTTGGAATGCCAAGGATCGCTTATCTGACATTACGGCGCACGTATGATAATTTTTGAGAAATCTGCTGAGCGTTAAACGAATACGAACTGACACCGTACAAACTACTGACAACGCCGACAAATACGAAGTTTATACGTATAACTTGTACTATGAATGTGGTTTTGTGAAAACATCATGCTTTCGAACGACACAAAGCGCAAACGTGAACGAAAACGCGATAGTAAGAACACACCGACAACGAAACGGAAGCATCGAACACTTATAATTCCTTCAAAACTGAAATATTATGATGTATTTAGCTCTGTAACCGAATTTACCACCCGTAGTTGAAATCGTATAGAAAAACGGACAAGAAACGACGAACGAGTCACTTTACGCATTTTTTTTACAACCGACAAGAAATACGCGTCCAAAATCAATCTCTGACGCAGTTTTGGATTGTTTTTGACTTAACCTATTATTTTGCGACATATTACGACGTTCGGGTTCAAAACGGGCTTTCGAATAGTTATTGGGCCGCTCAAAACTCGCTAACGATCCCTGGGCCCAACCCACTTAACAAAACCCTGGTATATAAGCATTGTAATAAATTCAAAACCCTTATTTTCACAAAAATGATTCAGCCGACACAGGCATTGTCTGCCTTCCCCCTCTCGATCTCTCTCACTCTACAATTCACCACCAAATATTTCCAAATTCTATCCCCCACCCCAGCTCAGTTGGGAGTTGGGCCAGGTTGTTTCCTTGGAGACTCCGGTTCGACTCCCGGGTGTAGCAAAGGTGTGGGGACCAGGCAATGATGGTAAGTGCTTGTTAGCCAATGTTGCGCAAGTTTGAGCCTGAGCCGCCCCGGTTTTAATCCGGCCGTTACTCCAGCGAGGTGTCTCGTGTGGAGGCGGTACGGTTTCCGGGCGAACGCCGTTAGCCAGGTCTGACCACTCCCAGCGCGGACCCGGTTAAGACAACGTAAGTCTGGGACAGACTTGGTTAGGGTCCCCGACTTGGGGATGTAAATACCTTAAGAGAGTTACCGTTAAAAAAAATTTCCAAATTCCCCATGACAAATCTTCAGATCTAACACTCAACACACACATCTAAAAAGAAGAAACTCACCTTCACTCATCATTTTATTCAGACATACACACACCTCTACCCCTCTCTCTCTCTCTCGATCTCCCTGTAACCGCACCGGAGCCATTTACCGGCGGGTATTCGACGATGGTTTCTCCGGTCGCACACCCTCATCTACACCCACCTAGCCCCCCTCTCGATTATCGGCCGGCCACCACCATTTTTGGTGGCGGCGGACTTGAACAGCGACAACCCCACCACCAGAGGCGACGGCGTTGTGGTGTGTGGTGCCAGACGACAAGGATAGAGACGGAGAGAGAGAGCAGGCGAAGAGAGAGCAGAGGCGACGGTGAAGACGGCGACTGCCGCTGTTGACGTTGATAATGACGATGATGACTACAATGACCAGGGCCGGCTAAGCCCATGTGCAGAATGGGCCTGTGCACAGGGCCCAAACCAGCATGGGGCCCAAAAAAAACTAAAATTCTGTATATGTTGAAATAGGCCCAATTACAAGATCAGTTTCACATGTAAAGCACTAAAGCCCAGACGGTTGCAATGAATTGAATTTTGAAATAGGCCCAATTATAATCAATAAGGGCCAGTAATATGTGATCTGATATGAGGGGACGAGGGAAAGTGGGAAACAAAAAGACGCAAGACGCTGAATCGCTGATCGGCTGTGATTTCAAATTTCAATTGCAGTATTTTTTGATATCAGAGGTATGTTAATAACTTAATATCAGTCGCTGATTTCGTTTTTGATTTCATATGTTTTCAATCGGAGGTATGTTAACAGTTAATATGTATTTTGATTTCAATCGGAGGTATGTTAACAGTTAATAACTTAATATCAGTCGCTGATTTCGTTTTTGATTTCATATGTTTCTTGTCTTTTTGATTTCATTTTTGATTGAATCAATGAATGTCTTCTCTTTTTGATTTCATATGAATGTTTTTATTGAATGAATGTCTTTTTGATTGAAATATTGAATGAATGTTATTTGTTAATATTGAATGAATATATATTTTTTGTTAACTGATGTCTTGTGAATGTGATTGAAATATTGAATGAATGTTTTTTTTGTTAATATTTAGAAATTATGCCTCCCGTTCCTAAATACAAATACCCATCCGGCCATCAAAAACGTAAGAAGAGGAAGCTAGAGGAAGAGAAAAGAAAGGCGGACGACGTAAAACAAAACTGAATAAACAAGTTTTTTTCAAAAGAAACTCAAAATTCTAGTTCTAACTTGGGTGACGATAATGTGGGTGAAGAAGCTAATGTGGGCGAAGACAATGTGACCGTAGGTGAAGAAGATATTGTGGGCGAAGACAATGTGACCGTAGGTGAAGACAACGTGAACGTAGGTGAAGATAATGTTAATGATACCGTAGATGAATATGATGTTAATCCGGTTCCGGATATTGATTTTTTGATCCTAGAAATTGGGGTGGGCTTAGTAATGACATGATTAAAGAGTTGGTTACGAAAGGTCCAAAAAGAGATTGGTTACACATTGACAACCCTTTTGATGTTTTAGACTATATCTTCCAACGCAATACTACTTATCCTAATGCTATAAATGCATATAAAGTGTTGTTGACAATTCCGGTAACCGTGGCATCGGCAGAAAGAAGTTTCTCAAAGTTGAAGTTGTTGAAGACCTATTTACGTTCTACAATGTCACAAGAAATGCTAAACGGGTTGGCGACAATTTCTATTGAAAGTGAAATATTAGATACTATGGATTACAAGGAGTTGATCGAGAGTTTTGCTTCAAAAAACGCTAGAAGAACCACACTTTTCGGTTAGCAAGTAGGTTCGATAACTTGATATTTTTGCTACACTATTTTTGTTAATTTGTTTTATCTATTTGATAACAATTATCGTAGTATTATGGGTTATTTGATTGAATGATTGATGAGTTTATATTATATGAATATTTGCGAATAGGGCCCAAATTTTTTATCTCGAACAGGGCCAATTTTTTTTTTTGTGATTTTCGGAGACGGCCCTGACAATGACGATGATATGATGATGAGAACGATGATGGGACCGATGAGTTCCGTAAAAAGGGTGATGCCGACGAAAGTAATGGTGGCTGAGTTGGTGCTGGTGCGGTATGTCACCGACGGCGGCAGTAGCGATGGTGGTGCTACTGTTTTGGTTGTGTTCTATTCAAGTTTTGGGTGTTGGGTTCTTGATTCGAGCCGGTTTATAACGTTCCAGATCCATGATACGGCTCGGTTCACACTTTCGGTTCGGTTTGGTTTGGGTCTCAGTCTCGGTTCGGTCAACCCGGGCCAGACCCGGTCAACTCAGTGAGTCAACTCAGTCAACTGGTCAACCTGGGTCAAACCCGGTCAACGAAGCCAACACCCGGTCAACTCAGGACCCGGTAAAGTTAGGCGTAGCAAGTTATTATTTCGTTATTCCTAGACTACTAGTTATACGCGACCCGAGCTTGAACCGATTCGATTAAAATGAGTTACATTCTTTTATATATTCGACAAGAAATTTTATATATATATTGTTTGATTGATAATTGTTGAATTTTGACAAAAGAACGACAACTTGTGTTGTCGGGGTTATTCCAAAAACAGAGGAAACTCTGTCCGTTTTTACTAAAAATCCGAAACGCGATACGTGATTTTATTCCAAAAACGACGTTTATCGAGGTTCAGTTAATTTTTATAAAATAAGTATAAAAGTATACTTATTTTGGCGATGCTTTACAACACGAGTTACTAGTTAACAAAAACCGATAACTTGTGTAAAAATAAATATAATTATCTATATTTATTTCAAAACACATTGAAAACTCGAACGCTTTCATAAAATAACTATAATTAGTTATATTTATTTCAAACGTCGACGCTAATCTCTCTTACGAACTAAATATAATTTTTATATTTATTTCAAACGTTTAATATTCGGGAGTCATATATTATAAATATAATTATAATTATTTATATTTCTTTCAAATGTTTAGAATCCGAATTCTTGTAAAGTGAATATAATTGTTTATATTCGTTTTAAACGTCAAGTTTTCGAATATATATATGTATATATATTTATCTACTTCCATCCTACGAAAACTACAACGGTGTATTACCGTATCATATACGACACAACAAGACGCTCCCTTATCCGTATACGTATTTCTATTCGCGACAACTAACACGGTTATGTAAATATGTTATATATATATATATATATATATATATATATATATATATAGGGAGGGGCTCATGCGAGAACTCCATTTATTGCGAGAACCAATGTGAACACAACCTAAAATAGCTAAAAAAACCTAACCCCCCCCCCCCCGAAAAAAAAACCTAACCCCCCTAAAAACCTAAACCCCCTCCCCCACCCCCTAAAAACCTAAACCCCCTCCCCCACCCCCCAAAAACCTAACACCCCCCCCCCCCAAGCTAAAATGATAAAAACTAAACCCCCAAAAAATCTAAAAAAAATCTAAATTTTTAAATATTTTTTATGCTCAAATCGCTACTTTTAGTGGCAAAAAAAAAAAAAAAAAAATTTCTTCGAAAAGTAGCGATTTTTATATAAAAATATTAAAAAAAAAATTGTGTGATTTTTAGCTATTTTTAGGCATTTTTGGTTGTGTTCACATTGGTTCTCGCGGTTCTCGCAATAAGAGGTGGTTCTCGCATGATCTTCTCCCTATATATATATATCCAAAATCACTCGAAAACTAAGTCGATCTCGAAACTTAGTTTTATCCCGATTATAAACAGGATCAATTAACCATAGAATGGTTATTCTAAATCAAAATAGCACCTTAATCGTTTAGTTAACGATTCGGTAGAGCTCGGACACGTAGTTTAACTACGTTGTTTTATTAGAAAACTTATAAGTATTCCTTCGTAGGAATGTCATAGTTGCACGCTAGCTAATTCATGTTCTTGGAATGACACTACGGAAACACGTTAAGCTAGCTTTGCACAGGAATGTCAAGGTGAGTTCATAACCCCCACTTTTACTATTTTACATTTTTATAAATGTTTTCGGGGGTGGAAAGACATGCAAGTTTTTGCAAAAGTAAATAACTTCTCGATGAACGAAAACTCATATTTCTAAACCATGTTGCGAATGGATTTCAAGTAAATTCGAATGGTTTACGAACATTTTATACTAAACATACTGGTTTTACAAAACGTGCATGATTTTCATGACTAGCGACGAGAATGTCCTAGTTACTACAACGGGACTGGGTTGGTCTGCGTACGAACAACCAGACAACCCAATGGGTTTATGTCTCCCTTTTCTTTTGAAATACATATTAATTAGGGTATGATTAAGCTATGGAATGAATTCTTGGATCACGTGTGAATAGGCACTAACTTAGGCACCATTAATCCTTTTAAGGACCACGGAACAGGGGGTAGATCTATCGGGTATGGGCGAGCCCCACTCACGGTCCTTGTGTGGCCACTTAGAGTGCTTTTGTGTCCTTGTCGAAGTGAATCAACACTTAAATCGTCTACCGGGTTTTGTGCTTCCTATGTCGTCACACATATTAATGTCTTAGCTACACATTAATGATCATTAGGTTCATAGACGCTTACATACCAGCTTTTGATACTTAAATTTTCAAATGTTTTTAAGATTCATTTGATGGAAACTCACAAATACATGGATTTACAAACTTTGATAACGTTTTCAACTTATGTACAAGTAAGAGGACGAGTTGGTCCTGCTTACAAAGACTCTTTTGGGCTCGGCCCATTCTCACACGTGCAATGCACAAAGACTCTCGTGGGCTAGACCCACAGTTTTCATATACTATGCCGAGAAAAAAAAATGATTTTATTATATTTCTCAACAACTTTAAAACTGGTTATCAAAAAGATTTTATTTAAATCTTTTTCAAACAAACTATGAACTCGCTCAACTTTATGTTGATTTTTTGCATGTTTCTTTCTCAGGTTACCTTTTCAAATCATGGCGTGGTTGGAATAGGAGAACCATTGGAGATTTGAGTACTTAGTGGGTGTTCGTTTTCTAGAAGTCTTAGCTTATTTGCTTCCGATGTGCAATGAAGATATCGGTCCAGTCACGCTAGCTCTGATATTTCGGGGTGTGACAGATTGGTATCAGAGCTATAGGTTTCAGTGAATTAGGTTTCTGTAGAGATACCTAGGCTTTAACCTCACTATTCTCTGGGGACTTAGATATCAGGACTTGAACACATACAAAACGCCTAGGACTCGAATATGGGTTCCAGCCGTTGCCGAAAATAATGAGACAACAGTTTTGGTTAAAACATACACAAGTGTTGTGCCTGATACACGGTACATGAAACGATTACATACACTAAGCAGAACCTTGAGAGCTTTGATAACATGCATCTAGGACCTTTGGAGAATTCATGTCAAAATCCATTAAAGGTCATTACGTAGGAACTGCGACTATTAACTCGGGAAAATGCCATTATATTATGTCGTCTATGCTATCTTACTTACCCGAGCATGTAACCTACGCGGAACGAAACACTAGTGCACAAGAATACTTGAAACTCAAATTATACGTCAACGGATGTCGGAGCACATCACATCCTACGCAGAACGAAACACTAGCGCACAAGTATACATGAAACTTAAACTATACGTCAGCGGACGTTGAAGTATATCACACACGACTTTCGCGGCAAGGCCTTTGGAAAACATGATCGGGCACGATAACAACGATGCTAATCCTGGCAGCGGGAGAACTACCGACCAAAATGCGGCACTTTGCCACGTGATCCTGCAAACGACATTAATCTCGCTGAGGTACGTTAGAACAAGATTCACAACAGTTGATACTTAGTCTAAAGAGACTCACAGTTGTTTGCACTGCAAAAGAAGTCACATGCCTTCGCATTCCCCCTATTTCATTTATGGCGAATACACTATGTTCGACATTCCATGGTAATGTTACCTAATAACCAGCTATCACACGAAATTCCAGGTAAGATCCTCAAATTTCTTTTGTTGAAATTTCGACTTTTTGCATATAGTGAGTAGATTTTCCTACTTCTACTCCCCCTAACGGTCATTGCACCACGAAGATTTTACTTCATGATAGCAAACACTCAATTGTTTCATTTCTTGGTAAATTCACACGTTACGCATGCATTGTTTGTTGCGCCTGTGGTTAGTTTGATTTGAGAAGACCATTGGAGGACTTCACTCCAAATTGTTGTTTTATCAAAGCTCAAATATCGTTTTGCTATACTTGATTTTTGCATTATGATCTAGATGACCCGCATTATTGCGAAGTGCTGACTCTTTGATATCGAGTCAACGAACTCATTGAAACTCATTTCTTTTGAGTACATTACATCGTTTGTTCATTGTAACCATGTCGAAATTCTCTTATCAACACATGAATTCATTGTTGGAATGTGACTAAACCAAGTTCAATTGTTTGAACTTGCTCGTAATATATATTCGATTCAAGGTCCCGTATGATGGATTGAGACCATCATATTCGAAATAATCCCAACAAGCACTTCATTTGTCTTGAACCATAATATGCTTGTTTGGTCTTCGACTTCATTGAATCGTTTCTTTGATCACCATCACCTTGTGGTGGCGTTTTCACAAGTCTGAAGCTTGCGCTAATCTCGTTGCTCACATTATGTACGTATTTATTTATTTATTTATTCATTTATATTAAACCCACTCTGTTGTTTTATCATACAAAAGTAGTCTTAACACAATCGTGTGTTAAGATAATGGTACACAAATTCATGTCATAATTAGGTGTACCTCTTAACGGTTCTTTCATCATCGATCGAGCATGTTACGATATTCATTGCTCCTCCCTCTTTGATCGAAAAACGTTAGTTATTTGTTTATTTTCCATTGGAATCCTATGAGATTTGTTTGGAACATTCACATTTACTTCACTAAGCCTTTTATCTGATTTCACACACGGTGATACTTGTTCGGTCACTGCTATTATTGAATTATTTCAATCACTACGACACCTTGTGGTGTCGGTATAAACTTGTAGCTTGGGCTAATCATGATCGAGCGTTTCATACAAAACACAGGTGATACTTGTTCAATCACCGCTATTATCGAATTGTTTCATTCACTACGACACCTTGTGGAGTCGGTATAAACTTGTAGCTTGTGCTAATCACGATCAGCTGTTTCATGCGAAACTATATATGCTTTTCGTTTGATACATCGTTTAAATAGTCTTAATGCAATTATGTATTAAGACGATGATACACTAGGTTCGGTTGTATTTCATTTCAGTGTATCCTTGCAACTCAACAATGTCAACACGTTGATTTTATCTTATTCATTTAATGGTTCGGTAGTTGTCAAATCATTTTGTGATTCTATTTATTTGAGCTTGTTGAATTCGAGTTTCAATCATACAACAGCCAACGCAAGTTTCCGTTGGTGGTGAATTCTATTGTTTAAAAAAAATCAATTTGCACATTGTGAACGTTCATTTGAAATTCTATTGGTCGAAATTCCTCTTTTGTTGGACCCTCGTAAACTTGGTCGCATTGGTGATAGTATCACTATGCATCGTTGACTTGACCTCGATTTCTGTAACAAACTCAGTTGAACCGTTAGGTTCTTATTGATGCAAAATGTCTTTACATTCATATATTTCGAATAAGTTTTGATTCGCTTACGCGGTCATTCACTTTGGTATTATTCGGACTTACCTAGGAATGACACAACTCTGAGGAGATAACATAGTCTAAATTTCGAGGACAAAATTTCTGCAACAGGGGGAGAATGTGACAACCGGTAATTAACGGCTTCTAATTACGTGATTAACAAACGTTTAAGGCGATAACAAATAGTGTTTAAGGCATGAATTAACTTATTTAGGCTTTTGGAATGCCTAGGATCGCTTATCTGACATTACAGCGTGTGTATGATAATTTTCGAGAAATCTGCTGAGCGTTAAACGAATACAAACTGACACCGTACAAACTACTGACAACGCCAACAAATACGAAGTTTATACGTATAACTTGTACTAGGAATGTGGTTTTGTGAAAACATCATGCTTTCGAACGACACAAAGCGCAAACGTGAACGAAAACACGATAGTAAGAACGCACCGACAACGAAACAAAAGCATCGAACACTTATCATTCCTTCAAAACTGAAATATTATGACGTATTTAGCTCTGTAACCGAATTTACCACCCGTAGTTGAAACTATATCGAAAAACGGACAAGAAACGACGAACGAGTCGCTTTACGCAGTTTTTTTACAACCGACAAGAAATACGCGTCCAATATCGATCTCCGACGCAGTTTTGGATTGTTTTCGACTTAACCTATTATTTTGCGACATATTACGATGTTCGGGTTCAAAACGGGCTTTCAAATAGTTATTGGGCCACTCAAAACTCGCTAACGGGCCCTGGGCCCAACCCACTTAACAAAACCCTAATATATAAGCATTGTAATAAATTCAAAACCCTTATTTTCACTAAAATGATTCAGCCGACACAGGCATTGTCTGCCTTCCCCCTCTCTCACTCTACAATTCACCACCAAATATTTCCAAATTCCCCATGACAAATCTTCGGATCTGACACTCAACACACACATCTACAAAGAAGAAACTCACCTTCACTCATCATTTTATTTAGACATACACACACCTCTACCCCCTCTCTCTCTCGATCTCCATGTAACCGCACCGGAGCCGTTTACCGGCGGGTATTCGACGATGGTTTCTCCGGTCGCACACCCTCATCCACACCCACCTAGCCCCCCCTCTCGATTATCGGTCGGCCACCATCATTTTTGGTGGCGGCGGACTTGAACAGCGACAACCCCACCAACACAGGCGACGGCGCTGTGGTGGGTGGTGCCAGACGACGAGGATAGAGACGGAGAGAGAGAGAGAGAGAGAGAGAGAGAGAGAGCAGGCGAAGAGAGAGCATAGGTGACGGTGAAGACGGCGACTGCCGCTATTGACGTTGATAATGACGATGATGACTACAATGACGATAATATGATGATGATAACGATGATGGTACCTATAACAACCCTCCTAAATACTATTCCAACACCCTAATAAATTTTAAAATCCCCTTATATGTCTAAATATGTACCCCGTATGTGAAACCCGAGCCTAAAATACCTTTAATTTTGCAAAAATAAAATAAAATCAAATTTTATGTGTCGCTCGTGGGCCGCGTAGACCATTAGGGTCTCTTACGCGGGGCGCGACAACTCAACCACCAGACCGCACCAGGTGCCGCCACGTGTCGGAGTCGTGTTGAAGCTAGTGCGATGACTGGACCAGGCTAGGGCCTACCCAGCCTTCTACGCGGGCCGCGTAATCCTTGACCTCATCTTACGCGGGCCGCGAGGGAAGTCGAAGGGTCACCTATAAATAGGGACCTTCAGTCTTCAGTCGAATTCGTTCATCTCTCGATCTCTCTCTCTACTTTCTGAATAGCAATTATAATAGCAGGCAAAATACCCCCCCATAAATAACGAAGTTCTGCTCCGTTGTAAGTATCATAACCCCGGTTACATATTAGATACGCTGCCCAATTGATCCAGGGTTCCGTAACGGCTGTCATGGTTCTGCCCGACGTAGTCGTTGGAATGCCGTCTCGGGGAGGGTATCGTTAATATAAATATTGGGTTATTATACTAACACGTGTGCATTTGTGTAATTAATAGATAATCACCAGGAAACCCTTAAAGAAAACCTAAGACAACAATGTGAGTAATCTTCCTTTTTTGTAAATTGTTTTTACAAAACCTTAAATTTTTTACAATGCAATTAAGCAGTGATTAAGTCTTTGTAATCTTCAATTACTGCCGGTATTATGGGGTTTTGTATACATTACTTGATAATATTCACAATTGGACAACGGGTTAGCCAATGTGTGATATGACCATAGCCACAGATACGGTCGAGTGGCAAGTACTGAATGAGTAATTGTGTAGATATAAACATTGTAATCGCTCTCAATACTGTTTTAATTGATTAAACTCTTCTTGATTAAACTGGGATTCACTCACCAGTATTTCCCACTGACAAAATGTTTTCAAACGCGTTTCAGGTAACAAAATGTGAAAGCCAACTAGAAGCCAGCCGGACAGCACTGAAGGCTTGGAGAAAGTGGCTATAAAAGTTACCTAAATAAAGAATATGTTTATTTTAATAAAATGGGTTTTATTCCTATAAATCAGTTTGTAATGAAAACCTGGGGTTTATCCCAATATATTTATATAAAATGTGGTGTTTTACTCTAATAAAATATTTCCTAACTACGGTCCTGATGTAAATTCCGCTGCCAAATTAATAAACACTGATATCACCTCAACTGATACTCGCGGTCGCCCGTTCCCGGGATAGATAGGGGGCGGGGGTTGTGACAGAAGGTGGTATCAGAGCCAAGCCACTGATTCAGCCACAGAAGTGTTCTGCTGACACCAAGATATTATTCAATGTGTTAGGAAATAAATCACGGAACTACGTGCATAGTTATATTTTATTGTTGTGTGTGATCGGTGCATTTTGGGTACACTTTAGTTGATATTATTTATAATCTAAATGCATCGAAATTATTATTAAACTTGTTAACCTAAGTTAAGTTTACACTTTATAGGTTATAGAGATAAATGTGCTTAACGATGTAATTTCATTAAATATGAGATATATGGATTTAAACGATGAGCTTAAAATAAAAGCAACTTTGTGACGTTGTTATCGTGAAAAAATTTACTCTAGTCACAATGAGGTTACAAACTTAATTTAATTGAGATATGATAATGCATTTTTAAATTGACCTATGCAGGTTCATGGAATACAAATGGACAAGATACATATCAAGAGTTGGGTTATTAGTGGGCTTGCTCAAAAGAAACGTGTAAGTGGACTAAAGAGAAGAAAATGGTCTGGCAAGGGACAACAAAGGCCCATCAATTATTGGCAGCACATGACACATCATCGAATTATAGCAGCAACAATACCTTAATTTGGAGGATTCCATTATCACGAATTGGAGGGGAATTCGCAGCCGTCACAGGAGGAACATCAGGGACGAATTTCATCATCATTCTTCATATCTCAAGCCAATCCATGAAGTCTAACCTAATCGGGATGACAACCGAAGCGGCAAAGACAAGCATGGGCGGCTAAATCTTTCGGTGACTTCCGCCCGGATGAACATTTACGCGGTTTGACATAGTTATTTGTTTTTCTGATTCTTGTAAACTGGTACAGCTTTACCACTTGTGTTGGATTATTGGTAAACGTTTCTTGTGTTTGAATTACTTGTCATTTATTAAGCGTATTGGCAACTTTCTTGCGTTGTTAGCGGGTTGGTAAATTGGTGGGTAATTGATACAATCAAACGGGTTATTAGGTTGCATAGTGAATCTTAAAAACTATCCCTATTAACTAATTAAATTCATTAATTCTGAGGCCATGTCTATGTGGTGTTTTGAATCAGAAAACGGATTTTTATATTAAAACGGGTATTCGGGATTCCGGGTGGAGGTTACTTCTTCTCATCTTGATAACACTTTTCGTGACAAATCGTGTTTTCTTCGCAATTAAACAAACAAACTCCCAAATTAGATAGTTAGTTTTTAATTAATTTCTTTAACACTGACCACAAATTCTCCGTGGATACGATACCCTACTTACGCTATCTACGTAGCTTATTTAGGTTTTTGATTGACCCTTACGACAGTCATCAGTGTGTTATTTGACTATTTGTTAGTTTGCAGTGTGAGCGACCAAGGACCTTCCGACGCGTTTCGTCAGTTGTCCAGCTCGCCTAGAATCGAAGGCACCTCTTCACAGCCTGCCCTCTCAGGGTATTCTACTGATAATGAAGACGGGATATTCATGTTTAAGGCTCAGTCTGAAGAGCCATTCCCTCCTAAAAAGATAGGATGGTTCAGTAGGGGAGCACGTGAACATAGGAAACGAATGAAAAAGTTGCAACAACAGCGAGCCCTAACAGCCGCTAAAAGAGAAACAGATGCCCATGCCCATGATATGCTTAATAGGGGTTTAGCAAACTTTAACATCCTAGCAACCACAGCTGCCGACCCTAACCTGGAGAAATTGATAGCACCCCAAGCATTACCACTATTTCCCAATCAGCCAATGGAAATAGAAAATAACCAAGAAAATCAAGTTGAAATGCATGATTTTAACCCAGAGGAGATACCTAGGGTACCAGCACCCAATCCCTTAGACCCAGATTATGACCCGTGGTGGGATGACAATAGGGATTATGTGCAACGATACCCAATAGCAGAAGATGAACCCATGCCGAATCTAGCAGCCTACCCAGGTTTGGACCCTCCAGATCCCTACTACGATAACGATGAATACATTAGGGAAATTTTAGAGAATCCTTACCCATACCAGGAACCCGCACCCCAGTTCCCAAACCCAGTCCCGTCACCTGCACCCCCAATGAGTGCAGAAAATGTGCAAGAGCTCCGAACTTTCGGAGAAGAGATTTTAGAGAGTAGCGAGAGAATGGGGCAGGTCGGAGAGCGACTCGTCTGGAAGTACGACGAGCGCAATATGGATTTCTGGATGAATCCATATCCGTGATGATGATAGTGGAAGTGGTAATAATAGTAATAATAATAATATAATAATATATAATATGTGTGTATGAAAAAAAAACTAAATCATAGCTATGGATGCCTACTAGTAGTGTAATTTCAATTTCAGTCGTATTGTAATTTTAATTTCAGTACTGGTTTGTATTAGCTGCATATTATATATAAGAAACGAGTAAGTCGCAATGATCGACGTTTTTTATCAACATGCATGTTATGTGATTGGTTGTATTAAATATTATCTTGTGATATTAATACGTGGTAAATGTTTAAAACCCAGATGGACAACGAAGTGAATCAAGAAAACCAGAATGACAATAACACGAATAATGATAACCCAAACAACAATAACAATGGAAATCAAGTGGATAACAGTGCCATCCAACACATAGTGGCACAAAGAATCATAGATGCAATGCCATTTATTATTCAAACTGTTAGGGAAACGGATAATAAAAGTAAACATAGCAGTAAACGACCCACTGAATCGGAACACAGCGTAAACAATGGACCCTTACTTCAAGCACCCATTCCCAAAAGAAGAAGAACCATGCCTTATGGTTATTCTTATAAAGAATTCTGGTTCTGCAAACCAATAGAATTCTCGGGTAATGAAGGACCCATTGCAACTCTACGCTGCATAGAAAAGACTGAGGCTGTCTTAAAAATAAGCAAATGTGCGGAAGAGGATAAGATAATGTTTGCCTCCAATCTGTTTAAAAACTCAGCTTTAGAATGGTGGAACACGATCCTCCAGTCTAGGGGTAGTGATAGGATTTATAATATGGAATTGGAGAAATTTAAGAACATGGTGGAAAGGAAATTATGCCCTCCCAATGAAAAAGAACAGATAGCAAATAAATTCCTAAACCTTAGGATGACTGGAGTGGATAGTAAGGGTTATACTACTACATTCTTTGAATATGCTAGAATAGTGCCAACCCTTGCATCACCTGAACCAGTATTAATCTCCCGTTACATCTGGGGATTAATTGGAGAGATTAGGCATGTAGTCTAGGCAGCTAGACCTCAAACCATAGAAGAAGCTGTAGAACTAGCAAATACCTTGACAGATGAGTTAGTGCGTACACGAGAAGAAGATCAAAGGAGGAACCTAGCTCAAAGACTTACCCAGGAATTTCGCTCTGTAAATTCCAACCGTGGGAAAAATGTAGGTTCTACCTCTGCACCTTATTGCAGGTATTGCAAAAGGAAGCATTCTGGAAGATGCCCCATGTATTGCAATTTCTGCAAAATGTCTGGACACAAGGAAGAAGACTGCAGGAAGAAACTTAACAACAGAATCTGCTATAATTGTGGAGAACAAGGTCACATCAAGCCAAACTGTCCAAAACTAGCTCCAGCTACAAATAACAAGACTACTAAAAATGCTAGAGCATTTGTGTTGACTGCGGATGAAGCTAAGATGATCCCGGACGTGATAGCCGGTACGTTTTTAGTTAATGATGTTTTTGCTAAAGTATTATTTGACTCTGGTGCGAAACAAAATTTTATTAATACTTCATTTTGCAAGCTTCTCAATCAACCATTAACTAAACTCCCACAAGAATGTCTAGTAGAGACAACAAATGGAGAAACCATTAAGATTTTTGAAATCTTGCAGGGAGCAAGAATAGAATTTTTAAATCAAAAGTTTATTGCAAACCTTTATCCAATGAATCTGGTAGGATTTGATGTAGTATTAGGAATGGATTGGTTAATAGCCAATAAAGCTAGTATTTTATGTGATCAAAAGTCAATTCAAGTAAATTCACCAAGAGGTGAAAAGATCACAATTAAAGGAGATAAACCATCTAGATCCACAAAATTCATCTATGTGATGAAAACAACTAGTTGTATAAGAAAATGATCTATAGTGTATTTGATTTCTATAATCACTAACACTAAAGGAAAAGAATTGAAAGATATTCGAGTAGTATCTCAGTTTTCTGATGTATTCCCAGAAGAATTACCCGGACTACCGCTAGACAGAGAAGTTGAATTCAGAATCCACCTGCTACCAGGAACAACACCAATTGCCAAAGCACCTTACCGTTTGGCACCCGCAGAAATGCAGGAACTGAAGAAACAGTTAGATGAATTGTTGGAGAAATGATTCATACAACCGAGTTCATCGCCATGGGGAGCACCAATTTTATTCGTTAAGAAGAAAGACGGATCGATGCATATGTGCATTGATTACCGTGAATTGAACAAGGTCACGATTAAGAATCGGTATCCATTACCAAGAATCGATGATCTGTTCGATCAATTGCAAGGAGCTCGATTTTTCTCTAAGATCGATTTACGGTCATGATATCATCAATTAAAGGTACAGGAAGAGAACATTCCTAAAACCACATTTATAACAAGGTACGGCCATTATGAATTTACTGTCATGCCATTTGGTTTAACCAATGCCCCAGCCGCATTCATGGACATGATTAACCGAACATGCAAGCCATATTTGGATAAATTCATAATTGTTTTTATAGATGATATTCTCATTTACTCTAAAAGTAAAGAGGATCATGCAAAGCATTTGCACGCACTTCTAAGTTTATTAAGGAAAGAAAAGCTTTATGCAAAATTTTCAAAGTGCGAATTCTGGTTAGAACAGGTACAGTTTCTTGGACATCTAGTCAATCATGAAGGAATTCATGCAGATCCCACCAAAATCGAGGCAATTACCAAATGGAAAACCACTGAGTCACCAACCGAGGTTAGAAGTTTCTTAGGACTGGCTGGTTATTATAGAAGATTTATTCGAGATTTTTCTAGAATAGCCATTCTCTTAACTAAGTTAATTTGTAAATCCATTAAGTTTGAATGGGGACCAAAACAAGAAGAAGCATTTATAATTCTTAAGCAAAGATTAACCAACGCACCCATACTAGCGTTACCAGAAGGAACCGAAGATTTTATAGTTTATTGTGACACTTCTAAGTTAGGTTATGGATGTGTGTTGATGCAACGTCAAAAGGTTATAGCTTATGCATCTAGACAACTTAAGAATCATGAAGAAAATTATTCAACCCATGATCTGGAATTAGGAGCAATAATTTTTTCTTTGAAAATTTGGAGACATTACCTTTACGGTAGTAAGTTTACTATTTTCACTGATCATAAGAGTTTAAGGTATGTTTTCGGGCAAAAGGAATTGAATATGAGGCAAAGACGCTGGATGGAGATACTCAGTGATTATGATTGAAATATCCAGTATCATGCAGGAAAGGCCAATGTGGTGGCTGATGCTTTAAGTCGAAAGTATCATGAAAAGCCAAAAATGGTACGTTCTCTTAAATTAAATCTACAAGTAGATTTAAATGAACAAATTAGAAAAGCACAAGGATCAGTAATCAAGGATGATACTGAAAAGTTAAAAGGAATGATTAAGGAATTAGAACAAGGAACAGATGGAATTTTGAGATTCCATAAGAAAAAGAATGTGGATACCTAAATTAGGAAACTTACGTCACCAAATTCTAGAAGAAGCCCATAAGTCTAAGTATACGATGCATCCCGGAAATGATAAGATGTATCAGGATTTAAGAAAGAATTTTTGGTGGATAGGAATGAAAAAGGACATAGCAGCGTATGTTTCTAAGTGTTTAACATGTTCACAAGTTAAAGCTGAACATTAGAAACCCTAGGGTTTGTTGCAGCAGTTAGAAATGCCAGTATGGAAATGGGAATTGATAACAATGGATTTTGTTACCAAATTACCCAAAACAAGAAAAGGTAATGATATAATTTGGGTGATTGTAGACAGGCTAACTAAGTCAGCCCATTTTCTACCAATGAAGGAAACTTTCAGTATGGAACAATTAGCTAAGTAATATGTAAATGAAATAGTTTCATTGCATGGAATTCCTTTATAAATTATTTCTGACAAAGATTGTCGTTTTACCTCTTATTTTTTGACAAGTTTCCAAAAAGCAATGGGAACCAAGTTGAATCTAAGCACAACTTATCATCCTCAAACGGACGGACAAAGTAAAAGAACAATCCAAACAATGGAGGACATGCTTAGAGCTTGTGTAATTGATTTCGGAGGTAATTGGGACGATCACTTACCATTAATAGAATTTTCTTATAATAATAGTTATCACACAAGTATCAATGCTGCACAATTTGAAGCACTGTATGGACGAAAGTGCCGAACGCCAGTATGTTGGGCAGAAATTGGGGAAAAGCAACTATCTGGACCAGAAATAGTGCAAGAGACAACCGACAAGATCATTCAAGTCAAGGAACGACTGAAAGCAGCACGTGATAGACAAAAGAGTTATGCAGATAACAGACGCAAGCCACTGGAATTTCTGGTAGGAGACAAAGTGTTATTAAAGGTCTCTCATTGGAAAGGAGTGGTAAGATTCATCAAGAGGGGAAAGCTAAGTCCCAGGTATGTTGGACCTTTTGAAATTATTAGAAGAATAGGACCTGTAGCCTATCAGCTACAACTGCCAGAGGAAATGGCAGGAATACATGATGTATTTCATGTATCTAATCTCAAGAAATGCTTAGCTGATGAATCACTAGTAGTACCTCTTAAAGATATAGAGGTAAATGAACAACTTAAGTTTGTAGAGAGACCTCTACAGATTGAAGACAGGAAAGTCAAACACCTCAAGCATAAGAGATTAGTTCTGGTCAAAGTGAAATGGGACTCCAAAAGAGGACCAGAGTACACATGGGAGCTTGAATGAGAAATGCAAAAGAAATACCCGCATCTATTCTAGTAAAATCTCGAGGACGAGCTCTAAAACAAGGTGGGGAGAATATAACAACCCTTCTAAATACTATTCCAACACCCTAATATATTTTAAAATGCCCTTATATGTCTCAATATGTACCCCGTATGTGAAAACGAGCCTAAAATACCTTTAATTTTGCAAAAATAAAATAAAATCAAATTTTATGTGTCACTCGCGGGCCGCGTAGACCATTAGGGTCTCTTACGTGGGGCGCGACAACTCAACCACCAGATCGCACCCGGTGCAGCCACGTGTCTGACTCGTGTTGAAGCTAGTGCGATGACTGGACCAGGCTAGGGCCTACCCAGCCTACTACGCATGCCACGTAGCCCTTAGCCTCATCTTACGCGGGCCGCGAGGGAAGTCGAAGGGTCACCTATAAATAGGGACCTTCAGTCTTCAGTCGAATTCGTTCATCTCTCGATCTCTCTCTCAAATTTCTGAATAGCAATTATAATAGCAGGCAAAATACCCCCCCCCCATAAATAACAAAGTTCTGCTCCGTTGTAAGTATCATAACCCCGGTTACATATTAGATACGCTGCCCGATTGATCCAGAGTTCCGTAACGGCTGTCGTGGTTCTGCCCGACGTAGTCGTTGGAATGCCGTCTCGGGGAGGGTATCGTTAATATAAATATTGGGTTATTATACTAACACGTGTGCATTTGTGTAATTTATAGATAATCACCAGGAAACCCTTACAGAAAACCTAAGACAACAATGTGAGAAATCTTCCTTTTTTTGTAAATTGTTTTTACAAAACCTTAAATGTTTTACAATGCAATTAAGCAGTGATTAAGTCTTTGTAATCTTCAATTACTGCCGGTATTATGGGGTTTTGTATACATTACTTGATAATCTTCACAATTGGACAACGGGTTAGCCAATGTGTGATATGACCGTAGCCACAGATACGGTCGAGTGGCAAGTACTGAATGAGTAATTGTGTAGATATAAACATTGTAGTCGCTCTCAATACTGTTTTAATTGATTAAACTCTTCTTGATTAAACTGGGATTCACTCACCAGTATTTCCCACTGACAAAATGTTTTCAAACGCGTTTCAGGTAACAAAATGTGAAAGCCAACTAGAAGCCAGCCGGACAGCACTGAAGGATTGGAGAAAGTGGTTATAAAAGTTACCTAAATAAAGAAGATGTTTTATTTTAATAAAATGGGATTTATTCCTATAAATCAGTTTGTAATGAAAACTTGGGTTTTATCCCAATATATTTATATAAAATGTGGTGTTTTAATCTGATAAAATATTTCCTAACTACGGTCCTGATGTAAATTCCGCAGCCAAATTATTTAACACCGATACCACCTCAACTGATACTCGCGGCTGCCCGTTACCGGGACAGATAGGGGTCGGGGGTTGCGACAGTACCGAGGAGTTCCGTAAAAAGGGTGATGCAGACGACAGTGATGGTGGCTGAGTTGGTGCTGGTGCAGTATGTCACCGACGGCGGCAGTAGCGGTGGTGGTGCTACTGTTTTGGTTGGGTTCTATTCAAGTTTTGGGTGTTGGGTTCTTGATTCGAGCCGGTTTATAACGTTCCAGATCCATGATACGGTTCGATTCACACTTTCTGTTCGGTTTGGTTTGGGTCTCTGTCTCGGTTTGGTCAACCCAGGTCAGACCTGGTTAACTCAGTGAGTCAACTCAGTCAACTGGTCAACCTGGGTCAAACCCGGTCAACGCAGCCAACACCCGGTCAACTCAGGACCCGGTAAAGTTAGGCGTAGCAAGTTATTATTTCGTTATTCCTAGATTAGCAGTTATACGCGACCCGAGCTTGAACCGTTTCGATTAAAATGAGTTACATTCTTTTATATATTCGACAAGAAATTTTATATATATATATATTGCTTGATTGATAATTGTTGAATTTTGACAAAAGAACGACAACTTGTGTTGTCGGGGTTATTCCAAAAACAGAGGAAACTCTGTCCGTTTTTCATAAAAATCCGAAACGCGACACGTGATTTTATTCCAAAAACGACGTTTATCGAGGTTCAGTTAATTTTTATAAAATTAGTATAAAAGTATACTTGTTTTGGCGATGCTTTACAACACGAGTTACTAGTTAACAAAAACCGATAACTTGTGTAAAAATAAATATAATTATCTATATTTATTCCAAAACACATTGAAAACTCGAGCGCTTTTATAAAATAACTATAATTAGTTATATTTATTTCAAACGTCGACCCTAAACTCTCTTACGAACTAAATATAATTTTTATATTGATTTCAAACGTTTAATATTCGAGAGTCATATATTATAAATATAATTATTTATATTTTTTTCAAATGTTTAGAATCCGAATTCTTGTAAAGTGAATATAATTGTTTATATTCGTTTCAAACCTCAAGTTTTCGAATATATATATGTATATATATATATTTATCTACTTCCATCCTACGAAAACTACAACGGTGTATTACCGTATCATATACGACACAACAAGACGCTCCCTTATCCGTATACGTATTTCTATTCGCGACAGCTAACACGGCTATGTAAATATATTTTATATATATATATTTTTATACATATATATATATATATTTCCAAAATCACTAGAAAACTAAGTCGATCTCGAAACTTAGTTTTATCCCGATTATAAACGGGATCAATTAACCATAGAATGGTTATTCTAAATCAAAATAGCACCTTAATCATTTAGTTAACGATTCGGTAGAGCTCGGACACGTAGTTTAACTACGTTGTTTTATTAGAAAACTTATAAGTATTCCTTCTTAGGAATGTCATAGTTGCACGCTAGCTAATTCATGTTCTTGGAATGATACTACGGAAACATGTTAAGCTAGCTTTGCACAGGAATGTCAAGGTGAGTTCATAACCCCCACTTTTACTATTTTACATTTTTATAAATGTTTTCGGGGGTGGAAAGACATGCAAGTTTTTGCAAAAGTAAATAACTTTTCGATAAACGAAAACTCATATTTCTAAACCATGTTGCGAATGGATTTCAAGTAAACTCGAATGGTTTACGAACATTTTATACTAAACATACCGGTTTTACAAAACGTGCATGATTTTCATGACTAGCGACGGGAATGTCCTAGTTACTACAAAGGGACTGGGTTGGTCTGCGTACGAACAACGAGACAACCCAATGGGTTTATGTCTCCCTTTTCTTTTGAAATACATATTTACTAGGGTATGATAAAGCTAAGGAATGAATTCTTGGATCACGTGCGAATAGGCGCTAACTTCGGCACCATTAATCCTTTTAAGGACCACGGAACAGGGGGTAGATCTATCGGGTACGAGCGAGCCCCACTCACGGTCCTTGTGCGGCCACTTAGAGTGCTTTTGTGTCCCTGTCGAAGTGAATCGACACTTAAATCGTCTACCTGGTTGAGTGCTTCATATGTCGGAACACATATTAATGTCTTAGCTACACATTAATGATCATTAGGTTCATAGACGCTTACATACCATGTCACACCCCCAAATTCCACACGCGGAGTATCACCGCAGGAGGCGTGACATGACCAGGATCCAGCCACCAATCATATTGAACAGTATAAATTAAGTAAATAAAAGTCCAAACAAGACAATATAATTCGTGATAAAACAATTCAACAAGTTCAAGTTATCAGCGGAAGCATAAAGTTTGAAACCAAAACATAAGTTATAAGTTCATAAGGTTTAACATGGAACACAACAGTCCATGTCCCACAACAACCTCGACCTCCTGTGCAAGCTCCATCTAAGCACCTAACGACCTGCAAGGCATATAGTAACGAATCAACAACAAAGTTGAGCGAGTTCAGAGTTGGGTGTTTGTTTTAAGTTGTTTCAAAAACATAGGTTTCCTTTAGCTGGCTTACTTTCCGTGGGGGTTACCCCGTAGTTTTAAAACATGATTAAGCCTTTCCTTTTACTCTGGCTCCCAGCCGTGGGGGCTACCCCATGAATATCCCACTAGACCCGTTACCATATCGACTACTGACTGAGAAAGTTGGGTGCCCTAAGTCAATGTTTATCATCATTGACGTGCCCATCTCCATTAGTCCACTCCCGTCCTCCACGGCACGGTGTGAGGCTTGTCAAACCTAATAGCGCTATTTAACTAATGACCCGTTCGCCATTGGCCCGACGATTAAGTCGATATAAAAATGAGGGACTTATGATAGAGTTTTTGGTCTAGTATCAATGTTGTCACCCTTCAGTTAAGAGGGTGGAGGTACGTGTCCCATATAAGGAGATCACGCTGTTGGTGCACTTGTGTCTGTACTTTGTCTGTATTTTGTAATGTATAAAACGATGTCTTTTGTTTGTCGTGTTTACGTCTTTTGTTGTGTTGTATATGTGTTTGAATGTGAGTTTGACCAAGTCAACCATCCTCCTGGTTTGACTTGGCCAAACAGTCAACACTATGTATGTAAGTTTGTATGCTTCGAAGGATGTCATCGAAGGATGGTTTGTATCCTTCGATGACCTCGAAAGACAACCTTCGATGGATACATATGGACCTCGAAGGATATATCATCCTTCGAGGTATGTATGGATCCTTCGGTAGATTTCTGGTCGATAGATGATCCTTCAACCAGATTACCTTATCCTTCGAGCATGTTATCTGTTATGGGTATATATATCCCATACATGGTTCAGTTCACAGTGAGCGTCTTGAAAGTCTTTGGTTAGTGCATGTGAGTGAACCTAGTCTTGTAGAGAGCGTATTTTCAGTTTGGTCAAGGGCTGTAACCGTGTCCACTGAAATACAAGAGAAAACTTTGATATCTTGTGTGTCTACCTTTCTCTTTGTAGCTTGTGTTCTCATTATAAACTACCGGTTTGCATTCTAGCTTGGATTCCGCACTTGCTAGTGTGTTAAACTTAACAAGGATAAGGTTTAACCTCAACCTCCGAGGGACCTACAAGTGGTATCAGAGCCGTGGCTCTTTTCCTTGTTAAAAAAAACCGAGTTTATACAAGACTTTGGAGTGTTTGGACAAAAACTCACATGGTTTAACATCTGTTTTTAGTGTTTTTCTCACAGTTCTTGACGTAAAAACGTGTTCTAAACTAACCGGGTGTGTTAAAGAACGGGTTGGGTAACTTAAAAAAAAAAAAAACTTGTTTTTAAGAAGTTTGGTAATTTCCGGCCAAATTCCGGCTTAATCCGGTGACCGGTTTCTGGATAAGAACCTTCTTTTTAGGCAATATTTTAAAAGTCAAATCTGAGTTGGTGAAAAGTTGGGTCTGAACATACCTTCTGCCGAAAGTTGTGCACCAACCCATCACCTTTCTCACCAACCTGTCAACTTTGTGTCAGTGTGTCAGAGCTCATCGAAAGATATCCTTCGAAGTCGAAAGATCATCTTTCGATCAAGGAGGTTCGACAGATACCCATCCTTCGAATATCTTTCGAAGTCAGTGAGTTATCTTTCGATCCAAGGAATCTTTTCGAAGGATATATTGTTCGAGCTACTGTTACATTTCGAAAGATAAGGATCCTTCGTCTTGGAGAATCTTTCGAAGTCATTGTTCGAAATTCAACAGTGATCTTTCGAACACTGTTGATCCTTCGAACAAGTGTCTATCTTTCGAACAAGTGTTTATCTTTCGATCCTTATTTGTTTAAGATTAACAGTTGTGTTTTTCAGTTGTGTTTTTCAGGTCTTTCGATCCTTGATCTTTCGGCTGTTTGTTTCTCTTCAACATTTTAACATAGTTTGTGAAAATTAATTTTTCAAATTTTAAATCAATTTTCACTTAATATATTAATTTTTATAAAATGGGAACAAACGGTCAGTGGGATCCATCCGCGTGGACTACAACAACTTTGACTCCACAATCATCAGCTACGCAATCATCAGCTACGCAATCTGCGTCAGATTTCAACAAAAGTGCATGGATGCAGGCTATTGCCCCACCTCAAGCTGCAATGATAACTGCAAATCAATGGGCATTGGTCACAAATCAAAGCAGCAGCATTCAAGCTATGATGCAGAACGACAGTGAAACTGGTACAAGCACAAAACCGCCAAAGCTAAATCACATCAATGATTGGGGATGGTGGAAAGAAAGGCTGAGAACTTATGTTCAGGGGCAAGGTCAAGATCTATGGATGTGTTTCTTCACTCCATTTGAAAACGAGTTGGAAGTTGCAGGATCAAATCCAGAAACTTACAGCACAATGTCTGATGATGATAAGAAGAAATTTGAGTTGGAAAAGAAAGCATTCATGATTCTCACGCAAGCTCTTCACAGAGACATATACCACCAGTTTGTTTACTGCACGACTACTAAAAGCTTGTGGGATATGCTCACGTTACGATGTGAAGGAAATGCTCAATCTAGGAAGATCAAGCAAGAATTACTGAAGAAAGAGTTTGAAGGATTCACGTGTATGGAGAATGAGACTTTGGCAGAGTTATCTACAAGGTTCCATCACTTGTTGAGCGAGATGTTTGCTTTTAGAGTCACTGCCACTCCACAAGAAATGGTGAAGAGATTTGCTGATAGCTTACCAGCAAAGTGGAGCAGTTATCTTGAAATTCTCAAAGAAAATGGTGTTCTAGACACAATCACTGTGTATGAGTTAATTCAAAAATTGGAGAACAAGGATGTAGAAGAAAAGCTTAAGGCAAAAAGAACACTAACTCCTCAAAATCCAGAGATGTACTTTGGGATTGCAGGAGGTATCAGTGGAGAAAAACCAGTCTCTCAACATGCGAAGCTTCAAACAGCCTTCATCTCAAACACCGAGCCTTCCACAACAAATCAGTTTGATCCTTCAGCATACACAATGTTTTCAAGACCAGATTCTTCTTCTTTACAACAGGATGTGCAACCGGCTCCGCAATTCACACCACCGCCTTTCTTAGACCCAAGCAGAGCTCAGCAGCAACAACCGCAACAACAAGGGTTTTATGGAAGCTCTTCAAACTTTCAAGCCACTTCCAATCCGAACACAGTCAGATTAGACACTTCCAACTTTTCCAAAGTCAGTGTCGAAGTAGCCAAGGAGCATATGGAGATGTTGAACACTTTGGTTAGTGCTTATTGTGGATTGGTTGCAGGTCAGATTGGGAATATCAATCTAACCAATGAAGATTATCAGCAAGTGGACAGAGAAGAGTTTGAAATGATGGATATCAAATGGGCTCTTGCTAGTGCAATTCGAAGAGTAAAAGAGTTCATGGAAAGGACGGGGAGAACCAACTTGGAAAGCAACAACAACACCAAGTATGGTTTTGATAAGAATGCTGTCACCTGCTTCAACTGTGGTGAAAAGGGTCATTTCAAGCGGGAATGTCAGAAGCCATCTAAGCAAGGCAATCAGAATCCTTTCAGGAATCAAAGACAACCTCAACAACAACAGAACAACAATTCTGACAGACAAATAGTTCCCGTTGGAGGAAATACATCTGGTTCCACAAACACTAATCCCCACAGAGGATTAGTTGTTCAAGCTGATGAAATTTGCAACTGGAATCTTCAGCTTGGAGAAGGAGGAAATGGTGGAACAGCATGTTATGCTAAAGTGGTTGAGAAGGTTGTAGAACCCGCGTCTGCTGGTGAATCTTCAGAAGATGAAGATAGTTCGGGTTGTAGTGGGAGCATGGATGGAGAATCACTTGATGCTGGTGATTTATCAAGTGATGCTTTAGATTTGGAAGTTGATGAGCTTTTGGCTGAAGCTGAAGCATTATGCAAGAGGAGATCTATTCTTTGCCAGAAATCTGCTGGAACTTCCGAGAAGCTTGCTCAGTTCTTCTCTGAAGATGGATCTTTTTCTTTCCATTCAGCCTTTATGGCTAATGTCGACAGTTCATCAAGTCAGGTATGTGTCGATGAACCCACTGTAGTTAGTTGTGAAAATTGTGATAGCTTAAATGTTAAATATGCTGAAAAGGAAAGTCAGTTTGAAATCACATACAAACACAATCAAGAATTGATTGTAGATCTTTCTAAAGCAACTGAAGCTAACTTGTTTTTAACCAGAAATGAAAAGGAATTTAAAGCAACAATTGCGTCATTAAAACATGATGTTTCAGAATTACAAAAGGCTGTTTTGCGAAAACAACATGCTAACAATAATCTTATTGACACAATTGAAAAGCAAATGGTAGAGTTGGCAACAGCTCGATGTGAATGTGAAACAATTAAGCAGAAACTTGAAAGCTATTCCAATTCCCGCTTTGTATTGGATCACATCATTGACGTTCAAAAGAGAAAGAAAAAGGGGGATAAAACATGTATTGGATTCAAATCATGTCCTCCCCCAATGAATCACAATTACTCCAAATTGCCTGATGACGAGGATATGCCCCGTTTTGAACCTACTGTGCCACTCGATCTAGATGACTTTGCAGCAGGCCTCGGGTTCACAACTGGTGCATCATCCTCGGGTCAATCAGAATCTGAGAGTGTGACAGATTCATCGTGCGTTAAGGAACAGAGTCCTCCCATTGTTGAGGATGCTGATTCTTCGGATGATGAATCTGAAGAAATTGTGAAACAACAGTCTAACTCGGTTACAACAGATATTCCAATTGAGAATCACATCCTGTGTGATCCACCAGTGAAACCGAGTAAGACTGAAACGTCAAAAGCAATGGAGTCCCTTGTATCTAGCCGTGAAGAGAATAACTTGTTGTACACGCTCAAAGGAGATAGCAAAATCTACTCTAACAAAGATTTCCACTTAAAAATGTAAATCAAGATTTAATTGAGCAAATTTTTGAAGGATGCACTGATAAGTTTTTGGGGAACAAAAGTGGCAAAGTTACCGTCACTCAATGTGATCCAATTCCGTGTGAACAAATTAGAAAACAATACGGAAACCAAAAACTACCAATTGAGCGAAAACAACAAGTCAACTCCGGAAAGGGTAAGGTACAGGGAAAGAAGGCTCAGAACAAGAATGTTCAAGCACCTAAAGTTCAGCAGCCTAAGACTGAACAACCAAAAGTTCAACAACCTAAAGTTGAACAGTCTAAGGCTACTCAACCTAAGGCTGCACAACCTAAAATTCAACAATCAAGGGTTGAGCAACCTAAGGTTCAACAACAAAAGGTGCAAAACAAAAGAGCTCCTGTTAAGAAGCGAGGACCGAAAATGAACTTTGTTGGATCCACGGGTTCAGACAAACTTGAAACATTTCAGGATAAATCTAACCTTGAGTTTATACAACAGTTTAGAATTTTAAAATGAAATGATCAGAATAATTACACCCAACACACCAACGGATGTGATTTAGGCCCAAGCACGTCTAGATCACAAAGTTCATTGTCTGGTTCTCCGTCTGGTCATCAACATGTTTCTTCGAAGTTTGTAGAGCGGAGAACATGTTTTGAATGTGGGACAGTTGGGCATATTGTAAGATATTGCCCACACGTGCAAAAGCTGAAGTCAACAACGAGTGCTCCCCAAGAAATCGATTACCGAAAACGATCAGTTTCCCCGAAACAAGACCCACGTGTCTTGAAAGAAAGGGAAAAGAAGTTAAAGCAAAAGAATCAAAAGGTAATTGAAAAGGCCCTAAAATCAGAGGTCAAGGAAGAAAAACCTGTACAAGCAAAATCTGAAACTGTAAAACCAGTAAATGCTAAAACAATAAATTCAAATACTGGTAAAGGACAAACAGCTTGGAAGCAAAAACAGGTAATTCAATCAGGGGGAGCACCACAGGTTCTTTTTCCTAATCATCAAGTGATTGAAATCACTTTCCTTGATGATCAAGGACGACCCAAGTCCACAAAGGCTTGGGTCCCCCTCTCAAACTGATAAGTTAATTGCATGTGCAGGCGGCTCTAGGAGGAACTATTAATAGTCATTGGATTGTTGATAGTGGGGCTTCCAGGCACATGACGGGCGACTACCGTCTTCTTTTCGATGTGCGTAGTATAAGAGGTGGATATGTTGCGTTTGCTGGAGACAAAGGAGGGTATATCACCGGCGAGGGAATGATCTCAAATGGAATTGTGAGTTTCGACAAAATCAATTATGTGCAACAGTTGGATCACAATCTCCTGAGTGTTTCTCAGATCTGCGACAAGAAGTTCACCGTGCATTTTGATGATGCCGGTTGTTATGTGCTGAAGCCAGGATTCAAGATTCCCGCAGAATGGATTCTCTTATCAGCACCAAGAGTTAATGATTTGTATGTCCTTGATATGAGCCAAGCAATAACCTAGTCCAAACAAGTTACTTGCTTTATTTCAAAAGCCACTGAAAAGGAGACGATCTCTTGGCACAGACGGATGGGTCATATTCACCTCAGAAAAATGAATCACCTTGTCAAAAACAATTTGGTGAGAGGTGTCAATGTGAAGAATTTTCAACTTCAAGATGTCTGTGTGCCGTGTCAGAAAGGGAAGCAAATCAAGAAATCACATCCATTGAAAAAGGTTAACACTGTAAACATGCCACTCGAACGTCTGCATATGGACCTTTTCGGCCCAGTCAAACACAAGAGTGTGCACGGGGAGGTTTTCTGCTTGGTAGTTACTGATGGCTATTCAAGATTTTCATGGGTTGACTTCATGGTTCACAAGAGTGAGACTCCAGAAATTCTAAAGAATTTGATCACCTTGTTGGAAAATCTTTATAATCTAAAGGTGAGGCGAATTCGAAGCGACAACGGAACCGAGTTCAAAAACAGGGTTATGGATGAATTTTGCACTGCAAAAGGAATCCTTCATGAATACAGCTCTCGGTACACACCACAACAAAATGGAGTCGCTGAAAGAAAGAACAGAACCTTAATTGAGACTGCAAGAACCATGTTGGTTGAGTCTCAGCTTCCAGTTCGATTCTGGACTGAAGCTGTTGCCTCGGCTTGCTACACGTTAAACAGGGTTCTCACAGTGAAAAGACATGGCAAAACGTGCTTCGAACTCCTACACAAGAAGACTCCTGACTTGGAATATCTAGAACCTTTTGGTGCACCATGTACCATGATTGAGCCTGACGGGAAGTTTGGTGCCAAAGCTATCGAAGGTTACTTCCTTGGGTATGCTACTCCTAATCTGCGAGTATGGAACCTGACTACCAAGAAGATTGAAGAGTGGGGTGAAGTAAGAGTTCAGAGATATTCTAATCCACCGAAGCCTTCTGGAGATCCATGGATGTTCGATTATGATGGTCTTTTCAACTCATTCAATCTGCCGACATTTGATGATGACAATGCAATTGCTCAAATGTTGTCTGAAAGCGAGAATGCGACTGTCTCTCAGTTAGCTCGCCCAATCATTGTTGACTCACAAGCATCTTCTTCTGTCAACAATCTCGTTTCAAATGAGGTGTTTAATGATGCTGTCGACTACAATTTGTCATCGGAAGATGAGGAGTATGTTGATGCAAATGATGGTGAAGTACGGGGTCCGATTCAAGGTACTTCAGAAGCAACGGATCCAGTGTCTGCGCCAATTGTCCAAGAAAAAAATGCATCATCTTCTACAACTCAACAGCTTCAGAATGATATCGGGAATTTAAATATCAATAACTTGAGGACCAATGTTGAAATTCCTCTAGTTCCTGAAACCCGAATTCATAACATTCATCCTCAGCAGAATATTATAGGTGATGTTCTCAGTGGTGTAAGGACAAGAAATCAAATCAGAAATAACGAAAATGCTGGCTTGTATGCTGAGATACGAGAATCGGGACAACAAAATGATTGGTCTTTCGCCTGCTATGTTAGCCAAGAAGAGCCTAGATCTTGGAAGGAGGCATTGAAAGATGATTCCTGGGTGGAAGCCATGCAAGAAGAACTTCAGCAGTTCGAGAAGTTGGGCGTATGGAAATTGGTTGATAGGCCCGACAACTACAAGAAGATCGGAACTCGTTGGGTGTTTAAGTGCAAGAAGGATGACCGTGGGATTGTTGTCCGAAACAAAGCAAGGTTAGTTGTTCAAGGCTTCAGTCAGATAGAAGGTATTGACTACAATGAAGTGTATGCACCTGTTGCACGTCTGGAGGCTATTAGAATCTTTCTAGCCTACGCATCCTTCAAGAAATTCAAGGTGTACCAGATGGATGTTAAAAGTGCATTTCTTCACGGAGTAGTCGAAGAGGAAGTATATGTCGAGCAACCACCGGGGTTTGAAGATCCATTACATCCTGACAGAGTTTTACTACTTAACAAAGCGTTATATGGTCTTCATCAAGCACCTCGAGCCTGGTATGAGACACTGTCTACCTACCTGCTGAACAACGGGTTTAGACGGGGTTTGATCGATTGTACCCTCTTCATCAAAGAAAAAGGTGAAGATCTTCTGTTGGTACAGGTATACGTCGATGACATTATCTTTGGTTCTACCGATGATAATTTATGCAAGGAATTTGAGAAGGTGATGCAAGATCGATTCGAGATGAGTGCGATGGGTGAAATGACGTTCTTCTTGGGTTTGCAAGTTAATCAGTCCGAATCTGGAATTTTTATTCATCAAACCAAGTACGTCGGAGACATCTTGAGCCGGTTCCAGATGTCCGATTCGAAGCCAATTTCTACTCCTCTTCCGCAGAATCACGGGATTACTCCGGATGAAAAAGGGGATGCTGTGGACTCTTCACTTTATCGTGCTATGATTGGATCTTTAATGTATCTCACCGCATCAAGACCCGACATTATGTATCCAACGTGCCTTCTCGCCAGATACCAAGCGAATCCGAAGGTCTCTCACTATGCTGCTGTCAAAAGGATTTTTCGTTATCTGAAGGGTTGCCCTGACACCGGGTTATGGTACCCTAAGGATGATAACTTTGATCTCAAGGCTTACAGTGATTCTGATTTCGGCGGCTGCAAGAAAGATGGCAAATCAACTACAGCAGGATGTCAGTTCTTAGGCAATCGCCTAGTCACTTGGCAGTGCAAGAAGCAGACATGTGTGGCTACGTCTACATGTGAAGCGGAATACATTGCTGCGTCTAGTTGCTGCTCCCAGGTTCTATGGATCCAACAACAGATGCGGGACTACGGTTTTGAATTCCTAACTACTCCTATTTATGTTGATAATGAAGCTGCTTTACAGATCACTAGAAATCCTGTACAGCACTAAAAAACGAAGCACATCGATATTAAATATCACTTCATACGTGATTGCTTTGAAAAGAGACTTATCGATGTGGTTCACATTCATACCGATCACCAACGTGCCGACCTTTTTACCAAAGCATTTGATAAATCAAGATTTGATTATTTACTTTTGGTAAACGGCATAAAGGTGAAGCAAGAGTAACCGACATCAGGAAATCGTTTTTGTAAATATTTTTCTAAAACCAAAAATCCAAAAATATGTTCTTACTTTATTTTATTTTTGAATTTTAGGGGGAGAAAGTTTCAAGAAAAATACAAAAACATTGAAAAACCACAAAAATACAAAAATATGTCTTTACTTTATTTACTTTCTGCATTTAAGGGGGAGAAAATTCAGAAAAACACAAAAACAATAGAAAAACAAAAATGAGTTTCTTGGTAATATAAGAGAAAATGATATTACATCAGAGGTCGGTCGAAACATGTTTCTAGAAATCAAAAGAAAAGAAAAAGATAAGTAGCTCTACTAATGATGTACCGGTAGACTCACGATCATTTTAAAGTATGCAGGAGATATAAACATAACGAACTGAAAACCGCGTGGGAACAGCTCATTGGCATATGGTCTTGGTACCGAAATTTCGTTTGATAGATTGCCGAGGTTCTGAGATATTCGGGGTTTATGCTGTTTATCATCTGGGTATCATGGTTGTATCTTTTACCGAAAAAAAAAATATATAACGGGGACGCAAGTCTAGATCTTCCATGATACTATACATACGTGTACATATTGCATTCGACCTCAATAAGTGATAAACAATCACATGTCCAAACAAATAAGTGATAAAATATCACATTCATCCGGGAGTCAAGTTCGTCTCTCTGCTGTACGGAAGTACTGACCTGTTCACGGACTTGCTCCTGTGCCCTCATGCATATGAAAATCAAGTTCCTCATCAATAAGTGATTCTATCACATAGGGCTTGTTTTCAAATCAAATAAGTGACTTGTTCACATTTTATATACGTTAAAAACGGATGATAAATGGTATACTCCCCAGTAAGATGAACTCTCGTGCATACCTTGATACGGGAATGTGTCGTGAGTGGATGAACACCGGTCGGTAAGTATAAATCATACCTTAATGTATCTCAATGCATTATGATTACACTTGATCGTTGAGTTTAAGTGGATAACAATATCGGTAATTGTGGTAGAATACTTATCCACTTCTGTAAAAGAATTTTAAAAGGAAATGTGTTTTGACAAAAGACCGCAAGCTGATATGATTCTCTTCGCCAGAAACTCGCAAAAATATTGTTGTGTTTGTACATATTTATTTACTGCTTAGTTTTATTGTCTTATTTTAAACAGTTTTGTCGTTTGGTGCATATCAGCACGACATTAGCGGTGATGTCGTTTGATAACATTCAAAGGATATTAAAATTGTTGTCTTTTATTTTATCAAAAATCCAAAAAGATTTTCAATTTAATATTATTTTTGATTAACTGATGTTGGTGCTCGATCCGATACCTGACAAGCCGAGATACTTCATAAAACTAACCTTTGCAGAACTTCATAACGGACAACTTTTCAAAATGGTCATTTCTGAAAAACCTCCAAAATTTGAAGGGTTTGAATTGAAAATTCCCAAAAATCCAAAGTGTTGGTGGAAATCTGATCCTTCGAGGAAGCAATGGCCCTCGAAAGATCAGATGGTCAAAGAAAGTCAACGAAAGTCAATCATCTCAGTCGAAAGATGATTTGGTCAACGAAGGTTTTGACCAATTGATCTTTCGAGCTGATCAGATCCTTTTGAAAGATGGTTTAGATCGAAAGATATCTTTCGAAGGATAACAACAAATATCTGGTATCCTTCGACCCAAAGGTGATCTTTCGGGACACCTTTACATCTTTCGAAAGGTCATGGATCTTTCGAGATGGTTCGACTTTCGAGGTCAGACTATATAAAGGTATCATCTTCTTCATTTGCACTTAACAGTTTCAAAATTCATCCCACAAAACCTCTCATTACCCCGAAACTCTGTCAAAATTTTTCATCAAGTTAAAGTATCAGGATTTTTACACAACACTCGGTAGGATAATCATCATCATCTTAACATACAACGGCTCAATCATCAACATGATCATGTGTTCTTATTTTTCTAATTTATGATAGGATAAAATGTGAAACATGAATATGTTGTAAATGAATCAATGATAGTTTTGATGATCATATGGTGTTCTTTTATCTGTTTGTTTGTGTTCAGAATGTTGTTTTGAATCTTGATGTCAATGGTGGTTGTATTGGGTTAAACAGGGTAATGGTTAGGGTTTAATGGCTAAATTGATACATGTGCGTATGTTTTGTGTCCGATGTGGTCTAAATAGTTGATGTTTTTGAATGGTATTTTAGTGTAGTGTTTACCTGGTATAAAATGCACTTGAAAACCACTTGAAACTGTCACCGGAACTTAACTTAAAAATGACCGACGGAAAATATTCCGATTAACAGTTGCCGGAAGTCAACACGAAGGATGTTGACTCTCAACCTCGAAAGCTGTGATGTAAAGTATCTTTCGAATTGAGACTCGAAAGATGATAAGGTTTTCGAAAGATTCATCCTTCGACTGATCAAACCTTTCGAATGATCAAGACATCTTTCAAATTCTTGATTCTTCGAAAGATGATCCTTCGATAAGGCTTTCATCCTTCAAGGAAAGTATCATCTTTCGATCAGTCAGTCATCCTTCGATGTCATGTTTCAATCCTTCGATGGGTAAATAGTATCCTTCGAGGACTCAACACTTAGTAATTTTTCAAGAAATTGAAATTTCTCTAAGTGTGGAATTCTTGTTGACTGTTTGACTTTTCCTCATTACGTGTCAATGTTTTGATGTACAGAAATGGCACCAAAGGTGAAAAAGGAACGGGCAAAGCCAACAAAGAAGGAGAAATCTGAGGTTGAATCTATGTCTGAATCTAGACATAACATGGCTGCTTATTTACAACCGGAAGGCAAGACCAGTCCGGAATTCACAGGAATTATGGAGTACCTTCATCGCGCTCGTATCAACTATGCGATCACTACACAGCACACTGCCTATCAGTCGCACATCAAGGATTTCTGGAATTCGGCTGTGGTTGAAACAGTGGAGAATAAGGAAGTAATTAATGGATCAGTTGCTGGGAGACCCGTGGTAATTACAGAGAACACCATCAGAGCACGTCTACAGCTTGGAGATCAACCAGAAGATCCTACTTCAATTGATTTACAATGTCAGCGGGGCTTACTGATGAGGCTGCGGTACAGCGACAACGTTCTTGCAAATCAGATCAACAAGAAGTATATGCCGCTTCGATACAAGTTCTTGTTGCATATCCTTATTCATTGCCTGAGCAACAAGCGTTCTGGATATGATCTGTCGCCGATTGATTTAACTGGATTGTTTACGGCCTTGATTCTGAACAAGCCGTTCAACATATCTCGCTATATCTTCGACAATCTGAAGGAAAATGCTCGAAGGCCCCTCCCGTCTGCAACCCAACGAACATCTACCAAATTCTGGCTATATCCCAGATTTCTGGAGATGATGATTGATGATCAGATTCCTGATCTTCCAAAGGCTGAAGCAGATGTTCTACCTGTCAATCCAATGAATGAGCGTACACTGCTGATATTCAAGTCCATGTCCGCCTATATGGAATCGGATCCAATTAGAAAGCTTATTGGTCATCTCGATGTTCCGAACTACGAGGCACCGCAGAACAACAAATGGCGTCGAGACGCGAGTGATTCTGATAATGAAGAGCCAAGGTTGATCACTTTGGCTGACACGCAGCTCGGGGCTAAACATGGAATCAAAGCAACAAGGAAGTCTGCTGGCAGTTCAAGTGCTGCAGCACGTGTTGAGGTTGATGTTAATGTTGCTGCTGAAGAAGTTCAGGGAGAGTTTGTAGATCCTGATGCTCGTATTGGTGCAGGTGGTGATGGTGGTACTGTGGTTGTTGAAACAGGCGGTAGTGCAGGTGGAGATGGTGATCCTGCGAGTCAGTCAGGTACTGTTACGACTGACAAAGGCAAAGGAAAGGTAGATGAGCCGAGGAGACAAGCGGATGATAGTAGTTCGTCTTCTGAAGAGGAAGGAGGTTCTGGTGACGATGGTTCATCTTCTGAGGACGATAATCCTCCTCCTCCAGGAATGAAAAAGGTCTATGATAGTCGCGGGAATCCTCGTTTTGAGCGAATAGAGAAGACGGTTAGAACTGGAGAATCTGACAAGGATGAGGATTATATCCTTACTTCTCCGGGTTTTATCAGAAAGAGGAAAGCAAAACGACAGGGTATTCATGCGTCAAAGAAAACTGCTGGTGATTCCTCTGTTCCTGCTTCTGTTCAGCATTCTACTGCTCCAGAGCAACAGCTGCCTCCTGTTAGTGATCAACTAACTGCATCAGAGACGCTGGATCTTATGTCTTCTCCTCAGAGGTCTTCTGGGACACGCACGGTGACTGTTGATCAACAGCCGCCTGCAACTCCCGCCTCAGGTACACATGTCCGACCTACTCTTGTTATTACTGGACCTACAGGTGCTTCTGGTCAGGCTGGTCAGTCTGGCTCCTCAGGACCTGAGCCTTCGCGACCGACTCTGGCAGAGACTTTGTCTGGTTTATCTGAATCTGAAAAGATTCAATTCCTGATTGAACAAGTCAGTGAATTGGGTTCCATAGTCGGTCGGCATACAAGAACAATTGAAGAGTATCGTGTGCAGCGAAAACAGGATGTGGTGGCACACAACACGCTGTGTTCAATTGTTAATGCTCAGATTATTAAGATCAAGGAACAGGTTGAGGAAATTGAAAGGTTGAAGGAAGCGAACAGGGCACGTGACAGGGAGGTCGAGATAATGAAAAGGCATAGTACTGTGTTGGAGAATGAGGCAAAAGCACTAAGGCATAAGCATGAAGAGCTGTCAGAGCACTATAAAAATCGCGATGATCGATTAACAGAAAGCTTCAAGCCTGTGTTCGCAAACTTCAAGAAGACTAATCAAAAAGTGGGTACGCTGTGGAATGAAAGATGCAATGCATTAGGCATTGTACCCTCAAGGCGTGAGGATGACAAGGATGATGATGCAGCAAATCCAGATCAACCAGCTATCTCAGGTTCCGGTGCAACTGCATCCGGGGCTGCAGGTGGGTCTGGTACATCTCAAGATGCTCCTACTGCTCCTTCCACAGCTACTACTGGCCCATCTGAGCAGACAGAAACACTGGGAACTTCTACAGGGCATGAGCATGTTAGTCTGGAACCAGAAACGTTTGCAGATCTCCCTGAATCCTCAGGTGTTCTTCAGTATCATCCAGTTACGGGTGAACTGTTAGAAGAGGGAGAACATGTTACCGAAATGTCTGATGAACAGATACTGGCTCTGACGGAATTGGATGAGGTTGCTGTAAGCATGATTGATGCTACTCCGTTGGTTCAGGATCAAACCGATCTCTCTACAATTGATGAAATCTTCATCGATTCGGATCCTGAACGTCCTGTCTATGTTGGGAAAGACAATGCGGAGATGAATGCTCTTGATGATGATTATGTGGCAGAAAAGACAGCAGAATTTGCCAATCTTTCTTCAGATTCTCCGACAGCTCAAGAAAACCGTGAGAAGACAGTGAAAGAATGGCGAGCGGATTTCCTTGCTAGGAATCCTCCTCCGCTCGCTCCGTTGAATCAGGTTAATTATATGCGTCTGGAAAAGAATCGGGCTCGGGGTCGCATTATTAGTTGGATGTTTGTTAAGGAACTTCACTGCATGGTCGTGAAACGAGAAAATGGTCTTCAGTATTTCAGAACTCTTCTTAGTATTCTTTCACTTCCGTACTATGATGTTGCAGTGTTAGCTCAACTAGATGTTATCAATCGAGACGAAGAAAAGATGGTGGATCTGTTTGCTAAGAAAATCAGGTTGGAAAGAAGAAGGGGCTGGAAGGATCCTCTATACAAGCCACAGTTTCCTAGATACGAGCAGATCAGATTTACACTTGATCCAGAAACAAACACTGCTCACTATCGTTTGGTGTATGATCCTCCAAAAGTGATGAAGAAGATACCTTTGCTGAAAATGAAGATTGACTTTCTAGGAAACTTTCGTTGCTGGGTCTATGATGCGGATACTGGAGAAGCCGTGATCCTATTCAGAGATAGTCAGGAGAACTTTAGAATAATAGATCCGATGTGGATTACTAACATGTCCAGATCGGATATTATTGTTCTGAAGGATCATGAGATAAACTACTTGGTGCGGGATCGAGATCAAGCTATGAAGTTTCAGAAGATGGCCTTGTACTGCTTCAATCTACTGGTTAATGCGGGAAGTGCATGGTCATCACATCATTTGACAGTTGAAAGGACGTCCGAGACTTAAAGACACGAAGATCGAGACAAAGCTACAGCCAAGGGGGAGTTTGTTGGTGCACTTGTGTCTGTACTTTGTCTGTATTTTGTAATGTATAAAACGATGTCTTTTGTTTGTCGTGTTTACGTCTTTTGTTGTGTTGTATATGTGTTTGAATGTGAGTTTGACCAAGTCAACCATCCTCCTGGTTTGACTTGGCCAAACAGTCAACACTATGTATGTAAGTTTGTATGCTTCGAAGGATGTCATCGAAGGATGGTTTGTATCCTTCGATGACCTCGAAAGACAACCTTCGATGGATACATATGGACCTCGAAGGATATATCATCCTTCGAGGTATGTATGGATCCTTCGGTAGATTTCTGGTCGATAGATGATCCTTCGACCAGATTACCTTATCCTTCGAGCATGTTATCTGTTATGGGTATATATATCCCATACATGGTTCAGTTCACAGTGAGCGTCTTGAAAGTCTTTGGTTAGTGCATGTGAGTGAACCTAGTCTTGTAGAGAGCGTATTTTCAGTTTGGTCAAGGGCTGTAACCGTGTCCACTGAAATACAAGAGAAAACTTTGATATCTTGTGTGTCTACCTTTCTCTTTGTAGCTTGTGTTCTCATTATAAACTACCGGTTTGCATTCTAGCTTGGATTCCGCACTTGCTAGTGTGTTAAACTTAACAAGGATAAGGTTTAACCTCAACCTCCGAGGGACCTACACACGCAGGTTCCAATGTTGTCACCCTTCAATTAAGAGGGTGGAGGTACATATTCTACCCAAGAAGAATATGTAGGTTTCTTTTCAATCATTTACCCATTCCCAACCACAGGGAATCCCATGCCTTGTAGAAAGTGTGAACTCACCTTAGGTTAGCTCGATAGATAAACAAAAGGTCAATCGAGCTGCTAGTGGTCAACCACGTCCTAACACAGTTACCATACAAGTCAGGTCTAGGTTCAAGTAGTGCATGTAGGTTTACACATAAGCTAACAAGTTACGAACACATAACGATCATGGCATACACATAGAACACGTTAACAGTATCAGGCATGTGCATCTAAAACCTAAACTTGTGCGATTCAGATGATTAGGCCGTTAAGCTTGTGCGAGCCCAATCATCTTGTGCGATTCAGTAAGATAAAGCCCAAGGGCTGACCGCCCCAACCTGTTGTGCGATCAACACAATCTTGTGCGATTCACAATGGGTTGTGCGATCCAAAACAAACGCGGCCCAATAACATGCAACCCATCATCTTGTGCGGCCCAAATAACATAACAGTCCACTATTTTGTGCGACCCAACATGTTGTGCGATCAGCACTATCTTGTGCGATCCACAACCTATTGTGCGCTTATGCTTAAAAGAGTTTTACAGTGTGTTTAAACAGTTGTACCCTATGACTTGTGCGACTGGCTTGTGCGACTGGCCTTGTGCGATCGGTTATATCATTCCATAATTCATGCAAATCAGTTAAAATAATTCAAACAGTTTCCAATTTCCTATCCAGTCGATCAAATCAATACTAATAGTTTCCAACTTTGCCTTAAATCGATTAAATCAAACATTCTTCCTTGAATTCATATGAACCCTAAACAATCATCTATTCATAACAACTCATCATAATCTTCATCGAATCTAATAGTTTGGTTAACATTAAGATGCAATACTCATCATGCAAATAATCCGAAAACAGAAGCATAATAGTCGATTACATCTATTCAGTTCTAGATCAATATCATGCAATCCGATTCAGAGGAACATCATCACATAAACCCTAATTCTAGACCAATACAAATCTCATAATCATCATGTAGGTTCGGTTCAATCATTTAGAAGCATCAACCAAATATACATCACTTGTTCATACTTTACCACAACATCAAGAATCATTCATCATTCATACGAACAACCCTATCTGTCACATAAAATCATGGCAACCATAATATCATCTATCAAACAAATAATCATGAAACACTAACCGTGATGATAGAACGAGTTGGTTAGATCGATGGGAAGATCTTCGAGTGGGGCTGCCGTCGGCCTTCAAAGGAGAGGAAGAGAGAGTAGGGTTTTGTGTGTGTTAAGTGTTTTGATAATAATGAGGAGTATACACCCTCCTCATGGGGTTATGCGTGTAAAGGTTGGGCCGAACCCATCATGGGTTGCCCTTGGTTTCGAGTACAAGGAGTGTGGCCCAAAAAGGCTTGTGCGAATGGACTAATGTTGTGCGATCGAGATTATTATACACTTATACTTATAACACAATCACACATAACATGTAACATTTAATCATTCATTAAAACCAACATATCAATTAATCACATAGAGTTCATACAAGTTACATCAAACACAAAGATAGGTTCTGAAATACGAGTTGTCACATCATCCCCAAGTTGAAAGAAATTTCATCCCGAAATTTAGCACGTAGTTACTGAGGAAGCTAGTTAGGTTGAGTGGTTTCCTGGTTTTCCTGAGGTGTCACATCCTTCCCCCGTTGGTTTGGAATTTCGTCCCAAAATTCCGCAGTAGCTTCAGCCTCAGTAATGGTCTCACTTTTCTCGAACAATTAGGGATACTTGTGTTTCATTTGGTCTTCTCGTTCCCAGGTAAACTCTGGGCCACGACGGGAGTTCCAACGAACTCGAACAATGGGTATCCTAGTTCGTTTGAGAACCTTAACTTCTCGGTCCGTAATCTCTACTGGTTCCTCGACGAATCGCAACTGATCGTCGATAGTGAGTTCCTTGAAAGGAATTATGAGGGTCTTATCTGACAGACACTTCTTCAGATTTGACACATGGAATACTTTGTGAACACCACTGAGCTCTTCGGGCAGATTCAGTCTATACGCTACTTTGCGGAGTTTCTCAGTGATTTCAAAAGGTCCGACATAACGAGGATTAAGCTTGCCTCGTTTACCAAACCAAACCACACCTTTCCAAGGTGAGACTTTAAGTAGCACTCGATCCCCAACCTAGAACTCGAACGGTTTCCTACGCTTATCAGCGTAGCTTTTCTGACGGTCACGAGCTGCTGCCATTCGTTGTCGTATCTGGGAAATCTTCTCCGTCGTGTCGACGATGAGTTCTGGGCTAGTGATTTGGCTATCACCAACCTTTGCCCAGCATAAGGGTGATCGGAATTTCCGTCCATACAGCGCCTCGAACGGAGCAGCCTGGATGCTGGTGTGGTAACTGTTGTTATATGAAAACTCCACCAAAGGTAGGTGCCTTTCCCAGCCGTTACCAAAGTCGATAACACATGCTCGAAGTATGTCTTCAAGAGTTTGGATGGTGCGTTCAGTCTGCCCATCCGTCTGTGGATGATATGTTGTGCTCATGTCTAGACGCGAGCTAAAGGATTTGTGCATTGCTTGCCACAAATCAGAGGTAAAACGTGGATCACGATCAGAAATAATGGAAGTTGGCACCCCGTGCTTCGAGACTACTTCCTTCTGGTAGATGTCTGCTAAAGTAGAGAACTTATCCGTTTCCTTGATAGCCAGGAAATGTGCAGACTTGGTTAGTCGATCCACTATCACCCAAATGGTATCATTTCCTCGTTGAGATCTTGGTAATCCAGTAACGAAGTTCATGGAAATTTGCTCCCATTTCCATGTCGGGATCTCTGGTTGTTGAAGTAGGCCTGATGGCTTCTGGTATTCAACCTTGACCCTAGCACAGGTCAAACATTTACTAACATAGGTCGCTATGTTAGCTTTCATGTGGGGCCACCAGTACGTAGTTTTGAGATCGTGGTACATCTTGTCAGAGCCAGGATGTACCGAGTAACGAGACTTGTGTGCTTCATCCATCACAATGTAACACCCCAAAAATGGGTTTGGTAATTTAAACCCGGTTAATACAAAGGAACGGGTAAAAATACTATTAAGGGTAAAAGTGAACCCGTAAATGAATATTAACTAGGAATAATTAACCTAGTTGAATATTAGTATCGTTGGTATTAAACGAAGGGTTGTAGCCTTATTTAACTAAAACGAAACATGAGGGACCTAAGTAAACAACTTGAAAGTTGTTTTATTAAAAAGGAAAAACAACACACACACAAACACACATCGTGTGTGTGTGTTCATCAACGAGCAGGGAAGGCTCCCTTGGAGCCAAAACCCTAAACTTCACAACTTCTCCAAATTGAAAGGCTAAACGAAGCCCAAATTCACAACCGAACGTGAATTAACGATCACCTTCACAAGGGGATCATGAGGTATGTCTTAAAACTTAGATTTGATGATCTTGTTTGAAGTGGGTTATGATCAATCCATGAATTTGTATGAAATTAAGCATGTAGAGGTGTTAGAAACACCAAATAGAACTTGTGTTATGATTAATTTCAAGTTATTGGGTGATTTAGAATGAAACCCATTGCATGAGTGTGAAGATGATGATCATGATGAACTTGTAGATGTTATAGTGTGATCTTGTGATGTATAAGGTGTTATATGATAGACTGAGATAGATAGACTTGATGTGGAATTTATGATTATGAGATTTTGATTGAATGTGATGGTTCATAAGATGAAATAGGGAAGAACATGCTTAAAGCACTTGTACATTATGCTTAGAAAGTGATATGCACACCAAGTGTTTGATGAAATGCTTAGGAGAAAATGATAAGTGAGATTGTATGCTAATAATGAATAAATGTAGGTAGAATGTGATGATGATGTATTAGAATAATAGAATTGTATAAGGAATGTGTTTTGAATGGATTACAAGTGGGAAATTAGTTTGATAAGATGATATGGCAAGAACCTTCATTAAAAGGTATGTATGCTCATGTATGCTAATCATGTTATGATAAATGTGATGACATGTATGGATAGGAGTCATGTCAACATGGACACAAGCGTGGAAGGGCAACGGGCCAAGGATAAACACGGAAGCTATGCTCGAACTCGGACGCACGAGGTAAGTGAACTCCGAACTTACCCTTTTGTTTGGTAATGTATTTATGATATATGGTAATTATTGAATGTAATGTGAGAAGATATGAATCGATCTGATTACTAAGTTAAGTTTTAGTAGAAATGGGTCGGAAGTGGTTAAGAAGGAGGTTCGATTAAGTTTGGGTAAGAAAAGGGAACTTACATAATGAATTATGCATAAAGATGAATTAAGGAGTTATACATGTAGGATGTAAGTTGTAAATACGTGTACGAATAGAAAGTGAATACATGCTTGAGTGAGTATTTAATTATATGTTTGAATGAATAAGATGAGTTATGTGTATTCGAGGACATGTTCATATGAAGAGAAGCTAATGATACTAACCATTTTTTCTATTGAGAAGTAATGTGAAGTATAGGCATGTTAACAATGGAAGTGTAGGTTGACTCCGCAATCCGGTGCGAGTGATCGAATGGATGGATGAAGGGGCTAGTATAAGAGAAAGCATGATATGTTGACGCCTTATTATACATGTGTTAAGATTTTGTATTATGTCACCGGTTACTAATGATGTGATTGAATGTGGTGACTGCAGGTTGTACAGGTTTATGGATGTTTCATCAAGAATTGTACGCGGTTGAAGATCGAGTCAACGCATGGATTGTACGTGGGTGTGAATGTGGTCAATTAATTCTATATAAGTATGTTAGTTTTTAATTAATTTATAAAAAGGGATTAATGTATTTAAGTGAAAGAAAGAATATCATTAAAGAAATTTTAATTATGTGTTTTCCGCTGCGAAATCTTGGGTTAAAACGTGTTAGGGCGTTACACACAAGCTCACGTAGATTACTATAAAGTGGAACCCAGATGTGCCCCACTAAGTAGTAAGCACCATCTTCCTTTAGTTCCAACCGTTTCTCCAATCCTCGCAGGGACTCAGCCTTGATGTTCTCTTCTTTCAATGCTTCGACCCGAGCATCACGAATTTGAGCAGGGAGACTAGAGTGAATAGTAAGCTGTAACGCACGTACACGCTTAGGTTTGGTTTCCTTTCGACTGAGGGCTTCAGCCACAACATTGGCTTTTCCTGGATGGTACTTGATTGCGCATTCATAGTCGTTAAGAAGTTCGACCCATCGACGCTGTCGCATGTTCAACTCCTTCTGATCAAAGATATGCTAGAGACTCTTGTGATCGGTGTAAATGGTGCACTTGGTACCGTACAAGTAATGTCTCCATATCTTAAGAGCAAACACCACTGCTCCCAACTCCAAGTCGTGAGTAGTGTAGTTCTTTTCGTGAACTTTAAGTTGGCGTGATGCGTAAGCAATGACTTTCTCACGTTGCATCAACACACACCCAAGTCCTTAGATTGACGCATCACAATAAACCACAAAATCATCTGTGCCCTCAGGCAACGAGAGAATGGGTGCGCTACAAAGCTTCGGCTTCAGCTGCTGAAACGCATTTTCCTGTGCATCACCCCAATGGTAGGTGACACCCTTCTGAGTGAGAACAGTAAGAGGCTGCGCAATCTTTGAGAAGTCTTTAATAAACCTTCTGTAGTAACTTGCCAAACCCAAGAATTGACGGATTTCAGTTGGAGTTCGAGGGGCAGGCCAATTCCTGATTGAGTCAACCTTGGATGGATCAACGTGAATCCCATCCTCATTAACCACGTGACCCAGGAAGTGGACTTCACGTAGCCAGAAGTCACATTTCGAGAACTTAGCATAAAGCTGTTTTGTTCGAAGAAGTTCCAGGATGAGTCGCAGATGACGCTCGTGTTCCTCCTGACTCTTGGAATAGATCAGGATGTCGTCGATGAAAACAATAACAAACTTATCCAAATAAGGTTTGCACACTCGGTTCATAAGATCCATGAAAACTGCATGTGCGTTTGTCAGTCCGAAAGGCATAACCAGGAACTCATAGTGTCCGTAGCGAGTCCTGAATGCGGTCTTAGAGATGTCCTCGTCTCGGACTCTCAGCTGATGATAGCCCGATCTCAGATCAATCATTGAGTAGAAGCTCGACCCTTGCAACTGGTCGAACAGGTCATCTATACGTGGGAGAGGATAACGATTCTTCACTGTCACCTTGTTGAGTTCGCGATAGTAAATACACATTCGAAAGGTACCGTCTTTCTTCTTCACAAACAATACTGGAGCTCCCCAAGGCGAAGAGCTAGGACGAATGAAACCCTTGTCCAAGAGTTCTTGTAGCTGAGCAGACAGTTCTTCTAGTTCTGATGGAGCTAAGCGATAAGGTGCACGAGCTATAGGCGCTGCTCCAGGAGCTAGCTCGATTTGAAACTCGACCTGACGATGAGGCGGAAGTCCAGGTAATTCCTCAGGGAATACCTCAGGAAAGTCGCGTATGATTGGGATGTCTTCTATCTTCTTTTCCTTTGTTGAGGTGTTAGTAACGAGAGCTAGTATCGCAGTGTGGCCCTTTCGCAGACACTTCTGGGCCTTAAGGAAAGAGATGATGCCCACGACATCTCCACTCTTGTCGCCACGAATGATGAGAGGTTCACTTCTTGCACGAGGGATGCAGACAATTTTCTCTTTGCAGATTATTTCCGCTCGATGATGGGATAACCAATCCATCTCAATGACGACGTCGAAGCTACCAAGAACGATGGGGAGAAGGTCGATTAAGAAGCTCTGACCAGCTAAAGCGAGATTACAACCCTTAACTATGTGTGTGGCCTCAATACTTTTACCGTTTGCTAGCTCTACAACATGCTTGGTGTTTAAGGGAATTGGGGTACGCTTAAGCATCTGACTAACTTTTAAGGATACGTAACTAGTATCGGCACCCGAATCACATAAAACAGAAACAAAGAAATCATCCAGTAGAAACTTACCCGTCACGACGTTGGGATCGTTCCTTACATCACCCTGACCAATCACAAATGCACGTCCCCTGGAACCATTGCCATCATTGTTATCCCTGTTGTTTCCATTCCCCTGGTTGTTGTTGTTCTGATTCTGGTTCAACTGGGGGCAGTCTCTTTTGAAGTGGCCCTCAGCACCACACTGAAAACATCCTTTGTTGTTTCCCTGCTGTTGCTGCTGCTGACGCTGATTCTGGGGAGTCTGCTGCTGTTGCTGTCGCCTCTGATTCGCAGGATAAAGACTCCTACAATCTTTGGCTGCATGGTCTGGTTTGTTACACCTCTGACAGTTGCCCTTGCTACACGGCCCGCTGTGGTGCAAGTTACATCGATTGCACTTAGGGTGGCTTCCCCTGTACCCACCCTGACCTCGATTACTAGAGGATTGTTGACTAGGGCTCTTGTAGTCGTCAGTCCTTCGCTGCTGAGACTGAGACGGAACATAAGTTGAACCCTTGCTTGAATTTCCATCCCATTTGCGTTTGTTGTCGCTAGGAGCATCAGAAGTAGTGATAGCACTAATACGCTTTGGCAGTCTGTTCTGCTCGACTGCCTGATCGGTGAGGCGGTGGGATAGTCGTATAACTCGCTGAATAGTAGGGAGATTAGCTGAAGTAACCATGCTCTGGATCTCTGGCACTAGACCCTTGATGTATAACTCGATACGTTTATAGGGAGGATCCACCATGGTAGGACACAAAGCAGCTAACTCGTTTGATCTCTTGGTATATGCTTCAATCTCAGACCCCGCCATCTTCAGATTGTAAAACTCCACTTCCAGCTTGTGAATGTCATCACGATGACAATACTCCTTGATGTGCTCTAAAATATACATATTTTATATAATTATTCCTACACTTTTGAGTGGCTTTATGGTTGTTTTTTATTAAAATCCACTCGTAGTTGGTTTGTACTTGTGGTTTGATGATTTTTAGTGAAAACTGAGCTATAATGATGAATTTTATAATAAATGTGATGATGTTGTTTTAAAGAAAAAAAAAATTATACTTAATAAATAAATATTTCATTGATTGTGGATTGATATGTTAACATGTTTAGTATTTGTAACTTCTAAAAGTGTAATTAAATGAGAAATTGAATGATGCATTTTTTTTTGTATTCATCGTAGGTGATGAATTGAATTGAAAGAACAACTTATATTATCATTATGAAAGACAATCCCGGCATGCTAGGTTATTCCGCAGACTGCGCGCTTTCACCAGGCGAGTTTGTTCCATGTTCCTTTTGTATTTTTTTGTATTTTTCATTTTTTAGTCGGGTTCCATCCTACATTGAGGGCAATGTAGAGTTCAAGTGTGGGGAAGGTAAACTGTCGTTTAGGTTAGTTAGTTGAGTCGTTTTAGTAGAAAAAAAAATTGAAAAATGAAAAAAAATTGAAAAATAGAAAATGTTCCTGAAAATATTTTTTTTTGCAAATAAATGGAAGATGATAGAAAAACTGGGATTACTTGGTTTTCAAAATATTATACATATGAGATAAAAAAGACGAAAGACGTATTTTTCGGGATGTACTGGTAGGCCCAACCGGTTTAGAAGGTTCCCTAGATTGTTTAAGAATATTTTAAATATCAAATAATCAAGTCTTGTGGGTTCTCATCTTAGGGGATATAGAAAAAACAGAAACCATTGAGGGTATAAAAGGAACCATTATAAGTAAATAACTATAAGTATTTTAAATTAAATTGGCACACCTTATCCTTTTTATGAGAATAAATCCGGATTCTGGTGGCGCCTAATAAAAAAAATTCCATCATCCATCTCTATGAGCTATTATAATAATAATATAAACTGAAGCCTATGGTATTAACCACTGGGATGGTGACTCGGGTGGGGTATACCCGCTAGGTGGAAGTTAAAAAAAATGTGAGGCTCACGGTGTTTCCCACTGGGATAACGACTTGGTGATAATGCCCTCTAAGTTGATCATGAAAAAAAATGTTAAAGCTCATCATCATCCATCATTCCATCAAAAATTTAATTTAAAAATACATAAGGGTTATTTATATAAGATGGTAGATTTTTAATCTTTTCCTTACAAGCCTGAGATGGGAGTAGGTGGATCTGTGGATTCCGAAGTGTGAGACCCTTTAGATGAAATCACTTGAACCTAATAAGTACATGAAAGGGGTCTGATGAGTCGGTGGTTGGGTTTAAGCGGAAAATTACATCGGTAATCGTGGTAAAACGTTTTGAGTCTTTTAAATAAGAAATCTAAAGTTTTTGAAGCCAGTGATCTTAGTTCTGATTCCATATGCATAAGTCTTTTTCAGGGACGAAAAAGGTTTAAGTGTGGGGATATTTGATGTGCACTAAAATATACATATTTTATATAATTATTACTACACTTTTGAGTGGCTTTATGGTTGTTTTTTTTTTATTAAAAGCCACTCGTAGTTGGTTTGTAGTTGAGGTTTGATGATTTTTAGTAAAAACTGAGCTATAATAATGAATTTTATAATAAATGTGATGATGTTGTTTTAAAGAAAAAAAAATTATACTTAATAAATAAATATTTCATTGATTGTGGATTGATATGTTAACATGTTTAGGATTTGTAAATTCTAAAAGTGTAATTAAATGAGAAATTGAATGATGCATTTATTATTTTTTTGTATTCATCGTAGGTGATGAATTGAATTGAAAGAACAACTTATATTATCATTATGAAGTTGTTGGTGGAATGAAAGGATTAGTGGGCCGCCATAGATTTAAAGTCTAGCACAAAACGTGAAAGATCAAAGTTTGGTTTAATTAGATTTTCTACATAATGGGCTGGTGACTTAAGCCTCATGTTGAACAAGAAACAAGGGTTGCTAAAAAGAATTAATTGGGCCAGGAGTCATCAAGAGAAAGAGTGGAGAATCCCTATTTTATTCGAAAAAACATAGTGAGGAGGCAGTGAACGGCAATAAGGAGTTGACGGCAGCAGCATCTTAGAAAGCATAAGCAAAGGGACGAAAAGGGGCAGTGATTTGGTGATTTGTGGAGCGCATACAAAGCGGGATTGAAGAATCGAAGGCGCAGGATCGCATCTAGGAGAAACCCACAATACGGTTCTTTCGTTTTTCGTATTCTTTGACTTGATATTATGTTTAGACTTGGTTTTGAGATTGTTTATGTATTGAACTTGATTATGCTAGGCTAAACTTATCGCTACCTAGGTTAGATGAACTTTGATTCGGTGTTTGACTATTATTTTATTTATTGGTTAAATTGTGAAGATTTACATATTTCTGCTAGGTTTCGGTTTATGAAATTGTGTGCTTGTCTTGGTTGTGATTAATTATTTGCTTTGGTGATCTTGTTAGTCTGATCTGGAACTATTTAGGTCATTCTAGGTTCGTTAATCTATTAGGTTTCCGGTCTAGAGCATGAGATTATAGATAATTCGGGTTTAACTAAACTAATTAAAATCAACCGAGTATAGTGTGCATCCTTTCCTGGCGACTCTAGGGACGAGCCAGGACTGCTAGGTTATTAGCTGGGCGTTGTTTGGTGGTTTGGGTGACTGATAGCTCGGACCCGGCTACTTATTCGCGTTTAGAGTTCCCTATGTTCTCCGTTATTTTAGCAGATTTAGCTTCGCGATTGGAGGATTTTGGCACCCGAGTTGCCTTGTATCTGACAGTTGTGGGATTCAGTATCGATAGGTCGAGCCGTTTTCAGTTTAGCACTTCATCGCTCTATTCCATCTTCTATTTTGGTTGATCATCCATAGCGGGAGGTTTTCTGGGTAGATTCGGAGCTTTAGCCGTTGGTCATTATCTAGAGGTTATAGGCCGGTGTCACGGCCCCCGTCCCGGTTTTACCCGGTCCAGGAGCCGCGAGACAGAAATCCCGTGGTATTTATTAATTGAGTTGACAGCGGAAGATTTACAAGATCTTTTAAACTTGAAAATGCCCGATTATTTTATTTCCATAATTTGGGACTAACCCAGTAATTTACAATAGAGGAATTTCATGAGGAAATTCCCTAGTTTACAAAACATGTTTATTCATTTTATTGAGCCACCTCTTCAAGCTTGTTATGCTCCGTAGCATTTTTCCTTGATTTACAGCAGGTCGCCTGAAACATGTTTAGAATATTTTATCAGCGGGGAAATACTGGCGAGCCACTCAGTTTACATAAAATGACACATAGTTATAAATTACAGAATACGAGCGATTACAATGGCTACTATCTTATTTTTATATGGCGTCGTGTCACACCCTGGTGACGATGGTCATACCACTATTGGGTCTTTTCACCCAAGTAGTGATGATTATCACTGTTAGGTTGATGAACCTAACCGTGAGAAATTAGTAATGTGCACAATACCCCACTTGCCAGTGATTCAAGATAACCACGACTTAATCCCTGTAATTATAACTTTGAAAATAATTTGAGGTATTGTAAAACAAATTTGATAAAAAGAGAATGACTCACATTGAGAGTTTAAACGGGCAGAGTTTAGCCTACTGATAAGCCTTGTAACCTAAATTAAATGAAAATGCATACGACTAGGTCAGTAACTTAATACAACATTTACGATAACTCACGAGATTAAAACCCTCATGACGAATGACAAAGTGCAATACTTAAACATCCATCGAATTCACGACGAATGACAAAGTATAGCCCGAGTTGGAGCAGCACTTAAACATCCATCAGATTGGTTTCAATCGATCGGACATTGAATCGTAGCAGCGATCGAGTTAATACCCTGTATCGTAGCAGCGTTTCTCTATGTAAAATTATAATTCTGAGCAGTAGCTTTCGTTTTTTTTAATTGAAAATTTCGAACTCAGATGAAAGCCCCATGCACAGGCTACTTATAGCTAAAAAATGACTTTTACGCGGCCCGCGTAAAACTTAATAAGGACTTACGCGGCCCGCGAGGGCCACCTAGTCTATGACTAGGGCTACGGTGTCATCGGTAGGTCTGCCACGTGTGTGACACGTGGCCTGGAATGCTTATCCGATCAAAGTTAAGTTGACACGGCCTGCGTAAGCCTAAGCTTACTCTTACGCGGCCCGCGTGAAACCCAGAAATCTTGTTTTCTTGGTTTTTCATGTACATTAGGGTTTCAAGGGTCCGCGTTTTCACTTACGGGTCGTTTTGGAGCATTTTTGCAGGTCCTTACATCATCCCCACCTTATTTAAATCTCGTCCTCCAGATTTACTGGAATAAGTGAGGATACTTTCGCTTCATTTCCGATTCCAGCTCCCAGGTGTACTCAGGTCCTCTTTTTGAATCCCACTTGACTTTGACCAGTACCAATCTTTTATGTTTGAGAAATTTGATCTTTCAGTCTTCTATTTGGATTGGTTTCTCCACAAACTTTAACTTTTCATTCACCTGTATGTCTTGAAGAGGGACTACCAGCGATTCGTCCGATAGACATTTCTTGAGGTTGGATATATGAAATACGTCATGTACCCCGGCTAACTCTTCTGGTAGCTGTAAGCGATAAGCAACTGGTCCTATTTGCTGGATTACTGGGAATGGTCCTACGTACCTTGGACGTAGCTTTCCTTTCTTACCGAACCGAACTACTCCTTTCCAAGGAGAAACTTTCAAAAGTACCTTGTCTCCAACTTGAAATTCTAACGGCTTGCGTCGATTGTCTGCATAACTCTTCTGGCGATCTCTAGCCGTCTTTAGTCTTTCCTTGATTTGAGTGATCTTGTCGGTAGTTTCTTGCACAACTCCTATTTCTGCCCAACACACTGGAGTTCTACACTTTCGTCCATACAGTGCTTCAAATGGGGCAGCCTCGATGCTTGAATGATAACTATTGTTATAGGAGAATTCAATTAAAGGTATATGGTCATCCCAGTTTCCACCAAAATCTATAACACATGCCCTCAGCATGTCTTCCAAGGTTTTGATTGTCCTTTCACTCTGTCTGTCTGTTTGGGGATGGTAGGTTGTACTTAAATTTAATCGTGTCCCCATGGCTTCCTGGAAACTTGTCCAAAAATGTGAAGTGAAGTGACTATCCCTATCTGACACAATGGAGAGTGGAACTCCATGTAGTGATACTACTTCGTCTACGTACAACTTTGCTAACCTTTCCATGCTAAAGGTTTCTTTCATAGGTAAGAAATGAGCTGATTTGGTTAATCGATCCACAATTACCCAAATCGCATTGTTACCTTTTCTGGTTTTGGGTAACTTAGTAACAAAGTCCATTGTTATAAGTTCCCATTTCCAAATAGGTATTTCTAATTGTTGGAGTAATCCTGAAGGTTTCTGGTGTTCTGCCTTAACTTGTGAACAAGTTAGACACTTAGAAACATATCTAGCTATGCCCTTTTTCATTCCTATCCACCAGAAGTTATTCCTTAAATCTTGGTACATTTTATTGTTACCAGGATGCATGGTATACCTAGATTTATGGGCTTCCTCTAAAATCTTATTTCTTAACTCTCCTTGCTTAGGTACCCAAATCCTTTTCTTGTGGAATCTCCAAATTCCATCATTTCCTTGCCTTAATTTTTTTATTCGTCCTTTCATTCCTTCAGTATCGTCCTTGATTGCTGTTTCTTGAATGTTTTTCAGTTGTTCCATTAAATCTAATTGTAGATTTAATCTAAGAGCATGAACTTGTCGTTGTTTCTCATGGTACTTACGACTTAAGGCATCTGCAACTACGTTTGCTTTTCCTTCGTGATATTGAATATCACAGTCGTAGTCACTTAGAATTTCCATCCATCTTCTTTGCCTCATGTTTAATTCTTTTTGCCTAAATATGTATCTTAAACTCTTATGATCTGTATAAACAGTAAATTTACTTCCATACAGATAGTGCCTCCAAATCTTAAGGGCAAAAATTATGGATCCTAATTCTAAGTCATGTGTCGTATAGTTCTCCTCGTGCTTTTTCAATTGCCTTGAGGCATACGCAATTACCTTTTTGCGTTGCATTAGCACACATCCTAATCCTAACTTAGAAGCATCGCAATAAACTTCAAAATCTTCTGTTCCTTCTGGTAAGGCAAGAATTGGGGCATTGGTTAACCTTTGCTTTAAAATCTTAAAAGCCTCTTCTTGCCTAGGTCCCTATTCAAACTTAACTGTTTTACAGGTTAGCTTAGTTAATGGTACAACTATTTTGGAAAAATCTTTAATAAACCGTCTATAGTATCCGGCTAACCCTATAAAACTTCTAACTTCCATAGCTGATTGCGGAACTTTCCATTTGGTGATTGCTTCTATTTTGGAGGGATCTACGTGAATACCTTCGTGATTCACCATGTGTCATAAAAATTGTACCTCTTGCAGCCAGAATTCACACTTCGAGAATTTGGCGTAAAGCTTTTCTTTTCTTAACAAAGTTAAGAGTACATGCAGGTGCTCACAATGTTCCTCCTGGCTTTTGGAATAAATAAGTATATCGCCAATGAAGACAATTATGAATTTATCCAAGTACGGTTTACAGATCCTATTCATCATGTCCATAAATGCTGCAGGGGCATTTGTTAATCCAAAGGCATGACTGTAAACTAGTAATGACCATACCTAGTTCTGAAAGCAGTTTTAGGTATGTCTTCTTCCTGTACTTTCAACTGATGGTATTCGGAGCGTAAATCTATCTTAGAAAAATATCTAGCTCCCTGAAGTTGATCAAAAAGATCATCAATCCTAGGTAATGGGTATCGACTCTTAATTGTAACCTTATTCAATTCTCTATAATCGATACACATTCGCATTGAACCATCTTTCTTTTTAACAAACAACACAGGCGCTCCCCAAGGGGATGAACTAGGTTGTATAAATCCTTTGCTTAACAATTCATCTAACTGCTTTTTCAATTCTAGCATTTCAGTGGGTGCTAACCGATAAGGTGCCTTAGCTATTGGTGTAGTTCCAGGAATGAGATGAATTCTAAATTCTACTTCCCTATCGGGTGGTAATCCAGGTAGTTCTTCTAGGAATACATCCGAGTATTCTGATACTACTGGAATTTCCTTAAGTTCCTTACTTTTAGTGTTAATGATTACTGAAATAATGTACACTATTCCTTGTTTTCTTGAATAACTGGCCACTTTCATTACTGAAATGAATTTCATTGGCTTCCGTGGCTTATCTCCTGTAATTACCACTACTTCTCCTGTGGGTGTATGTATTTCTATGGAATTCTTATCACATAGGATTCGAGCATGGTTGGCTACTAACCAATCCATTCCTAACACGACATCGAATCCAGCTAAATTCATAGGTAACAAGTTTGCAGAAAATTTATGGCCTAAAAGTTCTATCTTTCCTTCTTGCAAAACCTTATCTATGTTAACAGAATTCCCATCTGCCGTTTCTACCGTAAAAATTTGTCTAAGGTTGGTTAAGGGTAGATTAAGAGCTTGGCAGAATGAAGTATTTATAAAACTTTGGTTTGCACCAGAGTCAAATAATACTTTTGCATAGACGCCATGAATTAGGAACGTACCAGCTATGTCACACCCCGATATTTCCACGTATTACCGGTGGGCCTGGTGGGGAGTATCGTGACGTAGTTGATATCATCATAGTCAAACAACACAATTTAAATGCACAGCGGAAGCAAAGGATAAATTTATTTCAACCGAATAAATTGTAATATCAAGTATCACAAAATGGTTGAAACAGATCCACAGGCGGATCAAATAAAAAGGAAACATAGTTCATCAGACTCAAATGCATCCAAGCTTGCGAGACTCTTAATGATGCTAAGGAGAGGCCAGCCTATTACGCTTAGTACCTGCACTTAAACTTTTTGGGAAAATACGTCAGTTTACACTGGTAAATACAATTAACTGACTCATTTTGAAAATGTTTTAGAAAATTGATTTGAATGCACTGGCACAAAACTTTTTATAACTTGGGATAATTATTTATATATAAACTTGTAAAAGAATTATATGTTCCTTATGCGTTCAGTAGCCCGGGTTGACACCGGGTTAGAGCTTAATAGACACACCATATGATATAGTCCCGCGGCGGGTTATTCCCGAAACCGGCGGTTATACCTTATTATTTATATATGCACTAACGGGTGTACGCCTACACCCGCGTGCTTAGGTCGTAGCCATTTCGTAAAATGATGCCAAGGATATCCGGGACATGGTCATTAACCCCCCAAAGGTGTTAAGCAAACAAAACCAAATTTTTAAACGGGTCATCTCGATAATATTTAACCACCAAACGATTAAAGTCGAATGCCCGACCAAGCGGTATTTTATATACCGTACCCCAAGCCCGTATAAGGGAAAATAAGTTAAAAGTATTTACCTGAGCTGAATATAAATTCAATCCCAGCCGTATATCAAATCAGCAAGTACAGATAGCTTTTACTGGGCTCCTAAATCTGGAACGAAGGTTTTTAATAACCTATTAGATTCCTAACGGGTCTTTAATTAAGCCTATGCTTAGACCGGTTAGTTTTAAAGGAGGATACGGTTCAAAACGCATGATTAAGCGAAGACCAAAATGGAATGTGGTTTAGATCCGACAAGCTTGTATACTTATGTAATAAGGGTAAACTAAACACATTCTGGATTTTGAGATGAAAACGATATGGTTTGACCCGTTTCGGCTAATATATGCAAACTAGTTACATAAGTCGATCCGAACGCAAAAAGTGCGTAACGGGTAACCAAAATGAGTCATACACATGTTTCCTAAGTTAATATGCCTTAAATATGTTGTGACATCAGTAAGATATCTTCTATTATGCCCCAAATGAATTTAAACTCAAATTATGCCCCGAAGGGGTATTTTGGTCATTTAAAAGGTTATAAAAGAGATTTAATATGATTCTGAGTTTCAGATATGATATAAACAGTAAATATACTCAAATTAATAGGTTATATCAATAGGGTATTACCTATATGTGAAATTTACCATTTATAACTAAACTATGCACCGAAGGGGCATTTTGGTAATTTCACTTAAGCCTAAAAGGTCAAAACTGGAAACCTAAGTTTAAAAACTTTTACTTACTGTTAGAATATAAAAATTTACTTAATATATCAGTAGGTATTAAGTCTTATATATAAAAATGGTTTTAATACATACTATGCGTTTAGAACGCGTAAAAAGGCGATTTCAAGCGATTACCGGGTTTTATAAAGAAAGCTGATATTTTTATTATTCCAGAAGGCTTAAAATATTTTATTTATCATATTAGATCAGTAGAAAAAGGTTTGGTATCAAAAAGATTTGTAAAACTCATTTTATAGGCCAAAAGGGCAAAACCGACAATTACCGAATCAAGCTTAGAACTCTATGTTATGCTCAGCCTAAAATTAAATAAAAATATTCAAAAATCACAAAATATTATTCCATATCAGTAGGTAAAAATCTTGGTATCAAAAATTGGGTTTAGATAGGCTATATGCTAATTACGCTGTTTAATTAATAAAAGGCTTTCTAATTACGCTAATGAGCATAACTCTTAATCTAGACCTCCAATTGATGTGAAAATTTAGGGACATCTTTATAAATCAGTAATAAAGATTATTGTCCTCTCACATTTTCAAAATTCTTGTTTTAAGGTCAAAAGGGCATATTGGTCAACATTTAGGCATATAACGGAAACTTGCATATGGATCGGATAACTAATGAACCAAGTTGTATAACCTCAAAGGGTTACACTAATCAATAACCTGGTCCTAATAGGGCTCTAAGGCAATTCTAAAACATGCTCTAATGGGTCAAAACTGAAAGTCAAAGCAAAAGTCTACTTTTGCGACTTTCGGTTCCGAACCGAGCTTAAACTGAAAATTATCGGGTTGAACATGCTTAGACATGTTCTTACATTAATTACCAAGTTATATGAGTGATAAAACAGGTTTCATAGCTTCTATATTGTTAATTATGTGTTTATGCGAAAATTCACTTTCTGTTGACTTTTTAAAATTAACTTTGACCCGACAATTGGCCTAGTTAGAGTGGGAATCAGAGGGTGCCCTTTTAAGGGTTTATTGCCCACATAATTACCAACTCATAGGTACTTTCAATTTGAAATTTGACTGGACAAATTAAGATTAATGACGAAGTCAAATCTTAATTACGACGGTTTGACTTTAGGCTAATTAACTAAGCTAACCTGAATAAGGAAAGTTAAGGACACTTACTGAAGTCCTATGCATGACTAAGAATGCTAGGGAAGTGCCCTTGAGCTCCAGAAATCTTCAGAACAAAGGTTTGGAAGCTTTCCAAGTGAATTTCTCAAAGTGTGAGTTCATAAGTTGCAACAATTGGTCCTATATATAGCCATGGAGGGTCAAGGAGATGGATACAAGTGTTAGGGCATCTCTAGGGATGAATACAAGTGTTATGGGACGTGTTTCAAGGAGCTAGAGGGTGGCAAACTCGCGGATTCGAGCACACATGCAAGCTGCCACGTTAAGGAAGAGTTTGCTGAACTGGCATTCCGTCGCGTGGTGCCGTGGACGGGTGCCCAGGTGGTGGTGCTACGCCAGCACCCCACATATCAGCCAACATGTTTCAAAATGTGACACTTTCACCCCCTGGACCTTCAAATGCATAATTTCTTCCATTTTAGGCACTTTAAACCCTTGAAATTTATATTTCTATGATCCATGAGATAAAACCAATCATCAATAGGTCCAGTTTCGTTAAACGATAACCGAAAACACAAGTTTTGCCTCGTTGACGCTTTTAACCCCTCGTACATGAATATTATCATAACTTTCTCATACTTTATCGAAACCTTGTGAAATTTTTATCACTTATTCTCATGAGCATAATTAATCGTTACAAAGCTTCTGCTAAAAGGTCACTCAGAGGTATACTTTAAACATGTTGACACGTTTAACCCCTGTAGTTTGCAATCTCTCACTCTCTTCCACAATTAGCTTCGTATGATCCATAATTTATTCGTTTAAGGGTATAAACATCGTGTAGGGTTATTGTAAGGCATATTTATCCGTTGTTTACATTTTGAATCCTTTATATTCACATATTTTCTTTGTTTGTCAACTTTAGTCCTTCATAAGTAATCTTTTACACGTTTAAAGCTCATGACACGTGTCGATACATCATTGGACGTGATTTTTACGAGGTGTTACAAGCTATCACATCAGGGATTAGTTCTGCTTCCTGGGTAGTTAACTGAAAGGCTCTTGCGTTCTTTTTGGTAGTTCCTTCTGCAGGTTTGGCTTTGTTGTCAGCTGGTTTGACCAATTTCGGGCAGTCTGGCCTAAAATGCCCAGCTTCTCCACAGTTGAAGCAGATTGTTGATTTCTTCCTCCTACAATCTTCTTCTTGATGTCCTGGAATCTTGTAGAAATTACAATACCCTTTGCATCTTTCAAAATGCTTCGTTTTACAAGTATTGCAAAATGGAACAGTGGAAGATTGCCCGGTTCCCTTTTTCTTGAAATTGCTATTATTACCCACACGAAATCCTTGGGTAATCTTTTGGGCTACTTCCTTCTTTCTATTTTCTTCTCGCGTATGAATCAGTCCATCTGTCAAAGTGTTGGCTAGTTCTACTGCATCGTCAATTGTGCGAGGTCTCGCAGCTTTAACGATATCACAGATTTCGCCAATTAAACCCCAAATATAGCGAGAAATAAGTACCGGTTCTGGCGAAGCCAGGGTTGGTACCACTCTTGCATACTCGAAGAATGTCGAAGTATATCCTTGACAGTCTACATCCACCATCCGATGGTTCAAGAACTTATTGGCCATTTGCTCTTTTTCATATTCGGGACAAAATTTTCTTTCTACTGGACTCTTAAATTCTTCCCAACTCATGGCATAGGCCACATCACTCCCTTTGGATTGTAATACCGTATTCCACCATTCTAGTGCCCCTTCTTTTAAAAGATTTGACGCGTACATGACCTTGTCTTCCTCGGCACATTTACTTATTTTAATTACTGCTTCGGTTTTCTCTAACCAACGCAGTGCAGCAGTTGCCCCTTCATTGCCTGCAAATTCAACTGGTTTACAGGCAAGAAATTCCTTGTAAGTGCAACCAGGCATTGCAGTTTTCATTTTCTTAAGAAGTGGGGCTTGCATCACATCATCATTATTGTTATTGTTATTATTGCCACCTCCATTTACACTATTACTGAAATTGTCGCCGTGAGTACGTTTGCTAGGAATAATTGGTTGAGGTTCAACTGGATTTCGGGCAGCAGCAAGGATTGCTGGAATAGCATTGGCTATTCCTTGAGCAACGATATTTTCTATATCTTGTCGGTTAAGAAAGTGATCTTCATTGTTTTGCTCAGATTGATTAACCTCGTTAACTGGTTCATTACCAGCGTGTTCCATCTGGTAATTAATACATATATATATATATATATATAAGTGATTATCATAAAATAAACAACCAAACGCAATAAAATAATCACACATAATCATGTCAACACATATAGCCAAAATTGTCGACTTTGCGACGTCCATTTTTATATATTGTAGTATGCATCCATACATTACCAGATATGTTACAAGAGTTTTATTTTAGTTATTTTACATGATTATATTTTATTATTATATTATTATTAAACACACATTCCCACAACCACATACAACCCTCATCAGCTGGCACTTCAGAAACGATGTTCCCTCTCGTCGTATTTCCATGATATTCTTTCTCCTACCTCCCGGATTCGATTTCCTGTGTCCACCAACTCCTCGCCATAGTGGCGGAGTTCAGCCAAGTTTTTTGTGCTCATAGGTGGGTGTAGTGGAGGTTCAGGGTCAAATTGGGGGAAAAAAGTATTAGGGTTATTCAGGAGATTTTGAAATTGCCAGTCAGTAGTCCACCATTCTTCCAGCTCTCCTAGAGGTCGGGGGTGGATAATAGGATCTGGGATAGCAGGTTCTAGATTAACTGGAAGTTTTGCATCCACTGGGTAATCAAAGAGGTTTTCATCGGCAGGTCCGATGAGGTCACTATTTGCTAGTTGGCGGTCTAGTTCTTCCCAGGGTGGCATTTCCGGGGCCTGCCCTGAACTTTCTCCAATCTCTATTCCTTTGCCTTTATCCTTCAGATCCTATGTCTTTATAACTTTCTGTACCGCTGGTTTCTTCCTACGCACACGCCTCCAGCCTACAAGTCTTATTTTCTTTTTCAGCTTTGGTTTCTCCTGAGGTTGGGCTTGAAATATCATTGGCTCTTCAGTATCAGCCTGGTAATCAGTGAAGGTACCGGTGGTATCCATATCTGTGGTATGGATAGTAAAATTTTGAAGTGCTTCTAATAGTTCATTCATGCTGTTAGCATACATGAAGAAACATACAAAATTCTAAGTTAAAATTTTGTTAAATTGAATTTTAATAGAATCACAAAATAGCAATCAGAAAATTAAGTATTTCTAAATACTTAATTGGCTTAAATCAGTGGCTCTGATACCACCTTTTTCTGTCACGGCCCCCGTCCCGGTTTTACCCGGTCCAGGAGCCGCGAGACAGAAATCCCGTGGTATTTATTAATTGAGTTGACAGCGGAAGATTTACAGGATCTTTTAAACTTGAAAATGCCCGATTATTTTATTTCCATAATTTGGGACAAACCCCGTAATTTACAATAGAGGAATTTCACGAGGAAATTCCCTAGTTTACAAAACATGTTTATTCATTTTATTGAGCAACCTCTTCAAGCTTGTTATGCTCCGTAGCATTTTTTCCTTGATTTACAGCAGGTCGCCTGAAACATGTCTAAAATATTTTATCACGAGTCACTCAGTTTACATAAAATGACACATAGTTATAAATTACAGAATAAGAGCGATTACAATGGCTACTATCTTATTTTTATCTGGCGCCGTGTCACACCCTGGTGACGATGGTCATACCACTATTGGGTCCTTTCACCCAAGTAGTGATGATTATCACTGTTAGGTTGATGAACCTAACTGTGAGAAATTAGTAATGTGCACAATACCCCACTTGCCAGTGATTCAAGATAACTACGACTTAATCCCTGTAATTATAACTTTGAAAATAATTTGAGGTGTTGTAAAACAAATTTGATAAAAAGAGAATGACTCACATTGCGAGTTTAAACGGGCAGAGTTTAGCCTACTGATAAGCCTTGTAACCTAAATTAAATGACAATCCATACGACTAGGTCAGTAACTTAATACAACATTTACGATAACTCATGAGAATAAAACCTTCACGACGAATGACAAAGTGCAATACTTAAACATCCATCGAATTCACGACGAATGACAAAGTATAGCCCGAGTTGGAGCAGCACTTAAACATCCATCGGATTGGTTTCAATCGATCGGACATTGAATCGTAGCAGCGATCGAGTTAATACCCTGTATCGTAGCAGCGTTTCTCTATGTAAAATTATGATTCTGAGCAGTAGCTTTCGTTTTTTTAATTGAAAATTTCGAACACAGATGAAGGCCCCATGCACAGGCTACTTATAGCTGAAAATGACTTTTACTCGGCCCGCGTAAAACTTAATAAGGACTTACGCGGCCCGCGAGGGCCACCTAGTCTACGACTAGGGCTACGGTGTCATCGGTAGGTCTGCCACGTGTGTGACACGTGGCCTGGAACGCTTATCCGGTCAAAGTGAAGTTGACGCGGCCCGCGTAAGCCTAAGCTTACTCTTACGCGGCCCGCGTGAAACCCAGAAATCTTGTTTTCTTGGTTTTTCATGTACATTAGGGTTTCAAGGGTCCGGGTTTTCACTTACGGGTCGTTTTGGAGCATTTTTACAGGTCCTTACATCCGGTCATAGGGATTCGAAGCCTAGGTAGTTCGCTTTCGTCATTGTTTGCTTCCGGTTACTTCACCATCTTGCCTGCTTGCTTTGTTCTTCTGTTTAATTGCTCGTTTTTAGGTATTAGTTTAATCCAAAAACTCAAAACAAATAAAAAAACCAGTTAAGTAAATAGTTGAGTCAGAGTCTAGGTCAGCGTCGCTAGTGTCTCGTGGGTTCGATACTCGGACTTCATTGAGCTTTACTACATATGATAGGTACACTTGCCTGTCTTGTGGTCTAGCATTAGGATAGTCTTAGTTTATAAATTTAAAACTAGGGTGTCTAGATTAGGTTAGTTTTTTACAGACCGCATTTTGCACATCACTCCTCTTTGATTAGATCTTTAAAGTCATTCCATGGGGTGGCATTAGCAGCCGCCAACCCTAGCATTTGAACCTGTGCGTTCCACCAAGTTAACGCACCACCTTCAAGAGTTCCTGTAGAAAACTTCACCCTGCTAGCCACAGGGCACTCACACATCTCGAAAACAGATTCGATCTTCTCGAACCAGTGGAGAAGACCTACAGCTCTTTCTGTGCCGTTAAAGGTACTTGGTCGACAGTCCATGAAGGTCTTGAATGTATACACTCGAGTCTGAGCATTCTGACCTGTTGCACGAGAAAGAAAGGATAAGGTTAAGCACGAGAGTAGGTTCACGAGAGTAGGATCTAAACATCCTAGGGTAGGTCAAAATGGCAGGCTATACCTCCTGCTTGATCTGCTGCGAGAGCCTCAGCAACTCGTTCGTTGATCAAAGCCGTCAGCTAGGCTTGAGTCAAGTTCAGGCGTCCACTCATGATCTTCATATGAAAGAAACTCAAGTAAGAAATGTGATGTAGGAGTGTGGAAGATATGAAATGACAGACGAGAGTAAACACACAGGGTTTCAAGCAATAATGGTTACGCTAACTATGAATACCATGATCAATGCACTATTTAAACTAACAGGTAGGCAATACAAACACAAACCATATTACCTATAGCGTTGAGTCTTGCACGTGGAGCGAAATGTCGTTGTGGATTTGTTGAGCACTGTACAGGTTATAGTCTGGTTTTGTTAAAAAGCTTTTCCCTTTTTAAAACCAAGTTCACTATAACCAATGGCTCTGATACCAATCTGTCACACCCCCAAATTCCACACGCGGAGTATCACCGCAGGAGGCGTGACATGACCAGGATCCAGCCACCAATCATATTGAACAGTATAAATTAAGTAAATAAAAGTCCAAACCAAACAATATAATTAGTGACAAAACAATTCAACAAGTTCAAGTTATCAGCGGAAGCATAAAGTTTGAAACCAAAACATAAGTTATAAGTTCATAAGGTTTAACATGGAACACAACAGTCCATGTCCCACAACGACCTCGACCTCCTGTGCAAGCTCCATCTAAGCACCTAACGACCTGCAAAGCATATAGTAACGAATCAACAACAAAGTTGAGCGAGTTCACAGTTGGGTGTTTGTTTTAAGTTGTTTCAAAAACATAGATTTCCTTTAGCTGGCTTACTTGCCGTGGGGGTTACCCCATAGTTTTAAAACATGATTAATCCTTTCCTTTTACTCTGGCTCCCAGCCGTGGGGGCTACCCCATGAATATCCCACTAGACCTGTTACCATATCGAATACTGACTGAGAAAGTTGGGTGCCCTAAGTCAATGTCTATCATCATTGACGTGCCCATATCCATTAGTCCACTCCCGTCCTCTGCGGCACGGTGTGAGGCTTGTCAAACCTAATAGCGCTATTTAACTAATGACCCGTTCGCCATTGGCCTGACGATTAAGTCGATATAAAAATGAGGGACTTATGATAGAGTTTTTGGTCTAGTATCAATGTTGTCACCCTTCAGTTAAGAGGGTGGAGGTACGTGTCCCATATAAGGAGATCACGCAGGTTCCAATGTTGTCACCCTTCAATTAAGAGGGTGGAGGTACTTATTCTACCCAAGAAGAATACGCAGGTTTCCTTTCAATCATTTACCCATTCCCAACCACCAGGAATCCCATGCCTTGTAGAAAGTGTGAACTCACCTTAGGTTAGCTCGGCAGATAAACAAAAGGTCAATCGAGCTGCTGTGGTCAACCATGTCCTAACACGGTTACCATACAAGTTAGGTCTAGGTTCAAGTAGTGAACGTAGGTTTACACATAAGCTAACAAGTTACGAACACATAACGATCATGGCATACACATAGAACACGTTAACAGTATCAGACATGTGCATCTAAAACCCAAACTTATGCGATTCAGATGATTGGGCCGTTGAGCTTGTGCGAGCCCAATCATCTTGTGAGATTTAGTAAGATAAAGCCCAAAGGATGACCGGCCCAACCTATTGTGCGATCAGCACAATCTTGTGCGACTCACAACGGGTTGTGCAATCCAAAACAAACCCGGCCCAATAACATGCAACCCAACATCTTGTGCGGCCCAAATAACATAACAAGCCACTATCTTGTGCGACCCAACATGTTGTGCGATCAACACTATCTTGTGCGATCCACAACCTATTGTGCGCTTATGCTTAAAAGAGTTGTACAGTGTGTTTAAGCAGTTGTACCCTATGACTTGTGCGACTGGCTTGTGTGACTGGCCTTGTGCGACTGGCCTTGTGCGATCAGTTATATCACCCCCCAACCGATGGCGGAATCATCGGGGCATGGCACTGAGCGAAACAGATTGTCCAGAAGTTTCCATAACAATTAACAACACTATTCAATTAAATAATACGTCCCATACCGTATCTCAAACAGTAAGTCAATTATTACAGACAAAAATCCAGGCAAATATTCTGTTCCGACAACTCAGATTTAAATAGACATCAATTGTTTATCTGCTTCTAGAGACCCTTGATTCGTTATCTACAGACAACTATTTGTCGGGCTCTAAAGCTTTATTCTAGCTTCAAATTCCTACCACATATGCATCCTAAGCACCTGTCACATACGTTAAAATAAAGTCAATACATAAAATGTAAAGGTGAGCATACAAGTTTGATAATAGCATATAGAGTTCGAATTCGTTTACGCTTAACCAGCACGTACACATAGTGAAATGAAGCACGTTAGTTATCGACATAGATCCATCGATACCAATGACTGCGGGTTGACTGCCCGAGGCAGTTCGCAATACAGGATTACCACCGTAATCCATGCAAGTAAAAGATCCTTAACAACCTCCGCGTGAACGGGTGCTGAGTCCAAACTATAGTACTATCGTTGCTAAGGCAGGTAGACAGTATTCCATGTGTAAACATAACAAACAAACGTTCATAAGCCACGTATAACATGCATCAACGGTTAGCGTTCAAATAGTATTGAGTAGTGTGATTGTTGTAGTTTGAATATTCGTAACGTATGTAACACCCAAAAGTGCTTAAAGCAAAAAGGGATCGAGTATACTCACAACGATTTATGGATTGAAGGGAGCGCTTAGCGAGTAAGGTTAGCCTGAATAGATTCGGTAGCATAACGATAAGTGAAGCATAAAACGGAAAACAAGTGTTGGAGGGTCGGACAGCTGGTCGATCGGACGGTAGTTTGATCGGACGGCTGACCGTTCGGTTGACAATCCGTTCGGTCCGCTGTCCGGTCGGTAGGTAGGCCGATCGGATGGCTGTTCGAGTGGATTGTTTCTTCTTATAAGAAGTATGTGTTTGTGTATGATGGCTTGACTTTTGAAGTTTTCGTTGTAGTATTTGAAAACTTTGAAGTATCTTTACATTTCAGGTCGGTCGATCGAACGGTCGTTCAATCGGCCGGCTATCCGATCGGTTAGGTACTTCAGTAAATAGGTTCTCAGCAGGATGTTACCTGATCGGACGGTTGTTCGATCGGGTGGCACTGCAAACGCGTTGAACATGTTGAAAATCGACTAAGTATTGAAGCATAGTATCTCATGATCCGAAGAGTAATCCAATCGGACGGTAGTCCGATCGAACAACAGTTCGTTCAATACTCTCTTCAATGAATTGCTCAAGTGTGGGACCATGTGCTAGCCGATCGGCTGGCCTGGTCGATCGGTTTGCTGTCCGTTCAGACAGCAGTCCAATCGGTCAGCATTCTGACCTGGTCGGCCTATTCGTCTAACACTTGGCTGTTCTGGTTTGTTTGTCGTTATGTCGAGGTATTTTGACAACGAGTCAAACCATAGAACCCTCGTTCCTATTTATTTCCCCTGCTCGGGCAGGAATCACCCAACCTGGCCGGTGAACTGTTCGGAACGGAGTTTTATGTTTAACCCGTAACCGGTTAACCTCGTGGGTAGAATCCGGATCTTGAGCCATGCAATCACCGAAGTGATTTGCAAAACGGCACAGACCCCGTTTCTATCGGTTGAAGGCATTGAGTGTAAAAGAGTTGAAAGAAAGTTGGAATATCCCCCTTTCAATCCTTTTTCACCGTGTATATGTTTAGATCTACTAAAGATCTTTGTTTGTTTATGTGGAGATCGGCTAGATCCAAGCTATTCTTGGGGGATTGAGGCCAAATCATGAAGTTCTTCAAGAACCCATGATGACATCATCCTAGAACACTTGATTCTTGATGATTTCACGGTTAAAATTGAAGATTTGAAAGATAGAAAGGTGTAGGAGTGTGTATAGATCAAGAAAGTACAAGATTTAGGATGAAATCTTACCGGAAACGAGAGGAATCTGCGAAAAGATGAGTTGAGCGTGCTGGTCGGTCAGAGGTTTCCAAAAGTAGAAAGAATGACAATGACAAGGGTATTTATAGGATGCCAAAAGGGGTAAGTGCTAGCCGATCGGCCAGGCAGCTTGATCGAACAGCCTGTCCGATCGGACAGCAGTCCGTTCGGCTGGCTGTTCGATCGGCTGGGAGCCTGATCGATCAGTCGCACTGTTCGAGTGTTTCGCGTGACGATTTTTGATATTTCGATTTCGATTGCGAGCGGTTCGATACGATAGGGTTTCATAGTCAAATTACTTTTAGTCCTAAACACTCATATCTCGCATAATCTCTTCTGCACCAATTATCATAGTTCGTTCACAATTTGAGTTCGATTGCATTTCGAGTTAGATTTCGAGTTTCGATTGAGTTCGCTTGATTATCACAACACAACATAACTAAACATGCACAGGTAACACATAAGGCACACACACACGTATAATGACAAGTAAAAAAAATACGTAGCTCGAGTTGCGATTTGATGTCGATTCGATTAGCATAGTCTGATTATTGATTAGTTAACTTTATCGCATTGTTACTTCCTATAGTTCACAGTCGTAGGTCGATTGAATAACGATTAACACACATCGATTATTGTCATTAACAACACTTACTCCACATAATATGAATTAAATAAAGAAATTTCTACGAGTCAAGTTGCGCGGAATCGGTCGTTGACTTAGACCTTGACTTTGACTTGTGAAAAGACAGGGTGTTACAGCCTCCCCTTGTTTAGGGAATTTTGTCCCGAAATTAAGCTGAAAGTTGTACAACGCCGTGAATCACGTTCGTGAACTTTCTGTTTGGACCGGTTTTGACTCCGAAACGATTGCGAACCAAACGTGTGATGTGCAGAATCCGTACATGAACGTGACCAAACACACAAGAACGTACTATAATCGGTGATTCTATAGATTGATATGGAATCGTACAAAGCACTAGAATCACAATGCTACTTTCTCTTTCTAGCTTCACTCTTTAAACAACTGCGGGTACTTAGCCTTCATGTCGCTTTCGAGTTCCCAAGTGAACTATGTGCCTCGTTTGCCTTCCCATCGGATTTTCACAATAGGAATGCATGAGCGTCTGAGCTGCTTGGTTTGGCGATCCATGATTTCGACAGGCTTTTCCTCGAAGTGTAATGTTTCGTTCACTTGTAGATCGTCGAGAGAAACGTGTAAGTCGTGGTCGGCTAGACACTTTCGGAGGTTTGACACGTGGAAAGTCGGGTGGACATTACTCAGTTCCTCCGGTAGTTCGAGTCTGTAGGCGACTTTTCCGATCCTTTCCAGAATCTTAAAAGGTCCAACATATCGAGGCGCGAGTTTTCCCTTTTTGCCGAATCGGACTACACCCTTCCAAGGTGATACCTTTAGGAGTACGTAGTCACCAACGTCAAATTCACGGGGATTGCACTTTTTATCGGCGTAACTTTTCTGTCGATCCCGAGCTTTCACCAGATTGTCTCGAATAAGGAAAATTTTGTCTGTCGTTTCTTGTAATAACTCAGGACCGGTTAATTGAGAATGACCGATCTCGTGCCATACAATAGGCGATCGACATCTTCTTCCGTATAATGCCTCGAATGGTGCCATTTGGATGCTAGAATGGTTGTTATTGTTATACGAGAATTCGACCAACGGCAGGTATTTATCCCAATTACCACCAAAGTCTAAAACACACGAGCGGAGCATGTCTTCAAGAGTACGAATCGTTCTTTCAGTCTGACCGTCGGTTTGTGGGTGGAAAGCGGTACTTAGATTTAGCGATGTTCCGAGTGCCATTTGAAACGTTTCCCACAGTCGCGAGGTAAACTGAGCATCACGATCAGAGATGATGTCACGAGGCGTCCCATGATTACAAATGATCTCGTCGGTGTAGATTCGGGCTAATCGTTCTACCTTGTAGTCTTCTCGTATCGGCAGAAAGTGAGCTGATTTAGTCAAACGGTTGACCACAACCCAAATGTTGTCGTGACCTGATGACGTGTGCGGTAGCTTGGTTATGAAGTCCGTGGCTATACTTTCCCACTTCCACATGGGAATTGGTGGTTGTTCAAGTAAGCCAGAGGGTCTTTGATGTTCGGCCTTGATTCTAACACAAGTTAGGCATTTTCCGACGTAGAGAGCGATATCCCTTTTCATACCCGGCCACCAGTACTTATAACGAAGATCCTGGTACATTTTGTCGGCACCGGGATGAATAGAATACCGATATTTGTGGGCTTCGTCCATCAGAATTTGTCGCAAATTGGTTCGCTTGGGAATCCAAATTCGGTCTAAAAAGTGAAATATCCCGTTCGATTTGCTCACAAGCTGGGCTCCATCGTGGTAGATTCTTTCTTTCTTCAAGGTGCGTTCATTAAAACATGCATCCTGAGCGTCGCGGATGAGTGTTTCGAGGTCGTGTTGGGCTTGGACATTACGAGTGCTAAGCAGGTAGCTCCGTCTGCTAAGTGCGTCGGCAACAACATTCGCCTTGCCTGGGTGATAACGAATCTCATAGTCGTAATCGTTGAGAAGTTCTACCCATCGGCGTTGACGCATATTAAGTTCCTTCTGATTAAAGATGTGTTGTAGGCTCCTATGATCGGTGAAGATCGTACACTTAGTACCATACAGGTAGTGTCGCCAAATCTTTAACGCAAAAACACTACGCCTAGCTCGAGATCATGGGTTGTATAGTTCTTCTTGTGGATTTTGAGCTGACGAGATGCGTAAGCTATGACCTTGTCCCGTTGCATGAGAACACAACCAAGACCAAGGTTGGAAGCATCACAGTAGACAATGAAATCATTGTTTCCGTCGGGCAATGTGAGAACAGGAGCATTGCAAAGCATGTGTTTGAGGGTTTGGAAAACAGTCTCTTGTTTAGTTCCCCAAACAAAAGGCTTGTCTTTATGCGTGAGAGAGGTAAGCGGTACAGCGATCTTTGAAAATCCCTCGATAAATCGTCGATAATAGCCCGCTAGTCCGAGAAAAGAGCGGACTTCAGACGGGTTCTTAGGCGTAACCCAGCTCTTGACAGCTTCAATCTTCGCAGGATCGACGTGAATGCCTTGACTATTAACAATGTGACCCAGAAATTGAACTTCCTCCAACCAAAATTCGCACTTGGTGAACTTGGCATAGAGTTGGTTCCCCTGGAGTAGTTCGAGAACCAAACGTAGATGTTGCGCGTGTTCGGCTTTCGATTTGGAATAGATCAAGACATCGTCGATGAATACGCTGACGAAATGGTCGAGATATGGTTTACACACGCGATTCATCAGATCCATGAAAACCGCTGGTTCGTTGGTTAAACCAAAAGGCATAACAACGAATTCGTAATGACCGTATCGGGTGCGAAACGCGGTTTTGGGTATATCCTCCTCTTGTATACGCAGTTGGTGATATCCTGAACGTAGATCGATCTTCGAGAAACACGTGGCGCCCTGTAGCTGATCAATCAAGTCGTCGATGCGAGGTAGGGGATAGCGGTTCTTGATAGTTAACTTATTCAATTCCCGATAGTCGATGCACATCCGAAACGACCTGTCCTTCTTTTTGACGAAAAGGACCGGCGCGCCCCAAGGAGAGGTGCTCGGGCGAATGAAGCCTTTCTCAAGTAATTCCTAGAGTTGGGTTGAGAGTTCGCGCATTTCGGACGGCGCGAGTCGGTAGGGAGCTTTGGCAATAGGGTTGGCTCCAGGAATGAGGTCGATACGAAAGTCGATATCACGACTTGGTGGTAAGCCTGGAAGATCCTCTGGAAAAACAATAGGAAATTCTTGAACCACAGGAACGTCTTTCGCTTCCTTCTTCTCTTTCTTTCCCTTCTCCGCTACTACAATGTTAGCCAAGAAAGCTCTGTATTCCTTGCGGAGATACTTGCTAGCTTGGACACATGACATGAGCTTGAGACCTTTTGAGGCAGTTTCACCGTATACACATAATAAATCACCATTCGCGAGCGAGAATCGAATCATCTTATCATAACACACAACTTCAACATGGTTTTCGCGTAGAAAATCCATGCCTACTATGACGTCAAACTTCCGAGTTGCATCGGAATGAGGTCGATTGGGAAGATGTGATTGTTGAGCTCAAGAGTACAATCACGGATAACAGAATTGATAGCGACGGTTCTTCCGGTAGCGACTTCCACATCGAATGTCGAGGAGAGTTGGGAACGTTTACGACTAAGGAGTTTCTCAAATTCGAACAACACAAAGCAGTTATTGGCTCCAGTATCAAACAAACATGAAGCATAAATACCATTCACAAGGAACGTACCATTGACCACGTTGTTTTCGGCCTGGGCTTGACGCACGTTGAGGTTGAAAGTTCTGGCGCGTGCGGCCTGTTGTTGCTGCTGCTGTTGTTGCTGTTGTGGCTGCTGTTGCTGGGGCTCTTGTTTCACAACCCTGTTTGGGCACATGTTGGCACATGTTGGCAAAATGGTTCGGGTCGCCACATGCGAAGCAGGCTCTGGCTTTGACTGCGGGTGCCGGAGGAGCTTGTTGACCCTGTGGGGCAGTGAGTAGAGCTTGATGTGCAGGAGCTTGTCGAATACGGCAGTTGGCAGTGAAATGGCCGTATACATTGCAATGAGCACAAAAACGGCAAGCAATGGCAGTGGGGTGATGGTAGGTGCAAGTAGGGCAGAGCGGGTGTGGTCCAGTGTATGCATGCTTTGCAGGCGGTGCATTAGCCACAGGCGCCGCTACTTGACGCTGTTGGGCTGGTACAGCTTGAATTGGTGCAGCAGTGATCGCACAGTTCTTGTTGCTGGAGCTGTTCTTTCTCTTGTTCTTCCTCTTGTTGCTCGATGAGGTGGGTTCAACAGTCGGTGCGGTAGCGGTAGCTTGATGCAGATGCTTCGAAGTCTTATCCCAGACACCAGCCTTAACCCGCTTGTCGTTGATTTCAGTGGCCAGTAAATAAGTTTCCTCAATCATCGTAGTCTTAGCCGCTTGCACGAAATTAGCAACGCAGTAGGGCAGGGCCCGGATGTACTTCTTGATTGTCATGTCGGGAGTCTTGACTTGATCGGGACAGATAATGCTGAGCTGTTTGAAACGAGTAGTGAGACCATCATTGTCACCATCCTTTTGCTGTATGTGCCAAAATTCATCTTCTAGCTTTTGACGTTCATGAGGAGGGCAGAATTCTTCTAGCATAACTTCCTTGAGCTCGTCCCATGACAGACCGTAGGATGCATCGTTCCCTCGCTTGTTCCTCTCAGCCGTCCACCAGTCTAGTGCACGGGACTGGAAAGCGCCGGTAGCATTCAGAGTACGGAGGTCATCAGGGCAACTACTCTGTCGCAGAGTAACCTTAATGGAATCAAACCAGTGAAATAATGCAGTTGGACCTCCTTCGCCAGTGAATTCTTTTGGCCCACAAGACTTGAATTGCTTGAAACTGAAGGTCTTCGCGGTAGCTTTAGGAGCTTCGGTTCTCGATTCCTCAGACGATTTGCTGGCATTCTCATAGACATCACTCACGGCCTTTGCTACGCTTTTAGCAATGATGGAAGCAAGACGTTTGTCTCTCTTTTCTTGACGAGAAAGTGCGTGACGGGATCCAGACGACATTGTCTGCAATAGACATCGCCACGGAACTCAACACATTGTATTCGAATCTCACCTCACACGTCTACTATCTACTAAAGTTCAGGAACACGTATATTCACGTAACACATAACACATAGCGCACAAAATTACATATACACACAAACATGTAGGGCACATAATCACATAATACCCAAGCACGTCAAGCACTGAAGCAGGGAAACACATACGAGCTTAATCACTAGAGGCAGTCAGAAAACATAAACCTATTATTCAAGTTGGCGATTGCTCGTGAATAGCGTAGTATAAGCGTACATCGTAGCATAAAGTCGTCCACAATTCAACGATTTGTTAATGATGTGTAGTGTGTTGTGTAAGTAGCGAACGCAAAAGGGCGTTAGATCAAACTAGTGATACCTCAAAACGTTAACAAATAAGCGAGACACACACAAAACTCATAAGATCAGCGAATCATCAAAGTCAGCAATTGCGGCTCAGAATCAATATATATAAAATTCTAGATGTGGATTGTCTGCGGCTAGTAGACTTCGACTAACCAAAGCGATCCAACTATTCACATGGACTTCTCGTCTACGTCTGGCTTTCAGGACTGTGTCCTTGCCTCGATTCTTGGGCGTCTGACACAATTCCCGTTAGTCATGTCGTGACTTCAGGTCGTTGGAGTCCGTTGAGACTTTGGTGAGAGTTTTGTAAAATATGCAGAACAAGTCGTCAAGGTTAAGGTTTCACCCCTATCTCAACAACTTCGTCCCTGTTTTAATAAAACAGAGGAGATTATTCATCAAAATATGGATTTCACTCCTGATTTGGTATAATTCCCCCGCTGAACAAGCGTTTGTTTTGAAAAAGAAGAAATCATTGATAAGTTGACAAAACAGCCTTAATTCAAGCATTTTAGTCAAGAGTTTGTGGTTTTCACCCCTAATCTCGACCTTATCGCCTATTCATAGCTGTAAATTCGGGTGCAGTGATAGTGTAGCATAAGAATAGCGAGAAGTAAGCTCGTACATAGTTCCTACTGGTTATGCACAAGTCGGTTTGTTGGTTCTTTAACTATAGACTAGGTTTCTAAGACACCGACCCGGACTAGGTCGAGTCTCGCCTAATTCCCTATAGTTATGGCTCTGATACCAATCTGTCACACCCCAACCGATGGCGGAATCATCGGGGCATGGCACTGAGCGAAACAGATTGTCCAGAAGTTTCCATAACAATTAACAACACTATTCAATTAAATAATACGTCCCATACCGTATCTCAAACAGTAAGTCAATTATTACAGACAAAAATCCAGGCAAATATTCTGTTCCGACAACTCAGATTTAAATAGACAGCAATTGTTTATCTGCTTCTAGAGACCCTTGATTCGTTATCTACAGACAACTATTTGTTGGGCTCTAAAGCTTTATTCTAGCTTCAAATTCCTACCACGTATGCATCCTAAGCACCTGTCACATATGTTAAAATAAAGTCAATACATAAAATGTAAAGGTGAGTATACAAATTTGATAATAGCATATAGAGTTCGAATTCGTTTACGCTTAACCAGCACGTACACATAGTGAAATGAATCACGTTAGTTATCGACATAGATCCATCGATACCAATGACTGCGGGTTGACTGCCCGAGGCAGTTCGCAATACAGGATTACCACCGTAATCCATGCAAGTAAAAGATCCTTAACAACCCTCGTGTGAACGGGTGCTGAGTCCAAACTATAGTACTATCTGGGGTTGGTTGCTGCTAACGCCACCCCATGGAACAACTTTAAGGAAATGATCAAGGAAGAGTACTGCAATCGTGATGAAATTCATAAGCTGGAAGTCGAGTTCTTCAACCTCAAGATGATGGGGTCAGAGATTGAGGCGTACACGAAAAGACCGAATGAGCTTGCTATTTTGTGTCCTACTATTAAGCGTATCGAACTATACCTCAAGGGCTAAGTGCCAGAAATCCAAAGTTATGTGACTTCATCTAATCTCGCCACCATCCAGCAAGTTGTTCAACTCGCTCACCGTCTCACTGATCAGGCGGTGGAGCAGAACAGGTTACCAAAGCGCATTAGTGCTACAACTACTGCAGATGCTCCTAGTGACAACAAACGGAAATGGGATGGAGCTTCAAGCAGAGGTTCAACTTCTGTTCAATCTCAGTCACAGCAGAGAAGGACTGATGACTACAAGAGTCCTAGTCAGCAATCATCTGGTAGTCAAAGTCATGGTGGGTACAAGGGAAATCACCCCAAATGCAATCGCTGCAACCTACACCACAGCGGGCCATGCACCAGGGGGAACTGTCATCGGTGCAACAAGCCAGGCCACGCCGCAAAGGATTGCAGGAGTTTATACCCCGCAAACCAGAATCGTCAACAACAACAAGCCCCACAGAATCAACGCCAGCAGCAGCAGCAGCAAGGTAACAACAAAGGGTGCTTTCAGTGTGGAGCTGAAGGCCACTTCAAGAGAGATTGTCCCCAACTGAATAGGAACCAGAACAATAATGACAACAATCAGGGGAATGGTAACAATGGGGGCAATAACAACAACAATGGTGCCGGGGGGCGGGTGTTCGTGATTGGACAAGGTGAAGCAAGGAATGATCCCAATGTTGTAACGGGTAAGTTCCTTCTCGATGACTTTTATGTTACAGTTTTATTTGATTCGGGTGCCGATACTAGCTACGTGTCCCTAAAAGTTAGTTAAATGCTTAAGCGTACCCCAACAGTATTGAACCCCAAACACACTGTAGAGCTAGCTAATGGTAAAAGTTTAGAGGTCACCCACGTATTCAAGGGTTGTAATCTTGTTCTTGCTGGTCACACTTTCTTTATCGACCTCCTTCCTATCACTCTGGGTAGTTTCGACGTTGTCATTGGGATGGACTGGTTATCCCAACACCAAGCAGAGATTCTTTGCAACGAAAAGATTGTCCGCATTCCTCGTTCGGGTGAAGAACCACTTATGATTCATGGCGACAAGAGTGGTGCTGTGGTAAGCATCATCTCTTTCCATAAGGCCCAAAAGTGTTTACGAAAGGGCCACACTGCTATCTTGGCTCTCGTTACTGACACCTCGAAGAAAGAGAAGAAGATAGAGGATTTTCCGATTGTACGTGACTTCCCTAAGGATTTCCTGAGGAACTACCTGGCCTTCCGCGTCATCGTCAGGTCGAGTTTCACATCGAGCTAGCTCCTGGCGCAGCACCCATAGCCCGTGCACCCTATCGCTTAGCTCCATCAGAGTTGAAAGAACTCTCTACACAACTATAAGAACTCTTGGATAAGGGTTTTATTCATCCTAGCTCTTCGCCCAGGGGAGCTCCAGTCTTGTTTGTGAAGAAGAAGGACGGTACCTTCCGTATGTGTATCGACTATCGAGAACTCAACAACGTGACGGTGAAGAATCGCTATCCTCTTCCACGCATGGACGACCTATTCGACCAGCTGCAAGGGTCGAGCTTTTACTCGAAGATTGATTTGAGATCAGGATATCACCAGCTGAGAGTCCGAGAAGAGGACGTCTCCAAAACAGCCTTTAGCACTCGTTATGGACACTATGAGTTTTTGGTCATGCCTTTTGGGCTGACAAACGCACCTGCGGTCTTCATGGACTTGATGAATCGAGTGTGCAAGCCTTACCTAGACAAGTTCATTATTGTTTTCATCGACGACATCCTGATCTATTCTAAGAGTCAGGAGGAACACGAACAGCATCTACGACTCATTTTGGAACTCCTTCGAACAGAACAGCTTTATGCTAAGTTCTCGAAATGCGACTTCTGGCTTCGTGAAGTCCATTTCTTAGGCCACGTGGTAAACAAGGATGGGATTCATGTCGATCCATCCAAGGTAGACTCGATTAAGAACTGGCCTGCACCTCGCACACCAACGGAAATTCGCCAATTCTTGGGTTTGGCAGGTTACTACAGGAGATTCATTAAGGATTTTTCCAAGATTGCACAGCCTCTCACCTCACTAACGCAGAAAGGCGTTGTTTATCAATGGGGAAATGCACAGGAATTAGCATTTCAGCACTTAAAGGATAGACTTTGCAGTGCACCTATCCTTTCATTGCTAGAGGGCACAGACGACTTCGTGGTTTACTGCGACGCATCAATTCAGGGTCTCGGTTGTGTATTGATGCAACGGGATAAAGTTATAGCCTACGCCTCACGCCAACTCAAAGTTCATGAAAAGAACTACACTACACACGACTTAGAGCTGGGAGCTGTTGTTTTTGCGCTTAAGATATGGAGACATTACCTGTACGGTACCAAGTGCGCCATCTACACAGATCACAGGAGTCTAGAGCATATCTTCAAACAGAAGGAACTGAATATGCGACAACGACGATGGGTCGAGCTATTGAATGGCTACGAATGCTCGATCAGGTACCACCCAGGCAAAGCCAATGTTGTGGCTGACGCCCTCAGTCGAAAGGACTCTACGCCTAAGCGCGTACGAGCTTTACAACTCACTATACAGTCTAGTCTTCCTTCCCAGATACGAGATGCTCAGGTAGAAGCATTGAAACCAGAAAACATCAGGGCTGAAGCCCTACGCGACTCAAGGCAATGATTAGAACAAAAGGAAGATGGTGCTTACTACGTAACATGACGCATTTGGGTCCCATTTTATGGCAACCTACGAGAGCTTGTGATGGATGAGGCACACAAGTCTCGCTACTCAGTACATCCTGGTTCGCATAAGATGTACCATGACCTCAGAACTACCTATTGGTGGCCTAGCATGAAGGCCCACATAGCAACTTACGTCAGCAAGTGTTTGACTTGTGCGAGAGTCAAAGTCGAATACCAGAAACCTTCAGGCCTACTCCAACAACCTGAGATACCACAATGGAAATAGGAGTAGATTTCCATGGATTTTGTTACTGGCCTACCTAGATCTCAGCGCGGAAATGACACTATTTGGGTGATCGTGGATCGACTCACAAAGTCTACTCACTTTTTGGCTATCAAGGAAACGGATAAGTTCTCCACTCTAGCAGACGTATATCTTAAGGAAGTTGTCTCGAGGCACGGGGTGCCCACCTCTATTATCTCTGATCGTGATGCACGTTTTACTTCTGAACTATGGCAAGCAATGCACAAGTCCTTTGGCTCACGTTTAGATATGAGCACAGCTTATCACCCTCAGACAGATGGGCAGTCTGAGCGCACTATTCAAACTTTAGAAGACATGCTTCGGGCGTGTGTAATTGACTTTGGCAACGGCTGGGAAAAGCATCTGCCACTTGTGGAATTTTCGTACAATAACAGCTACCACACCAGCAATAAAGCTGCTCCGTTTGAGGCATTGTACGGGCGTAAATGCCGGTCACCTCTTTGTTGGGCAGAGGTGGGAGATAGTCAGATCACTGGTCCAGAACTTGTGGTAGACACAATAGAACGAATTGCTCAAATACGACAACGAATGGCGGCAGCTCGTGACCGTCAGAAAAGCTACGCCGATAAGGGCAGGAAACCACTCGAGCTCCAGGTTGGGGAGCGAGTACTACTCAAAGTTTCACCCTGGAAGGGTATGGTTCGTTTTGGAAAACGGGGCAAACTTAACCCACGATACGTTGGACCGTTCGAAATCATAGAGAAAATAGGCAAGGTGGCCTACAAACTGAACCTACCAGCAGAACTCAGTGCAGTTCACAACGTTTTCCACGTGTCGAATCTGAAGAAGTGTATGTCAGATGAGACCCTAATAGTTCCTTTGAAGGAGCTCACTATCGACGAGCAGTTACGATTCGTTGAGGAACCAGTTGAAATCACAGACCGGGATGTTAAGGTCCTCAAACACACTAGAATACCTCTCGTTCGAGTTCGTTGGAACTCACGTCGCGGCCCAGAGTTCACCTGGGAATGCGAAGATCAGATGAAACAAAAGTATCCCCAACTATTCGCAAACAGTACAACCACTACTGAGGCTGAAGCTACGGAATTTCGGGACAAAATTCCAGATCAACGGGGGGAGGATGTGACACCCCAGGAAAACCACGCAACTTAACTAGCTTCCTCAGTGAGTACGTGCTAAATTTCGGGACGAAATTTCTTTCAACTTGGGGATAATGTGACAACTCGTAATTTAGAACCCTTCATTGTATTTTGATGTAACATGCTTGAACATTATGTGACTTGTTGACATGTTGGTTTAATGAATGTTATAAGTGAATGTTATGTGAATATGTGTTGTGCTTGTATGTATGTATTGGAATCACACGAAATAAACCAATCGCACAATAGCAACTCGAACGCACAAGCCTTTGGGCTTTACTACTCTCGGCCCACTTCTCTTGAACTTGAACCGAATGGGCAGCCCATTAGGAGGGTTCGGCCCACTCTCTCTCTTTTGCGCATAACAGTTAGGAGTAAGGGTATACTCCTCATTTGTTTGTCAAACACTCTAAACACACAAACCCTAGTTCTTTCTCTCTCAAACCCGACGACAACACCTTCATCTCTAAGCTTTCTATTCGGATCAATCCTTGTTCTTTCTCCACTCGGTTAGTATGTTAACTATTGCTTTTATGATTGTATGATGTTGTGCTATACTTGCTCTACATGATGATGTAAACTGTTAATGTTCACATAATCGGTCCACATGTATTGTATTGTAGACCAATATAGAGTTGGTAATCATTTGATGATATTGGTGATCTAGAATCGATTGAATGATTAATCGGCTGTAGACTAAGGTGTATAGATTATTGATTGGTTTGTTACATTATTAAGCATGTTAGTGATTTAGACTGTTAGCCATGATCGAGATGTTTAAAAACGTTATGATTATTGTTCATGAGTTAATCATAATTAGGGTTCATGAGAAATTGGTTAGAATATGTTTGTTTGATCGAAATTGTGCATGATTGAATCTGTTGGTGTGTTGATTGATAATCTTGAAAAAGGAAACCACATAATTGATTGATTGTTGGCTAAATCGGATAATGGAAACAATGTAACTGGTTAACATAATATTCGGATGTTTAAACTAATCGCACAAGACTCCTGGTCGCACAAGATCAGATCGTACAAGATCTGATCTGATCGCACAAGGAGTCCAGTCGCACAAGATGATCCAATCGCACAAGGTGTCCCCAGTCGCACAAGGCTTATTGGATCGCACAAGTGATGATGTCTGTTTAACTGTTGGGCCGGGTATACATGTTGGGTTGGGCTAGTTCCGATCGCACAACCCAACCGGATCGTACAAGCCGTCTGAATCGCACAAGATTTATGTTTATTTGATTGGGCCGTGTTTATGCTTAAAGACTTGTTTGGGCTTCTGTTATTTGAGCCGGGTGTTTAACGGATTCGCACAACATGTTGTGAATCGCACAAGGTTGTGCTGAACGCACAACATGTTGGGCCACCTGTTATTGGGCTTTATCTTCTGGATTGTACAAGTTTAGACATGATGAGTACTCGACTGTTACTGTTAAGGTGTTAACATGTATTATGTGATGCCATGATCAATATGTGTTCTTAATCTGCTAGTTTATGTGAAACTTATGTGCACTACTCGAAACCAAAACCTGACTTATATGGTAACCATGTTAGGACGTGGTTGACCTCTAGCAGCTCGATTGACCTTTCGTTTATCTGCCGAGCTAACCTAAGGTGAGTTCACACTTTCTACAAAGCATGGGATTCCCAGGGGTTGGGAATGGGGTTAAGGAACATGGATTCCTCGTCCTTTCTTGGGTAGGATAGTTCTGATTCAGGAATATAATTCCTCGTCCTCAGGGACAGTTAACTTTTACTAGACCAAAACTTTATCACGAAGTCCCTCCTTTTTATATCGACTTAATCGCCGGGCCAATGGCGAGCGGGTCATTAGTTAGATAGCGCTATTTAGGTCTGACAAGCCTCACACCGTGCCACAGAGGACAGGCGTGAACTAATGGATCTGGGCACGTCAATGATGATAGACATTGACAGTTCAGGGCACATAAACATGACTACAGTCAGCAGTCGATATGGTAACGAGTCTAGTAGTATACATGGGGTAGCCCCCACGGCCGAAAAGCCAGATAACTAAACATGGGGTAGCCCCCACGGCCGAAAAGCCAGATAACTAAACATAGGGTAGCCCCCACGGCTGGATTGCCAGAGTAAATGGGTTAAACAAATAACGTTTTCAACTATGGGGTAACCCCCCACAGCAGGGATGCCAGTTAAAGGAACTGTTTTTGGAACAACTTAAAACGAACACCCAACTGTGAACTCGCTCAACATTATTGTTGACTCGTTACTACATGCTTTGCAGGTCAATAGGTACTTACCTGGAGCTTGCATGGGGAAGAGTCGTTGTGGGATATGGACAGCTGTGTGCCATGTTAAACTTTGGAACATTTAGACTTATGTTTTGGTTTTAAACATTTTGCTTCCGCTCACAACTTAAACTATGTTTTGTTTGGACACCAATTGTATTGGTTGGACTTTTATGATTACTTATATGCTTGTTCAATATGATTGGTGGCTTGATCCTGGTCAGTCACCCCTCCAAGCGGTGATACTCCGCAGGTGGATTTTGGGGGTGTGACAGAAGTATCTTTACCTTTCAGGTCGGTCGATCGAACGGTCGTTCGATCGGCCGGCTATCCGATCGGTTAGGTACTTCAGTAAATAGGTTCTCAGCAGGATGTTACCTGATCGGACGGCTGTTCGATCGGGTGGCACTGCAAACGCGTTGAACATGTTGAAAATCGACTAAGTATTGAAGCATAGTATCTCATGATCCGAAGAGTAATCCAATCGGACGGTAGTCCAATCGAACAGCAGTTCGTTCAATACTCTCTTCAATGAATTGCTCAAGTGTGGGACCATGTGCTAGCCGATCGGCTGGCCTGGTTGATCGGCTGACTGTCCGATTGGCTGGCTGTCCGTTCGGACAGCAGTCCGATCGGTCAGCATTCTGACCTGGTCGGCCTATTCGTCTAACACTTTGCTGTTCTGGTTTGTTTGTCGTTATGTCGAGGTATTTTGACAACGAGTCGAACCATAGAACCCTCGTTCCTATTTGTTTCCCCTGCTCGGGCAGGAATCACCCAACCCGGCCGGTGAACTGTTCGGAACAGAGTTTTACGTTTAACCCGTAACCGGTTAACCTCGTGGGTAGAATCCGGATCTTGAGCCATGCAATCACCGAAGTGATTTGCAAAACGGCACAGACCCCGTTTCTATCGGTTGAAGGCATTGAGTGTAAAAGAGTTGAAAGAAAATTGGAATATCCCCCTTTCAATCCTTTTTCACCGTGTATATGTTTAGATCTACTAAAGATCTTTGTTTGTTTATGTGGAGATCGGCTAGATCCAAGCTATTCTTGGGGGATTGAGGCCAAATCATGAAGTTCTTCAAGAACCCATGATGACATCATCCTAGAACACTTGATTCTTGATGATTCACGGTTAAAAGTTAAGATTTGAAAGATAGAAAGGTGTAGGAGTGTGTATAGATCAAGAAAGTACAAGATTTAGGATGAAATCTTACCGGAAACGAGAGGAATCTGCGAAAAGATGAGTTGAGCGTGCTGGTCGGTCAGAGGTTTCCAAAAGTAGAAAGAATGATAATGACAGGGGTATTTATAGGATGCCAAAAGGGGTAAGTGCTAGCCGATCGGCCAGGCAGCTTGATCGGACAGCCTGTCCAATCGGACAGCAGTCCGTTCGGCTGGCTGTCTGATCGGCTGGGAGCCTGATCGATCAGTCGCACTGTTCGAGTGTTTCGCGCGATGATTTTTGATATTTCGATTTCGATTGCTAGCAGTTTGATACGATAGGGTTTCCTAGTCAAATTACTTTTAGTCCCAAACACTCATATCTCGCATAATCTCTTCTCCACCAATTATCATAGTTCATTCACGATTCGAGTTCGATTGCATTTCGAGTTAGATTTCGAGTTTCGATTGAGTTCTCTTGATTATCACAACACAACATAACTAAACATGCACAGGTAACACGTAAGGCACACACACACACGTATAATGACAAGTAAAAAAAATACGTAGCTCGAGTTGCGATTTGATGTCGATTCGATTAGCATAGTCTGATTATTGATTAGTTAACTTTATCGCATTGTTACTTTCTATAGTTCACAGTCGTAGGTCGATTGAATAACGATTAACACACATCGATTATTGTCATTAACAACACTTACTCCACATAATACGAATTAAATAAAGAAATTTCTACGAGTCAAGTTGCGCGAAATCGGTCGTTGACTTAGACCTTGACTTTGACTTTGATTTGTGAAAACACGGGGTGTTACAGGTTATATCATTCCATAATTCATGCAAATCAGTTACAATAATTCAAACAGTTTCCAATTTCCTATCCAGTCGACCAAATCAATACTAACAGTTTCCAACTTTGCCTTAAATCGATTAAATCAAACATTCATCCTTGAATTCATATGAACCCTAAACAATCATCTATTCATAACAACTCATCATAATCTTCATCGAATCAAATAGTTTGGTTAACATTAAGATGCAATACTCATCATGCAAACAATCCGAAAACAGAAGCATAATAGTTGATTACATCTATTCAGTTCTAGATCAATATCATGCAATCCGATTCATATGAACATCATCACATAAACCCTAATTCTAGACCAATACAAATCTCATAATCATCATGTAGGTTCGGTTCAATCATTTAGAAGCATCAACCAAATATACATGAATCATTCATCATTCATACGAACAACCCTAGCTATCACATAAAATCATGGCAACCATAATATCATATATCAAACAAATAATCGTGAAACACTAACCGTGATGATAGAACGAGTTGGTTAGATCGATGGGAAAAGCTTTGAGTGGGGCTGCCGTCGGCCTTCGAAGGAGAGGAAGAGAGAGTAGGGTTTTGTGTGTGTTAAGTGTTTTGCAAATAATGAGGAGTATACACCCTCCTCATGGGGTTATGCGTGTAAAGGGTGGGCCAAACCCATCATGGGCTGCCCTTGGTTTCGAGTACAAGGAGTGTGGCCCAAAAGGGCTTGTGCGAATGGACTAATGTTGTGTGATCGAGATTATTATACACTTATACTTATAACACAATCACACATAACATGTAACATTTAATCATTCATTAAAACCAACATATCAATTAATCACATAGAGTTCATACAAGTTACATCAAACACAAAGATAGGTTCTGAAATACGAGTTGTCACATACCAGCTTTTGATACTTAAATTTTCAAATGTTTTTAAGATTCATTTGATGGAAACTCACAAATACATGGATTTACAAACTTTGGTAACGTTTTCAACTTATGTACAAGTAAGAGGACGAGTTGGTCCTGCTTACAAAGACTCTTTTGGGCTCGACCCATTCTCACACGTGCAATGCACAAAGACTCTCATGGGCTAGACCCACAGTTTTCATATACTATGTCGAGAAAAAAAACGATTTTATTATATTTCTCAACAACTTTAAAATCGGTTATCAAAAAGATTTATTTTAAATCTTTTTCAAAAAAACTATGAACTCGCTCAACTTTATGTTGATTTTTCGCATGTTTCTTTCTCAGGTTACTTTTTCAAATCATGGCGCGGTTGGAATAGGAGAACCATTGGAGATTCGAGTACTTAGTGGGCGTTCGTTTTCTAGAAGTCTTAGCTTATTTGCTTCCGCTGTGCAATGAAGATACCGGTCCAGTCACGCCAGCTCTGATATTTCGGGGTGTAACACGTGCTCCCTTCAGTCCAAGACTGTGTTTATTTACTAAACACATACAATGAGTATACTCGAACCCTTTTTCTCTTAACGCACTTTTGGGTGTTACATACGTTATCTATATGAAATCACATCAACACACAACGCAAACCCTTTTAAATGTTAACCGCTCTCGCATGTTATACGTGTCTCGATGAATGCTTGTATGTTATGTTTACACAGTGATTGTTGCCTGACACCTTAGCAACGATAGTACTATTGTTTGGACTCAGCACCTGTCGTGGACAGGGGTTGTTAAGGGTTTTACTTCACATGGTCACAACGGTGATAATGTGTTATGCATTCTACACTCGCAGTCATGTCGGTTGCATATGTCATTATCGATAGCTTACTTGCTTCACATTTCTACGTGTTACATGTTGGTTATGCGTAAACGCTTTCGCTATACTATATGCTATCAAACTTGTGTACTCACCTTTACACTTTGTGTATTGACTTTATTTTAACGTATGTGACAGGTGTTCAGGATGCTATGTTTGTCGTGACGAATCAAGCTAGGGAGTCTAGAAACAAACTAAATAAATCAGAGTTGTCGGAACAGTTTACTTGTTTTTGAGAACAATATCTGTAATAAATGTTTTTACTTTATATGTTGATGGTATGGGACGTTAACGATTAATATATTGTCATTAATAGTTGTTATGGATTCTCTTGGACAATCTGTTTCGCTCAGTGCCACGCCCCGATGATTCCGCCATCAGTTTGGGGTGTGACAATAGCATAGTTACATACATAAAACACCATTATAACACTCCTATTCTACCAAACCCTAGGTTTAACACCATTGAACAATCGATCAGTTCCTTTTGTTCTTTGTTTACATTAACTATCTTAAAATATAAAAACACCATTACACTTCAAAAAAACCAAAGAAGAACGACGAACCTTTTCTAAACTCAAATGTTGTTTTCTTGATTTTTGGAAGTTTAAGCCGTTGGCTTGTAGTGTCTTTTCGAGTTGAATCATCCATCTTCTTCTTCGTCCTTCTTTCGAAATTCTCAGGTGATGAACTGTGCCTTTTCCGCTTGTATACGAGTTCAAATTTAGGGCTCATTGTCATCTAATGTAGATTAAAATCTTTGGTGGGAAGAACACCCTGTTTTTTCGAGCGGAATGATCGCAATGAGAGAGAAATCAGGAGTTATTAGATACGGTTATTGATTTGAATATGCGTGAAAGGCCTATTTTACCCCTATGAAATCAAATCAGTATTACAAAACATTATTTTAATTACAATATTGTCATTTTAATACTAACCATTAGATCAATGATCTAATGGTTTAGATTCTTTCTTACCTTTTGTCACACCCCCAAAATCCACCATGCGGAGTATCACCGCTTGGAGGCGTGACATGACCAGGATCGAGCCACCAATCATATTGAACAACGTAATTAAGTAAATAAAACCAACCACAATACAATTGGTGACCAAAAGAAAGTAACCAATTTTAAGTTAACAGCGGAAGCATAAAACGTAAAGCCAAAACATAAGTTCAATAAGTTCAAAAAGTTCAAATGTTAAGCACGGGACATAACAGTCCAAATCCCACAATGACCTCCTCCTCGTGCAAGCTCCATAAGCATCTAACGACCTGTAAGGCATGTAACAACGAGTCAACAATAAAGTTGAGCGAGTTCACAGTTGGGTGTTTGTTTTAAGTTGTTTTCAAAAACATGGTTTGTCTTTAGCTGGCTTACTTGCCGTGGGGGTTACCCCATAGTTGGAAATATAATTAACCAATTCCTTCTTTCCCAAACCATAACCATAATCAGTGGGGGCTTCCCCATGTGAACCACTAGACAATTACCATATCGACTACTGCGAAAGTAAGTTGTGCCCTACGTCAATGTCTATCATCATTGACAGTTTGCCATAGTCCATTAGTACACGCCCGTCCGACTGGCACGGTGTGAGGTTTGTTAAATCTAATAGCGCTATTAACTAATGACCCGCTCGCCATTGGCCTCGGCGATTAAGTCGATATAAAATGAGGGACTTCGTGATAGAGTTTTTGTCTAGTAAGTTTTAAGGTTGTTGTCCTACCCAAGGAGGACGAACGTACGTATTCTACCCAATGAGAATACGCAGGATTAATATTTGCATCCTACCCAAGGAGGATGACGGTACATATCCTACCCAAGGAGGATGTGCAGGTTTCGTTTTAATTCTTTAACCCATTCCCAACCACCGGGAATCCCATGCCTTAGAAAGAGTGTGAACTCACCTTGGTTTGCTCGGTTAGATTAGTTACTCTAATAATCAGAAATCAAGCACGTCCTAACAAGGTACAGATAATAATCAGTTCCTTGTGCATGCATAACACGTATCCTACGTACGGTTTATCTACTCACTACTTCTATCACGTAGCACACAATATAAATGTTACACTCTGACTTTTGTGGAAAGATCATAGTTAAAAATACACTTGTAACACTTGTTAGAAAATATTTTCTATGTGTTGGAATTTTTAGAAAATTTCGCCAGAGTTTCCTTTGTAAACGGAGGTGTCCATGCTAATAAGCATATCATTTTCTTTTCCGAAAATCATTCAAACAATCAACAACAATTTACCACGAGCAAACTATTCCATTTACAAACCAACATGAACTTGATGTTTCGTAAAAACGCGTAGTAACTTGGTAAGGCGTTTAGTGGGTTTAGTTACCCTCCAAAGTGTGTTTACTTTACTTAAAATCTCATTCTCGGGATTTTTAGACGTTCACAACTTGTGAACATATTTTACAAAAATATTTATTTACAACATTTTCATGTGTCACTAGTATCCATATACTTACTTTATTTCCAAAAATAGTGTAAGGATCATGATCTTTCAAAAACCGTCTTTTAAACTTGGTTTATTTAGGAAAATCATTTGCAAGTTTTAGATCTACAAGATTACTAGATCACTTTGTTTTACTATATTTTTAAGAAACCATTTTTATTTCTCAAGTTCATATTTTTATTAGAAGATGATTATTTTATGTAAACACATAATCATTTCCTAATCTTGTTAACTCATGTTTCTAATCATCCTTTAACAAGTTCAACATAGTGATTAACATCACATTACCAAGAATCAACAAGTAACCAACAACATATTCATAACAACATCCTACTAACAATATTTCATCCTCATGTAACTTTATGTAATGCTTTATGTTCATGTTTTTAGTTCTTGTTCCTTAGTGTTCTTGATATACTTAACATACTACAACTTTTTAACCATAAAAATAAGATGGACAAGAGTTAAACAAGAACTTACAACTAGCACAAAGGCTAGGGAAGAATCTCTAGAAAAAGATGGTGAAAATGGTGTGAGAAAGCAAGTGAAAGAGCTCCTTGATGATCTACAACTTCAAGCTCCTTTAATTCACCTTCTAGCACTTGAATGGAGCTTGGAAATGGATGAAGATGATGGTGATAAAGTGGTGGTGGTGGCGGTTCTAGTGAGGGTCGAGAGGGAGAGAGGAGAGTGAGGGAGTGATGGTGATCTTGAGTGTTTAAGTGAGAAAAATGATATGGTAGGATCTTATAAAGATATGCACCATATTTTCAAGATCTCTTATGATATATTGGCAAAGATATCAATTGAAATATTGAAGTAAAATCTAGTGTGGGGTCCTTACTTGGGGCCGTAAATCATCAGGGGGGGGGGGTAAGTGTAACTTGATGGTAAGTAGGTAAGTATTGGTTCAATTTCAAGTATAAGGTTACTAGTGTTAATTAGTAGATATCTAGTGGGTGTTATGGTGTACGGGGATCATAACTAGCCAAGAAATATTTAAACAATGTTTCTTGCAATATTTTGGTGTCCCGGATAATGTCCGGTTGTTCGGTTAGATACCGGTTCGTTAAAGTGCTAAGTTGTTCCGTTTAGTGTCTTTTATGTCTCTTTTTGTAACACTTTTAATTCCTAACACTTAGGAAAACATTCAGGACCATTTAGTCAATTTTCTGCACAAGACTAGTATGTTAACAAGCACATGTAAGTATGACGCAGTAATCAGAAAGCAGTTAAGTAATTCAGCACAGTCATCAAGCACTTTAATTAACATTAATTAATCGTACAGATACATGAAATCATGAGGGTTGTCACACCTTTCTCACACAAAACACATTTTTTTTACAATAACCTTACCCTACAACATACAACATTTATTTATTTTAACTATAAAACCCTAGTTTGTATATTTTTTAGTGAAAAGGATTGAAAAAGAAAAAAACTAAAAAACAAACATATAGAGGCTGCCAAGAGGAGTCCTGGTGTTTGTGTGAGTAGACTTGGTCCACAATTCCCACTATCATCTAACCCCCAATGGAAGCATAAGTAACATTATGGGATGAAATGCAAGTTAGGCGGTTGTGGGTCATACAGTTTTTGTTCTTCACACAAACACAACCCCCAATTTCACACTTCATTGATCATTCCCCCACATTCAAACCCTAGTGGGTTCTTACTCAAATGCTGATCTTCACTTAGATTTAAGGGGTTTTGACTTCGTTTCTTGGTCATGGCTAGGCGACATGGATGGGAACTTCCTGCTCATACTTTTCAGGTTCTAACTTTTTTCTTTAATTCGATCTGCTTTTTGTCTTTCTTTTCCCTAATGTGGGTTGGGTTAAAAGCAAATTATGGGTGTTATTCAGCTTTGAATTTAGATAAATGTATGAGATTTGACTGTTAACTGGTTCATTTACCACAATTTGACCATAAAGATGTGAGCTTTACTGCACATGGGTAGCATTTTGCTCAATAAACTGGTGAGTGTTTAACTATATGAAGCATTACAAACACCCATTGTGTTCTTTTGCCTGCTTTTGTTGTTCCAAGATTGATACTTACTCTTTCTCACTAAATCTTTCAGTTGGTATCTTAAATGCACTGAGGATAAAGTTGGCATTTTGCTAATTAAAATCCACATTAATTGTGCATATCTTAAAGTGCATGTTAATTTCTTTTCTGTTTATGGACAATAGTTTTGGGAGAGGGAGTAACAAAACCACATCTTGTACTTGTAGCAATAGTTTTGTTGACCCAAGGTTTAGTTGTAATTTTGTGCATATGAGTATATGAATATATGATGTGGTTGATTCTAGTGCTTCTTTGTGTAATGTAGCTTTTTATATGTCCTAGCTTTTGAGGAGTTTTCACTTTCTGTATGATGATTGTTTTTCAGGAGTGTAACCTGAAAATATTACTTTAACAGGCTTTTTGTAGATTGTAGGTTCATCATAGTTATCAAATATTCGGATCAAACCGAAATTCTTTTTTTTTTTTTGTTCTTCTCGGTTTTAACATTGGAAAGTATCTCGTTTAACACTTGAAACTGTCCTATCTTTGATGTTGACTATATTTTTTTATGTAATAATCAATTTGTAGGTTGTGGCTATTACCGTATACTTCTTACTGTCGGTTGCCTTCTATACATTTTTCTCGCCGTTTCTTGGAAAGGATATCTATGAACATGTAGCCATTGGTGTCTATTCCTTCTTGGTAAATGACCCTTTTGCCCTTCAATTATTTATCTACATTTTGAGCATGTTGTTACTAATATTTATATTATGTTTCAGGCTCTCTGTGTATTCATTCTTTATGTAAGATGCACTGCTATTGATCCCGCTGATCCTGGAATTTTAATTGAACCAGACCGCGCTTCACCTCATAGATCACATCATAGTAAAGAAATTCCTGGTTAGTGATTGAATTTCGTATAATATTCATTGTTAGTTGTTTGTATTGTATTTGATCTCTAATGGGTCAAATCTGTAAAAACAAAAATCTAAGGTGTGTTTGGATATCAGGAAATGGATCTTCTGTTGGAGAGCCGAGCAAAACAGAATTTCAAAATGGTGGAATATATGATAATAATAGTTCCGGTTGCTGTTCGAAAATTGGAGGATTATTTTGTGGTTGTATCGTTAAAGAGGATTGTAGAAATGATGAAGATGTGCAACAAGGATGGGAGGAAGAAGCTCTATTTTGTACATTGTGCAATGCAGAGGTATTTTTTTAACGTCTTATTCAGTATAACAAACTTCTTATTATATAGTTCTATATATTTTCTGTTTCTTAAACCATCTTTTGTTTTTTACAGTTATCAACCTTGTGTTATTTTTGTAAATAATCATTGAAGTTATTTATTGATATATTATTTTATATCTTGTTTTCCATTTTATTTAGGTGCGAAAGTTTAGCAAACACTGCAGAAGTTGTGATAAATGCGTTGATGGGTTTGATCATCATTGTCGGGTAAGGTTCAAACATGAAGAAAAACAAAAGTGCAAGGTCTATCTTTGAAATTTCAGTCTAATTTATTTCTTACGGTTTATCTTCTTGTGTAGTGGTTGAACAATTGTGTGGGGAGGAAAAATTACTTTACATTTGTGTGCCTGATGGCTGTAAGTCTTGTTTGGGTAAGTTATTGAATAATAACTTTTTGTTTGATATTTGTAAGTGACTAGTTGTATCTTTTCCTTTCCATAATGGTTTTGTTTAGTTATATTCGTTAAACTATTGTATTTCATGTCAGCTTACTTTTGAATGTGGAGTCGGGATTGCTGTTCTTGTTCGATGTTTTGCTGATAAAAAAGCTACAGAGAATCAGATTGCTGATAGACTTGGAGATGGATTTAGTAGACCACCATTTGCAACTGTCGTGGTATGTATTATTGTTTTTTATCTTCACTCTCACATTTTGTAAAGTTATTCCTTCTTTCAGCACGTTATTTCGTTTTCCATTTTACCCTTCTTGCAGGCGATATGTACAGCTGTTTCTCTTCTGGCCACCGTTCCACTTGGAGAACTCTTGTTCTTTCACATAATCCTCATACGGAAGGTCTCTCTCTCTCTCTCTCTGCATATATTTGTGTGTGTGTGGGTGTGGCATTTGATGTGATGGGGCAGCTGTTACGACATTAAACGGTGCCACATCATCCGTTTACACTTAAAATGAGTTTTCTTTGCTAAATTGATAAGAAATTGTTACTTAGGTTTCTTTTTTTGCGCTTAATTAGAAGTCGGTTGCTAAAATCTAAAAAAAATTAGTTTGTATCCATTTCAGACATAATTTATTTATTTATATATTTTCTTTTATGCAGGGGATTACTACATATGAGTATGTAGTTGCAATGAGGACCCAAAGTGAACCACCAGGCCCATCAATAGATGGGTTGGATCAACAAAGCCTGCAGTCTTCACCCACAAGCTCCGCTGTCACTGCAATGAGCGGTCGAAGTTCGCACGGCCTTGGATTGAGTTTGCAACACAAAGGTGCTTGGTGCACCCCTCCTAGAATCTTCATGGATCAACAGGTATTTATAAATTTTGAATTATTGATATGCTCACATTATTTTATCCAACATTTTTAATATCATGATATCAGGATGAGGTCATCCCTCATCTAGAGCCCGGGCGGCTACCATCCACAATCGACCCAGATGCAGTCCAACCATCCGACAAGGGTAAAAGGTTACCACAACGCCCCGTGAGAATTAGTGCATGGAAGCTTGCAAAGCTAGATTCAAATGAAGCAATAAAAGCAGGTGCAAAGGCCCGGGCCTCATCCTCTGTTCTTCGCCCATTGGGTTCCAAACACAACCCAAACGATCCTGACCGTTTATCTAGTAGCAACTTGAGCATAATAAGCAGCACAAATAGTACAAACCATTACAAAAGAAGTCACTCCAAAAACTCGTATCCACCTAGTCGAGCCAGCCGTGAAGATACCGAAACTTGCAATCACAGTGTTAGTAACATGAGTAGCCCGGGCCCAGGCTCGTTACAGGGTAGAGAACATTTTAACCCCATGTACCAACCCTCAGCGAATCAATCTCCAAGGTCGGGAAACAACGAGCCGATAACGGTCCAACAAGTGGCAGTACCGGGACCAAGGAGAAACAACATGGGTGTTGGTGAGAGTACGAGATCTTCCTCCGTGTATTGGGATCAAGAAGCGGGTCGGTTTGTATCCGCTTCGACAAGAAGTGTGGGTGGTGGGTCGTCTTCTCAGGCTTCGGGTACAGACTTGAGTTATACGGGTCAGTCGATATTCTTTGGTGGGCCCCTTGTTGGTGGTGGTCAAAGGGGGTCAACGGGTGTGAGTTATTATCAGCAAGGGAGAGCACAGAGAGGTGGGCAGTTACCTGTGTTTGTTCCAAGTGACCAAAACCAGAATAATCCTAGATTATGATGATGAGACATTAAGATCCTTTTGTTTAATCTGTTTTCTTAATCTTATTTTTAGCAAATTTTGTACTTTTTCTTAAATTATCTTGTGCAGCTGAAGTTTAGATTGTAAGTTTCTTCACCTGACTATATGTTTCGCTTTGTTTCAATTTGAGTTCAATACCATAAAAAAATCAACATACCCTGAGGGTCTGTTTGGTATGGGATAATGGAATATATGAGAGAATGGAATGGACGAGGTAATGGAATGAACAACGGAATGAAATGGATCATTCCATTCCATTGTGATGTTTGGTTACTCATATGTGAATATAATGGAATCATTACTTTGTACAATTTGATAAACAAAAAAAGATGAAGTAATGAAACACAATTGTATTAAAAACAACAAAAATATAATTGCCTCAACAATAATAATAATAATAATAATAATAATAATAATAATAATAAATAACAAGAGTAAATTACAAAGTTCGTCCTTTATGTATGTCATTTATTACAAAGTATATCCTTTATCTTTAATAAGCTCATAAAACATACTTAATGTTTGAAAAACCATTCAGGTTATGTCCTTTACCCTAAACCTAGTTTGTTTTCCCAGTTAAGTCAGGTCACGTGAGAAGCACATGAGGGCATTAATGTCATTCTACCTACCAATTACCTCTGTAACTTTCTTTTTCTTATTCTGCTTTGCAACAACTCCGATCGAAGAACAAAGCTAACCTCACCTATTATTCCCTCCAGCCAACAATTAAAATTAAAGATCGTTGAGATTTATGTCTTCAACTTTCATTCTCATTGGTTAATTAACTCAAACTCACCGTTAATCCATCTTGTACCATCTCCGATCGAACACAGAGCTACAACCAGAGGTCTCGTGAAGATATATTTGCTTCTGATCTGAACGAACACTGAGCTTCAACCAGAGATCTCCAGCCGGCCACTCTGAACGAACCGCCACCCGAGAACCGCCAGCCGAACACCGCTGTTAAGCACCACCACCGCCTAAACAATCTCTCTTTCGCCCCTTTTTCTTTTCTTGTTTGATTGCGGCGGTAAATGAGAGCTGGTGTAGATGTGGATGGACCAGATCTGTAAAATCATCACTAGATCCTGGTCGGAGGTTGGGACTTGGGGTGTTGATAGTGGTAGCAACCCAGATCAGAGGGTGGAGAGGCGGCCGCGTGACATCTGGGGTGGCGCGTGATCAGATTTGTTAATTCTCTGCTAATTTCATAAAATTGTGGTGGTTTAGTGGTTTTAAGAATGGGGTAGGAGAATTTGGGCGGTGGTGCTTCACCGAAATTTCGAATATAAGTTTAGTTTTAATCTATACACGAAATGGATTTTTTGATTTTTTTTATAAATTCGGATATCCGAATCCGTATCCAAAATTTCGGATATCCGAAAATCGGATATCCGAAATTTCGGATACGGATTCGGATATCAATATTCACTATCCGAAATTTTCGGATATCCGGTTTTCGGATATCCGAAATTTTCGGATATCCGGTTTTCGGATATCCGAAAATCAGATAATCCGATCTTGAACACCCCTAGAGGAGGAGGAGGAGGAGGAGGAGGAGGAGAAGAAGAAGGAGAAGAAGGAGAAGAAGAAGGAGGAGGAGGAGGAGGTGGAGGAGGAGGAGGATGAGGAGAAGAAGAAGAATAGCAGCCATATCGCTTCCCTATACATATATTCATCCAGCACTGTTTAGATTAATATCACCCGGTACCTCGCCACCCCTAATTACTAGGAAATGGCTAGGTGGTTGGATCTTAATGAAGATCCCATACCCAACGATTGGCTAAGCATTCGGCCTCCGTCTTCAATGCAGAGGATCAACCTTAACGAACCACCAGGCGATGATGACGGTGGTGAAGATGATGGTGAAGATGATGGTGAAGAAGATGATGAAGATGAAGACGAAGATGATGATGAAGATGATGGTGACGAAGTTGATGGTAGTGAAGATGATGGTGAAGATGATGATGAAGATGGAGACGAAGATGATGATGAAGAAGAACAAGATTATTACACGGATGACAGCTTTTACAACGATGGTTATAAAAGCTCAAGCAAAGACTGAATCCATATCATGTAAATCCTTCATCCTTGAACTTGCTTACTTTTGGAGTTTATTACTTCTGGTTTCTCAAGTTACTTATTTGATACATGAACAAGATGCAAGACTTAAAGGAGAGTTGAATGAGACACCTCAAGATGTAAGACTTCTGAAGCAGCTGGTGTTCAGAGTGACTAGATCCACCTGACATCATCTCCAGTAAGGCCTTGGGAATCATGAACAGTTTCATCAACAATATTTTATTCATTTTCCATTTTAGTTATATTTTGCTAGTATTGTTTAATGAAGCAGTGGGATGTTTTTATTCATGCATGCAAGTAGTGGGAAGTAGTAGTGCATAGCAGTTAGTTTCCATTTTGAATTTCGTACGTATGTGTGTTAGGCTGTATATATAATTTGCCAGGACTTTATTTGAGTTCTATGAATGAAAAATATTAAAAAGAGATCTCAAGTCTTGCTTCTTCCTAATTTCTAATGCAGTTTCGCGTGCAATCAAATGGCTCAAGAACGATTGATTAATTAAAGACGATAAATTGAACCAATGGTTCAAGAACAAAGTTCTTTATATTAATAATCAACCAAAAACTAAGTAAACAATAAACCCTAGCTCCTAATTTATAATAAACAAACATAAATCAGGAAATTCAAATCCCCACAAAATAGGGAACTAAATAAAAACATTAAAATTCAAATAATAAAAAATAAGTTTTGATTCTTTCCAAAGAAGTCCCCCACGGGTTTGGTTCAAGATATTGGGCCGGATGATCCTGCATCATACTCCCCGTCTTCAAAAAAAACTCGTCCCCGAGTTTGCCTTTGGACCAAAGCCACCCGGATCATAAGGAACATCAACCCGATTCTGAATTATTATCACACTCCACCCAAAGAATTCTACTTCACGATTTGTCTGGCCTAGTTCTTGACCTGAACCACCTGGGTCAAATGGGGCATCGGGTCGTGTCTTGCTCATCAGAAGGAGAAGAAGAAGAAGAAGAAGAAGAAGAAGAAGAAGGAGAAGAAGAAGGAGAAGAAGAAGAAGAAGAAGAAGAAGGAGGAGAAGAAGAAGATGCAAAAGAAGAAGCAGAAGAAGAAGGAGGAGAAGGAGGAGAAGAAGAAGAAGAAGAAAAATAGCAGCCATATCGCTTCCCTATACATATATTCATCCAGCATTGTTTAGATTAATATCACCCGGTACCTCGCCACCCCTAATTACTAGGAAATGGCTATGTGGTTGGATCTTAATGAAGAGCCCATACCCAACGATTGGCTCAGCATTCGGCCTCCGTCTTCAATGCAGAGGATCAACCTTAATGAACCACCAGGCGATGATGATGGTGGTGAAGATGATGGTGAAGATGATGATGAAGATGAAGACGAAGATGATGATGAAGAAGAAGAACAACAAGATTATTACACGGATGACAGCTTTTACAACGATGGTTATAAAAGCTCAAGCAAAGAGTGATTCCATATCATGTAAGCCCTTCATCCTTGAACTTGCTTACTTTTGGAGTTTATTACTTCTGGTTTCTCAAGTTACTTATTTGATACATGAACAAGATGCAAGACTTAAAGGAGAGTTGAATGAGACACCTCAAGATGTAAGACTTCTGAAGCAGCTGGTGTTCAGAGTGACTAGGTCCACCTGACATCATCTCCAGTAAGGCCTGGGAATCATGAACAGTTTCATCAACAATATTTTAGTCATTTTCCATTTTAGTTATATTTTGCTTGTTTTGTTTAATGAAGCAGTGGAATGTTTTTATTCATGCATGCAAGTAGTGGGAAGTAGTAGTGCATAGCAGTTAGTTTCCATTTTGAATTTCGTACGTATGTGTGTAAGGCTGTATATATAATTAGCCAGGACTTTATTTGAGTTCTATGAGTGAAAAATATTAAAAAGAGATCTAAAGTCTTGCTTCTTCCTAATTTCTGATGCAATTTCGCGTGCAATCAAATGGCTCAAGAACGATTGATTAATCAAAGACGATAAATTGAACCAATGGTTCAAGAACAAAGTTCTTTATATTAATAATCAACCAAAAACTAAGTAAACAATAAACCCTAGCTCCTAATTTATAATAAACAAACATAAATCAGGAAATTCAAATCCCCACAAAATAGGCAACTAAATAAAAACATTAAAATTCAAATAATAAAAAATAAGTTTTGATTCTTTCCAAAGAAGTCCCCCACGGGTTTGGTTCAAGATATTGGGCCGGATGATCCCGCATCATACTCCCCGTCTTAAAAAAAACTCGTACCCGAGTTTGCCTTTGGACCAAAGCCACCCGGATCATAAGGAACATCAACCCGATTCTGAATTATTATCACACTCCACCAAAAGAATTCTACTTCGCGATTTGTCTGGCCTAGTTCTTGACCTGAACCACCTGGGTCGAATGGGGCATCGGGTCGTGTCTTGCTCAGAAGAAGAAGAAGAAGAAGAAGGAAAGAAGAAGCAGAAGAAGAAGGAGAAGAAGAAGCAGGAGAAGAAGAAGAAGAAGAAGAAGAAGAAGAAGGAGGTGGAGGAGGAGGATAGGGGTGTTCAAAAAAATCCGAATCCGAAACCGAATCCGAAATATCCGAAAATCCGTATCCGAAATATCCGAAATTTCAGATATCCGAAAATTCGGATATCCGAAAATTCGAATATCCGAAAATCGGATAATACTAATTTTCGGATTCGGATATGAATTTCAAAAATTTCGGATAATCCGATATCCGAAAACTAATAATTTTTTATAAATATATATAGTATATGAGCATTATATTTTGTTTGAAGTATTGTAAAAGTTAGTAAAAAAGTAGTAAATAATTGTATTCGTGTGAATTTATGATTGTTTTTAATTTTAAATGTTGGAAATTTATAAAATCGAATATAAGTTTAGTTTTAATCTATACACGAAACGGATTTTTTGATTTTTTTATAAATTCGGATATCCGTTTGGATATCCGAATCCGTATCCAAAATTTCGGATATCCGAAATTTCGGATACGGATTCGGATATCAATATTCACTATCTGAAATTTTCGGATATCCGGTTTTCGGATATCCGAAAACCGGATAATCCGATCTTGAACACCCCTAGAGGAGGAGGAGGAGGAGGAGGAGGAGAAGAAGAAGGAGAAGAAGAAGTAGAAGAAGAAGAAGCAGGAGAAGAAGGAGAAGAAGAAGAAGAAGAAGAAGAAGGAGGAGGAGGAGGGGGATGAGGAGAAGAAGAAGAAGAATAGCAGCCATATCGCTTCCCTATACATATATTCATCCAACACTGTTTAGATTATTATCACCCGGTACCTTGCCACCCCTAATTACTAGCAAATGGCTAGGTGGTTGGATCTTAATGAAGATCACATACCCGACGATTGGCTCAGTATTTGGCCTCCGTCTTCAATGCAGAGGATCAACCTTAATGAACCACCAGGCGATGATGATGGTGGTGAAGATGATGGTGGTGAAGATGATGGTGAAGAAGATGATGAAGATGAAGACGAAGATGAAGACGAAGATGATGATGAAGATGATGGTGACGAAGTTGATGGTAGTGAAGATGATGGTGAAGATGATGGTGAAGATGATGATGAAGATGGAGACGAAGATGATGATGAAGAAGAACAAGATTATTACACGGATGACAGCTTTTACAACGATGGTTATAAAAGCTCAAGCAAAGACTGATTCCATATCATGTAAATCCTTCATCCTTGAACTTGCTTACTTTTGGAGTTTATTACTTCTGGTTTCTCAAGTTACTTATTTGATACATGAACAAGACGCAAGACTTAAAGGAGAGTTGAATGAGACACCTCAAGATGTAAGACTTCTGAAGCAGCTGGTGTTCAGAGTGACTAGGTCCACCTGACATCATCTCCAGTAAGGCCTTGGGAATCATGAACAGTTTCATCAACAATATTTTATTCATTTTCCATTTTAGTTATATTTTGCTAGTATTGTTTAATGAAGCAGTGGGATGTTTTTATTCATGCATGCAAGTAGTGGGAAGTAGTAGTGCATAGCAGTTAGTTTCCATTTTGAATTTTGTACGTATGTGTGTAAGGCTGTATATATAACTAGCCAGGACTTTATTTGAGTTCTATGAATGAAAAATATTAAAAAGAGGTCTCAAGTCTTGCTTCTTCCTAATTTCTGATGCAGTTTCGCGTGCAATCAAATGGCTCAAGAACGATTGATTAATCAAAGACGATAAATTGAACCAATGGTTCAAGAACAAAGTTCTTTATGTTAATAATCAACCAAAAACTAAGTAAACAATAAACCCTAGCTCCTAATTTATAATAAACAAACATAAATCAGGAAATTCAAATCCCCACAAAATAGGCAACTAAATAAAAACATTAAAATTCAAATAATAAAAAATAAGTTTTGATTCTTTCCAAAGAAGTCCCCCACGGGTTTGGTTCAAGATATTGGGCCGGATGATCCCACATCATACTCCCCGTCTTAAAAAAAACTCGTACCCGAGTTTGCCTTTGGACCAAAGCCACCCGGATCATAAGGAACATCAACCCGATTCTGAATTATTATCACACTCCACCAAAAGAATTCTACTTCGCGATTTGTCTGGCCTAGTTCTTGACCTGAACCACCTGGGTCGAATGGGGCATCGGGTCGTGTCTTGCTCAGAAGAAGAAGAAGAAGAAGAAGGAAAGAAGAAGCAGAAGAAGAAGGAGAAGAAGAAGAAGCAGGAGAAGAAGAAGAAGGAGGTGGAGGAGGAGGATAGGGGTGTTCAAAAAAATCCGGATCCGAAACCGAATCCGAAATATCTGAAAATCCGTATCTGAAATATCCGAAAATTCGGATATCCGAAAATTCGGATATCCGAAAATCGGATAATCCGAATTTTCGGATTCGGATATGAATTTCAAAAATTTCGGATAATCCGATATCCGAAAACTAATAATTTTTTATAAATATATATAGTATATGAGCATTATATTTTGTTTGAAGTATTGTAAAAGTTAGTAAAAAAGTAGTAAATAATTGTATTCGTGTGAATTTATGATTGTTTTTAATTTTAAATGTTGGAAATTTATAAAATCGAATATAAGTTTAGTTTTAATCTATACACGAAACAGATTTTTTGATTTTTTTATAAATTCGGATATCCGTTTGGATATCCGAATCCGTATCCAAAATTTCGGATATCCGAAATTTCGGATACGGATTCGGATATCAATATTCACTATCTGAAATTTTCGGATATCCGGTTTTCGGATATCCGAAAACCGGATAATCCGATCTTGAACACCCCTAGAGGAGGAGGAGGAGGAGAAGAAGAAGGAGAAGAAGAAGTAGAAGAAGAAGAAGCAGGAGAAGAATGAGAAGAAGAAGAAGAAGAAGAAGAAGAAGAAGAAGAAGGAGGAGGAGGAGGGGGATGAGGAGAAGAAGAAGAAGAAGAAGAATAGCAGCCATATCGCTTCCCTATACATATATTCATCCAACACTGTTTAGATTAATATCACCCGGTACCTCGCCACCCCTAATTACTAGCAAATGGCTAGGTGGTTGGATCTTAATGAAGATCACATACCCAACGATTGGCTCAGTATTCGGCCTCCGTCTTCAATGCAGAGGATCAACCTTAATGAACCACCAGGCGATGATGATGGTGGTGAAGATGATGGTGAAGATGATGGTGGTGAAGATGATGGTGAAGAAGATGATGAAGATGAAGACGAAGATGATGATGAAGATGATGGTGACGAAGTTGATGGTAGTGAAGATGATGGTGAAGATGATGATGAAGATGGAGACGAAGATGATGATGAAGAAGAACAAGATTATTACACGGATGACAGCTTTTACAACGATGGTTATAAAAGCTCAAGCAAAGACTGATTCCATATCATGTAAATCCTTCATCCTTGAACTTGCTTACTTTTGGAGTTTATTACTTCTGGTTTCTCAAGTTACTTATTTGATACATGAACAAGACGCAAGACTTAAAGGAGAGTTGAATGAGACACCTCAAGATGTAAGACTTCTGAAGCAGCTGGTGTTCAGAGTGACTAGGTCCACCTGACATCATCTCCAGTAAGGCCTTGGGAATCATGAACAGTTTCATCAACAATATTTTATTCATTTTCCATTTTAGTTATATTTTGCTAGTATTGTTTAATGAAGCAGTGGGATGTTTTTATTCATGCATGCAAGTAGTGGGAAGTAGTAGTGCATAACAGTTAGTTTCCATTTTGAATTTTGTACGTATGTGTGTAAGGCTGTATATATAACTAGCCAGGACTTTATTTGAGTTCTATGAATGAAAAATATTAAAGAGAGATCTCAAGTCTTGCTTCTTCCTAATTTCTGATGCAGTTTCGCGTGCAATCAAATGGCTCAAGAACGATTGATTAATCAAAGACGATAAATTGAACCAATGGTTCAAGAACAAAGTTCTTTATATTAATAATCAACTAAAAACTAAGTAAACAATAAACCCTAGCTCCTAATTTATAATACACAAACATAAATCAGGAAATTCAAATCCCCACAAAATAGGCAACTAAATAAAAACATTAAAATTCAAATAATAAAAAATAAGTTTTGATTCTTTCCAAAGAAGTCCCCCACGGGTTTGGTTCAAGATATTAGGCCGGATGATCCTGGATCAAACTCCCCGTCTTCAAAAAAAACTCGTCCCCGAGTTTGCCTTTGGACCAAAGCCACCCGGATCATAAGGAGCATCAACCCGATTCTAAATTATTATCTGACTCCACCCAAAGAATTCTACTTCACGGTTTGTCTGGCCTAGTTCTTGACCGGAACCACCTGGGTTGAATGGGGCATTGGGTCGTGTCTTGCTCATCAGAAGAAGAAGAAGAAGAAGAAGAAGAAGGAGAAGAAGAAGAAGAAGGAGAAGAAGAAGAATCAGAAGAAGAAGGAGAAGAAGAGGAAGTAAAAGAAGAAGAAGAAGAAGAAGAAGAAGAAGAAGAAGCATGAGAAGAAGAAGAAGAAGAAGAAGAAGAAGAAGAAGCAGGAGAAGAAGCAGGAGAAGAAGGAGAAGAAGAAGGAGAAGAAGAAGTAGAAGAAGGAGAAGAAGAAGAAGGAGAAGAAGAAGAAGAAGCAGAAGAAGAAGCAAAAGAAGAAGGAGGAGGAGGAGGAGGAGGAGAAGAAGAAGAAGAAAAATAGCAGCCATATCCCTTCCCTATACATATATTCATCCAGCACTGTTTAGATTAATATCACCCGGTACCTCGCCATCCCTAATTACTAGGAAATGGCTATGTGGTTGGATCTTAATGAAGACCCCATACCCAACGATTGGCTCAGCATTCGGCCTCCGTCTTCAGTGCAGAGGATCAACCTTAATGAACCACCAGGCGATGATGACGGTGGTGAAGATGATGGTGAAGATGATGGTGGTGAAGATGATGGTGAAGAAGATGATGTAGATGAAGACGAAGATGATGATGAAGATGATGGTGACGAAGATGATGGTGGTTGATGCGCGTTTAAGTGTCGTATATATTAGGTGTATATTTTAAGCCCTTTTTAACACTTATTTTTAGCCAAGTTTTAAATTTATAAAACACGATATTTTACTAACACTAAACACACATATGGGCAAGTGCACCTATCGTGAGCGTAGTATAGCGTTGGTAAGATTCCGAGGTCGTCCAAGTACACAAGAGCTTTTAGTACCGGTTTATCCTCAACGTCTAATCAAAATAAAAAGTTTAGAAAAAGGTTTTAAACTAAGAAAAATAAAAACTAACTAAAATGCTGAAAATAAAATAAAAGTAAAAACAGATAGACAAGATGAATCACTTGGTTCCGACTCGTATCTAGTATAACCTTTGATTATTTCCGCACTTTTGCACATAATTAAGAGATTATCTTAGTTATTGTAGTAGGCCCCTCTTTTGAAGGTGACGTTACCCTCACCCCAGTAGTTTGAGTCAGCAAGGATACAATCCTAAAAGGGTGGATTATTGGAAGATAATGAATTAAGTTATTAATGCAGTATTGTGCTAGGCCCCGCTTTTGGCGGTGACGTTACCCTCGGCTAAGTAGTCTGAGTCAGTAGGGATACAGTCCTAAATAGCCGGGTTATAGTATTAATAGTAGTTAACTTATGAGGGGATCAAAGAGTTTGGACCCCCGCCATCCAATACCGTGAAGCATTGAAGGAGGTCCTACTAAATTTGACCCAGGTCCATTGCAGGACCTCTAAACGCTGAACAATGGCAAGACCTTTACCAAACCGTTCCCTTAACCCCCGACCAGGTAGCCAACATACCTCCATATAGACCGTGGAGATATGAATTGTGAAAATCTTTTATTTTATATAGACAGTAAAATAATGCCAAGACACCACGGACAAACGATAAGGAAAGATCACCTTCAACATAAGTAACTAGTTATTAAAGTCATTAATACAAAACCAAATAAAAAGTGCAAAAGATTAGAAATAAAAAGTATTATACTAGACACTTTGTCTTCACCAAGTGATGTAAGAGACTTAGGCAAACATGGCCTTGATTGTCAAGAACTCTTACGATCAATCTTGGATCCCGAGACGACTCACACACTCTACGATGGACAATGGATGGTGGTGGTGGATGATGGTGTTGTGATGGTGGTGGGTGGTGGATGAAGTGTGAGAGAGGTGGTGTGCCAAGGGATGAGTTGAAATGAATCCAAGCACTCCTATTTATAGGCTAAACAGAGAGCTGGGCACGGCCCCGTGCCTGTCTGACACTCTCTCTCCTCATTAATTGTAATTCGCAATTACAATTAATGCGCCTGCTGTACTTTCGACACGCCCCCGTGTTCACTGGGCACGGCCCCGTGGTGGGCAATAGAAGCTTCTATAGGTTTGTCTTTTCTGCTGCTTCTTGGGCACGGCCCCGTGCTGGCTGAGCACGGGGCGTGTTCAGTCTTCTGCCTTCTCTATTTTGCTTGGGAAGATGCCGTTGAGGGGTCGGGCAATCCACTTATGTTCCTTTTCTTGTATTTATGTTGGATTTAGCTGTCTTTTTGCTTCTTTTGTGTTTTTGAGCTCATTTAATCCTGAAAATACAAAAGGAAGACAAAAACACTCTTTTTCCAATATTAGTACTTAAAAGGGTTAGTTTTATGCCTCATTTGATGTAATTTATATGTTGCATTTTACACACATCAAATACCCCCACACTTGAACTTTTGCTTGTCCTCAAGCAAAACTCTTTAATATGTGGCTTATACTCCCAAATGGAATAGGTAGAAGAGAAGGTTTTTGGCTTGTCGTAGAGTGTTGGGAATCCAAGATCTTTTTGGGTTTTATTTTTATCTATTTACAATCCTATTCGTAATGATTTATTTAAAACTTTTCATAAGAGAAATTATTTATTTGGGCATAACATGCCTTTTTAAAATTCTATTTATATACAAGTTCACATACCTCACGGGAGAAATCACTCACACTCGGTCGAAGGTGTATTTTTAGTGAATCACTCGAGAGCGGCATGGAACTTATTCCTACCATAAGCTTGCCAAGCAATCAATCCTCCTCCTTTTTAACTTTTATACCTTTGTAAATATCAAGAGGACTTTGTGGGTTAAGGGTTAGGCTTGGGTTAAAGGTAGGTAGTTGGGATAGTGGTTAGTGGTTAGTAGAAAAAGGGCGAAAAGCGTAACAAGTGTCGGTTTTCGTAAGACTTTCTATTTTTTTGTAACTTTTTATTCTGATGAAGCTTTTATTCAAACAAAGTTATTTCTTGATGAACTTGTTTGTTTATTTTCTTTTTGCTTCATCATCAACACACAAAAATTTTTTTTTTTTTTGAACGAACTTACGAAAAACCGAACTTGTTACTAAAACAAAGGGTTAAAAATAAAAAAGGTTTTGGTGGGTAAAAGGGTTTTTTTTTTGTTTGGGTGATGAAATGAAAAGGTTTAGGCTCAAAGGGGTTAACTTGGGGGATTTTTGGGTAGGTGGTAAAAGAAAAAGAAAAATAATGGTGTAGAAATAAAAAGGGTTAGTCCTAATGCCTCCATCATTTACTTACTCGGGTTTAAGTTGATAAGGACCGGGAATGTATCGTCATGGCAAGTTCTAGAGTTGTAAGAACCAAGCGGCTATTCACACAAGAAACAAAAAATGAGCATTTAGTCTAATAATATGTAATTGTATGCTCAATAAAGGCTCAAAACTCACTTTTGTGGGAATGGGTTTTTATGTGACCAAGTATATATAATCAAATTTTAACTAAGCTTGTCATGCCCTTTTTTATAATTTTCTTATGTTGGTTCTTTTTATCACGACGCTATCGGTTGTAAATTCGTAAAAATATAACCTTTTTGAGAACTTGAATTTCCCGAATTAAACCTAGACAAGTAAGAAAAAAAAAATTTTGAAAAAATTTGGGGTGATTAGCGGTTCCAACAGAGTTTTGTGTAAGGCTTGTATTTAGGACTTGCAAAATTTCAAGGTTTTAGCATCCCCCCCACACTTAAATTACACATTGTCCTCAATGTGCCCCAAAAATAAATTTTTAGGTTGATTAGATGTGTAAAAAGGTGTAAAAAGCAAAAATTTTGTGTTACTGGCAGCCTGGACACGACCCCGTGTTGAGTGGGCACGACCCCGTGTTCAGGTGCCAGTAACGAGAACTTACAGAAGGTAAACACGGGGGCATGTTGGGTGGACACGGCCCCGTGTCTGACAAAAATCTGCAGGTCAGTAACCCAACAGCAGGTCTGGGAGGTGAGCACGGGGGCGTGTTGGCTGGACACGTCCCCATGTGGACAGTCTGTAAGCCTGAAAAACAGGTTTCTTCCCCCGTCTTTTCCATCCTGGTCCTATAAGTGCTGAGGCTTAGCATTCCAAGCCTCGGTTTGTACCTGTTTCATCACTTAATACCACACCAAATAACACAAACATCCTACATTACCATAGTTAATTGTTCCAAGCATAAAGTAGAAAAAGAAAAATAAAACGGAAAATAAAAGAAGTCAAGGAAAGTAAATTGTTCAACATTTGGCACGCAGGCCACCAATTGTTCAAGATTAAAAAGGGACTTAAACCTGTGGGCTCGCCATCAACCTGGTCTTGCTCCTCCATACTCCCTACTCCATGTCTTCATCGCTATCATCACCCTCATCCCCATGCCCCGCCATATACTCTCGGATGCTTCCGATATCGTCTTGTAAATCATTGATGTTGTGTTCAATAGCTCCGACCCGTTGGTATGTGTTGTTGGCGAGGTTGTAGGTGTTCCTGGTACACATAAGGTTTTCCTGCATAAGATCATGTAAACTTTGAAAATTAGGAAAACCGCCTCCTTGTGAGGAGGATTGGCCCGGATCGCCATGGGGTTGATACTGGTAGTGGGGAGGTGGTGCGTGAAGAACTAGGGCCTCCTGCGGGTTCCATGCATAACCTTGCGTCCTTTGGAAGCTTACCGTTCCGTCTTCCGCCTCGTAAAGTAAGTTCATGGCTCGGCAAATGTGGTAGTCAACTCGTCCCGACCATGGGCTTCTTTCAAAGGACCTTGGAATTCTCGTGTAATGTTTGAAAAGACGGTACACCCATCCTCCGAAGAAGATAGGCGTTGGAGCGCGAGCAAGCCGGTTAAGATGCATGTTCCATAACAAGAGATATGGAACATCGAGAGGCTTCCGGTTGTGGATACAGTGGAGGACAACCAAATCTTTCAACCCTACAACGCCGCTACTGTCGTGACGTTGGTTTAGAGAGTAGGTGAGGATCCTGTGAATGTAGCGATAGAGCGGATCCCTTAGCTTCGTACTCTTGGTGCTACGAGGGTTGTAGATTCCTTCACCGATTTGAGCCCATGCGGCTTGTCTTTCATTTTCATCCAAGTCTCGTAATCCCCCGGTATTTTCTTCGTTTCCCGATTCCTCTTCTTGGTATAGCCCTATTATGGCTCCAAACTGTGCCATAGAGATCGAGTACATTGTCCCTCCACACCGAAATACAACCCCTTCATTGTCGAATGGGTCACACCTTGAAGTGAAGTTAAAGGTACTGTAGAACTCCATGGTGCATTGATGCACCGACCGAAGCCTAGTGTTTAATGCAACAACTAGTGGTCCCGTAACGATGTTGTTGAATCGGTCCAGCTGGTTTACCAAGGTTAACAGGTCCGTGCAAGCTCTCCTGGGGTACTCCTCGGGTCTTGTTTGAAGTATCTCGTACCTTGCTCTTGCATTGAGCTCATTTGCATTGAACCTTGTGAACTTTGCCATCTGAAAGAATACACCAAAAGTTAGCACGAAACAGAAATGTTTTCGGACAAAACTGCAAACAGCGGGCTGGACACGACCCCGTGTCCAGCGGACACGGCCCCATGTCCAGAGGTCTGTTACTCAAAAATCCCATTTTTCGACCCGATTTCGAAAACTTGAAAATTTTTGGTCCAATAGGTGCGGTTTCCTCCGAAAATGAAACCCTAAGTGTCGTTTTTCCCAAAATAGCCCGTTTACCCTATCAATTTTATCTTTTTCGGTTCAAGAACAAGGGTTTGGGGTTTTTGTGAGAAATCGGTTGAATCTATGAACAATACAAGTGTATTTACTTTCCTTAACACTAATCTAACTAAATGCAAACAGATTTAGGCAAAAATTTGAGGTTCGATCCGGATGAACTTCAAGAACCCTAGATTTTTCCCCAAATTTGTGGTGTTTTAACTACATGCAAGTAACTAATCTAACTACAAATAGTGATAGAATCATACCTTGACGTTGTTAGATCGATAGGAGACGTCGAAATTTTGCGAAAAATCGCCTGGAACCAGAGCTTTTGTGGGGAAACGGGGCGTGTGGAATGAAGAAACTGTTTTGAAAAAGGGATTTTATCCCGTCTGCAGCGCGAACACGGCCCCGTGTCCAGCGGACACGGCCTCGTGCCGAGCAAGTTTTTTTTTTTTTTTTAGTGCTCGTGTGAATGCCCCTTTTTCCCATAAGCTATGGTTAGAAAACTTACCGCTTTATTTTGTCGTCTCAATCGTTCGTAACTTACCAGGCATGATGTTTTTATTCTTCCACCGTTTGAAGCAAGATCTCTTCTTCCTCATCCTCAATGAATCCCTGATAGAGTTTCAGCCGTTGGCCACTGACCTTAAATGGTGGCCCATTTCGAGATTTAATTTCTACTGCACCGTGTGGAAAAATATGGGTGATGGAAAAAGGTCCCGACCACCTAGACTTTAATTTACCAGGAAACAATCGAAGTCGTGAATTAAACAAAAGAACTAGATCCCCTACCCGAAATTCATTAGGTTTAATATGTTTGTCATGCAAATTTTTCATTCTTTCCTTATAAATTTCAGAGTTTGAGTATGCATAATTCCTAAGCTCGTCTAATTCATTTAATTGACAAAATAGATTTTTACCAGCAAATTCTAAATCTAAGTTTACATTTTTGATTGCCCAGTAGGCTTTGTGTGCAATTTCTACTGGCAAATGACAACTTTTTCCATAAACTAGCTTATATGGGGTTGTACCTATTGTTGTTTTATAAGCAGTTCGAAAAGCCCATAAAGCATCATCTAATTTATCAGCACATTCCTTTTTATTTAACCCTACGGTTTTTTCAAGTATTCGTTTTAAACCTCTATTAGTCACTTCGGCTTGTCCGTTTGTTTGAGGGTGATATGCTGTTGAAACCCGGTGATAGACCCCATATCTTGTTAATATTTTTTCAAGTTGATGGTTGCAAAAATGGGTACCTCTATCACTTATTAAAGCTTTAGGTGTGCCAAAACGAGAGAATAATTTTTTCAGAAATCTTACCACAACTCTTCCATCATTTGTTGGAAGTGCTTCGGCCTCGGCCCATTTAGACAAGTAATCTACTGCCACAAGTATATATTTGTTTCCTTTCGATGGTGGGAAGGGTCCCATAAAGTCGAGTCCCCACACATCAAAAATTTCACAAACAAGAATGCCATTTTGTGGCATTTCGTTTTTGGAAGAAATATTACCTGTTCTCTGGCAAGCATCACATGTTTTTACAAGACTTTGGGCGTCTTTGTAAATGGTTGGCCAATAAAATCCTGAATCAAATACCTTTCGTGCGGTACTAGCAGCACCATGATGTCCTCCGTATGGACCTTCATGACAATGGCGGAGAATTCTTCGTGCTTCACTACCATGTACGCATCGTCTGACGAGTTGGTCGGCACACATTTTGAAAAGATATGGATCTTCCCAAAAGTAGTGTTTCACATTGGCAAAGAATTTTTTTCTTTGATGATGTGGCCACCCTTTTGCGACTATACCGCTAGCTAGGTAGTTAGCATAGTCGGCGTACCATGGTTCTTCCTTGTATTCTACCATTTCCAGGGACTCAGTTGGAAATTTTTCGTTGATTTGCTCGTCCCTGGTTGCCTCTAAAGCTGGGTCTTCTAAGCGTGAAAGATGATCTGCTGCGGTATTTTCTGCTCCTCTTTTGTCCTTGATTTCAATGTCAAACTCTTGGAGGAGTAGAATCCACCTAATCAAACGTGGTTTTGCGTCTTGCTTCTTGAAGAGATATCGAATGGCTGCATGGTCTGTATAGACTATAGTTTTAGAAAGAACAAGATAAGAACGAAATTTATCAAAAGCAAATACCACAGCTAGTAATTCTTTTTCAGTTGTTGTGTAATTTTCTTGTGCATCATTAAGTGTTTTACTAGCATAATAGATTGGGTGGAAATGCTTTTCTTTTCTTTGTCCCAAGATAGCTCCAACTGCAAAGTCACTGGCATCACACATGATTTCGAAAGGAAATTTCCAATCAGGTGCTATCATGATAGGTGCGTTGACTAACATTTCCTTTAGGGTTAGAAATGCTTAATTGCAATCCTTGTCAAAGATGAAAGGAGCATCTTTTTCAAGTAACTTCGTTAGAGGCCTTGAGATTTTTGAAAAGTCTTTGATAAATCGTCTATAAAATCCGGCATGCCCTAGGAAACTTCTGATAGCTCGTACGGAGGATGGGGGTGGTAATCTAGAAATGGTATCTATTTTGGCTCGATCCACCTCCATTCCTTCGCTTGAGATCTTGTGACCGAGTACTATTCCCTCCGTTACCATGAAATGGCATTTTTCCCAATTAAGGGCGAGGTTAGTTTCCTCACATCGGGATAGCATTCGTTCAAGGTTATCGAGGCACTGGTCATATGAATCCCCAAAGATAGAAAAGTCGTCCATGAAGACTTCCATTGTCTTTTCTATCATGTCATGGAAAATGGCTACCATGCAACGTTGGAATGTTGCTGGGGCATTACATAGACCAAACGGCATGCGTCGATAAGCAAAAGTTCCATAGGGACATGTGAAAGTTGTCTTTTCTTGGTCTTCGGGTGCTATCGGGATTTGAAAGTAACCTGAAAAACCATCCAAGAAACAGTAAAATTTATGACCGGATAATCTTTCTAACATTTGATCAATGAAGGGTAAAGGAAAATGATCCTTTCTTGTTGCTTCATTTAATCGTCTATAATCTATACATACTCTCCATCCTGTGACGGTTCTCGTTGGTATTAGTTCATTCTTTTCGTTAGTTATTACCGTCATACCTCCTTTCTTTGGAACTACTTGGACGGGACTCACCCAAGGACTATCTGAGATAGGATAGATAAGTCCGGCGTCAAGTAGCTTGATGACTTCGTTTTTAACCACTTCTTGAACATTTGGATTTACTCGACGTTGTGGTTGTATGACCGATTTGTAGTCATCATTCATCAAAATTTTGTGTGTGCACATAGAAGGACTAATTCCTTTTATGTCTACAAGTTTCCAAGCTATTGCATTTTTGTGTTTTTTCAAAAGATTAATTAATTTTTCCTTTTCTAAGTTATCTAATTTAGACGAAATAATTACAGGTAAGTTACCATCCTTGTCTAGAAAAGCATATTCCAAACCTTTTGGAAGTTCTTTGAGCTCAAGTGGTGGGTCTTTGGGAGACTCCTTATTTGGTTGCTCATTTCGATCAAGAACTTTAAAAGTTTGTTCTATGGCGACCTCTTCTTCAACAAAGTGGTCAATCTCTTCACTTGTATCGGGTGGTTCATCTTCATCTTCAATTAGGGGGTCATTATTGCCGAATGGATATTTCATTGATCGTTCGAGATCGACACTTCTTTTAAATGCCCCTAATTGAAGAGGTAGATTGTTGAACTTCCGGTGTTTCAAAGCTTCGTGAGTTTTTACAAATGGTCTTCCCAACACTAGAGGAGCGTCATCGAGGATGACAAAGTCGGTTGGGATTACCATTTGATTTGTTTGAACCAAGACATCTTCAACTATACCGATTGATTTTATTACTTTCCGATTGGATAGAAAAATGGGTATTTGAAGTGGAGAAAATCACTAATACTTAATTTTTCGAAAATGTAGTTAGGCATTATGTTAACACAAAGATCTTTATCAATGGTGACATTACTAATAAACGAATTTTGAAAGAAACATGGAACCGGTGTAATGTTAATTTCAAATGGGTCTTCTTTTATTAGTGAAGTTTGATCATTAGTTAACTTAACACTTACCGTTTCGTCAATTTTAGTGTTAGTGTTTAACTCTTTTAAAAACTTAGCATGAGTGGGTACTAAACAATGATTTTTGAAAGAAGGTGACATGAGATTAATTTCTTCAAAATTAGACTCTTCTTGAATTTTAACGTTGTCGGACTCACCTTTTTCGTTGTTTAACTCATGTGTCGGCTTTTCACTTATTTGTTCTTCCATTTTTACACTTTTAGTTATCTCTTCCTTTTTTAATTCTTCTCTTGCGCGGGACTCCTCTTCCCTTGCGCGAGCTTCTTTTATACATCGATCGATAACTCTAATGTGTTCTAATATCCTATCGGTCACTTCGGTTATAGAAAAAGAATCGGTATTTTCTAAGCTTGAATCCGGTTGTTCGACCCTTTGTTCCTCATAATACCCATATGAAGTTGATGGTTCACACCATTGTTCTTCATTGTAAGCATATGATGGATAAGGTTCGTAATTTTGTTCTCCATAATACTCATATGAGGTGGGTTGTTCATGCCATGGTTCCTCATAATAAGCATATGAAGGTGGTGGCTCATATCTTGGTTCCTCAAAGTATGAGTATGAGGGTTCATACCTTGGTTCATCAAAATATGAGTATGAGGGAGGAGGTTCATACCTTTGGTCTTCATAGGGTGTGTATGAAGTTGATGGCTCGTACCTGGGCTCCTCATAGTAGGTGTATGAATTGGATGGTTGATATGAGTGATTATTTTGAACCGAGCGTGCATTACGACAATTAGTGCAATAATTACCCCTATAATCATCCTCATCATAGGTGTAGTTGTAACCTCCTGAGTATTGATCCATAAGAATCACTCAGCAGACCACAACCGAGTCTCGAGATCAGAAAACAAAAAGAAAAACGGAAACAGAGGCTGGACACGGCCCCGTGTTCAGTGAGCACGGCCCCGTGTTCAGGATCTGTATCTGGGCGTTTTAATTAAATTTACTGATTTCGTTGAGCACGGGGCGTGTTCAGTGAGCACGGCCCGTGTTCAAGCTTCTGTTACTGGGTGTTTTTATGAAAATGTGCAGCACGGCCCCGTGTTCAGTGAACACGGCCCCGTGTACAGGTTACTGTAAATGCAAAACTAAACTAAAATGCAGAAAAATGTGCGCGCGTTTTAAAAAGGTTTTGAAAAACTGATTCGGCCGTTGATTTTAAGCTTTCTTAAAATCCTTGTGTCCCCGGCAGCGGCGCCAAAAACTTGATGCGCGTTTAAGTGTCGTATATATTAGGTGTATATTTTAAGCCCTTTTTAACACTTATTTTTAGCCAAGTTTTAAATTTATAAAACACGATATTTTACTAACACTAAACACACATATGGGCAAGTGCACCCATCGTGAGCGTAGTATAGCGTTGGTAAGATACCGAGGTCGTCCAAGGACACAAGAGCTTTTAGTACCGGTTTATCCTCAACGTCTAATCAAAATAAAAAGTTTAGAAAAAGGTTTTAAACTAAGAAAAATAAAAACTAACTAAAATGCTGAAAATAAAATAAAAGTAAAAACAGATAGACAAGATGAATCACTTGGTTCCGACTCGTATCTAGTATAACCTTTGATTATTTCCGCACTTTTGCACATAATTAAGAGATTATCTTAGTTATTGTAGTAGGCCCCTCTTTTGAAGGTGACGTTACCCTCACCCCAGTAGTTTGAGTCAGCAAGGATACAATCCTAAAAGGGTGGATTATTGGAAGATAATGAATTAAGTTATTAATGCAGTATTGTGCTAGGCCCCGCTTTTGGCGGTGACGTTACCCTCGGCTAAGTAGTCTGAGTCAGTAGGGATACAGTCCTAAATAGCCGGGTTATAGTATTAATAGTAGTTAACTTATGAGGGGATCAAAGAGTTTGGACCCCCGCCATCCAATACCGTGAAGCATTGAAGGAGGTCCTACTAAATTTGACCCAGGTCCATTGCAGGACCTCTAAACGCTGAACAATGGCAAGACCTTTACCAAACCGTTCCCTTAACCCCCGACCAGGTAGCCAACATACCTCCATATAGACCGTGGAGATATGAATTGTGAAAATCTTTTATTTTATATAGACAGTAAAATAATGCCAAGACACCACGGACAAACGATAAGGAAATATCACCTTCAACATAAGTAACTAGTTATTAAAGTCATTAATACAAAACCAAATAAAAAGTGCAAAAGATTAGAAATAAAAAGTATTATACTAGACACTTTGTCTTCACCAAGTGATGTAAGAGACTTAGGCAAACATGGCCTTGATTGTCAAGAACTCTTACGATCAATCTTGGATCCCGAGACGACTCACACACTCTACGATGGACAATGGATGATGGTGGTGGATGATGGTGTTGTGATGGTGGTGGGTGGTGGATGAAGTGTGAGAGAGGTGGTGTGCCAAGGGATGAGTTGAAATGAATCCAAGCACTCCTATTTATAGGCTGAACAGAGAGCTGGGCACGGCCCCGTGTCCGCTGCGCACGGCCCCGTGCCTGTCTGACACTCTCTCTCCTCATTAATTGTAATTCGCAATTACAATTAATGCGCCTGCTGTACTTTCGACACGCCCCCGTGTTCACTGGGCACGGCCCCGTGGTGGGCAATAGAAGCTTCTATAGGTTTGTCTTTTCTGCTGCTTCTTGGGCACGGCCCCGTGCTGGCTGAGCACGGGGCGTGTTCAGTCTTCTGCCTTCTCTATTTTGCTTGGGAAGATGCCGTTGAGGGGTCGGGCAATCCACTTATGTTCCTTTTCTTGTATTTATGTTGGATTTAGCTGTCTTTTTGCTTCTTTTGTGTTTTTGAGCTCATTTAATCCTGAAAATACAAAAGGAAGACAAAAACACTCTTTTTCCAATATTAGTACTTAAAAAGGGTTAGTTTTATGCCTCATTTGATGTAATTTATATGTTGCATTTTACACACATCAAATACCCCCACACTTGAACTTTTGCTTGTCCTCAAGCAAAACTCTTTAATATGTGGCTTATACTCCCAAATGGAATAGGTAGAAGAGAAGGTTTTTGGCTTGTCGTAGAGTGTTGGGAATCCAAGATCTTTTTGGGTTTTATTTTTATCTATTTACAATCCTATTCGTAATGATTTATTTAAAACTTTTCATAAGAGAAATTATTTATTTGGGCATAACATAGCTTTTTAAAATTCTATTTATATACAAGTTCACATACCTCACGGGAGAAATCACTCACACTCGGCCGAAGGTGTATTTTTAGTGAATCACTCGAGAGCGGCATGGAACTTATTCCTACCATAAGCTTGCCAAGCAATCAATCCTCCTCCTTTTTAACTTTTATACCTTTGTAAATATCAAGAGGACTTTGTTGGTTAAGGGTTAGGCTTGGGTTAAAGGTAGGTAGTTGGGATAGTGGTTAGTGGTTAGTAGAAAAAGGGCGAAAAGCGTAACAAGTGTCGGTTTTCGTAAGACTTTCTATTTTTTTGTAACTTTTTATTCTGATGAAGCTTTTATTCAAACAAAGTTATTTCTTGATGAACTTGTTTGTTTATTTTCTTTTTGCTTCATCATCAACACACAAATTTTTTTTTTGAACGAACTTACGAAAAACCGAACTTGTTACTAAAACAAAGGGTTAAAAATAAAAAAGGTTTTGGTGGGTAAAAGGGTTTTTTTTTGTTTGGGTGATGAAATGAAAAGGTTTAGGCTCAAAGGGGTTAACTAGGGGGATTTTTGGGTAGGTGGTAAAAGAAAAAGAAAAATAATGGTGTAGAAATAAAAAGGGTTAGTCCTAATGCCTCCATCATTTACTTACTCGGGTTTAAGTTGATAAGGACCGGGAATGTATCGTCATGGCAAGTTCTAGAGTTGTAAGAACCAAGCGGCTATTCACACAAGAAACGAAAAATGAGCATTTAGTCTAATAATATGTAATTATATGCTCAATAAAGGCTCAAAACTCACTTTTGTGGGAATGGGTTTTTATGTGACCAAGTATATATAATCAAATTTTAACTAAGCTTGTCATGCCCTTTTTTATAATTTTCTTATGTTGGTTCTTTTTATCACGACGCTATCGGTTGTAAATTCGTAAAAATATAACCTTTTTGAGAACTTGAATTTCCCGAATTAAACCTAGACAAGTAAGAAAAAAAAAATTTTGAAAAAATTTGGGGTGATTAGCGGTTCCCGAATTTCCCGAAGCATTGAAGGAGGTCCTACTAAATTTGACCCAGGTCAATTGCAGGACCTCTAAACGCTGAACAATGGCAAGACCTTTACCAAACCGTTCCCTTAACCCCCGACCAGGTAGCCAACATACCTCCATATAGACCGTGGAGATATGAATGGTGAAAATCTTTTATTTTATATAGACAGTAAAATAATGCCAAGACACCACGGACAAACGATAAGGAAAGATCACCTTCAACATAAGTAACTAGTTATTAAAGTCATTAATACAAAACCAAATAAAAAGTGCAAAAGATTAGAAATAAAAAGTATTATACTAGACACTTTGTCTTCACCAAGTGATGTAAGAGACTTAGGCAAACATGGCCTTGATTGTCAAGAACTCTTACGATCAATCTTGGATCCCGAGACGACTCACACACTCTACGATGAACAATGGATGATGGTGGTGGATGATGGTGTTGTGATGGTGGTGGGTGGTGGATGAAGTGTGAGAGAGGTGGTGTGCCAAGGGATGAGTTGAAATGAATCCAAGCACTCCTATTTATAGGCTGAACAGAGAGCTGGGCACGGCCCCGTGCCTGTCTGACACTCTCTCTCCTCATTAATTGTAATTCGCAATTACAATTAATGCGCCTGCTGTACTTTCGACACGCCCCCGTGTTCACTGGGCACGGCCCCGTGGTGGGCAATAGAAGCTTCTATAGGTTTGTCTTTTCTGCTGCTTCTTGGGCACGACCCCGTGCTGGCTGAGCACGGGGCATGTTCAGTCTTCTGCCTTCTCTATTTTGCTTGGGAAGATGCCGTTGAGGGGTCGGGCAATCCACTTATGTTCCTTTTCTTGTATTTATGTTGGATTTAGCTGTCTTTTTGCTTCTTTTGTGTTTTTGAGCTCATTTAATCCTGAAAATACAAAAGGAAGACAAAAACACTCTTTTTCCAATATTAGTACTTAAAAAGGGTTAGTTTTATGCCTCATTTGATGTAATTTATATGTTGCATTTTACACACATCAGTGGTGAAGATGATGGTGAAGATGATGATGAAGATGGACACGAAGATGATGATGAAGAAGAACAAGATTATTACACGGATGACAGCTTTTACAACGATGGTTATAAAAGCTCAAGCAAAGACTGATTCCATATCATGTAAACCCTTCATCCTTGAACTTGCTTACTTTTGGAGTTTATTACTTCTGGTTTCTCAAGTTACTTATTTGATACATGAACAAGATGCAAGACTTAAAGGAGAGTTGAATGAGACACCTCAAGATGTAAAACTTCTGAAGCAGTTGGTGTTTAGAGTGACTAGGTCCACCTGACATCATCTCCAGTAAGGCCTTGGGAATCATGAACAGTTTCATCAACACTATTTTATTCATTTTCCATTTTAGTTATCTTTTGCTTGTTTTGTTTAATGAAGCAGTGGAATGTTTGTATTCATGCATGCAAGTAGTGGGAAGTAGTAGTGCATAGCAGTTAGTTTCCATTTTGAATTTCGTACGTATGTGTGTAAGGCTGTATATATAATTAGCCAAGACTTTATTTGAGTTCTATGAATGAAAAATATTAAAAAGAGATCTCAAGTCTTGCTTCTTCCTAATTTCTGATGCAGTTTCGCGTGCAATCAAATGCCTCAAGAACGATTGATTAATCAAATACGATAAATTGAACCAATGGTTCAAGAACAAAGTTCTTTATATTAATAATCAACCAAAAACTAAGTAAACAATAAACCCTAACTCCTAATTTATAATAAACAAACATAAATCAGGAAATTCAAATCCCCACAAAATAGGCAACTAAATAAAACATTAAAATTCAAGTAATAAAAAATTAGTTTTGATTCTTTCCAAAGAAGTCCCCCACGGGTTTGGTTCAAGATATTGGGCCGGATGATCCTGCATCATACTCTCCGTCTTAAAAAAAAACTCGTCCCCGAGTTTGCCTTTGGACCAAAGCCACCCGGATCATAAGGAACATCAACCCGATTCTGAATTATTATCAGACTCCACCCAAAGAATTCTACTTCACGATTTGTCTGGCCTAGTTCTTGACCTGAACCACCTGGGTCGAATGGGGCATCGGGTGGTGTCTTGCTCAGAAGAAGAAGAAGAAGAAGAAGAAGGAAAGAAGAAGGAGCAGAAGAAGAAGAGCAGAAGAAGGAGGAGGAGGAGAAGAAGGAGAAGAAGAAGAAGAAGAAGAAGAAGAAGAAGGAGAAGAAGAAGAAGGAGAAGAAGAAGAAGAAGAAGGAGGAGGAGGAGGAGGAGGAGGAGGAGGAGGAGGAGAAGAAGAAGAAGAATAGCAGCCATATCGCTTCCCTATACATATATTCATCCAGCACTGTTTAGATTAATATCACCCGGTACCTCGCCACCCCTAATTACTAGCAAATGGCTAGGTGGTTGAATCTTAATGAAGATCCCATACCCAACGATTGGCTCAGATTTCGGCCTTCATCTTCAATGCAGAGGATCAACCTTAATGAAGCACCAGGCGATGATGATGGTGGTGAAGATGATGGTGAAGATGATGGTGGTGAAGATGATGGTGAAGATGATGGTGAAGAAGATGATGAAGATAAAGATGAAGATGATGATGAAGATGATGGTGACGAAGATGATGGTGGTGAAGATGATGGTGAAGATGATGATGAAGATGGACACGAAGATGATGATTAAGAAGAACAAGATTATTACACGGATGACAGCTTTTACAACGATGGTTATAAACGCTCAAGCAAAGACTGATTCCATATCATGTAAACCCTTCATCCTTGAACTTGCTTACTTTTGGAGTTTATTACTTTTGGTTTCTCAAGTTACTTATTTGATACATGAACAAGATGCAAGACTTAAAGGAGAGTTGAATGAGACACCTCAAGATGTAAAACTTCTGAAGCAGTTGGTGTTCAGAGTGACTAGGTCCACCTGACATCATCTCCAGTAAGGCCTTGGGAATCATGAACAATTTCATCAACAATATTTTATTCATTTTCCATTTTAGTTATATTTTGCTTATTTTGTTTAATGAAGCAATGGAATGTTTTTATTCATGCATGCAAGTAGTGGGAAGTAGTAGTGCATAGCAGTTAGTTTCCATTTTGAATTTCGTACGTATATGTGTAAGGCTGTATATATAATTAGCCAGGACTTTATTTGAGTTCTATGAATGAAAAATATTAAAAAGAGATCTCAAGTCTTGCTTCTTCCTAATTTCTGATGCAGTTTCGCGTGCAATCAAATGGCTCAAGAACGATTGATTAATCAAAGATGATAAATTGAACCAATGGTTCAAGAACAAAGTTCTTTATATTAATAATCAACCAAAAACTAAGTAAACAATAAACCCTAGCTCCTAATTTATAATAAACAAACATAAATCAGGAAATTCAAATCCCCACAAAATAGGCTTTAAATAAAAACATTAAAATTCAAATAATAAAAAATAAGTTTTGACTCTTTCCAAAGAAGTCCCCCACGGGTTTGGTTCAAGATATTGGGCCGGATGATCCTCCATCATACTCCCCGTCTTCAAAATAAAAAACTCGTCCTCGAGTTTGCCTTTGGACCAAAGCCACCCGGATCATAAGGAACATCAACCTGATTCTGAATTATTATCACACTCCACCCAAAGAATTCTACTTCACGATTTGTCTGGCCTAGTTCTTGATCTGAACCACCTGGGTCGAATGGGGCATCGGGTCATGTCTTGCTCAGAAGAAGAAGAAGAAGAAGAAGAAGAAGAAGGAGGAGAAGGAGAAGAAGAAGAAGGAGAAGAAGAAGGAGAAGAAGAAGAAGAAGCAGAAGAAGCAGAAGAATAAGGAGAAGAAGAAGGAGAAGAAGAAGAAGCAGGAGAAGAAGGAGAAGAAGAAGAAGAAGAAGGAGGAGGAGGAGGAGGAGGAGGAGGAGGAGGAGGAGGCGGAGGAGGAGGAGGAGGAGGAGGAGGAGGAGGAGAAGAAGAAGAAGAATAGCAACCATATCGCTTCCCTATACATATATTCATCCAGCACTGTTTAGATTAATATCACCCGGTACCTCGCCACCCCTAAGATGCTATAAATTTGTACAACAAAAATAAGTTAGATATGTAAAATAGAGTTTTTATAACACACACGTCAACACAAAATAATATCTACACACTCTTCACGACTGTGGTCGTAACCAATGTTTATCATTGATTTAACTAAAACATGTAATTTAAACAAGTTGGGTAACCAATGTTTATCATTGATTTCACTAAAATATGTAATTTTGAACAAGTTGGGGTCTTTTATATCTTAAAACCGACTTAATTAACTTTTTCACCGGTTTCAAAGCTAACATAAATAAGGCATTTTGAAGTTTAGAAAATTATAAATCAAACACTTTATCAAAATGTCGTTGTAGTATAGTGGTAAGTATTCCCGCCTGTCACGCGGGTGACCGGGTTCGATCCCCGGCAACGGCGATTGTTTTTTAAGTTTTAAGTCACATATGAACGGTTTGCTCAAATGCCACAACCAAAATCTTCAGTGTACTGTGGCCGTGTAAGCGTTTTTAGAACATTTATTAACTATGAAGTATGATCTTAGGAAATATTTGAAATGCTTACATATCTCCCGGTTATTTTTTATATATCTCTCCGTTATTGTGTTGGTAAGTTGGTTATTGTTTCTGGATACCAATAAACTGTCCAACTCTTCCATGAAATGCCCCGACCAATTTCTTTGATGAAAATTTTGCATACCATCTTTCTTATTATCACGGTTGTTTATGGAAGATGTAAAATTTACGAACACAATTGCAATATTCAAGGAGCAATCGAATTAGCTGACTGCATATATTACTTTTTAAAACATTGAATTATATACTAGAGGGCGTTTTTATGGTAATGGTGAAACCCTGTTACTGGAAAACTCACAGCCCCCACATAAACCCTGCTAACAAATGCTGGCCTTGTAATCTTTAAAGGTAATAAGTGGAAATTGGATTCAAACCTAACAAGAGGGACTTAAGTGTTTTCCATTGTTGCTCCCTTGAAGATTCCAAGGGGGTGTGTCTATGTTCATTTTATTTGATTATTGTGATATAAGTAATTTTACACTTATGTCAGTAATCAGTTTTCTTACAATAGCTCTTTCCAAATCTGATAATTGTGATTCTTTTTTTTTTTTGTCTAGAAATTCAATTTATTTCATTCCAATCATCAGGGCAAATTACATTAGGATAGCAGGTAGACGAGCAACAAACTGCGCCACCATCCCTTTCTGAATAGAAAACCCTAATCTACTAAAAACAAAGTGTAGGTCCCTATTCCCTATGGATCTTAACAAAACTGATAATCTTCCAAGGGTGCGGAATCCCCTTGATAAACCTGTCAAACAGAAACAAGAACACAAGACTAATTTTCTGAAAGCAAATAAATACGAAAAGCAATAAACACTCTATTTTTGTGAGAATCACCGGTAAGAAGATCATATCAGCATAATCAAACTGTTTCACACCATTAGTTAATTCTTTATGTAATTTTTAGTGAAAAGCGGTCCAAGATGATTACCAGTATGTTTGTCCACCTAAACAAAATGCATGAACATTTCAAGTACCATTACCATATGATACGTTAAGGTAATATTAATTCTGATATATTAGCGTGTCCCACTTCAGGATATACCCCCGCGATCAAGGTATGCACAAAGATTAATCGTAGTAGGTGAGTATACTGAATTCATCCGTTTTGTATTTCAACGTTTAGATAATTGGTGAACAGGTCAGTACTTCCGTACAGCAGAGAGACCAAAATATCTAACAAGGGCTAAGACAAATACCATTTTTGGTACGATTTATGCATTTTGCATTTTTGAATGACTCTCTATGAGAGCTTCTTCATTTTCAGGGTTTTGGCATTTTTAGCTCTTTTAAGATATCCTGGGTGTGTCTAGGTCAGCATGTATCTGGATGCAGCAGAAGGACACCCCTGATATCCCCAGATGAAATAACAGTATAAAGACCCAAAACTTCAGATTTTAGCAATCTATCAACGCAAGATTTAAGGTCATTAAACCATACACCACTGATGTGTTCCCCACTCATACTCAGTGCATTTATGTTTATATCACATTGGTAAGTTGATTATTTCATGCTTTTGCCTACTGGTATATCATATGATGAAGCTGCTATCACACTTAAGCATTTTAATTCAGTTTAAGTGTGACAGTCTAACTTGCTGATGTACTATCATTTCTTCTTTTTCACACAGTGATAACTCATTTTTGTTTTTCTATTTTTTTATGTTTTTGATTTTTCAATGTTTTTGTATTTTTGATTTTTTAAGAAAAGCAGTAAACTATTTACAAAATTCTTATGAAAAACCAGTTATTCAGGATTCCTCATCCCGTTGAGTTCGACTAAGTGTTCAAAGCGAGCTCGATCAAAAGCTTTCGTGTAAAGATCAGCAAGGTTATCTAGTGTGTCGACTCGATGTAATTCAATTAGTCGTTTTTCAGCACAATCTCGTATAAAGTGATGACGTATGTCAATATGTTTAGTTCGATTGTGCTTTACGGGATTGTTTGTGATTGATATAGTGGCATTATTATCTATCATAATAGGAGTACGAGTGAAATCCAAACCGTAATCGCGCATCTGCTGTTGAATCCAGAGAACCTGAGAGCAACAGCTACCCGCAACAATATATTCAGCTTCACACGTAGATGTAGACACACAGGATTGCTTCTTGCATTGCCAAGACACGATCCTGCCTCCTAAGAACTGACAACCACCTGTTGTAGACTCTCTGTTTGATTTGCATCCTCCAAAGTCTGAATCAGTGTAAGCAACAAACCTCAAATCACTATCAGCTGGATACCACAACCCAAGTTTAGGTTTCCCCTTCAAGTAACGAAGAATACGCTTCACTGCTTTCATGTGTGACTCTTTCGGATTCGCCTGATATCTGGCACACAAGCATACGGCAAACATGATGTCAGGTCTTGAAGCAGTCAAGTACATTAGAGAACCAATCATCGCCCTGTATTGAGTAGGATCTACATCTTCAGTGCTTTCATGATCTGGGCCAAGATTGTGATTTTCACAAATGGGTGTGTTGAAAGTAGAGCAATCATTCATTTTGAACCGATCCAAAATGTCATACACATACTTCGTTTGATGGATAAACATCCCATCCTCCTTCTGTTCAACTTGTAATCCCAGAAAGTAGGACAACTCACCCATAGCGCTCATTTCAAACTTGCTCTTCATCACCTGTTCAAACTCTTTACACATGTTTTCGTCTGATGACCCAAAGATGATGTCATCCACGTACACTTGTACCAGCAGAATATCTTCCTTCTTTCTCTTTATGAACAGTGTACTGTCAATCTGACCTCTTTCAAAACCATTTTTGAGCAGATGTGTAGACAGTGCCTCGTACCACGCCCTGGGAGCCTGATGTAACCCATACAAAGCCTTATCAAGTTTGTAAACTTGATCTGGATAGTCTGGATCAACGAACCCATCTGGTTGTGAGACATACACCACTTCTTGGACTTTCCCGTAAAGAAATGCACTCTTCACGTCTAGTTGGAAAACTTTGAAGCCCTTGAATGAAGCAAAAGCCAGAAACAAACGAATTGCCTCCAACCTTGCCACTGGTGCAAACACCTCATTGTAATCTATTCCTTCTTGCTGATTGAACCCTTTGACCACTAACCGAGCCTTGTTGCGCGTGACAATACCTCTTTCATCCTTCTTGCACCTAAATACCCATTTAGTGCCAATCTCTCTTTCACCTTTAGGAAGGTCAACTAACTCCCAAACCTTCAACTTCGCGAACTGCGCCAATTCCTCTTGCATTGCTTCAACCCATGAATTGTCTTTAAGAGCCATATGAATATTCTTCGGCTCCTCTTGGGAAATAAAGCAACTATACAAGCACTCATTCACAATCCCAGTCTTCTCAATCGAAACAAATAACCCAGAATTTGCTGCTATACTTCTTCTCGTCTGAACACCTGCAGTAGGATCTCCAAGTATCATGTCAACCGGATGATCTTTATTTGCTCGTGTAGTAGCAACAGCATCAACTTCTAGATTATCACCCAGGTTTGATCCAATCTCCCCCTGAATATTCTGATTTGCAAATGGATTAATGAAATCCTCCCCCTGATTGGGTTCAGGTTCACTATCGCTTGAATCAGGATCAGCAGCACCTTGGGAAGTGTCCGGAGCATCTGACATATCAACATTCGATCTAGGCATGAACTCGCCTTCATCGTATTCATATACCACTGTTTGAATCAACTGTGAGAATCATCTGCATCAGAAACCTCAGGAATATTAAATGATTTAAACACACTTTCATAATCATATAATATAGCAGGACCACTCGTTGATTGTTGAGGTTTGTAGGAAGTAATTTCCACATTAAAAACAACCTCAATTTTACCGGTTTTGAGATTAAAAACCCTTTTATTCGGTGTGCCAGCACGTAACCTAGAAAGTAGCCTTCGTCAACCACCTCACCGAATTTTTGTTTATCTTTATTTCGTACAATGGTGCAGGGTAATCCAAATGGTTCAAAGCCTGTTAAGTTTGGTTTTTCGTTAAACATAAGTTCATGACATGTTTTGTTAAAACGTTTAACAGTTAAAATTTTGTTTAGGACGTAGCAAGCTGTATTCACAGCTTCTCCCCAGAAAAGAACTGGTAGCTTTGAATCTGAAAGCATAGTCCTAGCGGCTTCAATCAACGTCCTGTTTTTCCTCTCAGCAACTCCATTCTGTTGAGGAGTGTAAGGAGTAGAATATTGATGTTCTATTCCCTTTCGAAGACAATAGAGATCCAGAATCCAATTCTTGAACTCCATGCCATTATCACTTCTTATCCTCTTAATCCTTGCATCATGGACGTTTTCCAATTTTGTAAAAAGATCTATCAACATCTCTGTTGTCTCATCTTTTGTACCTAAAAAGAAAACCCATGAATAACGTGAGTAATCATCAGTGACAACAAGACAGTAGTACTTTCCACCTATGCTCCTCACATTCATTGGACCGAATAAATCCATGTGAAGTAATTCATAAGGGGCATCTATGGAATTTACTGTTTTAGACTTATGAGGTTTCTTGTGTTGTTTTCCCTTTTGACATGGAAGACATTTATCTTCCACTTGAAACCCCAGCAATGGAACCCCTTTCACTAGCTCATTCTTAATGATATAATTCATTTTGCGGTAGTGAATGTGGGCCATGCGTCTGTGCCACAACATAGATTCAGCTTCAGATGCTTTAGACAGCAAACACGCCACCGCTGCAGTCGGATCCTTGGCACCCATGTCCATGACATAAGTATCATTTTTCCTTGGTGCACGCATTACTATCCATTCGTCCGGAATAACCAAACCCGGTTTCAACACCAATGCCTGCGACTGTGTAAAATGGACCGAGTGACCCTTGTCGCAGACTTGTGACACGCTCATCAGATTGTGTTTAAGCTGCTCAACATAGTTCACTTTGTCCAAAGTGATCTTCCCATTCGTCACTTTTCCTCATCCAGTAATCCTACCACCTTTAACACCAGCAAAATTTACATGTCCACCATCATATTCTTCAAATTCAGAAAACAATCTCGCATCCCCCGTCATGTGCCTGGAGCAGCCACTATCAACATACCATAAGTTGATAATCCTCCTTAGCAGCTCCTGCACACACCAATCAAAAGATTAGTTAGATTGGGGGACCCAAGCCTTAATGGTCTTGGGTCGTCCAAATTCACCAACTACAGGAACATCCATCCAATATCCATCACTCCTAACTGGAGTCTTGGATCTTGGACCTGTTGATGGAAATGGGGCTTGATTTCCATAAGGTCTCTGGTCCTGAAGGTACCTATTTGTGTTTGGACTATGTGACCTTTGAAAATTTTGATTTTGATTCCAAGAACCTTGATTGTTGTAATTTCTAAAGCCATTGTTATAAAAAGTTCGACCACCATTATTTTGGTATCGATTTTGATATTGACTTTGGCTTCTGAAATTATTTGAATTTTGATTGTTCATTCTTGGTGAACTACTTCTAGGTCGATCATATCTGCCTGATGTAGATTCAGGCTGAAATCTTGGTTGATTTCTTTGAAAACGAGGAACTTGTGGAGTTCCTTTTTCAGCCTTATCTACACCACCTGCAACACCCTGGTGTTGCTTTGGAGCAGATTTCTTTGGAGAATTTGAGACTTTCTCTTCATTGTCACCTTTCTTCTCTGGTGATTTCCCTCTTTGTTTCTCACTAACTTGTGCTTTAACCTTTTTGTTAGGACAACAGCTAGCTACATGTTCCTTTGTGTGACATTGGAAGCACGATCTCTTTTTCGAAGACTTTTCAACTGAAGCCTTTGAACTAGATTCTGGTTTTGATGATGATGCCTTAGAAGGATTTGGTTCAGTTTGCTTAGTGTCAAGATTTTCAATGTTTTTGTTTTTAGCAAACTGTACATTTGATTCATTTTCTATAACAGCTGTTTCATTTTTCATGTCACTTCCTTGAACAAAATTAACCTTTTTAACAAAAGTTGGATTTTTATTCGTAGGATTGGAATTTTTCTTTTTCAAAACAGGTTTGCTGTTATTATCCTTCTTAGCATCATTATCTCTGACCACATCACCTTGACTGGATGTGAAACTACTTGGTGATGTTGACAGAAAGTCTGTGAACTCATCTTCATCAGGTAAGAAAGAATAGTCATGACTAAGAGGAGGTGGGACTTCATTAAAGCCCTTGAATCCCACACTGGTCTTGTCATTACTCTTCTTTAACCCACCCATCATGTGTTTCATAACAAAAGTAGAATCCCTGAATTGACCTAATTTCTTTTCAAGTTCAACATTTTTGAGTTGTGCATCTGACAACTCTTTGCACTTATCAGAAATCTCTTTTGTTTTCTCAGCCATCATGTCATGAGCTAAGTCTATGACTTGAAGTTTTTCGTTTAATTTGCAAGTTAACGCTTCAATTTCAGCTTCATAGCCATTTATCTTTTTCAAATATGATGACTCATTTCTTTTAGCAAAGAAATTTGATTCTTTTACGTTAGATATTTCGCTCACCAGACTTTTGTTTTGAGTTGACAACCTATCAATTTCACCCTGTAATTCACGACACTTTAAACAAACAGAAGTAGCATAATTACTTACCTCTCCTGTCGATTTGTCTGAGTTGGCCATAAGAGCAACAAGTTGTGCTTCCATTCTTTTGATGATTTCATCTTTTTCTACATCTTCCCTTTCATGCTCAGACTTTGGCTTTTCTTCTTCAGCATCTGTTGTCTGATCAGCCTTATCTACCTCAGCTTCACTTTTCTTCTCAACCTTAGCATCATCTACTGTAGCTTCACCTTCATCAACTGGCACAATCTCTGCCATGAATGCCTGAGTGACATTCTCATCATTTTCCAAGTGAATACTCCAGTCATACGAACCCTCTCTTGCAGTAGAGATCAACGCCCTTGAGTTAGAGATGTTTGATGAACTTCTATTGTTTGAACTCTGACTCGAAGTCTCATGCTTTTGTTTCTGACATTCCCTAGCGAAATGACCATAACTTTGGCAGTTAAAGCACCTGACTTTGGCCTTGTCAAAACCAACACTCTTTCCTACAAACTTTCTTCCAGTTCTGTTCATGAACCTCTTCACACGTCTCGAAATCATGGCCATCTGCCATTGCAGATCCATATCTTCTAGATCATCAGGGTCAATCTGATCATAATCTTCATCTAAAGTGGCAGGATCAGATATCTTCCCCTGAATGTAGTTTTCATAAGAAGCAACGAATGAAGCAAGTAGAGCAAGATGTTCTTCAGCAGACTTCACACTCATTGGCATCGACTTTGTACTACTACTTTGCTTAGCAGCTGATGTTTTCTTGACTCCTGTTGATCCTCCTGAAGCAGCTACAAAACACACATCACCATCCTCATTTACTGTGACCTGCTCATTTTCACATGAAAGAAAAGCAGTGGCAGAGTCGCTAGAAGCATCATGAGATGAAGAAGATGTAAGCCCATTGTAGATCCCTGGATCTTGAACCTGATCATATCCAGTGTCTTTCTTCTTCATGCTGAGCTCATAAGCTCTTAGCTTTCCAACTACTTCTTCTAGCTCCTTTGTGTCATAATCTGCTTCCCCCTTAATCATGAGAGTATAGATATCCCATTTAGCAGGTAGAGCATCAAGCAGCTTGTCATTTTTCTCTATGTCAGTATAGCAATCTACATCATAATTATCCAATTCTGACATCAGATGATAGTATCGAGTGATGATGTCCTCAAGTGACTCATTTTTCATATACTTGAACACAGCAAACTGCTTCTTTAGTATATCAACTTTGTTCTTCTTGACATCAGGATTTCCTTCATATCTCTTCTCTAGTGCATCCCACATTTCCTTTGAAGTAGTGTACTTCTTAAAGGTATGTTTAATGCTGTCAGGTAGGGACATCTTGATAGCAGCCAAGGCTCTCTTTTCAGCCTCATACATCTTCTTATCATTCTCTTGCATGTTCACATAGGCTGTGACACGAGGTCTGCCTTCAAAGTCATGTGTAGGGTTTGTGTACCCGTCAACAATACAGCTCCACATGCGAGTGTCCTGATATTAAATGAAGGATTGAAATCTATCCTTCCATGTTAAGTAGTTCTCCACCTTCATCATCTTAGGTGGTTTGTTGGTTGTGCCAACCTCATGTTCCATCCTTAAGAGTTCGTTCAATTTAGTCATGTTCGACATTTTTAACTTAAGCAGACTGGTGAAACCGTACAATTTTAGTCCGAAACCTGTTTTTAGTTTTTACTAAGTTATACTGTTAGATTCGTCTCGAGATTACGATTCCAATGATATATAATGTCTAAAACCGTTTTCGGGATTTTCCAGAGTTTTTTTTTGTCCTAAAAATCCAAGGAGTCCAACGGTGCAAACGGTTTGTCCAGATGAGTTACGGATAATTCTCTAAACACGAAACAGCGAAATTTTTCCTACAGTTGCCTAGAAAAATTCCACCACTTTGAAACTTGCAACTACTCAGTCTAGTCGAGACCACACAGTCCAGTCGAGACTACTGTTTTGAGTCGAGACCACTGTTTCGAGTCGAGACCTCCGTTTCGAGTCGAGACTAATGTTCCGAGTCGAGACCTCTGTTTCGAGTCAAATATGCACAACTCGAGACCACTGTTTCGAGTCGAGACCTCCGTTTCGAGTGAACAGTACCCAGTCGAGACCACTTGTTTCGAGTGAAGAATGGACTAGTCGAGACCACTAATTCCAATCGAGACCAGCAATCTTCCAATAATAAATCCCGAAAAATCAGCACTTTTTACACCACAGAATCTTCTGATTGATAACTTTCCAACTGAAACTCCTAAAAACAAGCAAACAAGTCAGATCAATAACCAAAACGAATCAAACACTCAAAATATTGACTGTTCTTCGATGTTCTTCGATGTTCTTCACTGTTCTTCACACAAAATCCGAAAATCTTCAAACGAATAAAATCCTTGAATCTGTAATATCAGTTTTGAACCGTACACAAGAGCAAGCGCTCTGATACCAATTGTAGGTCCCTATTCCGTATGGATCTTAACAAAACTGACAATCTACCAAGGGTGCGGAATCCCCTTGATAACCTGTCAAACAGAAACAAGAACACAAGACGGTTTACCAACTGATCTTCTATGATTATCCAACGAAAACGTTTACAATCACTAAAGATCTCCACGAACTCACAGCCAATGTTCTGTGTATTCGAACTCTCTCTCAATTGCCTAAAAGTCTCCAAAAGTCTAACCCTAAAACTCTAGGTAAAGGTTGTTTATATAGCACAACCTATACAATTCGAATTGGGCTCAGCCCATACGAGTTCTGTTTACAATTCGGGCTAAACTAGATGGACTTAAACTTGATACAAACTTGGACTTTATTGGGCTTCAACAAACTCGAATTCCATTCGGTCTTCATAAGTTTTCGCAACCCAAACACGTGTTTAATATCCAAAGACCAATCCAACACTGTTGTCACATAACATGCACCAACACAAAGCCTCGCCCCTTAGGGGTCGAAAAGTTGCTGTGGACCACACGCTGAACTCTAGACAAGAACCGAACTGCCTCCGGCGCCAAGGATCCGAACGTGTCAAACGCCAGGGGGACAAAGGCATGCTGATTATCCTCACAAGCTTTCGCGTGCTTTTCCACCTTCTTTGACTCTGCTTTCAGTACCGCTTGCCCCACCACAAACCCATTTTCCCGGAACCCGGCTAGTGGGGATACACCTGTGAGATCGAAACAAGCATGTTTCTCGCCCTCCCAACCAAAAACTAGCACGTTAGCTGGGCGTAGGGTGGATCTCCCCTCCGACAGGTCTGTAAGAAAATTAACCGGTGCCTCTTTCTTCGCCGAGATCCCTGCTCATCTGAGAATATCCATTAACGCGTCTCGCACAAAATCATGGCGATACTTAAACCCCGGCAACTCTCTACAGTGTAACGTATGCTCCCCGTATTTATCCAGGCATGCTTTACGGCAGACTGGGCAAGTTTCATCATTCGGGAACATGGGGATCATCAAACGGTACTTAAGGATTGACCGGTACTCCACCGCTGACATACGTTGACCCAAACCTTCAATAGGAATAACAGTTAAGAAATCCTGAGCGTGAGGCCTCTGTAGGCATTCAATGACGGCTTTCGCCAAAGTTTTCTGTGTCTTTTTGGGGGCGGTGTCCTTGTTAAAGAAACCGTCGAGATCAAAGTCAGGTAGAGATTCATGCAAGCGTTCCAAGGCACTGGCATAATCCGGATCAGTGTTAGCAACCCCACTGTTACGTAAGATGTGTTCCTGCAACTCCTAAGATTGAGACCTGGAAGCCACAAAGGCATAGGCAGCCACATCCCGGGCCGAGAGAAGGCTCAACCCAGCAAGCCTCATTGGCAAGGTCACGATTCGCCACTGTAGATCACCAAAAAAAGGGCCCCCACATACGAAAATGTCTTCTATTGCCTCCCGAAGACCTTTATCAAAACATGAAACAGCATCATCCACAAAGGGGGGCTGGCAAGTTCGTAAACCAAATAGCAACTTTGCAACCCCCATACAAGATCTAAGCAAGAAGAGTTCGCTTTAAGGATCCCGCAACAAGGGAAGGTGTCCTATAATGTCAACAGCACGCATTGCCCTCTTAGCCGCTAGACCACTAATAAAACTGGCATCACGGCTGACTGCCCCTCCTAGCAGTTTGACACCTTTCTCCGGCCTCCCAATCTCATTGGGGAAAAGCCCTGGCCGGACCTTCACCCCGTTGCATGTCGGCCAAAATACTTCAGTTTTTCTAATATTAAGTCGTAGCCCCAAGGCTGGAGCCTCCGAACTAGGGGTGAGCAAAATGAAAAACCCGACCCTACCCGACCCGAGAACCGATCAAGCATAAAATAAAGAACCAATTCATTACCCTAAATATAGGGTCGGTTCCGGTCCATAGGTAAAAGTCGGGTTTCACCATGAAAAGAACCGAGAACCGACACGACCCGACCCGGCCCGGCCCTATTTTATATGAAAAATTGGAACCGATCTAAATACCTAGGTACTTGGGTTCGGGTCGAGTTGGGTATATTTTCGGTTCGGTTCTCGGTTATTTTCGGTCTGGACCTAAACTTGCTCACCCCTACTCCGAAACGATGATGTCGAGAGCTTTAGCAACCTGAACAACGTCCCCGATAATTGTCCCGTCATCTAAGTACCAAGCATGGAAGGGGAGTTTACAGTTTTCCTGCACCTAAAGCACTAAGGGGTGTAAGGCTAGGGCAAAAACAAAGGTCCCAAGGGATCCCCTTGCTGCACCCCCATGAATGCCCCGATGCGGTCATTCCCCAAGTATAGCCTAGCAGGCTGAACATACAAAAATTGAACCCATGGGAATATGGAGGGGCAATGGCGATGGACCTCGCGAAGCAAAACTGAACGGTCAACTAAGTTGAAAGCGTTGGAAAAATCAGCCGTAAGCATGGCCAGCGAGCCATCTGAATAAAAAGAATTAAGAAACCTGTTAGCACTGTGCAGCACCGCCTCCGCCCCATTGGGGATCCCCACCCCAAATTGATAGTCCCCCAAATACTTAACAGCTTATTTCCCAACTTTCTTCATGGCTACTTTGGAGACTAATCTTCTCCAAATTGCCCCCACAGCAATGGGGCAGATCCCATTATGATGCTTCAACAAAGGGGTTAGGGGCGCCGAAGCAACAAAATCCGCGAGCACCTTAGGACATAACCCCCCTAGCCAAAGGTTTACCACTTTAGTGATGGCAGTAAGCAGTCCCAAGGCAGTCGCCGACCCCTCGCCGCTAAGAGCGTCCAACAGGTGTTGGGCCCGGAGGCCATCTCGCCCACAAGATGTCCCTTTCGGGAAAGATTTCACACACCTGTGGACGCAGTCTTCATCCACGGATAACGCATGTTGTGAAAGAGGAGTTGAAGGGAGGTTCGTGGGCAGCGCGAAGGGATGTTTGTCGATAAGGGCTTGCATGGTAGATTCCCCCGGGGAGCAACTCCACTGGAACACAACACCTTAACTGCAGCAGTGAAGTGACCATCACTCACTTTCCTGAGACATTGCTTGATGTTGGGGCTAACCTCCTCAGCTATCACCCATTGTGCCTCCCCCCACGCACGACCCCTTCTCCAGTTTCGTCAAGGAGGGAATTGACCAAAACCTCAAAACCAGAGCCCTCCTTCCACATAGCTAAGGCCCGCAAAATACTATCACATTGCAAGGATTTTCGATTACCCGACCTTCACTCTTGCCTGGAAGACGGCTTAACCACCTTAAGGGTACAACGGGGTAAGAGCAAGAGTTTGACCCAACTTTCAACAGTCCCAGGGGAAGCTACTACTTTATGGATGGCACCTGTCAAAGCTTGTGCAAATGCCAAACGACAGCTTGGGGGGATGCTCTTAATAGTTCGAACCGGAAGGGAGAAAACACGTTCAAGGAGATCGACATCTCCCATCACTCCCTGCGGGGTCCTAAGCTCAACAACCATCACAGGATCTTGGGGCCTTGGGATCCCCACGACAAAATCCTCATCAGACCCGGATTTTCTAGAGAACGTGAAAACACCATCAGGATGATGACACCCCCTACTAAGTGCGTGTGTCTTCATGCACCTCCCACACAACCAATATCCAAAAACTCACAGGGTTTCCCCAACATTCGAAAACAATTCTAAATCCTTAGAAAGCGCATCTTGAAGGGATTCTTTATGATCATATTTAAAATGGAATTGCTGAAAATGCGCGATCAATCTGTTATACCCAGAAGACCCAGGCTTGCCGTCTTTACACTCGTGGAAGTTCCTGGAGGGGCATAGCCACACTCCATTGGACGAGGTGGAGCCAACATCCCTTTCAGAGGCACTGGATACCATGCTCCTACCCTTGGCAGAGCCCATTGGAAACAGCCAAAACTGAGTTTCTAACCACTATAAACAAGTGGTAATAATCCAACTTATACACATTCAAACACCCCCTAATAATAAATTATAGTGATTCCATTGAACCAAGTACACTAATTAAAACGATACACAGATCAAATTACGTTGGTATTTTTTGCAACAAAACTCAATTCTTTTTTTGTATATACCATAAAAGGATAAGATTTGTATTTTTTTTCATTTTTGATAAAAATATACAATACAATATATATTTTTATAACTGCACTTTCATCATTTATAAATTATGTTTATTTTTAGTTTTGTTCGTTTTATTGTTTGTTTTTCTTTAATGTACAGGTGGGCTCAGGAGATATAAAAGACGAAGGCTGGGCTTATGAAGACTTGGACCACCTGTTCCTGATGGGCTTATGACTCATTCCTGCTGGGCTTAGAAGGCCTGTTTCTTTATATAAAAAGGAGTTGGTTGCTTCTGTTTAGAGAGAGCACACATTCACAGTTCCATATATTTTTCTACTCCTCGATTCTCTCTATTATCTCACCTAGGGTTTCTCATAGTTCTTTGTTTCAATCGATTATTGATCTTGTGTTAAGATCTTGCTTCTGTTAGTTCGTGTGAGAGTTTTAGATCATTGTATTGATGTTCTATAGTTGTGAGATTTTCAGATCAGTGTGTTGATCTGTGTTGAGAGTTGAGTGTTATTTCAGTTGTTTCATTTTCTGTTTGGATTAATCATCGGTAATAAAGTGTTTTTGGGTTGATACATGTAATTTTAACATGGTATCAGAGCCCTGATCATCTGATATCCGCTTTCGTTGTTCATCTTCGTGTTAGGGTTTCTTGTATTTTGGGGATCTGATAGATCCGATCTTTCTTGGTGTTCTTTCCTGGAATCTGGGTAGATCTTGAGTTGCTGCTTCCAGATCTGATATACCGTGTAGTCTTGAAATCCGTGCCATGGTGTTGAAGATCCCTTTTCTTAGGGTTTGGGTTTATATCAAGTCTTGGTGAAAGTTTACTTCTCTTATTGGATCTGAAGAGGCTTGGTAGTTCTTGTGTTTGCCGATTCTAGTTCTGGCCGTTGGATTTGCACCGGTGAAGAATTGAAACCCTATCTCTAGGGTTTAGGTTTGTTGGAGTTTATTGAAGGGTATCCTCGTTGGTCTCTGTATTTCTTGAAATTTACAGGGCAAACCAACAGGTACTGTTGCTGCGGTTTCTTCTGACAGTATCTTGTAACCCTAAGTGAAGGTTACAAGTCTGTCTGTGCTTGGAGTTATACGCACCAGGTGTTATTATTCCTTTCTTTAAGTTCTCTGTTTTTTTATTTTCTGCATTTAGGCATGCTGTTGTCGGAGTAGTTGGGCCGGTTTGTTGACTGGGACACAGAGAGGGTACACTCTGTTGCATTTTTTTTGTGTTCTGTTGTAATTACTTGTTCTGTGTATACTGTGTTGTGTATTTGTGGTTCTGTGGTTGTTGATTGATATCTGTTTTTTGTTTTTTATATATACTTTGTAGAGGTCCAGCTTCTGTTCTAAGACTTGGGTAGGCACCTTCTGAGTGACGAACCTACCATCTGACCTCTGGAACAGATTCGCTTTAGTGTGTCTGTTTGTTTGTTATATTTTGCTATATTGAATCTGTCTTATAATCTTGACTGTTATTTCTTGTTTAAAATTATGATGGCTAGCTTGAATGGTGAAACCTTAATTAGCAAACTTGAACCTGATAGTCCTTTATACTTACATGCTAGTGATTCTATTGCTTTGACTGTTGTGAGTGTAAAACTTAAAGGAACAGAAAACTATACGGTTTGGTCTAATGCTATGAGTCTGGCTTTAAGAGTAAAAAATAAAACTGGTTTTATTGATGGTACTTTTGCTAAACCTGAGGGAAATGCAATTCTTGAAACACAATGGGAAAGATGTAACTCGGTTGTGTTAACTTGGATCTTAAATTCAGTCTCAGAAGAACTATACTTAGGTCATGTTTATTCCAAATCGGCTGCTGAAGTTTGGAAAGAATTAAGGGATACATATGATAAAGTGGATGGGTTAGTATTTTTTGACTTGTATCAAAAAATTAACTCATTCAGTCAAACTGGTATGTCTGTGGCTGAATATTATCACAAGTTAAACATAATGTGGAAAAAATTAGATCAAATATTACAAATTCCTACTTGTACATGTGATGCCTCAACACAATATAATAATTTTAGTCATTTGATCAAATTAATGCAGTTCTTAATGGGATTAGATAATGTTTATCAATCTGTTAGGACTAGCTTATTGATTAAAGAACCTCTTCCAACTGTGAAAGATGCTTTTGCTATTGTGTCTAGGGAAGAATCACATAGAAGTTCTAATGTGAATGTGTCAAAAGATCAATCTCATTCTATAGGTTTATTTGCTAAGGCTAATCCTGTTCAGCCTAATCCTGTTTTTAATAGTAATAAAAAACCTACTAAAAGCCAAAATCAAAATTTGAAATGTACACATTGTAGTAAAACAGGCCACACTATTGATAGATGTTTTGAACTAATAGGGTATCCCTCTTGGATGAAACCACCAAGGGTTAGTCAAGGAAAGAAAGTTGTGTCTAGTAACAATACTTGCTTGAATGAACCTAGTGTTCCTGTTACATCACTTACTTCTGATCAGTTGTCTAAGTTGTTGAGTTTAATAAAGGATAGGACACCTGAAACGCCACAAAGCTACAGTGTTTCAGGTGAGTTTTTTTGTTCAAATGTGTTCAATAGACCTATTTTTAGTTTTGGAAAAGGAACTGGGTGGATTATTGATTCAGGGGAAAATAATCATATGGTTAATTCAGAAAAGGACTTAACTGACTATGTTGATGTTCCAAATTTGAGAATACCAGTAAAACATCCAAATGGTACTGTTGCATATGTAACTAAAATTGGATCATTAAAACTTGTGAATGGTGTCATTTTAAATGATGTACTTGTTGTCCCTGAGTACAGTGTCAACCTAATTTCAGTCCATAAATTAGCTAGAGATAACAAGCTATATATAGGGTTTGATGAACATAAATGTTATGTACATGATTTACTAACAAAGAAAGTCCTGGTGACTGGTGATCAACTTGAAGGGTGATACTTTTGTGGTAACTCTGTTGTATGTGATAAGGTGTGTTTTAATAGTGTTAATATGTATAAATTGTGGCATGCGAGGTTAGGTCATCCTGCTGATCAGGCTGTAAAATTGTCAAAAAATTTATTAATATTGATATTAAGTCTGATCATGGACCCTGTGATGTGTGTCACAGGGCCAAACAACATAGGGAGCCCTTTCCTCTGAGTGACCATAAAAGTTCGCGTTTGGGTGAACTTGTTCACTTAGATGTATGGGGTCCTTATAGGGTTGCAAGTAGGGAAGGGCATAAGTTCTTTCTTACTATTTTTGATGACTATTCTCGTGTCGTATGGGTCTGTTTAATGAAAAATAAAACAGAGGGTTTTTCTAATATACAAGATTTTGTTAACGTTATTGAAACACAATTTAATCAAAAGATTTTATGTTTTAGAAGTGACAACTGGCCTGAGTTTGTGAATAATCAAATGAATGTTTTTTGTAAGACAAAAGGAATAGTTCATCAAACATCATGTGCTTATACCCCTCAACAAAATGGGATTGTTGAGAGGAAACACAGGCATTTGTTAAATGTTACTAGAGCTTTGTTGTTTCAGAGTAATCTGCCTGTTAGGTTTTGGCATGAGTGTGTACTTACTGCTGCTTATCTAATTAATAGGACTCCTTCTTCCGTTTTGGTTGGAAAAACCCCCTATGAACTGGTTTATAATTTTAGTCCCTTCTTAAATCATCTAAAGGTGTTTGAATGTTTGTGTTTTTGTACTGTGTTAAATGAAAATGACAAGCTTAATAGTAGAGCATAAAAATGTGTTTTCATAGGGTATTCTTATGAGAAGAAAGGGTATAAATTGTTTAGTCTCGATTCCAAGACTATCATTTTTTCAAGAGATGTTAAATTCTATGAAACCATATTTCCATTTAAAGAACCAACTGTTTTTGAAAATTTTGATGCTAATCAGGATAAAACTGTTAATGCTCTTAATTTTTTTTTTTACTTGTATAATGACTCAGAATCCAAACATCAAACTGTGAATGATCCCGATGATGATAGAAGGGATCACGATGAGGTTGATGTGGGAATACATGAACCTCAGCAATCTAGGACACCTGATATACCAACTATCAGTGCTGATGTTCAGTAGACAAGGGAATCATGTAGTCCTTTAGATATGGTTGAGGATGTAATTACCACAAATGAAACCATCAATAATACTTCTGAGGGGGACACAGTAGGATCTGAGACTTTTGTTCCTAGAAGGTCTACTAGAGTGTCGGTGTTTCCTAAAAAACTTGATGGGTTTATTGTTAATAGTAAAGTGAAGTATGGTATTGACAAAGTGGTAAATTTTTCAAACTTATCTTGTCATTATAAGTGTTTTGCTTCTACTTTAACTAAAAGTTTTGAACCTAAACATTACAAAGAGGCTGTTACTGATCCCAAGTGGATTGATGCTATGAATAATGAGATTCAAGCGTTACATATAAATTACACTTGGGATGTTGTTGATAGACCTAAGGACAGAAGTATAGTTGGTTGTAAATGGGTCTATAAAATAAAGTATAGATCGAATGGAGAGATTGAAAGATATAAAGCTAGGTTAGAAGCTAAAGGTTTTAGTCAAAAAGAGGGAGTAGATTATGAAGAAACGTTTTCCCCTGTTGTTAAGCTTATCACAGTTAGGTGTATTATTTCTTTAGCTATACAGAATAACTGGAAACTTTTCCAGTTAGATGTGAATAATGCTTTTTTATATGGTGACTTAAAGGAAGAAGTTTATATGAGTTTGCCTGAAGGTTATGGTGTAAATGATAACTCAAAGTGTGTAAGTTGAATAAGTCTTTATATGGACTTAAGCAAGCTCCTCGAATGTGGAATGAAAAATTAGTATGTGCTTTACATGAGTTCGGATTTGTGCAAAGTAAGTGTGATATGTCTTTATTTATTAAAAATGTTAAAGATGTATTTGTTGTGTTGATGGTTTATGTTGATGACATAGTGTTGACTAGAAATTCGCTGGATGAAATTAATAAAGTCAAAGAATGTTTTAAATCAAAATTTAAGATTAAAGACCTTGGTGTTTTGCAATATTTTTTAGGCATTGAAGTCTTTTGTAGTGATAAAGGTATTTGTATGTCACAAAGAAAATATTGCACTGATCTATTGGCTGAATATGGAATGCTAGCATGTAAGCCTGTTAATTGTCCAATAGAATAGAGTCATAGTGTAAATGCTATTCTTAACAATAATAATGGTCCTTTAGAAAATATTACAGGATATCAACAGTTAATAGGAAAATTGATTTACTTGTCCCATACTAGACCTGACATTGCATATGTTGTACACTTTTTGAGTCAATACATGCATAGCCCAACTGAAGGCCACTTAAAAATTGCTTTTCATTTGTTACGGTACCTCAAGTCTGCTCCTGGTAAAGGAATTTTATTTGCTAAATCAGATAGGTTTAACTTAACAGCATATGCTGATGCTGATTGGGCTAAATGTTTGAGTACCAGGAGATATGTCACTGGATTTTGTGTGTTTCTTAGCAATTGTCTTGTGTCCTGGAAAAGTAAAAAACAATCCGTAGTGTCAAGGTCTTCAGCTGAGGCTGAGTATAGGGCTATGTGTGCGGCAGCGTGTGAGGTTATTTGGTTAAAAAAATTGCTGAGTGAACTTAAAATTGTTGTCAATGTTCCTATTAATCTGTACTGTGATAATACGGCTGCACTTGCTATTGCAGCCAATCCTGTTTTTCATGATCGGACCAAACATTTCGAATTAGATTTATTTTTCTTAAGAGATTGTATAACTAAAGGGATAGTTAAATGTTTAGGAATAGAATATGTGAATCAACTTGCAGATATTTTTACCAAAGGTCTATTAATAAAAACACATATTGAGTTGTGCAAAAGGTTAAAGTTGTTTGATTTGTTCCAATGATGAAATTGTAGGGGAGTGTTAAAAATATACAATACAATATATTTTTTATAACTGCACTTTCATCATTTATAAATTATGTTTATTTTTAGTTTTGTTCGTTTTATTGTTTGTTTTCTTTAATGTACTAGTGGGCTCAGGAGATATAAAAGACGAAGGCTGGGCTTATGAAGACTTGGGCCACCTGTTCCTGATGGGCTTATGACTCGTTCCTACTGGGCTTAGAAGGCTTGTTTCTTTACATAAAAAGGAGTTGGTTGTTGCTGTTTAGAGAGAGCACACATTCACAGTTCCAGATATTTTTCTACTCCTCGATTCTCTCTATTATCTCACCTAGGGTTTCTTAGGGTTTCTCATAGTTCTTTGTTTCAGTCGATTATTGATCTTGTGTTAAGATCTTGCTTCTGTTAGTTTGTGTGAGAGTTTTAGATCATCGTATTGATGTTCTATAGTTGTGATATTTTCAAATTAGTGTGTTGATCTGTGTTAAGAGTTGAGTGTTATTTCAGTTGTTTCATTTTCTGTTTGGATTAATCATCGATAATAAAGTGTTTCTGGGTTAATACATGTGATTTTAACAATTTTGCACATCGCACATGTCACACCCCAACCGATGGCGGAAACATCGGGGCGCGACACTGAGCGAAACAGATTTTCCAAGAGAATTCCATAACAACTAATATTACCGAATATTTAACGTTAAGTCCCATACCAAAACATATTCAGTAAAATAATTATTACAGACATATAATCCCAAAATCAAATAGACTGTTTCGACAACTCAGATTTAAAGTGTTCGTTTCTAGACTCCATTCTAGCTCAATTCCATCAAATAGCAAGCATAGCATCCTAAGCACCTATCACACACGTTAAAATAGAGGTCAATACACATAGTGTAAATGTGAGCATACAAGTTTGATAATAGTAATAGAGTTCGAAATAGTTTATGCATAACCAGCATGTAACATGTACAAAGTGAAGGCAAGTAGGTTATCGACAGAGAAATATGCACAGATGTGACTGCGAGTTGTAGAATGCGCAACACATATCCCCACTGGGACACGTGAAGTAAAGCCCTTAACAACCCCTGTCCACGACAGGTGCTGAGTCTAAACTATAGTACTATCGTTGCTAAGGTGTCAGGCAACAATCACTGTGTTAACATAACATACAAGCATTCATCGAATAACACGTAGCATGCAATAACGGTCAGCGTATAAATAGTGTTTGCGTTGTGTGTAGATTGTGATTTAGAATAAGTAACGTATGTAACACCCAAAAGTGCGTCAAGCAAAAAGGGTTCGAGTATACTCACAGATTGTGTTTAACAAGTAAACACTCTCTTGGATTGAAGGGAGCACTGAGAGAGATTAGCCTGAACAGTTAACGATAGCATAATGATAAGCGGCGCGTAAAACGGTGCAAAGTGTCAAGTATCGGATGGCAATCCGATCGGATGGCAATCCGATCGGATGGCCATTCGATTGGATTGACATCTCGTTTGGTAAGGATGTGTTTGTGTATGATGGCTTTGAAGTTTTTGTTTTAGCATTTTGAAAACGGAGAAGTATCTCTACCCTTCAGGTCGATCGATCGAACGGTCGTTTGATTGGGTAACGATCCGATTGGTAGGACACTTAGTGAGAACAAGTTCACAGCAGGATTGTCACTCGATCGGATTGTAATCTGATCGGGTGGAAATCTGTTGGTCATTGATAAGCATTGAACATGTTGAAAATTGTTAAGTGTTAAAGCCAAGTGCACTCCGATCGGATGGCTGTTCGATCGGATGGCAATCTGATCGGACGGCAATCCGTCCCAACGGCATGATCGTCTTAACACTTGTTTATTTTGAAAGTTTTGTAGTTTTTATTGAGACAGTGTGATAACGTGCTAAACAACAGAAACCCCATCAAGGCCCAAGTGACCCGATCGAACAGGAATCACCCTAGTCTGATAAGTCAACTGTTCGAGACGGTTGTTCATGTTTAACCCGAAATCGGTAGTCTCTTTGATAGAAATCAGATCCTGAACCGAAACATCACTAAGAAAGAATAGAAGATCAGAACGAGTTCCGATTCTATCGGTTTTGAGTGCACTGAGTGTAAAATAGGTGAAAGAAAGTTAGAAAACCATCTTTCAATCCTTTTAACCATAAATATGTGTAGATCTATGCAAAAAAATTGTTTAGTCTTGTGGAAATCCTTCAGATCTGAGTTGTTCTTGGTGGTATGAGGCCAACACTTGAAGTTCATAAGAACTCCATGATGACATCACCCTAGAACACCTCAAATCCACTAATTTCATGGTTGAAAGTTGAGATTCAAAAGAGAGAATGATGAAGAAGTGTGTGTTGATCATAGAAGTACAAGATTTAGTTTGAAAACTTACAACAATCGTGAGAAATCGAGAGAAATGAGTGCTTGAGTGCTCTGGTCGAGTGGAGAGCTGTCACATCACAAATGATGTGACAGGGAGGTATTTATAGGGTTTCCTAAAGAGGAAAGTGCACTAGTGTCGGATGGGTCACCGATCGGGTGGCGGTTTGATCGGGTGACAATCTGATCGGATGGCAATCCAATCGAATGGCCACTCGATCCCGGTGTCCGGCGTGTTGAGTTTTGTCGTTTCGATTCACGTGTTGAGCGTTGCGATGCGTTTCGAGCGAGCGATGTGATAGAATTACCCATTAGTTACACAAATAACCTAACTACTATATCTAACATACAATCACTATAAATTACTTGCATTCAGCGTTTGCGATTAAGTTGCGATGCGTTAGAGTTGCGATTGCGTTCTGATTAATCACCATAAACATAAAGTAAACATGAACAACTAACACATAAGTAACACACACACGTAAACAATATTCAGAACCTATAATTCAAGGCGCGAATGTGATTGCGATGCAATAAGCGATTAAGCGATAAACCATGCGATAAATAGCGATTAAACCTCGATTATTAACAAGTACTCCACATAATACAACTAATGCGATAAAATAAATAGATTAACTACAAGTCAAAGAAGTCAAAACAGGAGTTGAGCAAGGAGTGACAGATTGCAATTAGCAATCTTTTCTTCCTTTGACTTCAATCTTGACTTTGACTTTGACTTTCGTAACACGGGGTGTTACAGCCTCCCATACTTAAGGGAATTTCGTCCCGAAATTAGGCTGATGCCGTAACAAACAACTGCGGGTACTTCGCCTTCATGTCACTTTCGAGTTCCCAAGTGAACTCTGCACCTCGTTTGCCCTCCCGGCGAACCTTCACAATGGGAATGCGTGAGCGCCTGAGCTTCTTGGTTTCTCGATCCATGATCTCGACAGGCTTCTCCATGAAGTGTAATGTTTCGTTCACTTGGAGATCCTCTAGCGGAACTTGTAAATCCTGCTCGGCTAGGCACTTTCTGAGGTTTGATACATGGAAAGTCGGGTGAACGTTGCTAAGTTCCTCCGGTAGTTCGAGTCTGTAGGCCACTTTCCTGATCCTTTCCAGAATCTTAAAGGGTCCAACATATCGAGGCGCGAGCTTTCCTTTCTTGCCGAATCTGACCACACCCTTCCAAGGTGATACCTTTAGGAGTACATGGTCGCCAACGTCAAATTCAAGGGGCTTGCGTCGTCTATCGGCGTAACTTTTCTGACGACTCTGAGCTTTCAGCAGGTTGTCTCGAATTTGGAGGATTTTGTCAGTTGTTTCTTGCAGTAGCTCAGGACCGGTTAGCTGCGCATCTCCGATCTCATGCCACACAATCGGCGATCGACATTTTCTTCCGTACAATGCCTCAAATGGTGCCATTTGTATACTAGAATGATAACTTGTTATTATACGAGAATTCGACTGAGGGTAAGTGAGTGTCCCAATTACCACCGAAATCTATGACACACGAGCGAAGCATGTCTTCCAAAGTACGAATCGTTCTTTCAGTCTGACCGTTGGTTTGGGGATGGAATGCGGTACTCAGATTAAGCGTAGTACCGAGAGCGGATTCAAACGTTTCCTAAAGACGCGAGGTAAACTGACCATCGCGGTCAGAAATGATGTCACGAGGTGTACCGTGTCGACAGATCACTTCGTTGTTGTAGATTCGGGCTAATTTTTCTACCCTGAACTTAAAATTTTCGAAGGAATCATGAGCGATCATTTGAAAGAGAGAATCACAAGAGTAGTTTGTAAGGAACATAGTTCCTTAATGCAGGTATTATAGGGAAATGCCATAAACACTTGTTATTATACTTGTATATCAGAATTGTGATCAACAACTTTTATTTATGAACAAGACATATTGTTTCACAATACACGAAAACAAAAGAAACAAAGGCATAAGACAGCAACATCCTTTGTTCAGCCGAATGCTCATCCAAGGGTTGGATTTGCATTAGCAAGCTTTGGGCAATCCCTTTGGAAATGGCCCATCTCGCCACAGTTGTAGCAAGACCCTCGTGAGAAACGAGTTTGAGCAGGATTGTCGCCAGCTAGATTTGGTACAGCTGCAGTTGGGCAAACCCTTGCTGTATGACCTATAAGTCCACAAATCTGGCATTTGCGGCACCTCACACTAGCATGATGATGAAGGCTACATTGGTTGCACAAGGGTGCACTTCCATTGTATGGCTTCCTTATAGGGGGTTGAGCTGGTTGGTTAGGGATGGCTTGACCAATGTGAGCGACCTCGGCGAAGTTCTGAGAAGCCTTTCGCTTCTTTGACTTATTAGGGGATCGTTCATCCATGGTCTTTGATTCCTCGATTGGTTTCTTGGCTGGTGGTGCTGGCTTGACTTCTGCTTCCTTTGGTGGCTCCTGAGTGGCTTCATTGTTGAGACGAGAGGCTTCATTGTTGAGGCGAGACATGGCAATGCCTAAATCCACAGACTTCAGAATCACCTCGCCTATTTGCTGGGCAAATTTGGCTGTTTGCTCGGACATTTGACCAGTGCTGAGAGGAATAGACATTCTAGAAGAAAATGAAAGACATTGGAAGGAACAAGTGAAAGGTTATTGGATAATCAATACAGAATGGTAACGAATGAAAATTGTGATCATTTGTTTGTTACCTAAGGCAAACAAATGAGATGGTGACAAATCAAAGTAAATGGGTCAAAAATAATGTATCGTGAAGACATGCTCGCCTATAAGTGAACACTCATCCCAAGAATTCCCAGGTAAGCACAACTGGTCTCGCGTCTGATGAGATGTATACGAAGTGCTTGCCTAGACAGAAAACCCAGAATACAGGCATTCACCCTTCCAGTTTGCACGTGTTCACATTATTAGAAACCCAAAATCTTGACGAGAGTTTTGAAAATTCAAAGGGTTTCAAAACCATATAATAGAGAGTTCAAAACCTTACAATAGAGGATTCAAAACCTAGTAATCAATCATCCTAGAACAGATGATTAGTTTTCAAAGCGGTTTTGAAATTTATGTTCTTGTTGTGGTCGTCGCCTAAGGATAGGCGACGGTATTGTTTTATGACTAAACGCAAGTAAACTCGCGTTAGGGTCCTAAGAAAGGTTATAGACTAGGTCAAAGTATTACTAATAACCTAATTCCCTATAACCATGAGCTCTGATACCATCTTTTCTGTCACACCCCGACCACGTGGAACATACAAGACGTGGCGGAAACATCGGGGAGTGTTGTAACAGAATTAATGTTTCAAATCCATGGCAATTGAAATTTCGTTTAATTCAATAGAAGTGTTACAATGTCTTAACAAACAAGGAAATACAACAAAATTAACTAGTCTGCATCTTTTATTGTCACTAAGGCCCATGTCCGCCTAAGTGTATCTTGATCAATCCTATGCTTCATTTCCTGAAAAACACATGTGAAAATATGGTACGTCAGCATAAAAATGCCGGTGAGATACATAGGTTTTGTGAAAATAGGTTTCATGACTTATGTTTGAGAAAATGTTTAGTCATGAACCTTGTTATTTGCTTTGTTTTGTAAATCATTTGAAAACAATAAGTTCAGATGATACGTATAAATAAGAGAATAATGCATGGTTAAATGAATAACCATGTAAACTGAGTTTGTATAAGTTAAGTTGTTTGTAAAACAATGAATTGTGAAAAGTATGTTATTTGTATAAAATGTTATATGTATCAAACTGAAATGATTCAAATAACGCTACGATATGTAATACCATACAAACACTTATATATAGGAAGTACCAGCGGCGTATCCACCATGCTTGTATTATATTACACACGCATCGTTACTTAATCACTTAATCAAATCAAACCAAACAATGTAAGATGTCTATGTTTAAACCAATAGTCAAAAGTCCTTGTATAAACCATGTCAAATGTTGATAGTCCAAAAGTAGTCAAGTAATGTATAACCAAAATGATATGTATGGTAAGTAAAATTTAGACTACTTAAACCATAAGTAAAAATGTACAAAACAAAGTATTGAAGTAAAACTTGGTTTAAATCAAAGTTATGTTTTGTAAGATATATGCATGCTATACTGAATATGAACATTTATGCGGTATTGTGAAAATTCATACATCCAAGCCTTGAGACAGACGGATAACTATGTAAAAGTGAGTTATCAAGAGAATATGTATTCGGATTCGGTCATTCCTTTCATCCCCACCTACCCGGGATGTCCGGAATGGGATTTGTCAAGTCCTATGGTACCACTACCTACTAACGAACGGCATGATCGGTGTTAATGAATGTATAGTATAGTTTAAACAAACCAAATGTCATACCAAAAGGTAAGCATGTTTTATGAAGATAATGTACCTAGTATGCTAGAGTAAACATACAGGGTAGAGCTGTAAAACAATGTGTCCATATGTTACTGGAACATATGCAACAGAGATGCAGTATAAAACAATGTACTAAGTATGCAAAGTCATCATACAAAGTAGAAAAGTCATGTAAAACAATGTACTAAGTATGCAAAGTCATCATACAAAGCATAGAACACCATGAAATCATGTACTATAAATGTACTAATGAACATAGCAAGTATATGATGTGAAAACAGGAAAGCACGAAAGTAACAAGTAGGCACATGTGTTTCACCCCAAAACAGTTTGGAAAACAGTAAAAGAGGGGTCTATGTACTCACTTGAGATTGCTCAGAAGTCCTAGGATAACCACCAAGCAAAGCTAGGGATCACGGAATCAAACGGCACCTACTATAGGTAACTACATTAATAAACCGGACCTAAATCGGAAGATCGGGTAGCATTAGGGTTTGTAAACAAAACGAGTGTAGAGACTCGTGTCATATGGTTTAACAAAGCCTACATACTAAATGAAACTTAACCTAAGTGTTTACGACCCATTACGACCCGTTTAGGTAGCTTATGCTACTTTAACGCGTCGTTCGCGTGAAACGCGTTCGGACCGCCTAACTAGTCCTATGACAAGTGTTATATGCCTAAACATGTTACATAATCAGTTATGTGACAAAAGTTTAGGTTACATATGCTTAATTACCAATTATACATGAAAAGGGTATTCTGGTAATTTACCTAAGGCATATAAACTACCTATCATACAACTACTTAAACGATGTGACCATAGGGTATAACCTCGGAAGGTTATTCCCTACCTACTATGGTCACCTAATGTGTTTGGTTGGATCCTAATGATCGACCAAATGGGTCGGGTTCGAAGGTATAGGCGATTTATTAGATCGCCTACCCTACGACCCTAGACAACGTGGTAATCAGTAGGCATAGCCCCAAGGGACTATAACCAACGTGATTACACTCACGTTGCGAAGTTCAAACGAACTTCGCATTGACCATTACTGGTCAACGCTGAAAGTCAAACAAAGTTTGACTTTCTGACTCGAAAAGCAGTAAAATAAGGAAAAGAACGAAAGAATACTTACGAAGGGTCCCCGAATGCTAAACTCGATTCAAAAATCTCAGGTATGAAACAAATGTTTCAACTTAGAGTTTCTCAAATCAAGTTTCTAGTGATTTTAGCAATGGGGGGTATGGGGTATTTATAGGAATACCCGAACCGTTAAGATCGTTTCATGGAAAACGTGCCTTAATCCCATTCGTACATGTGTTGCAAAGTTATGGTGCTTAGGTGCTTAAATTCCATCCATACATGTGTTGCAAAGTTATGGTGCTTAGGTGCTTAAATTCCATCCATACATGTGTTGCAAGGTTATGGTGCCTAAGTTCCATCCTTATCCGCTGACTAAGCAAGTTTAGAATGTGTGGTTGTGAATTAAACAACGGCTAATACATCGAATCTGGTCCCGAATGCGAAAAACTGAGTTTCTGCATGTTTTCTGCCCAGAATAGGCAGTCGCGTAGCGCGACTGGTAAAGCCTATAGGGCTCGCGCTACGCTAGCATGCACCAGCTTCAGAAAAAGTTTCAAAAATGACAGTTTTGGTCCCTGCACGTGTTTAAGGCCTTTTTCGATGCGTTTGAACCCCGTTAACCTCATTTCAAGGCTCTAAAATGATGTTAAAGTATAGGGAACTCAAAACATGTTCAAAAATATGCCGGATGATGGTTCGTTTGGTCGTACGAACGCGATGTTCGCTTAATTACAACGGAATGCGCATAAGCGCGAAAAACGATCCAAAAGACGCGACGAATGGATTTTTCTTATAGCGAACACTAAAATATAATGTAGTCATGCTTACATAAATTTTTGGATGTCCAGATGTATTCAGAACGTAAGTTATGCGCGAAAATGCAAACTTGTGCACTTTTTGACACTTTTAGTCCCTGAATGACATAAAAGTTTATTTTAGCACACCGAACCCCTCAAAGCCTATTTCTAAGCTATGTAAAGGATATTTAAGGTATGTTAAGCCTATGTCACTATTCCGGAGTGTTTGTTGCATTAAACTGGTTATATTTACGCATCGGTGCGCGTATAACCTTCCAGAAAGCGATTTAGAGTTTGAAATTGAACGAGAATTGATATGTGTAAATGATACACATATTTTTTTACAAATCCCAAGTATGAAATATAATATTTCATTGGTTTGGTATTTGTTTGATGGCCGTGGAGGCACAGGTGTTACAGTCTCCCCTACTTTAGGAAATTTCGTCCCGAAATTTTATCTAGAGGAAACTTGTGAGAGTTTAAAATATGAAGTTGAAAAGATCGAACAATAATGATTAGGGTTCTGAACTTCTAGTAACCTTTAATAACATCATGATTGCAATGTAAGAGGGATACTTATATACAAGTATATGAAGCGTCATTGGTGCGTCCACCGTACCTCCATTACATCGTTCTCATTTCGTTATTGTTGTCACTATCGGTTCTTACACATAATAAATCTTACTGGGTTTCCGTGCACTAAATTTCATAATTATGTACGCGTCCATAATCAGACAATTCCTTGCATAGTTCACTCAGTCCATTTTATAATGTGCAGGCGAAAACCAAATGAACAATCCTGTGATGAGTGTGACTAGACCGCCATAGAGTCCTTTTAATTAAATCAATAAATGATCTAAATAGACTATCAAGGAGTCTGTCCAGCTACATCACTAGATGTCGTTCTTTAACCAAATTGTGAATCAATCTTTTTGATTAGACCACTAAAGGGTCTCTAATGAATCATGGAGCAGTACTATAAAATCCAAGGGTCTTAACTATTACATAGAAGCCCATTAAGGATTTAAGGTAGCACCTTTTGAATATCCTGCTACGAATCTCTCATATGAAGATATGAAAGATCCTGCGAGGATTTGGATAACGAATATCCAGAGTATTAAAAACAAAAAAATGCATAAAAGAAAACATGAGATGAATAAACACATAGTCACATAACCACAAAATTGTTTAACTAGAAGTTTGTTCTGCTAACAGAGTACATGTATTTAAAGCACACTAGGAATCCATCTCGTGGATTTCATTTGGCACTTTAAACATTATCAAGAATCTAACTATAAAGATAGAAAGATTCAAAAAGAAAATTCGATTTCGATTACTAGGAACCCGAAATGTTCGAATTAAAGTACATAAAGAATCCAATTAAGGACTCTGATTTGAATGATGATCATCCACAAGGGTCTAAACATGAAGATAAAAATATCCCATATGGATTTTAGAAGTTGAAGATGTTTTGAAACCTTGCACTGGATGTGCTTAGGTCAAAACATGATGTAAAATGCTTATGAAGTTGAGATGCTTGATATGTCAAGGCGACATATGAAGCAGAATTTTGAAGGTTAAGTCAATGTATGAGGAAAATATTTTTGAAAACTATGCATGGGGTTCTTTAAAAAAAAATGTGTTTAACGTTTTTGAAACCTTATATATAATACTTTTTGAAATCATAAAGTAGGTGTATTAGGTAGATATATTTACAAAAATGTTTTAAAATCATGCGAGATGAATTTTGAAATTATGTATAAGGTTTTTGAAATATATGAATGATGCTTTTCGAAATCATGCACTTGATCAGAAAATGTATTGTGTTAATATTGACTTCAGACTATATGAAATATTTTGAAATTAGAAAGGTTGGTTTTGATAACATGGCCAATGTTTTTGAAATAACATAGACAATGCATCTAGAAAAATTGTTTGCAAACTATATGAAATGTTTTGAGATCATGAAGATTGTTTTGAAATATTGGTACTGTGTATGTTGAAAAATCAAAACGTAATGGGTATGAGATTTGAAAATACCCTTAGTTATCTAACCAAGGATTTAAAGGCACCGATGTGCGAAAAGCACGATTACTCATAATGTCACTTAATTTTCTGTACTTTGTTTCTTAGAGTGAAACAAGTACTTAAAATTTTCGAAGGAATCATGAGCGATCATTTGAAAGAGAGAATCACAAGAGTAGTTTGTAAGGAACATAGTTCCTTAATGCAGGTATTATAGGGAAATGCCATAAACACTTGTTATTATACTTGTATATCAGAATTGTGATCAACAACTTTTATTTATGAACAAGACATATTGTTTCACAATACACGAAAACAAAAGAAACAAAGGCATAAGACAGCAACATCCTTTGTTCAGCCGAATGCTCATCCAAGGGTTGGATTTGCATTAGCAAGCTTTGGGCAATCCCTTTGGAAATGGCCCATCTCGCCACAGTTGTAGCAAGACCCTCGTGAGAAACGAGTTTGAGCAGGATTGTCGCCAGCTAGATTTGGTACAGCTGCAGTTGGGCAAACCCTTGCTGTATGACCTATAAGTCCACAAATCTGGCATTTGCGGCACCTCACACTAGCATGATGATGAAGGCTACATTGGTTGCACAAGGGTGCACTTCCATTGTATGGCTTCCTAGTAGGGGGTTGAGCTGGTTGGTTAGGGATGGCTTGACCAATGTGAGCGACCTCGGCGAAGTTCTGAGAAGCCTTTCGCTTCTTTGACTTATTAGGGGATCGTTCATCCATGGTCTTTGATTCCTCGATTGGTTTCTTGGCTGGTGGTGCTGGCTTGACTTCTGCTTCCTTTGGTGGCTCCTGAGTGGCTTCATTATTGAGACGAGAGGCTTCATTGTTGAGGCGAGACATGGCAATGCCTAAATCCACAGACTTCAGAATCACCTCGCCTATTTGCTGGGCAAATTTGGCTGTTTGCTCGGACATTTGACCAGTGCTGAGAGGAATAGACATTCTAGAAGAAAATGAAAGACATTGGAAGGAACAAGTGAAAGGTTATTGGATAATCAATACAGAATGATAACGAATGAAAATTGTGATCATTTGTTTGTTACCTAAGGCAAACAAATGAGATGGTGACAAATCAAAGTAAATGGGTCAAAAATAATGTATCGTGAAGACATGCTCGCCTATAAGTGAACACTCATCCCAAGAATTCCCAGGTAAGCACAACTGGTCTCGCGTCTGATGAGATGTATACGAAGTGCTTGCCTAGACAGAAAACCCAGAATACAGGCATTCACCCTTCCAGTTTGCACGTGTTCACATTATTAGAAACCCAAAATCTTGACGAGAGTTTTGAAAATTCAAAGGGTTTCAAAACCATATAATAGAGAGTTCAAAACCTTACAATAGAGGATTCAAAACCTAGTAATCAATCATCCTAGAACAGATGATTAGTTTTCAAAGCGGTTTTGAAATTTATGTTCTTGTTGTGGTCGTCGCCTAAGGATAGGCGACGGTATTGTTTTATGACTAAACGCAAGTAAACTCGCGTTAGGGTCCTAAGAAAGGTTATAGACTAGGTCAAAGTATTACTAATAACCTAATTCCCTATAACCATGAGCTCTGATACCATCTTTTCTGTCACACCCCGACCACGTGGAACATACAAGACGTGGCGGAAACATCGGGGAGTGTTGTAACAGAATTAATGTTTCAAATCCATGGCAATTGAAATTTCGTTTAATTCAATAGAAGTGTTACAATGTCTTAACAAACAAGGAAATACAACAAAATTAACTAGTCTGCATCTTTTATTGTCACTAAGGCCCATGTCCGCCTAAGTGTATCTTGATCAATCCTATGCTTCATTTCCTGAAAAACACATGTGAAAATATGGTACGTCAGCATAAAAATGCCGGTGAGATACATAGGTTTTGTGAAAATAGGTTTCATGACTTATGTTTGAGAAAATGTTTAGTCATGAACCTTGTTATTTGCTTTGTTTTGTAAATCATTTGAAAACAATAAGTTCAGATGATACGTATAAATAAGAGAATAATGCATGGTTAAATGAATAACCATGTAAACTGAGTTTGTATAAGTTAAGTTGTTTGTAAAACAATGAATTGTGAAAAGTATGTTATTTGTATAAAATGTTATATGTATCAAACTGAAATGATTCAAATAACGCTACGATATGTAATACCATACAAACACTTATATATAGGAAGTACCAGCGGCGTATCCACCATGCTTGTATTATATTACACACGCATCGTTACTTAATCACTTAATCAAATCAAACCAAACAATGTAAGATGTCTATGTTTAAACCAATAGTCAAAAGTCCTTGTATAAACCATGTCAAATGTTGATAGTCCAAAAGTAGTCAAGTAATGTATAACCAAAATGATATGTATGGTAAGTAAAATTTAGACTACTTAAACCATAAGTAAAAATGTACAAAACAAAGTATTGAAGTAAAACTTGGTTTAAATCAAAGTTATGTTTTGTAAGATATATGCATGCTATACTGAATATGAACATTTATGCGGTATTGTGAAAATTCATACATCCAAGCCTTGAGACAGACGGATAACTATGTAAAAGTGAGTTATCAAGAGAATATGTATTCGGATTCGGTCATTCCTTTCATCCCCACCTACCCGGGATGTCCGGAATGGGATTTGTCAAGTCCTATGGTACCACTACCTACTAACGAACGGCATGATCGGTGTTAATGAATGTATAGTATAGTTTAAACAAACCAAATGTCATACCAAAAGGTAAGCATGTTTTATGAAGATAATGTACCTAGTATGCTAGAGTAAACATACAGGGTAGAGCTGTAAAACAATGTGTCCATATGTTACTGGAACATATGCAACAGAGATGCAGTATAAAACAATGTACTAAGTATGCAAAGTCATCATACAAAGTAGAAAAGTCATGTAAAACAATGTACTAAGTATGCAAAGTCATCATACAAAGCATAGAACACCATGAAATCATGTACTATAAATGTACTAATGAACATAGCAAGTATATGATGTGAAAACAGGAAAGCACGAAAGTAACAAGTAGGCACATGTGTTTCACCCCAAAACAGTTTGGAAAACAGTAAAAGAGGGGTCTATGTACTCACTTGAGATTGCTCAGAAGTCCTAGGATAACCACCAAGCAAAGCTAGAGATCACGGAATCAAACGGCACCTACTATAGGTAACTACATTAATAAACCGGACCTAAATCGGAAGATCGGGTAGCATTAGGGTTTGTAAACCAAACGAGTGTAGAGACTCGTGTCATATGGTTTAACAAAGCCTACATACTAAATGAAACTTAACCTAAGTGTTTACGACCCATTACGACCCGTTTAGGTAGCTTATGCTACTTTAACGCGTCGTTCGCGTGAAACGCGTTCGGGCCGCCTAACTAGTCCTATGACAAGTGTTATATGCCTAAACATGTTACATAATCAGTTATGTGACAAAAGTTTAGGTTACATATGCTTAATTACCAATTATACATGAAAAGGGTATTCTGGTAATTTACCCAAGGCATATAAACTACCTATCATACAACTACTTAAACGATGTGACCATAGGGTATAACCTCGGAAGGTTATTCCCTACCTACTATGGTCACCTAATGTGTTTGGTCGGATCCTAATGATCGACCAAATGGGTCGGGTTCGAAGGTATAGGCGATTTATTAGATCGCCTACCCTACGACCCTAGACAACGTGGTAATCAGTAGGCATAGCCCCAAGGGACTATAACCAACGTGATTACACTCACGTTGCGAAGTTCAAACGAACTTCGCATTGACCATTACTGGTCAACGCTGAAAGTCAAACAAAGTTTGACTTTCTGACTCGAAAAGCAGTAAAATAAGGAAAAGAACGAAAGAATACTTACGAAGGGTCCCCGAATGCTAAACTCGATTCAAAAATCTCAGGTATGAAACAAATGTTTCAACTTAGAGTTTCTCAAATCAAGTTTCTAGTGATTTTAGCAATGGGGGGTATGGGGTATTTATAGGAATACCCGAACCGTTAAGATCGTTTCATGGAAAACGTGCCTTAATCCCATCCGTACATGTGTTGCAAAGTTATGGTGCTTAGGTGCTTAAATTCCATCCATACATGTGTTGCAAAGTTATGGTGCTTAGGTGCTTAAATTCCATCCATACATGTGTTGCAAGGTTATGGTGCCTAAGTTCCATCCTTATCCGCTGACTAAGCAAGTTTAGAATGTGTGGTTGTGAATTAAACAACGGCTAATACATCGAATCTGGTCCCGAATGCGAAAAACTGAGTTTCTGCATGTTTTCTGCCCAGAATAGGCAGTCGCGTAGCGCGACTGGTAAAGCCTATAGGGCTCGCGCTACGCTAGCATGCACCAGCTTCAGAAAAAGTTTCAAAAATGACAGTTTTGGTCCCTGCACGTGTTTAAGGCCTTTTTCGATGCGTTTGAACCCCGTTAACCTCATTTCAAGGCTCTAAAATGATGTTAGGTTAAAGTATAGGGAACTCAAAACATGTTCAAAAATATGCCGGATGATGGTTCGTTTGGTCGTACGAACGCGATGTTCGCTTAATTACAACGGAATGCGCATAAGCGCGAAAAACGATCCAAAAGACGCGACGAATGGATTTTTCTTATAGCGAACACTAAAATATAATGTAGTCATGCTTACATAAATTTTTGGATGTCCAGATGTATTCAGAACGTAAGTTATGCGCGAAAATGCAAACTTGTGCACTTTTTGACACTTTTAGTCCCTGAATGACATAAAAGTTTATTTTAGCACACCGAACCCCTCAAAGCCTATTTCTAAGCTATGTAAAGGATATTTAAGGTATGTTAAGCCTATGTCACTATTCCGGAGTGTTTGTTGCATTAAACTGGTTATATTTACGCATCGGTGCGCGTATAACCTTCCAGAAAGCGATTTAGAGTTTGAAATTGAACGAGAATTGATATGTGTAAATGATACACATATTTTTTTACAAATCCCAAGTATGAAATATAATATTTCATTGGTTTGGTATTTGTTTGATGGCCGTGGAGGCACAGGTGTTACAGTCTCCCCTACTTTAGGAAATTTCGTCCCGAAATTTTATCTAGAGGAAACTTGTGAGAGTTTAAAATATGAAGTTGAAAAGATCGAACAATAATGATTAGGGTTCTGAACTTCTAGTAACCTTTAATAACATCATGATTGCAATGTAAGAGGGATACTTATATACAAGTATATGAAGCGTCATTGGTGCGTCCACCGTACCTCCATTACATCGTTCTCATTTCGTTATTGTTGTCACTATCGGTTCTTACACATAATAAATCTTACTGGGTTTCCGTGCACTAAATTTCATAATTATGTACGCGTCCATAATCAGACAATTCCTTGCATAGTTCACTCAGTCCATTTTATAATGTGCAGGCGAAAACCAAATGAACAATCCTGTGATGAGTGTGACTAGACCGCCATAGAGTCCTTTTAATTAAATCAATAAATGATCTAAATAGACTATCAAGGAGTCTGTCCAGCTACATCACTAGATGTCGTTCTTTAACCAAATTGTGAATCAATCTTTTTGATTAGACCACTAAAGGGTCTCTAATGAATCATGGAGCAGTACTATAAAATCCAAGGGTCTTAACTATTACATAGAAGCCCATTAAGGATTTAAGGTAGCACCTTTTGAATATCCTGCTACGAATCTCTCATATGAAGATATGAAAGATCCTGCGAGGATTTGGATAACGAATATCCAGAGTATTAAAAACAAAAAAATGCATAAAAGAAAACATGAGATGAATAAACACATAGTCACATAACCACAAAATTATTTAACTAGAAGTTTGTTCTGCTAACAGAGTACATGTATTTAAAGCACACTAGGAATCCATCTCGTGGATTTCATTTGGCACTTTAAACATTATCAAGAATCTAACTATAAAGATAGAAAGATTCAAAAAGAAAATTCGATTTCGATTACTAGGAACCCGAAATGTTCGAATTAAAGTACATAAAGAATCCAATTAAGGACTCTGATTTGAATGATGATCATCCACAAGGGTCTAAACATGAAGATAAAAATATCCCATATGGATTTTAGAAGTTGAAGATGTTTTGAAACCTTGCACTGGATGTGCTTAGGTCAAAACATGATGTAAAATGCTTATGAAGTTGAGATGCTTGATATGTCAAGGCGACATATGAAGCAGAATTTTGAAGGTTAAGTCAATGTATGAGGAAAATATTTTTGAAAACTATGCATGGGGTTCTTTAAAAAAAATGTGTTTAACGTTTTTGAAACCTTATATATAATACTTTTTGAAATCATAAAGTAGGTGTATTAGGTAGATATATTTACAAAAATGTTTTAAAATCATGCGAGATGAATTTTGAAATTATGTATAAGGTTTTTGAAAGATATGAATGATGCTTTTCGAAATCATGCACTTGATCAGAAAATGTATTGTGTTAATATTGACTTCAGACTATATGAAATATTTTGAAATTAGAAAGGTTGGTTTTGATAACATGGCCAATGTTTTTGAAATAACATAGACAATGCATCTAGAAAAATTGTTTGCAAACTATATGAAATGTTTTGAGATCATGAAGATTGTTTTGAAATATTGGTACTGTGTATGTTGAAAAATCAAAACGTAATGGGTATGAGATTTGAAAATACCCTTAGTTATCTAACCAAGGATTTAAAGGCACCGATGTGCGAAAAGCACGATTACTCATAATGTCACTTAATTTTCTGTACTTTGTTTCTTAGAGTGAAACAAGTACTTAAAATTTTCGAAGGAATCATGAGCGATCATTTGAAAGAGAGAATCACAAGAGTAGTTTGTAAGGAACATAGTTCCTTAATGCAGGTATTATAGGGAAATGCCATAAACACTTGTTATTATACTTGTATATCAGAATTGTGATCAACAACTTTTATTTATGAACAAGACATATTGTTTCACAATACACGAAAACAAAAGAAACAAAGGCATAAGACAGCAACATCCTTTGTTCAGCCGAATGCTCATCCAAGGGTTGGATTTGCATTAGCAAGCTTTGGGCAATCCCTTTGGAAATGGCCCATCTCGCCACAGTTGTAGCAAGACCCTCGTGAGAAACGAGTTTGAGCAGGATTGTCGCCAGCTAGATTTGGTACAGCTGCAGTTGGGCAAACCCTTGCTGTATGACCTATAAGTCCACAAATCTGGCATTTGCGGCACCTCACACTAGCATGATGATGAAGGCTACATTGGTTGCACAAGGGTGCACTTCCATTGTATGGCTTCCTAGTAGGGGGTTGAGCTGGTTGGTTAGGGATGGCTTGACCAATGTGAGCGACCTCGGCGAAGTTCTGAGAAGCCTTTCGCTTCTTTGACTTATTAGGGGATCGTTCATCCATGGTCTTTGATTCCTCGATTGGTTTCTTGGCTGGTGGTGCTGGCTTGACTTCTGCTTCCTTTGGTGGCTCCTGAGTGGCTTCATTGTTGAGACGAGAGGCTTCATTGTTGAGGCGAGACATGGCAATGCCTAAATCCACAGACTTCAGAATCACCTCGCCTATTTGCTGGGCAAATTTGGCTGTTTGCTCGGACATTTGACCAGTGCTGAGAGGAATAGACATTCTAGAAGAAAATGAAAGACATTGGAAGGAACAAGTGAAAGGTTATTGGATAATCAATACAGAATGGTAACGAATGAAAATTGTGATCATTTGTTTGTTACCTAAGGCAAACAAATGAGATGGTGACAAATCAAAGTAAATGGGTCAAAAATAATGTATCGTGAAGACATGCTCGCCTATAAGTGAACACTCATCCCAAGAATTCCCAGGTAAGCACAACTGGTCTCGCGTCTGATGAGATGTATACGAAGTGCTTGCCTAGACAGAAAACCCAGAATACAGGCATTCACCCTTCCAGTTTGCACGTGTTCACATTATTAGAAACCCAAAATCTTGACGAGAGTTTTGAAAATTCAAAGGGTTTCAAAACCATATAATAGAGAGTTCAAAACCTTACAATAGAGGATTCAAAACCTAGTAATCAATCATCCTAGAACAGATGATTAGTTTTCAAAGCGGTTTTGAAATTTATGTTCTTGTTGTGGTCGTCGCCTAAGGATAGGCGACGGTATTGTTTTATGACTAAACGCAAGTAAACTCGCGTTAGGGTCCTAAGAAAGGTTATAGACTAGGTCAAAGTATTACTAATAACCTAATTCCCTATAACCATGAGCTCTGATACCATCTTTTCTGTCACACCCCGACCACGTGGAACATACAAGACGTGGCGGAAACATCGGGGAGTGTTGTAACAGAATTAATGTTTCAAATCCATGGCAATTGAAATTTCGTTTAATTCAATAGAAGTGTTACAATGTCTTAACAAACAAGGAAATACAACAAAATTAACTAGTCTGCATCTTTTATTGTCACTAAGGCCCATGTCCGCCTAAGTGTATCTTGATCAATCCTATGCTTCATTTCCTGAAAAACACATGTGAAAATATGGTACGTCAGCATAAAAATGCCGGTGAGATACATAGGTTTTGTGAAAATAGGTTTCATGACTTATGTTTGAGAAAATGTTTAGTCATGAACCTTGTTATTTGCTTTGTTTTGTAAATCATTTGAAAACAATAAGTTCAGATGATACGTATAAATAAGAGAATAATGCATGGTTAAATGAATAACCATGTAAACTGAGTTTGTATAAGTTAAGTTGTTTGTAAAACAATGAATTGTGAAAAGTATGTTATTTGTATAAAATGTTATATGTATCAAACTGAAATGATTCAAATAACGCTACGATATGTAATACCATACAAACACTTATATATAGGAAGTACCAGCGGCGTATCCACCATGCTTGTATTATATTACACACGCATCGTTACTTAATCACTTAATCAAATCAAACCAAACAATGTAAGATGTCTATGTTTAAACCAATAGTCAAAAGTCCTTGTATAAACCATGTCAAATGTTGATAGTCCAAAAGTAGTCAAGTAATGTATAACCAAAATGATATGTATGGTAAGTAAAATTTAGACTACTTAAACCATAAGTAAAAATGTACAAAACAAAGTATTGAAGTAAAACTTGGTTTAAATCAAAGTTATGTTTTGTAAGATATATGCATGCTATACTGAATATGAACATTTATGCGGTATTGTGAAAATTCATACATCCAAGCCTTGAGACAGACGGATAACTATGTAAAAGTGAGTTATCAAGAGAATATGTATTCGGATTCGGTCATTCCTTTCATCCCCACCTACCCGGGATGTCCGGAATGGGATTTGTCAAGTCCTATGGTACCACTACCTACTAACGAACGGCATGATCGGTGTTAATGAATGTATAGTATAGTTTAAACAAACCAAATGTCATACCAAAAGGTAAGCATGTTTTATGAAGATAATGTACCTAGTATGCTAGAGTAAACATACAGGGTAGAGCTGTAAAACAATGTGTCCATATGTTACTGGAACATATGCAACAGAGATGCAGTATAAAACAATGTACTAAGTATGCAAAGTCATCATACAAAGTAGAAAAGTCATGTAAAACAATGTACTAAGTATGCAAAGTCATCATACAAAGCATAGAACACCATGAAATCATGTACTATAAATGTACTAATGAACATAGCAAGTATATGATGTGAAAACAGGAAAGCACGAAAGTAACAAGTAGGCACATGTGTTTCACCCCAAAACAGTTTGGAAAACAGTAAAAGAGGGGTCTATGTACTCACTTGAGATTGCTCAGAAGTCCTAGGATAACCACCAAGCAAAGCTAGAGATCACGGAATCAAACGGCACCTACTATAGGTAACTACATTAATAAACCGGACCTAAATCGGAAGATCGGGTAGCATTAGGGTTTGTAAACCAAACGAGTGTAGAGACTCGTGTCATATGGTTTAACAAAGCCTACATACTAAATGAAACTTAACCTAAGTGTTTACGACCCATTACGACCCGTTTAGGTAGCTTATGCTACTTTAACGCGTCGTTCGCGTGAAACGCGTTCGGACCGCCTAACTAGTCCTATGACAAGTGTTATATGCCTAAACATGTTACATAATCAGTTATGTGACAAAAGTTTAGGTTACATATGCTTAATTACCAATTATACATGAAAAGGGTATTCTGGTAATTTACCCAAGGCATATAAACTACCTATCATACAACTACTTAAACGATGTGACCATAGGGTATAACCTCGGAAGGTTATTCCCTACCTACTATGGTCACCTAATGTGTTTGGTCGGATCCTAATGATCGACCAAATGGGTCGGGTTCGAAGGTATAGGCGATTTATTAGATCGCCTACCCTACGACCCTAGACAACGTGGTAATCAGTAGGCATAGCCCCAAGGGACTATAACCAACGTGATTACACTCACGTTGCGAAGTTCAAACGAACTTCGCATTGACCATTACTGGTCAACGCTGAAAGTCAAACAAAGTTTGACTTTCTGACTCGAAAAGCAGTAAAATAAGGAAAAGAACGAAAGAATACTTACGAAGGGTCCCCGAATGCTAAACTCGATTCAAAAATCTCAGGTATGAAACAAATGTTTCAACTTAGAGTTTCTCAAATCAAGTTTCTAGTGATTTTAGCAATGGGGGGTATGGGGTATTTATAGGAATACCCGAACCGTTAAGATCGTTTCATGGAAAACGTGCCTTAATCCCATCCGTACATGTGTTGCAAAGTTATGGTGCTTAGGTGCTTAAATTCCATCCATACATGTGTTGCAAAGTTATGGTGCTTAGGTGCTTAAATTCCATCCATACATGTGTTGCAAGGTTATGGTGCCTAAGTTCCATCCTTATCCGCTGACTAAGCAAGTTTAGAATGTGTGGTTGTGAATTAAACAACGGCTAATACATCGAATCTGGTCCCGAATGCGAAAAACTGAGTTTCTGCATGTTTTCTGCCCAGAATAGGCAGTCGCGTAGCGCGACTGGTAAAGCCTATAGGGCTCGCGCTACGCTAGCATGCACCAGCTTCAGAAAAAGTTTCAAAAATGACAGTTTTGGTCCCTGCACGTGTTTAAGGCCTTTTTCGATGCGTTTGAACCCCGTTAACCTCATTTCAAGGCTCTAAAATGATGTTAAAGTATAGGGAACTCAAAACATGTTCAAAAATATGCCGGATGATGGTTCGTTTGGTCGTACGAACGCGATGTTCGCTTAATTACAACGGAATGCGCATAAGCGCGAAAAACGATCCAAAAGACGCGACGAATGGATTTTTCTTATAGCGAACACTAAAATATAATGTAGTCATGCTTACATAAATTTTTGGATGTCCAGATGTATTCAGAACGTAAGTTATGCGCGAAAATGCAAACTTGTGCACTTTTTGACACTTTTAGTCCCTGAATGACATAAAAGTTTATTTTAGCACACCGAACCCCTCAAAGCCTATTTCTAAGCTATGTAAAGGATATTTAAGGTATGTTAAGCCTATGTCACTATTCCGGAGTGTTTGTTGCATTAAACTGGTTATATTTACGCATCGGTGCGCGTATAACCTTCCAGAAAGCGATTTAGAGTTTGAAATTGAACGAGAATTGATATGTGTAAATGATACACATATTTTTTTACAAATCCCAAGTATGAAATATAATATTTCATTGGTTTGGTATTTGTTTGATGGCCGTGGAGGCACAGGTGTTACAAATTATGTTATGTTGTGGTGGTCAATCGAAACTCAATCGCAAACGATAACACAAGTGAATTAAGGATGATTGTATGTAGATATAGTAGTTGGGATTAAAAGTAATTTGAATGTGAAACTCTATCGCAACGCAACGCTCGTAATCGCAATCGAAACGGCAAAACTCGTCACACCGAACACTCGAACCAAGTGACTGATCGACCAGGCTACCAGCCAATCAACCAGCGGTCCGATCGAGCCACAGCTCGATCGATCGGCCAGTTGACCGGGATGCCACCCGATCGACCAGCCCCTTTCCACTTTGGGTAACCCTATAAATACCCCCTGTCCACATCACACTTTCCACTTTTGCTCTTTGACGTCTGACCAGCGCTTCAACCTCACTTTTCTTCAATTTTATTGCAATTCCGGTAAGATCTCAACCTAAATCTTGTACATATTTGGTCTACACTTGATTCTACACCTTTCTATCTTTTGAATCTTAACTTTTAACCGTGAAATCACTAGATTTGAGGTGTTCTAGGATGACGTCATCATGGTGTTCTTGAGAACTTCATGTTTTGGCCTCAATCCACTGAGAACAACTTAGATCTAACTGATTTCCACATAAAAAACAAAGATCTTTCATAGATCTAAACATATTCACGGTGAAAGGGGATGAAAGATGGTTTTCCAACTTTCTTTCAACTCTTTTACACTAAATGCACTCAAACCGATAGAATCGGAGCTTGTTCTAACTTTCTACTTTTGTTGTTGATGAGTTGATTCAAGATCCGTATTCTATCCACGAGGTTACCGATTCTGGGATAACCAAGAAAAACTGTCTTGAACCGGTGGACTGACTGAACTTGGGTGGTTCCTGTTCAATCGGGTCACTTGGGTTGAGGATGGGGTTCTGTTGGTTAGCACGATATCAACACATCTCGATAAAACGTCAAGCAATCAAAACAACCAAGTGTCAGACGAACGGAATGACCAGGACGGAATGTCGTCCGATCGGACTACCATCCGATCGGACTGTCATCCGAACGGGTTGTCAACCGATCGATCTACACCTTGGGTCCCACACTTAAACTGTTTACCAACATTTAAAGTCTGACCGTTGAACGAATTGTTAACCGATTGGACTACCGTTCGATCGGATTACCGATCGATCATGAGACGTTTAAACTTCAACACTTAAACAATTTTCAACATGTTCAATGCCGACGGATTGTCACCCGATCGAACTACTAACCGATCGAACGACAAACTGCGGTGAACTTGTTCTCACTAAAGTGTTCAACTAATCGGGTTACCGTCTGATCGAACGACTGTCCGATCGACCGACCTGAAAGGTAGGGATACCTCTATATTTTCAAAATGCTACAACAAAAACTTCAAAAGTCAAGCCATCATACACAAACACCTCTTTCCTAAAGGAAGAAACAATCCACTCGAAAGGCCATCCGATCGGATGACCATCCAAGCGGACTGTCACTCGAACGAACAGCTGCCCGACCCACTTATACTTTGCATCGTTTTGCGCATCACTCATCGTTATGCTATCGTTCTAATCAGGCTAATCTTACTCTCTAGCGCTCCCTTCAATCCATCAATCGTTGTGAGTATACTCGATCCCTTTTTGCTTTATGCACTTTTGGGTGTTACATACGTTACTTATTCTAAATCACATCAAACACACTGCGCAATACTTTTAACGCTAACCGATTACCGCATGTTATACGTTACTTAATGAATGCTTGTTTGTTATGTTTACACATGGATGTTGTCTACCTGCCTTAGCAACGATAGTACTATAGTTTGGACTCAGCACCTGTTCACTCAGGGGTTGTTAAGGACAATTAGTTACATGGCTCACAGTGGTAAGTGTGTATCGTGAACTGCCTTGGGCAGTCAACCCGCAGTCATTGGTATCGATAGTTTCATGTAGATAACTAACATGCCTCATTTCGCTATATGTACGTGCTGGTTATGCGTAATCAATTTTGAATTCTATTATATCTATTAAACTTGTATGCTCACATTTACACTATGTGTATTGAATTTTACTTTAACGTATGTGACAGGTGCTTAGGATGCTTATTTGCTTTATTTGCTGTGAAATCGAGGCTAGGAAAGACCTAGGTCAACAATAAACAATTGTCTGTAATAAAATCTGAGTTGTCGGAACAGAACAATTTGACTAGATCTTTTCTGTAATAATTGTATTATCATTTATGACATGGTATGGGACGTGTTGCTTTAAATATTTGGTAAATATAGTTGTTATGGAAACTTCTGGACAATCTGTTTCGCTCAGTGCTGCGCCCCGATGTTTCCACCATCGGTTAGGGTGTGACAAATTGGTATCAGAGCCATAACTATAGGGAATTAGGCAAGACTCGACCTAGACCGGGACGATGTCTTAGAAACAACCTAGTCTATAGTTAGGAACCAACAGACCGACTTGTGCGTATCCTTAGGGGTACTGTACGAGCATGCTTGACATTCACGCTATTCTCACGCACGCTACACTACACTCTATTATTTCAAAATGAACGAGCAATTAGACCGAGAATAGGTGTGAAAACCGCAAACTCTCGACTAAATTGCTTGTTTGTCCCCGCATTTTCATCTATAAACACGAGAATTTGCGTTGAATCAGGAGTGAAATCCATACTTTAACGCAGATTTTCATCTCTATTTTATCAAAATAGGAACAAAGTTGTTAAGTCAGGGGTGAAACCCGAACCTTGACAACTTATTCCGCCCTCATCTTGGTTTTACAAAACTCTCGCCAAAGTCTCGATGGACTCCAACGACTTGAAGTTGCACCGTAACTGAAAGGATGCATGCCGATCGCCCAGATTCGAGGCGAGAGCACAGTCCTGAAGGCCAAAGTGCGTACAAAAGATCCTTGTGAATAGTCAAATCACTTTGGTTAGTCAACGTCCATCTAGCCGCAGACAATCTATTTCTCGATTTTTATGTGTTTCAATTCTAAGATCGCTACTGTCGACTCTGATATTTGCTATTTTATATGAATTTATGTGTTTTATGTGATTTTACCTGTTTATATGTTACAATTTTTGGTGATTTATTCGCTTTTCGCATTCGCATTCGCTTGACCGACACACACAAATCGCACTACAGCTTTATCTCAAAACGCTATCAAATCGCTAATTATGGACGACCTTATGCTAAGTTATACGCTTATACTATACTACCTGCTATACTAATCGTGATCGCTAATCTCGAACGCTTACGGACTTGGAATGATAGGTTTCTATATTCTGACTGCCTATGTGTGCTTCCAGGCAAATTACGTGCTTATATGCTCTGTGTTTCTGTGCCCTACATGCTTATGTGAATACGTGGTTATGTGTCTGTGTTTATGTGTTACGTAAACGTGTTCCTGAGCTATGGTAGTATTAGGTGTGTGAGGTGAGATTCGATTTTATGGCAATTGAGCCCTGTGGCGATGTCTGTTGCAGACAATGTCGTCATCTGGACCCCGTCACCCACGACTTTCTCGTCAAGAACAGAGAGAAAAATGCCTCACCGCCATGATCGCTAAGCAAGTGGCAAAGACTGTTCCTCAAATCGTGAGCGAACTATACGAAAATATGAGCAAATCGCCTGAGGAATCCAGAACCGAAGCTCCCAAGGTTACTCCCAAAGCTGCTTTCAGCTTCAAACAGTTCAAGGCATGCGGACCGGAAGAGTTCACCGGAGAAGATGGCCCTACAGCTTTATTTCAATGGTTTGACTCGATCGAAGTCACCCTGTGACAGAGCGGATGTCCTGACAATCTCCGCACACTGAACGCGACCGGCATCTTTCAGTCCCGCGCTCTAGACTGGTGGACTGCCGAAAGGAACAAGCGCGGAAATGATGCAGCCTATGGTCTGTCATGGGACGAGTTGAAGAACGTAATGCTCGAAGAGTTCTGCCCTCCCCATGAGCACCAAAAGCTGGAGGACGAGTTCTGGCACATTCAGCAGAAGGAAGGTGACAACGCTGCCCTGACTGCTCGCTTCAAGCAGCTCAGCATTATCTGTCCCGATCAGGTGAAGACTAGCAACATGACGATCAAGAAGTATATCCGCGCTCTGCCAGATTGTGTTTCCGACTTTGTGCAAGCTTCCAAGCCAGCAACAATCGAAGAAACTTACTTGCTTGCCGCTGAAATCAACGACAAGCGAGTAAAAGCTGGTTTTTGGGATAAAACTCCGAAGAACCTGCACCAACTGCCGACACCACCGCCACCGCATCGCAGTCATCAAAGTCCTCTTGTCGCAAGAGGAAGAACAACAACAGCAGCTCCAGCAACAAGAACGGTGCTGTCACTACCGCTGCCCCACTTCAAGCGGTACCAGCTCGGCAACAACAACAACGCCTAACTACTATATCTAACATACAATCACTATAAATAACTTGCGTTTAGCGTTTGCGATTAAGTTACGATGCGATAGAGTTGCGATTACGTTCCGATTAATCACCATAAACATAAAGTAAACATGCACAAGTAACACATAAGTAACACACACACGTAAAACAATATTCAGAACCTATAATTCAAGGCGCGAATGCGATGCAATAAGCGATTAAGCGATAAACCATGCGATAAATAGCGATTAAACCTCGATTATTAACAAGTACTCCAAATAATACAACAAATGCGATAAAATAAATAGATTAACTACAAGTCAAAGAAGTCAAAATAGGAGTTGAGCAAGGAGTGACAGATCGCAATTAATAATGTTTTCTTCCTTTGACTTCAATCTTGACTTTGACTTCCGTAACACGGGGTGTTACAGCCTCCCCTACTTAAGGGAATTTCGTCCTGAAATTAGGCGGATGCCGTAACAAACAACTGCGGGTACTTCGCCTTCATGTCACTTTCGAGTTCCCAGGTGAACTCTGCGCCTCGTTTGCCCTCCCAGCGAACCTTCATAATGGGAATGCGTGAGCGCCTGAGCTTTTTGGTTTCTCAATCCATGATCTCGACAGGCTTCTCCACGAAGTGTAATGTTTCGTTCACTTGGAGATTCTCCAGCGGAACTTGTAAATCCTGCTCGGCTAGGCACTTTCTAAGGTTCGATACATGGAAAGTCGGGTGAACGTTACTAAGTTCCTCTGGTAGTTCGAGTCTGTAGGCCACTTTCCCGATCCTTTCCAGAATCTTAAAGGGTCCAACATATCGAGGCGCGAGCTTTCCTTTCTTGCCGAATCTGACCACACCCTTCCAAGATGGTACCTTTAGGAGTACATGGCCGCCAACGTCAAATTCAAGGGGCTTGCTTCGTCTATCGGCGTAACTTTTCTGATGACTCCGAGCTTTCAGTAGGTTGTCTCGAATTTGGAGGATTTTGTCAGTCGTTTCTTGCAGTAGCTCAGGACCGGTTAGCTGCGCATCTCCGATCTCATGCCACACAATCGGTGATCGACATTTTCTTCTGTACAATGCCTCAAATGGTGCCATTTCTATACTAGAATGATAACTTGTTATTATACGATAATTCGACTGAAGGTAACTGAGCGTCCCAATTACCACCGAAATTTATGACACACGAGCGAAGCATGTCTTCCAAAGTACGAATCGTTCTTTCAGTCTGACTGTCGGTTTGGGGATGGAATGCGGTACTCAGATTAAGCGTAGTACCGAGGGCGGATTGAAACATTTCCCAAAGACGCGAGGTAAACCGACCATCGCAGTCAGAAATGATGTCACGAGGTGTACCGTGTCGACAGATCACTTGGTTGTTGTAGATTCGGGCTAATTTTTCTACCCTGAAGTCTTCTCATATCGGCAGGAAATGAGCAGATTTAGTCAAACGGTCAACGATAACCCAGATGCTATCGTGACCCGAGGTTGTACGCGGAAGTTTCGTGATAAAGTCCACGGCTATGCTTTCCCATTTCCACATCGGGATCACGGGTTGTTCAAGCAAACCAGAGGGCTTTTGTTGTTCGCCCTTGACTTTCGAGCAAGTCAGGCACTTTGAAACATAGATAGCGATATCTTTCTTCATCCCAGGCCACCAGTATCGCTGACGAAGGTCATGATACATCTTGTCGGCGCCAAGATGAATAGAATATCGAGACTTGTGGGCTTCATCCATCAGGATTCGTCGCAAGTCAGTACGTTTGGGAATCCAAATTCGATCCAAATAATGGAATATCCCATTCGATTTATTCACTAACTGCTCGCCATTATGATAGATTCTTTCCTTCTTCAAAGTACGTTCGGTAAAACAGGCATGCTGAGCGTCACGGATGAGGGTTTCGAGATGATGCTGGGCGTGAACAGTACGAACACTATGCAAATAGCTTCGTCTGCTGAGGGCGTCGGCAACGACATTTGCTTTGCCAGGATGATGAATCTCACAGTCGTAATCGTTAAGAAGTTCTACCCGTCGGTGTTGACACATATTTAGTTCCTTCTGGCTGAAGATGTGTTGCAGGCTCCTATGGTCGGTGAAGACCATACACTTGGTACCATAAAGGTAGTGTCGCCAAATCTTCAACGCAAAACCAACTGCGCCTAGCTCGAGGTCATGGGTTGTATAGTTCTTCTCGTGGATCTTGAGCTGACGAGATGCGTAAGCGATAACCTTGTCTCGTTGCATGAGAACACAACCAAGACCAAGGTTCGAGGCATCACAATAGACAATAAAGTCATTGTTTCCATCGGGTAAAGCAAGGACGGGAGCATTACAAAGCATAAGCTTGAGGGTTTGAAAGGCAGTCTCTTGTTCGGTTTCCCAAATAAAAGGCTTGTCCTTATGCGTCAAGGAAGTAAGCGGGACAGCGATTTTCGAAAAGTCAAGAATGAATTGACGGTAGTAGCCTGGCAATCCGAGGAACGAACGTACATCGGATGGTGATTTTGGAGTAACCCAACTCTTAACAGCTTCGATCTTCGCGGGGTTGACATGAATACCTTGACTATTGACGATGTGACCGAGGAATTGAACCTCCTCTAGCCAAAATTCACACTTAGAGCACTTGGCGTAGAGTCGATTCCCCTGGACAAGCTCGAGAATCAAACGTAGATGTTGCGCGTGTTCGGAGTAACTGTTAACATGTGATGATTAGTGAATGCTTTGTGTTTTGGTAGAATCTAATTATTGCCTTGGAAATTGTATGCATGTGAGTAGTTTAGAAAATGCTGCCATTTGGACAACCTTCACTTCCTTGTTGTCGGCCATTGTGATATATTGCTTGTGATGGTGATATGATAATAGTAATATATTGATCCACTACACAAATACTATATGAAATCGGTCCAATATCATCTTGAGGTGTTATTAGATTTTCGGCTATTGTTGATTATTTTAATGATGATGATGATCCGATGTGAATGATGACCATGTGGTAGAATTGATGTCATGATAATGTAATTGTTAGTAATGATTAGGGTTGTGTATATAACTGCAGTTGATGATGATTGAGATCAACGAAAACACAAGGGTCAGACGAAAACCCTTTGTGTTTTCGTCACACCTTATGTTCAACAAAAACCTAAGGGTTTTCGCCACTATTGATTTCGTCCAAAAAGGGATTTCGCCAAAGCCTGTGATTTTGACACATGTGATTTCGTTAAGTGTTCTGGAACATTTACTCTGTTAGTTGTTAACTCTGTTAGTTTGTAACCCTGTTAAATATGCAAAAACTCTGTTAAGCATCTAAACCCCTGTTAAGCGGTTAAGCTGTTAACTCGATTGATTGGTTAACTCTGCTAGTTAATTAATAATGTTAGTTTATTATTCCTGTTATGTATCTAAACCCTGTTAAGTTGCTAACTTCTTTATGACTGTTAACTCTCTCTAGTGTGTTATTGAATAACCATTTTAGTACAAACTGTGATGGACATTTATGTGAAACATAAACTGCATAAGAACTTACTAACTGCTTACGTGGTGCATGATGTTAATTGCCAAACACACTTTGTGACATAGATTACATGTGAAACATTGCGAACATGTACTGATTGAGTATACATGCATACTATAGGACTTGATTGATTATTTACAAGCACATAATTTAGCATACCGAGCAAACAAAGGTGAGTTCACACTCTTACCAAGGCATGGGATTCCCGGTGGGTTAGGAGTGGGATTGAATGATTACTTGTACTTACATCACTACTAGACTACTTATCACGGTCCTCGGATTGGGAAGGATGCATGTGCCAAAATCTACGTAAAGCCTACGTACTATCCTCGGTTTAGGAAGGACACTAGTGTTAAAACCTACGTAAATCCTACGTACCATTGTCCTCGGATGGGGAAGGACACCAGCGCTAAACCTACGTACTCGCTACGTACTGTCCTCGGTTGGGAAGGGCACTTACGTAAAACCTACGTAAACTTATACTCACTACTGTCCTCAGTTGGGAAGGGCACTTACGTAAAACCTACGTAAACTTATACTTACTACTATCCTCGGGTTGGGAAGGATACTTATGGATACAACTAGTCTAGTAACTTACAGTATGGGAAGCCCCCACTAATTGAACTTACAACATGGGAAGCCCCCACTAGATGAACATACAAATGGCCTAGTAATACATGGCATGGTTATAAACGAACTTACGATATGTTAAACGAACTTATTACTAAATAACCAACTGTGAACTCGCTCAAATTTGTTGTTGACTCTCTGTTACATGCCTTGCAGGTCGTTAGGTATCTATGGAGCTTGCATGGGAGTGGAGAGGAGTCGTTGTGGGACATGGACAGCTGTGTGCCATACTAAACATTTGAAACATTTAAACTTATGTTGGGTTTACATATTTATGCTTCCACTAAACACTTAACTATGTTATGGTTTTGCACACCTTTCGTATTGATGAATGACTTTTAATTATTACTTACAATGTTCAATATGATTGGTGGCTTGATCCTGGTCAGTCACGCCTCCAAGCGGTGATACTCCGCGTGTGGATTTTGGGGGTGTGAAAAATACGAAGATCCTTATACATCTTATCTGAGGCAGGATGAATAGAATAACGAGACTTATGGGCTTCATCCATAAGCAAGGTGCGAAGATCATCTTGGCTTGGGACCCATAAACGGTCCATGAAGTAATACGATCCATTGTCCTTCAGTTCAAGATTAGGTGTAATGTGATAGGGTAACTCCTTACCCATCAAACCTTGTGAGACACAAGTGTGTTGAGCCTGAGAGATGCGGGTTTGGATATCAGATCGAGATTGAATGTCAGATTGAACACGAACACAATGGAGCTTGACATGTTCTTTACGACTCAAAGCGTCAGCCACGATGTTCGCCTTACCAGGATGGTAGCGAATTTCGCAGTCATAGTCGTTTAGAAGCTCAACCCAACGTCGTTGCCTCATGTTGAGTTCTTTCTGATTAAAAATATGCTGAAGACTTTTGTGGTCAGTGAAAACCACACATTTTGTACCATACAGATAGTGTCTCCAGATTTTGAGAGCGAAAACAACTGCACCTAACTCAAGATCATGAGTGGTGTAGTTTTTCTCATGTATCTTCAACTGCCTCGATGCATATGCTATGACTTTTTTCCTTTGCTTGAGAACACAGCCCAGACCCAAGTTTGATGCATCACAATACACGTCAAAATCATCATTACCCTCAGGCAATGATAGAATAGGCACATCACAAAGCTTCTGTTTCAAGTTCTGGAAAGCTTCCTCTTGTTTGGATCCCCAATCAAAGGGTTTGTTCTTCTGAGTTAGAGCAGTTAGAGGAACTGCAATCTTCGAGAAATTTTCAATGAAGCGGCGATAATAACCCGCCAGACCAAGAAAAGAACGAACTTCTGTAGGAGTAGTAGGCGTATCCCAATCCTTAATTGCACTGATCTTGGAGGGATCTACATGAATACCTTGTTCGTTGACGATATGCCCCAAAAATTGAACTTCCTTAAGCCAAAATTCACACTTGGAGAATTTGGCGAAAAGTTGTTATTTCTACAGGAGTTCCAGAGTGAGACGAAGATGCTGCTCATGATCAGCTTGCGTCTTAGAGTATATCAAGATGTCTTCAATGAAAAAGATGATGAACTTATCTAAATAAGGTTTGCATACCCTATTCATTAAGTCCATGAAAACAGCAGGAGCATTTGTCAAACCAAACGGCATAACTGTGAACTCATAATGCCCATAACGAGTGCGGAAAGCAGTCTTAGGAATGTCTTCTTCATGCACACGAAGTTGATGATACCCAGAACGTAGATCAATCTTTGAAAAATAAGAAGCACCTTGTAACTGATCAAAGAGATCATCAATGCGAGGTAGGGGATATCGATTCTTGATGGTAAGCTTGTTAAGCTCACGATAATCGATGCACATTCTGAAAGATCCATCCTTCTTCTTAACAAAAAGAACGGGAGCACCCCAAGGCGGAAAGCTAGGACGGATAAAACCTTTGTCAGAGAGCTCTTGAAGCTACTTAGACAACTCTTGCATCTCAGACGGTGCAAGACGATATGGGGATCTGGCAATGGGATTTGCACCAGGTACGAGATCAATACGGAACTCGACTTGGCGTGCTGGGGGTAAACCAGGTAACTCTTCAGGAAATACTTCAGGATAATCCCGAACAACAGGGATATCTCGAATAGACTTACCTTTGCCCTTATCTGCTACAACATGTGCCAAAAAGGCCACATAGTTCTTTCGCATGTACTTCTGAGCTTTAAAACAAGACATGAGTTTGAGACTACCAGCAGGTTTCTCACCATGAACCTGTAGGATCTCGCCTGTCGAAAGCGGTACACAGACAATCTTCTCAAAACAAACTACCTCTGCATGATGCTTGGCTAACCAATCCATACCCACTATAACGTCGAAGCTTCCAAGTTGCATTGGCGTGAGGTCGATAGGAAAAAGATGGTTGTTAAGGTTCAACTGGCAGTTGCGAAGAACAGAATCAAGAACAATGGGTTCACCACTAGCAACTTCTACTGTCAAGGGTTTTCCTAGTTTCGTTCTAGACATGCGAAGCAATGGCTCAAAAGATAATGACACAAAACTCTTATCGGCACCCGAATCAAAAAGAACAGATGCAGGCTGATTATTAATAGAGAACGTATTGTTGACTACATTATTGTCTGCCTGTGCCTCTTGTGCATTCATGTTGAAGACTCGACCCCGAGCCGGAGCCTGATTCTGATTTGGATTTGCGTTAGCTAGTCTTGGACACCGGTTTCTGTAGTGGGTCAGATCCCCACAATTGTAGCACGAACCAGGAGGAAAATGAGGTCGTGCAGCCTGAGCTTGTTGCTGCGCAGGAGGCTGTGCAGCTTGCTGAGCTGGGTTTTGAGCTACCCAATTCTGATTAGCAGGAAGATGACATGTGGCAGCAAAATGGCCAGATCTTCCACAATTTGTACACTGACAACACTGAATGTGCGGCTGGTGATGACCGTTACATCTGTTGCACAGAGATGCATTGCCAAGGTATGGTTTCTTGGTAGGTGTTTGCGCAGCCTGATTTGGAGCAGTTTGGTTGGCCTGCGCTGTAACAGCGAAGTTTTGGGAAGCCTTGCGCTTCTTAGACCTCTTTGTAGATCCAGCTTCCTTACCTTTCTTGTTCTCATCCTTTACAGACAACTGTTTCCTATCCTTGTCACCCTTCTTGTGTAGCTTACCCTTTCGAACCTGCGACTCAGTCAATGTCGCAGCTAACTCGATTGCTTGACGAACTGTGGTAGGGTTATTTTCAGTGACGATGTCTTGTATGGAGTCAGGTAAGCCATCAATATACCTTTCGATAGCTTTGTCGAGTGGGGTAACCATGGTTGGGCAAAGCAGACTCAATTCTTCATACCTATCAGTGTAAGCCCGATGCTCACCACTATCTTGCTTCAAATCATCAAATTCCCTTTCTAAAGCCCTCAGTTCATGACGAGGACAGAACTCCTTCATCATAAGGGCCCTAAGTTCGGCCCAAGTTTGTGCTAAAGCAACCTCAGCACCACGGTCTCTCATAACCCCGTTCCACCATGTAAGAGCCCTCTTCAGAAACACACTGGATGCAAACTCGACCTTGCGATTATCAGGACACTGAACGTGACGAAACGTACTCTCAGTGCTCTCGAACCATTGTAAGAGCCCAGTTGCTCCTTCAAAACCACTAAACTTGAGTGGCTTAGCTGAATTGAAATTCTTGAAATTGCATGGAGCATTATTGTTGTTGTTGGCTTGGTTCAGTTGAGCAATAAGATTTGGGAAAGCAGCAGCCATTTGCTGCGCGATGATTTCTGCCAGTTCGGCATTCGCTACCTGATTGTCGCGTCGAGGAGGCATTCTAAAAGAGGAAACATGAAAGGAAACGAGTGAGATGATTGGATGAAAAGAATGAGATGATACAAAAATTGACAAAAGCAAAGATGGTGGTCATTTGTTCGTTACCACAAGGCAAACAAACGACACATTGTGACTAATCAAAGTAAATGGGTCAAAAATAATGTATCGCGAAGACATGCTCGCCTATAAGTGAACACTCACCCCAAGAGTTCCCAGGTAAGAGTGACTGGTCCGATTATGTGGATTTGTACGAACACTCTAGCCTTAGACAGAAAACCCAGGGTACAGGCATTCACCCTTCCAGTTTGCACGTGTTCACACTATTTAGGATCCAAAACTTTGACGAGATTTTGAAAATTCAAAGGGGTTCAAAACCTTACAACAGAGGGTTCAAAACCTAGTAATCAATCATCCAAGAATAGATGATTAATTTTCGAAGCGGATTCGGAATTGATGTTCTCGTTGTGGTTATCACCTAAGGATAGGTGACGGTTTTTGTTTTAAAAAATCTAAATGCAAATCTTCTTGGATTAGGGTCCTAGAAAGGTTATAGTCTAGGTCAAAGCATTACTAATAACCTAATTCCCTATAACCATTGGCTCTGATACCAACTTTTATGTCACACCCCGACCACGTAAAACAACAAAACGTGGCGGAAACGTCGGGGAGTGTTTTAACAGAATTAATTGTTTCACAACCATGGAAATTAAAGTTACGTTTTATTTATCAAAAAAGAGAGTTACATTGTCTTAAAACAAGAAACAAAGAGTACATAACAAAAATTAACTAGTTCTTGCTTCGTTTTAAGTCACTAAGGCACAGGTCCGCCTAAGTGTGTCTCGATCATCCTATGCAACAGCTCCTGAAAACACATGTGAAAATAGGTACGTCGGTATAAAAATGCCTGTGAGATACATAGGTTTTGTGAAAATAAGATTCATGACTTGAGTTTAAAGAAACTGTTTAATAAAAAGTAGTCATGAATCTTGTTGAGTGTTTTCTTTCATAAATTATTTGAAAAGCGATGAATAAATCAGATGATATACATATATAAAAGAATAAGGTATGGTCAAGTAAAATGAGTCTGTATAAGTTAAGTTATTTGTAAAACGATGTTTATGTGAAAATGTGTTGTAAATGTAATATGTCTAAACTGAAATGGTTTAAATAACGCTGCGATATGTAATACCATAAAAGCACTTATATATAGGAAGTACCAGCGGCGTATCCACCATGTTTTTATCGTATTACACGTCGCCTCATTATATAAATCACTTACCCCAACAAACCACCAAGATGTAATGTTTAAAAATTGTAGAAATGTTTATGTATGGTCAAATGTTTATTGACAAATGTAAATCATGTAATGTGTAAACAATTTTATGTATGGTAAGTAAAAAATGAGACTGCTTAAACCATAAGTAAAAATGTACAAAACAAGATATTTTGAATAATCAAAAGTCATGTTTTGCAAAATAACTGCATGTTTTACTGATACAAACACTTATGCGCTAAGTTAAACGTCTACATCCAAGCCTTGAGATAGTAGGATAACCTTAAAGTAAAGGTTATCAAAAATGTTTTCGGATCCGGTCATTCCTTACATCCAAACAAACCCAGGATTTCAGGAATGGGAGTTGTCAAGTCCTATGGTACCACTACCTACTACCGAGCGGCATGATTGGTGTTAATGAATGTATTAGTTTCATTAAACAACCAAATGTTATACCAAATGTAAACATGTGATGTGAAAACAATGCACTAAGTATGCTAAAGAACATACATAGCGTGAAATGTAAAACAATGTGTCCATATGCTGAGTGAACATATGCAACATAAATGTAATGTAAAACAATGTACTAGGTATGCACTAAATGAACATACATAGCATAAGATGTAATGTAAAACAATGTGCTAGCATGCTAAGTGAACATACATAGCAAAACATGTATGAAATCATGTACTATATGTGTACTAATGAACATAACAAGCATATGATATGAAAACATGGAAAACACGAAAGTAACAAGTAGGCACATGTGTTTCACCCCAAAACAGTTTGAAAACAGTAAAAGAGGGGTCTATGTACTCACTTGAGATTGCCTAGAAGTCCTTGAGTAACAACCAAACAATGCTAGAGATCACGGAAATCAAACGGCACCTAATATAGGTAACTATGTTAATAAATCGGACCTAAATCGGAGGATCAGGTAGAATGAGGGTTCGTAAACCAAACGAGTATGGGAACTCATGTAATATGGTTTAACAAAGCCTACATACTAAAATGAAACCTAACCTAAGTGCTTACGACCCATTACGACCTGTTTAGGTAGCTTATGCTACTTTAACGCGGCGTTTGCATAAAACGTGTTCGGAACGCCTAACTAGTCCTATGATAAGTAAAATATGCCTTAACATGCCTAATATTGTTGCCAAATCAGTTTAAATATCAAAAATTATGTTACATATGCTTAAAATGAATTTTGGTGTAAAAAGGGCATTTTGGTAATTTACCTAAGGCATATAAACTACCTATCATACAACTAACTAAACGTCGTGACCATAAGGTATAACCTCGGAAGGTTATTCCCTGTACAACTATGGCCACCTAATGTGTTTGGTCGGATACTAATGATCGACCAAACGGGTCGGGTTCGAAAGTATAAGCGATTGTTTAGATCGCTTACCTTACGACCCTATGTAAGCATTAAAACTATAAGTGACGAGCTAAGAATGTTAGAACATGCTTAACTAAGTTAGAAAACAAGTTTGGTATCAAAACAAACGGTTTTGATACCTAAAAGTAGTTTGGTTACAAAATACGCAAGAATACGCATTTTGGCCGAAACTACGACTCGTCACTGAGCCTAGATAACGTGGTAATCAGTAGGTATAGTCACAAGGGACTATAACCATCGTGATTACGCTCACGTTGCGAAGTTCAACCAAAATTCATGTTGACCATAAACTGGTCAACGCAGAAAATGCTAAAAGAACGAAAGAGGACTTACAACGGGTCCAAGAATGGAAGTTTTGATCTGAATATTCTCAGGTATGAAGTGTTAAACACATCAACTTAGAGAACAAATTCAGATTCAAAGGTGTGGGTTTTGAGTTGTGATCTTGAGGGGTATTTATAGATTTGGTAGAGCCGTTAAGATCATTCCTCGTTATCCGAGCTTCAATCTAGGCCGTACACATCAAGCCCATGGTTTTGTAAAACCATTGGTACCCCTAGTATTGCCCAAAACCATGTGCAAGTGAGATTAAAGGTGGGTAACAGCTGGATCAAGCTGGAAAACACTTTCTGCTGATCTGGTGCAGCCTTACAGACCATATGGTCCTCCCCTTACAGACCGTATGCTGGTCTGCAGACCAGCAACTTTCAAAGTTGACAGTTTTGGTCCCTGTGCGCGTATGGTCGTGTTTTGGCACTTCTAACACCCGTCAAACCCATTTTTAAGCTTCATAGAGATGTTAAAGCTTAGGGAATATGAAATATACTCAAAAATATCCCGGATGTTGGTTCGTTTGGCCGTATGATTGCGTTGTTCGGTTAATTACGACGGAAGTCGTAACGGACGCAAAAACGGTCCAAATTGCGCGACGAATGGATTTTTGACAAGACAATCACTAAAACATAATATTTTAATGATTACATAAATTTTTGGATGTCCGGATGCATTCAGAACGTAAGTTATGCGCGAAAATGCAAACTTGTGCACTTTTTGACGCTTTTAGTCCCTGAATGACCCAAAAGTTTATTTTAGCACACCGAACCCCTCAAAGCCAATTTCTAAGCTATGTAAAGGATATTTATGGTATTTTTAACTTATGGTCATGTTCCGGAATGTCTGTTCCAGTACGAATCGTCATACTTTCGCAGTTTGTCGAATTTAGTCCCTGTAAGCGATTAAACTTGATTTTGCCATACCAAAGCCTTCAAAACTTATTTCTAAGTTATGTAAAGGTTATTTAAGGTATGTTAAGAATATGTTGATGTTCCGGAGTGTTTTTCGCGTTAACTGATTACGTTTACGCACCAGTTTGCGTATAACTCTCCAGAAAGCGATGTAGAGTTTAAAATTGAACAAAAATCAAAACATGCAAAATGTCAAACATAAATAAACAAACATTGGGATCAAATAATATTATTTTATTGATAACTGAACTGTTTACAATGATTACAAGTAGAGTGTCATAATCGTCCACCAGTCTAGAGCGCGGGACTGGAAGACGCCAGTGGCGTTAACAGTTTGGAGATTGTCAGGACAGTTGCTCTGACGCAGAGTGACTTCAATTGAATTACCCATTAGTTGCAGTGGTTTCAGTGGTTGCAGCAGTTGTTGTTTGATGCAGACTCTTCGAAGCTTTATCCCAATACCCAGCTTTGACTCGCTTGTCGTTGATTTCTGCAGCGAGTAGAAAAGTTTCCTCGATGGTTGACGTCTTGGAAACTTGGACGAAATCAGCCCACAGTCCGGCAGAGCACGGATGTATTTCTTTATGGTGATTTCGGGCGTGGAAACTTGCCTTGGGCAGATTATACTGAGCTGCTTGAAGCGAGTAGTCAAAGCAGCGTTGTCACCATCCTTCTGCTTCAGATGCCAGAACTCGTCCTCCAACTTTTGGAGTTCGTGGGGAGGGCAGAACTCTTTCATCATCAGGTCCTTCAACTCATCCCACGTCAACCCATAAGATGCGCCGTTTCCACTCTTGTTTCTCTCGGCCGTCCACCAGTCTAGAGTGCGGGACTGGAAGACGCCGGTGGCGTTAACAGTTCAGAGATTATCAGGACAGTTGCTCTGATGCAGAGTGACTTCAATTGAATCGAACCATTGAAACATGGTCGTAGGACCATCTTCACCGGTAAATTCCTTTGGACCGCAAGCTTTGAACTGTTTGAAGCTAAAAGCAGACTTTGGCGAATCTGTCCGGGATTCTTCAGACGATTTGCTAGCATTTTCGTTTAATTCACTGACGATCTGGGGGATGACTTTCGCTATCTGCTTAGCGACCAGAGAGGCGATGCGTTTGTCATCGTGGTTGCGGCGCGCTGATCGTGAGTGAAAAGATCCAAATGACGACATTGTCTACAACAGACATCGCCATAGGATTCAAAACGCTATTTCGATTAAGCCTAACATGGTCTATCGAAACACCAAAAGCTACCTTATATAAAGCACAGGAACACGTCTACATACAAGCACATAATCACAGAACACATAAGCACGTAGGGCACACAAGGCACATAGTAGCACGTAAACACGTAGGGCACATAAGCACATGAGGCAGTCAGAATACAGAAACCTATCATTCAAAGTTCGCGCGTTCGAGAATATCGATTGAGATTAGCGAGTACACATCGAGTAATATAGCATAAGCGAGTAACATAACATGCGATCATCCACAAGTAGCAACGATTTGTTAGTGATTTAAGATAGATGTGCAGTGCGAATTGTGTGTGTCGATCAAAGCGAGAAGCGAAAAGCGTGTAAGTCGAGACCACTAGTACCTCAACAGGCTAACAAATAAACATTTGAAACCACATAAAACACATAAAATCACGCATAAAGCGACAAATATCAGAGTCAGCAGTTGCGGGCTCATAATCGAAACACATAAAATCAGCGATTGCGAGTTTGAAATCGAAAATAGATTGTCTAAGGCTAGATAGACATCGACTACCCAAAGTGATTTGACTATTCTCAATGACTCTGGGTCTGCGTTTTGGCCTAGTGGGCTGTGCTCTATCACCGGTGCACGGTGAATGGCAAGCATCCTTTCGGTTATTACGCAACTTGAGTCATTGGAATCCATCGAGACTTTGGGGAGAGTTTTGTAAAACCAAGATAAAGAGCGGAACGAGTCATCAAGATTCGGGTTTCACCCCTAACTTAGCGACTTCATTCCTGTTTGTGCGATGAAATCACGAGATTTAGAGAAGAATCTGCGTTGAAATACGGGTTTCACTCCTGATTCAACGCAAACTCTCGTGTTTTGTAGTAAAAATGCGAGTCGAACAAGCGATTTAATTGAGAGTTTGCGGTTTTCACACCTAATCTCTATCTAATCACTCGTTCATTTTCGAAAACAGTGCAGTGCGACTGCCTTAGGAAAGGCAGTTGTGATAGTATAGTGTGAGTGCGAGTCGATCGAGAAATAGCAATAAGCTCGTACAGAGCCCCTAACGGGCTCGCACAAAGCGGTCTGTTGGTACTTAAACTATAGACTAGGTCATTTCTAAGACATCGACCTGGACTAGGTCGAGCCCTGCCTAATTCCCTATAGTTATGGCTCTAATACCAATCTGTCACACCCCAACCGATGGCGGAAACATCGGGGCGCGGCACTGAGCGAAACAGATTGTCCAAGAGAATTCCATAACAACTAATATTACTGAATATTTAACGTTAAGTCCCATACCAAAACATATTCAGTAAAATAGTTATTACAGACATATTATCCCAAAAACAAATAGACTGTTTCGACAACTCAAATTTAAAGTGTTCGTTTCTAGACTCCATCCTAGCTCAATTCCATCAAATAGCAAGCATAACATCCTAAGCACCTGTCACATACGTTAAAATAGAGGTCAATACACATAGTGTAAAGGTGAGCATATAAGTTTGATAATAGTAATAGAGTTCGAAATAGTTTACGCATAACCAGCATGTAACATGTACAAAGTGAAGGCAAGTAGGTTATCGACAGAGAAATATGTACATACATGACTGCGATTTGTAGAATGCGCAACACATATCCCCACTGGGACACGTGAAGTAAAGCCCTTAACAACCCTTGTCCACGACAGGTGCAAAGTCTAAACTATAGTACTATCGTTGCTAAGGTGTCAGGAAACAATTACTGTGTTAACATAACATACAAGCATTCATAGAATAACACGTAGCATGCAATAATGGTCAGCGTATAAATAGTGTTTGCGTTGTGTGTAGATTGTGATTTAGAATAAGTAACGTATGTAACACCTAAAAGTGCGTAAAGCAAAAAGGGTTCGAGTATACTCACAGATTGTGTTTAACAAGTAAACATTCTCTTGGATTGAAGAGAGCGCTGAGAGAGATTAGCCTGAACAGTTAACGATAGCATAACGATAAGCGGCGCGTAAAACGATGCAAAGTGTCAAGTGTCGGATGGCAATCCGATCGGATGGCAATCCGATCGGATGGCAATCCGATCGGATGGCAATCCGATCGGATGGCAATCCGATCGGATGGCAATCCGATCGGATGGCCAGTCGATCGGATGTCAATCCGTTTGGATGGTCATCCGATCGGATGGCCATTCGATTGGATTAACATCTCGTTTGGTAAGGATGTGTTTGTGTATGATGGCTTTGAAGTTTTTGTTGTAGCATTTTGAAAACGGAGAAGTATCTCTACCCTTTAGGTCGATCGATCGAACGGTCGTTCGATTGGGTAACGATCGGATTGGTAGGACACTTAGTGAGAACAAGTTCACAGCAGGATTGTCACTCGATCGGATTGTAATCCGATCGGGTGGTAATCCGTTGGTCACTGATAAGCATTGAACATGTTGAAAATTGTTAAGTGTTGAAGCCAAGTGCACTCCGATAGGATGGTTGTTCGATCGGATGGTTATTCGATCGGACGGCAATCCATCCCAAAGGCCTAATCATCTCAACACTTGTTTATTTTGAAAGTTTTGTAGTTTTTATCGAGACGGTGTGATAACGTGGTAAACAACAGAAACCCCATCAAGGCCCAAGTGACCCGATCGAACAGGAATCACCCTAGTCCGATAAGTCAACTGTTCAAGACGGTTGTTCATGTTTAACCCGAAATCGGTAGTCTCTTTGATAGAAATCAGATCCTGAACCGACACATCACTAGAAAGAGTAGAAGATCAGAACGAGTTCTGATTCTATCGGTTTTGAGTGCACTGAGTGTAAAAGAGTTGAAAGAAAGTTAGAAAACCATCTTTAAATCCTTTTAACCATGAATATGTGTAGATCTATGCGAAAACATTGTTTAGTCTTGTGGAAATCCTTCAGATCTAAGTTGTTCTTGGTGGAATGAGGCCAACACTTGAAGTTCATAAGAACTCCATGATGACATCACCCTAAAACACCTCAAATCCACTGATTTCACGGTTAAAAGTTGAGATTCAAAAGAGAGAATGATGAAGAAGTGTGTGTTGATCATAGAAGTACAAGATTTAGTTTGAAAACTTACAAGAATCGTGAGAAATCGAGAGAAATGAGTGCTTGAGTGCGGCTGGTCGGGTGGAGAGCTGTCACATCACAAATGATGTGACAGGGAGGTATTTATAGGGTTTCCTAAAGAGGAAAGTGCACTAGTGTCGGATGGGTCACCGATCGGGTGGCGGCTCGATCGGGTGACAACCCGATCGGATGGCAATCCGATCGGATGGCCACTCGATCGGTTAGCCACTCGATCCTGGTGTCCGGCGTGTTGAGTTTTGTCGTTTCGATTCATGTGTTGAGCGTTGCGATGCGTTTCGAGCGAGCAATGCAATAGAATTACCCATTAGTTACACAAATACCCTAACTACTATATCTAACATACAATCACTATAAATAACTTGCGTTTAGCGTTTGCGATTTAGTTGCGATGCGATAGAGTTGCGATTGCATTCCGATTAATCACCATAAACATAAAGTAAACATGCACAAGTAACACATAAGTAACACACACATAAAACAATATTCAGAACCTATAATTCAAGGCGCGAATGTGATTGCGATGCAATAAGCGATTAAGCGATAAACCATGCGATAAATAGCGATTAAACCTCGATTATTAACAAGTACTCCACATAATACAACTAATGTGATAAAATAAATAGATTAACTACAAGTCAAAGAAGTCAAAACAGGAGTTGAGCAAGGAGTGACAGATCGCACTTAGCAATCTTTTCTTCCTTTGACTTCAATCTTGACTTTGAATTCCGTAACACGGGGTGTTACAGAACACCCCAAGAAACATCTTGGATGGTTGGCCACCTTTATGCCCGTTGTGTGATTGACGAGGTATGACCCGATTTACCAACATTAAACCGTTCAACATCCACTCAAAACCATTTATTCCATAATCAAATTAAATAATAATAATAGAATCTCCAAAAAAATATAGAAGATTGAGTAAATCTCTTACTTTTTGGGAAATGGTCTTAACTCAAATACAATTCTCAAAGGGAAAACCTTTAACTATCCAACAGTATAAATACAATGGGGCGGTGGTTCTTTGGAAAAGACAAAACCTTTAAACACCTGGGTTTGGGAAGGAGAACTCTTGTCCCATAGACGTCAGGGATTAAAAGAAATTTGTCGTTAAAAAAAAACAAGGTATGTCAACAGAAAAGGTATTTAGTCTCCCTCTCTCACTTTCACATACACCTTTAATCTCCATAGCACCGGAGGGTATCCATAGCATATACTTATTCACATGTTGGAGAGTGGTCATAGCCCATAGGGATAACCCCATTCCTGTGACATGCCTAACATTGTTCCGTGTTGCAGTTTCTAGGTCCAGGTTGCTGTCGTCTGTCGTGGAAGATAACTAAGACCTAGATTCCCCCAAAGATCCCTACTCTCGGTACACGTTTCTTCATTGGTGTCATCTGTGGGACATAATAAGTCAAGAACTAAGACCTAGATTCCCCAAAGATCCCTACTCCCAGTACACGTTTCATCATTGGTGCCATCCGTGGAACAAAATAAGTCAAGAACCACCGTATCTACCATGACGAGAAATCAAACCACCGCACCTACGGCATACGTTTTCATTTCATTCGAAGATCATGGGACACCGCCTAACCCCACTTTTACAATAGCACCGGCGGCTCCAGTGTAACCAGAGCTTTGAGTTGTGACTTTGACGAAGAAGATGATATGGCCCAGGATTTGAAGCAAGGCAGTCTAAGGCAACATCAGAACCCCCTCACCAAGAGCCCTATCAGCAACAAGCACTCCATTTACACCGGCATCATGGCTCCAAGAGACCAACATACAACACAAGCCACAACACAGTCATTCATTGTTACACCGTCATATACGGCTACGACTCCATTTACCATTATGCAACAACAGTCACACTACATACCGAGATCTATCCCCATGATGCCACTATATAAGGCAGCACTAACGGCAATGCTGTCTGCACCGCCGCCACAAAACATTGTCATGCCAACTATGGCGCCATTGACTCTAATTACTCTTGGTAACCAACCCTTTATACCTCAGTATTACCCAAGAAATCATCATCTTCATGTTCCACTTCATCATTATCTCCCCTTATGTAATGCAGATAATAATTCATATTATACAAACACATATCATCTCCACAAACCGACTACGTCCGAGTGGAACTCTCAAATTGCTCATTATACATTGCCTTACATTGGTAGAGGGATTCAAATGTCTGAATAGTCGCCTATTTAGCAAAATCTTGTCTCTAGTATGAAAAGTTCTAGCATTGCATGATTTTAGTTCAAGCATAGCCATTGGAATTCCCATTTATACATTGCACTCAGACTATACGGTGTCGTGGATTGGAGGCCTCAACCACGCCAGAACGCCATCCCCTGTGCGGCGTGGACCATGGCGTGGGGGAGGGGGCGGCATCTTCTTCACCGGCGTGGAGGTTTTGGTGATGATGAAGTGGCGGTTGTTTATTGGATGGAGGATTTTGTTTTATTTTTTAAATATAAAATAATTAAAAAAATGTATGTCACGTGTCACACCACGCCACCCTTCCACGACCCATCCCACCCCGCTCTTTTTGGTACCACGCCACCTTTCTGACAGGTGCCGACATGGCTTCCACGTGGTGCTTCATGCCCTCTCATACCGTATGGTTTTAAAGAACTTAGATATTTATAAAAAAAGTTAAGCTTAAATCAACTTCATATTCGAGTTACTCAATAAATGCTAGAATTGTTTACAGCATGACATCAACATGTTAATCTCATAAAGAACTAAAATGGCGATTTATCCCACCTTAATCTCAAGCAAGTATTACAAAAGTTGACTAAAACCACCTAAATCGTTTTATTGAACAAAAATTGGCTCTTACTATTCTCGATTGGAAAACCAAAGTCTTCTACCACTAGACCACAAGTAAGGATTAAATTAAATGTCTTATGATTATGAATAGTAATGTATAATTGATGAGGTACAAGTACATAAAGCATCTTTGCAATGTTATTTTTATTTTAAAATTTTAGTTTTACCCTTATATTGTTATAAATAATATACAATCTTAATTTCTTTCATATTTTAATATTTTTTTATATATCAAAATTTATTTTTCTTTGATAGCTTGTCTTTGTTAATTGTAAATAGAAATCATCCTTCTTAATACTCACTCATGTGTAAGTTTTTTCCAAACATTCTATAAAATTTTTTATTGAAAATAAAGTTGTATTTAAAAGGGGAATTGGCCTTTAATAATCCCACCTAGACCTTATTGGCCATTAATAATCCCATCTCAGAATATTCCCCCCACCAGTCCCACCTTTCACATATTTTTCCTACAATGGTCCCCCATTAAATAAACTTAACGGAGTTAAGCTTTTTTTCAAATTACAAACAGATTTTTTAGGGCTTTTGATCAGAACGATGATACGAGTCCGTTGATGTAAAACTTACTTCGAAATGGTGCTCCAAGTGACTTGATTTTGGATAATTGGAAATTTAAACACCCGAATTAAAGCATCGTTTTCATCGTTTGGAGCACCGTTTCAAGGCAAGTTTTACATCAATGGACCGGTATCGTCGTTCTAATCAAAAGCCCTAAAAAATCTGTTTGTAATTTGGAAAAAAAGCTTAACTCCGTTAAGTTTTTTTAACGGGGGACCATTGTAGGAAAAATAGGTGAAAGGTGGGACTGGTGGGAGGAATATTCTGAGGTGGGATTATTAATGGCCAATAAGGTCTAGGTGGGATTATTGCACGCCAATTTCCCTATTTAAAATAAACTATTTAATGGTATTGTAAACTACAGCAACTACAACGATACATGAGTTAATTACGGGCTACATTAGACCGTGGGGTATTGTCACACCCCGACCACGTGTAAACATACAAAACGTGGCGGAAACGTCGGGGAGTGTTGTAACAGAATTATTGTTTCACAACCATGGCATACAAAGTTATATTTTATTTATTAAACAAGAGTGTTACATTGTCTTAAACAGGAAACATAGAGTTTATAACATAATTAAACAAGTCTAACTCCATTTTTAGTCTCTAAGGCACAGGTCCGCCCTAGTGTCACGGTCAACATCCTATGGAAAAGCTCCTGAAAACACATGTGAAAATAGGTACGTCAGCATAAAAATGCCTGTGAGATACATAGGTTTATGAAAATAAGGTTCATGACTTATGTTTAAGAAAATGTTTAGTCATGAACCCCGTACTTTGCTTTGTCTTGTAAATCATTTGAAAAACGATAAGATCAGATGATATGTATAAATAAATGTAAGGTTAAATGAATAACCAAGAAAAATGAGTTTGTATAAGATAAGTTGTTTTATAAATCAATGTCTTGTGAAGATAAGTTGTTTATGTAAAACGTAGTATGTTAAATATTGAAATGATTTAAGTAACGCTACGACATGTAATATCATACAAACACTTGTTTATAGGAAGTACCAGCGGCGTATCCACCATGTTTGTATCATATTACACACGCCTCGTTACTCAAATCACTTACTCCAACCAACCATCAATGTAAATTGTTTATGTATAAATGAATTGTCATGTGTTAATGTATAAACCATGTCGAAATGTCTATGTTCAATGTAAACCACTAAATGTGTATATCACTGTCAAAATGTTTATGTTCAATGTAGATCATGTAATGTGTAACCAGAAATGCCATGTATGGTAAGTGAAATGTATCAACTAAACCATATGTAAAATGCACAACAACAAGGTATTGAAGTAAAACACAGTTTAAATCAAAGTTATGTTTTGTGTAACAAATGCATGTTGTACTGATATAAAAATTTATGCGGTATTGTTATAATGCATACATCCAAGCCTTGAGACTGTGGCGATAAACCCTTAAACAAATTAAAGGTTTATCTAAGTTATGTATATCGAATTCGGTCATTCCTTCCAATCCAAACAAACCCAGGATTTCAGGAACGGGAGCTGTCAATTCCTATGGTACCACTACCTACTAACGAATGGCGTGATCAATGTTAATGAATGTATTGTTCCATGTTAAACAAACCAAATGTCATAACAAAATGTAAGCATGTGAAAACGATGCACTAAGTATGTAATCAAATGAACATACGTAGCGTGAAATGTAATGTAAAACGATGTACTAAGTAATGCACACAATGGGCACACATAGCATAAAATGTAATGTAAAACGATGTACTAAGTACGCACACAATGGGCATACATAGCATGAAATGTAATGAAATCATGTACTATAATGTACTAACGAACATAGCAGGTATATGATGTGAAAACAGGAAAGCATGAAAGTAACAAGTAGGCACATGTGTTCCACCCCAAAACAGTTTGGAAAAAAACAGTAAAAGAGGGGTCTATGTACTCACTTGAGATTGTTCAGTAGTCCTAAGATAACCACCAAGCAATGCTAGAGATCGCGGAATAAAACGGCACCTAATATAGGTAACTATGTTAATAACCCGGACCTAAATCGGAAGATCGGGTAGCATGAGGGTTTGTAAACCAAACGAGTATGGAGACTCGTGTAATATGGTTCAACAAAGCCTACATACTAATTGAAACCTAACACAATTGTTTACGACCCATTATAACCCGTTTAGGTAGCTTATGCTACTTTAACGCGTCGTTCGCGTGAAACGCGTTCGGACCGCCTAACTAGCCCTATGACAAGTGTTATATGCCTAAACATGTTACATAATCAGTTATGTGACAAAGGTTTAGGTTACATATGCTTAATTACCAATTATACATGAAAAGGGTATTCTGGTAATTTACCTAAGGCATATAAACTACCTATCATACAACTACTCAAACGATGTGACCATAGGGTATAACCTCGGAAGGTTATTCCCTACCTACTATGGTCACCTAATGTGTTTGGTCGGATCCTAATGATCGACTAAATGGGTCGGGTTCGAGGTATAAGCGATTTATTAGATCGCTTACCCTACGACCCTAGACAACGTGGTAATCAGTAGGCATAGTCCCAAGGGACTATAACCAACGTGATTACAAACACGTTGGGAAGTTCAAACGAACTTCGCATTGACCATAAACTGGTCAATGCAGAAAGTCAAACAAAGTTTGACTTTCAGACTCGAAAGACTCGAAAAGCAATAAAAGAACGAAAGAATACTTACGAAGGGTCCCCGAATGCTAATTTCGATTCAAAAATCTCAGGTATGAAACAATAGTTTCAACTTAGAGTTTCTCAAATCAAAATTCTAGTGATTTGAGCAATGGGGGGCATGGGGTATATATAGTTTTCGGTCCACCATTAAGATCGTTTCATGGAAACCGTGCTTTAATCCCATCCGTACAAGTGTTGGAACCTTATGGTGACTAAAAATGGTCCTTATCATCTGACTAGGCAATTGAGAATGTGTGGGTGTGGTTAAAACAGCTGCAATCTGCTGTTAAATGCAGTTAACCTGGTCAGAAGGTCAGACGCGGGCCGCGTGAGGATGTTCAGAAACTGAGGCGGGCCGCCTGGCCTGCACAGATCAGAAATAAGTTTGCAGAATGACAGTTTCAGTCCCTGCACGTGTTTAAGGCCATTTCCGACACTTCTAAGGCCCGTAAAGCCAAATTTAAGGCCCTAAAATAATTCCTAAACATTCTGGACTTGAAACATGCTCAAAAATATGTCGGATGTTGGTTCGTTTGGTCGTACGAACGCGATGTTCGCTTAATTACGACGGAATGCGCATAAGCGCGAAAAACGATCCAAATGACGCGACGAATGGATTTTTGGCAAGCCAAACACTAAAGCATAATATAGTCATGCTTACATAAATTTTTGGGTGTCCGGATGTATTCAGAACGTAAGTTATGCGCGAAAATGCAAACTTGTGCACTTTTTGACACTTTTAGTCCCTGAATGACCCAAAAGTTTATTTTAGCATACCGAACCCCTCAAAGCCTATTTCTAACCTATGTAAAGGATATTTATGGTATGTTTAACTTATGGTCATGTTCCGGAATGTCTGTTACAGTTCAAATTGGCATACTTTCGCAGTTTGTCAAGTTTAGTCCCTGTAAGCGAATTAACTTGTTTTTGCCATACCAAAGCCTTTAAAACTTATTTCTAAGTTATGTAAAGGTTATTTAAGGTATGTTAAGTATATGTTGATGTTCTGGAGTATTTGTCGCATTAAACTGGTTACGTTTACGCATCAGTTTGCGTATAATTCTCCAGAAAGCGATGTAGAGTTTGAAATTGAACAAAAGTTAAAACATGAAAAATGTAAAACACAACCAAACAAACATTGGGATCAAATAACATTGTTTTATTGATAACTGAACTGTTCACAATGATTACAAGCACAGATGTTACAGTCTCCCCTACTTGTGGAAATTTCGTCCCGAAATTTATTTAGAGGAAACTCGTGGAAAAAGATGCGGATATTTCGCCTTCATTTGATCTTCGCGTTCCCAAGTAAACTCGGGTCCACGTTTAGCTTCCCAGCGAACTTTGACCAAAGGAATGCGCTTGCGTTTAAGCCACTTGACTTCACGTTCCATGATTTCCACAGGTTTCTCAACAAATTTCAGTGTTTTGCCAACACGAATTTCGTCAAGCGGTATGTGGAGGTTCTCATCAGCTAAACACCTCTTGAGATTGGATACATGAAAAGTTGGATGAACATTTCCAAGTTCAGGAGGTAACTCAAGTCTGTAGGCTACCTTTCCGATTCTTTCAACGATCTTGAATGGTCCAACATATCTTGGTGCAAGTTTTCCTTTCTTTCCAAATCTGATCACACCTTTCCAAGGTGAGACATTAAGTAATACTCGATCACCGACTTGAAATTCCAAGGGTTTGCGTTTTGGGTCTGCGTAACTCTTCTGACGGCTCATAGCTGTCTGAAGGTTATCGCGAACTTTCTTGAACTTGTCAGTTGTCTCTAAAATGAGGGCAGGTCCAGTAAGTTGAGCCTCACCGATCTCATTCCAGCAGACTGGTGAACGACATTTTCGACCATAGAGAGCCTCGAAAGGAGCCATTTTGATGCTGGTGTGATAACTGTTGTTGTAGGAGAATTCAATCAACTTAAGATGTGAATCCCAACTACCACCAAAATCGATCACACAAGCTCTAAGCATATCCTCCAGAGTCTGGATTGTTCTTTCAGATTGACCATCCGTTTGCGGATGATAAGCTGTGCTCAGATTAAGTTGGGTCCCCATAGCAGATTGCATGGTTCTCCAAAAATGAGAAGTGAAACGAGCATCTCTGTCAGAAATGATGTTCAAAGGAACACCATGTCGAGCTACAATTTCATCCACATAGATTTTAGCAAGTCTGTCAGCAGGAAAATCCTCACGGATTGGCAAGAAATGTGCTGACTTAGTGAGATGATCAACGACTACCCAGATGGCATCATGACCTTTCTTGGTGCGTGGAAGTTTAGTAATGAGATCCATAGTAATGTTTTCCCATTTCCAAACTGGGATCTCTGGTTGCACCAATAAACCCGAAGGACGCTGATGTTCAGCCTTTACCTTAAGATAAGTAAGGCATTTTGATACATATAAGGCAATGTCTTTCTTCATACCAGGCCACCAATAGTGAATACGAAGATCCTTATACATCTTATCTGAGCCCGGATGAATAGAATAACGAGACTTATGGGCTTCATCCATAAGCAAGGTACGAAGATCATCCTGGCTTGGGACCCACAAACGGTCCATGAAGTAATACGATCCATTGTCCTTCAGTTCCAGAGCAGGTGTTATGTGATAAGGAAATTCCTTATCCATTAGACCTTGTGAAACACAAGATTGTTGAGCTTGAGAAATGCGGGCTTGAATATCAGATCGAGCTTGAATAACAGATTGAACACGTACACAATGAAGCTTAGTACGTTCCTTACGACTCAATGCATCAGCTACGACATTCGCCTTACCAGGATGGTAGCGAATTTCGCAGTCATAGTCGTTTAAAAGCTCAACCCAACGTCGTTGCCTCATGTTGAGTTCTTTCTGGTTGAAGATGTGCTGAAGACTTTTGTGGTCTGTGAAAACCACACATTTTGTACCGTACAAATAGTGTCTCCAGATCTTGAGAGCGAAGACAACTGCACCCAACTCAAGATCATGAGTGGTGTAGTTCTTCTCATGTATCTTCAACTGCCTCGATGCATAGGCTACGACTTTGTTCCTTTGCATCAGAACACAACCAAGACCCAATTTCGATGCATCACAATACACGACAAAATCATCATCACCCTCAGGCAATGATAGAACAGGCGCATCGCAAAGCTTCTGCTTCAAGTGTTGAAAAGCTTCCTCTTTTTTGAATCCCCAATCAAAGGGTTTGTTCTTCTGAGTTAGAGCAGTTAGAGGAACTGGAATCTTTGAGAAGTTTTCAATGAAGCGGCGGTAATAACCCGCTAGACCAAGAAAAGAACGAACTTCAGTAGGAGTAGAAGGTGTATCCCAATCCTTAATCGCACTGATCTTGGAGGGATCTACATGAATACCTCGTTCATTGATAACATGCCCCAAAAATTGAACTTCTTTAAGCCAAAATTCGCACTTGAAGAATTTGGCGAAAAGTTGCTCTTTCTTTAGGAGTTCTAGAGTAAGACGAAGATGTTGCTCGTGATCAGCTCGCGTCTTAGAGTATATCAAGATGTCATCAATAAAAACAATGACGAACTGATCCAAATAAGGTTTGCAGACCCTATTCATTAAGTCCATGAAAACAGCAGGAGCATTAGTCAAACCGAATGGCATGACTGTGAACTCGTAATGCCCATACCGAGTGCGGAACGCTGTCTTGGGAATATCTTCTTCATGCACACGAAGTTGATGATATCCGGAACGCAGATCAATCTTCGAAAAATAAGAAGCGCCCTGTAACTGATCAAAGAGGTCGTCTATGCGAGGTAGGGGATATCAATTCTTGATGGTAAGCTTGTTAAGCTCACGATAATCGATACACATCCTAAAGGATCCATCCTTCTTCTTGACAAAAAGAACGGGAGCACCCCAAGGTGAAAAGCTAGGACGTATAAAGCCTTTGTCAGAGAGCTCCTGAAGCTGTTTAGACAACTCTTGCATCTCAAACGGTGCAAGACGATATGGAGCTCTGGCAATGGGATTTGCACCAGGTACGAGATCAATGCGGAACTCGACTTGGCGTGCTGGAGGTAGACCAGGTAAGTCTTCAGGGAATACTTCAGAATAATCCCGAACGACAAGAATATCTGAAATAGAATTACCCTTGCCTTTATCTTCTGTAACATGTGCTAAGAAAGCCACATAGTTCTTCCGCAGATATTTCCGAGCTTTAAAACAAGACATGAGTTTGAGATCACCGGCAGGTTTCTCACCTTGAACCTGTAGGATCTCGCCTGTCGAAAGCGGCACACGAACAATCTTCTCAGAACAAACTATCTATGCGTGATGCTTGGATAACCAATCCATTCCCACAATAACATCGAAGCTTCCAAGTTGCATAGGCGCGAGATCAATAGGAAAAAGATGGTCGTTAAGGTTCAACTGGCAGTTGCAAAGAACAGAATCAAGAACAATGGGTTCACCATTAGCAACTTCTACTGTCAAAGGTTTTCCTAGTTTCGTTCTAGACACGCGAAGCATTTGCTCAAAAGACAATGACACGAAACTCTTATCGGCACCAGAATCGAAAAGAACAGATGCAGGCTTATTATTAATAAAGAACGTACCGTTCACCACATTATCGTCCGCTTGCACCTCTTGGGCATTCATGTTAAAGGCTCGGCCTCGAGCCGGAGCCTGATTCTGGTTCTGATTCTGGTTGGCTAGCCTTGGGCATCGGTTTCTGTAGTGGGTCAGATCCCCACAGTTATAACAAGCACCTGGTGGGTATTGTGGTCGTGCAGCTTGACCCTGTTGCTGAGCAGGAGGATGAGCAACTTGTTGAGCCGGGTTCTGAACTGCCCGGTTCTGAGCAAACCGACAAACATCAGCAAGATGACCTGACTTCCCACAGCTAGTACAGAAACGGCACTGATGTTGCGGCTGATGGTGACTGTTGCATCTGTTGCACAAAGGTGCATTCCCTGAATAGGGTTTCTTCGCTGGAGGCTGTGCGGGTTGGTTGGGAGCTGCCTGGTTAGCTTGGGCAGTGACAGCATAGTTTTGGGAAGCCTTACGCTTCCTTGACCCTCTCGAAGAACCCGAATTCTTCCCATTCTTGTTTTGACCTTTCTTGCTATCTTCCTTGTCAGCCGACTGCTTCTTGCCCTTGTCACCCTTCCTGTGCAACTTATTCTTCCGAATCTGCGACTCAGTCAATGTCGCTGATAACTCGATCGCCTGACGGAGTGTGGCAGGGTTACTACCAGTAAGGATGTCTTGTACCGAGTCAGGTAGGCCGTCGATGTATCTTTCGATAGCCTTGTCGAGTGGGGTAACCATAGTCAGGCAAAGCAGACTCAACTCCTCAAACCTATCAGTATACGCCCGATGCTCACCACTATCTTGCTTCAATACATCAAACTCTTTCTCCAACGCTCGCTGTTCATGGCGAGGACAGAATTCCCTCATCATAAGGGCTTTAAGTTCAGCCCATGTCTGTGCGAGAGCAATTTCTGCACCTCGGTCTCTCATAACCCCATTCCACCATGTGAGAGCCCTCTTCTGAAACACGCTCGAAGATAACTCGACCTTGCGATTATCCGGGCACTGCACGTGGCGAAAAGTATTCTCAATGCTCTCGAACCACTGAAGAAGCCCAGTTGCTCCTTCAGAACCACTAAACTTGAGTGGTTTAGCCTGGTTAAAATCCTTGTATTTGCATGGAACGTTGTTGTTGTTGTTGGCTTGGTTCCATTGAGCAAAGAGATTTGGGAATTGAGCAGCCATCTGCTGCGCAATGATTTCTGCCAGTTCGGCAGTCGCTATCTGATTTTCGCGTCGAGGAGGCATTCTAAAAGAGGAAAACATGAAAGGAAACGAGTGAGATGATTGGATGAAGAGAATGAGATGAAACAAAGTTAACAAAAGCAAAGATGGTGGTCATTTGTCCGCATTACCAAGCAAACAAACGACACACAGTGACTAATCAAAGTAAATGGGTGAAAAATAATGTATTGCGAAGACATGCTCGCCTATAAGTGAACACTCATCCCAGGAATTCCCAGGTAAGCACAACTGGTCTCGCGTCTGATGAGATATATACGAAGTGCTTGCCTAGACAGAAAACCCAGAATACAGGCATTCACCCTTCCAGTTTGCACGTGTTCACATTATTTAAAACCCAAAACCTTGAAGAGATTTTGAAAATTCAAAGGGGTTCAAAACCATATAACAGAGGGTTCAAAACCTTACAATAGAGGGTTCAAAACCTTGTAATAAATCATTCAAAAACAGATGATTGTTTTTCAAAAATCGTTTCGGAAAATTTGGTTCTTGTTTTGATAATCACCTAAGGATAGGTGATGTACATGTTTTAAGATCTAAACACAAGATAACTTGTGTTAGGGTCCTAGAAAGGTTATAGTCTAGGTCAAAGCATTACTAATAACCTAATTCCCGATAACCATTGGCTCTGATACCAACTCTTATGTCACACCCCGACCACGTGTAAACATACAAAACGTGGCGGAAACGTCGGGGAGTGTTGTAACAGAATTATTGTTTCACAACCATGGCATACAAAGTTATATTTTATTTATTAAACAAGAGTGTTACATTGTCTTAAACAGGAAACATAGAGTTTATAACATAATTAAACAAGTCTAACTCCATTTTTAGTCTCTAAGGCACAGGTCCGCCCTAGTGTCACGATCAACATCCTATGGAAAAGCTCCTGAAAACACATGTGAAAATAGGTACGTCAGCATAAAAATGCCTGTGAGATACATAGGTTTATGAAAATAAGGTTCATGACTTATGTTTAAGAAAATGTTTAGTCATGAACCCCGTACTTTGCTTTGTCTTGTAAATCATTTGAAAAACGATAAGATCAGATGATATGTATAAATAAATGTAAGGTTAAATGAATAACCAAGAAAAATGAGTTTGTATAAGATAAGTTGTTTTATAAATCAATGTCTTGTGAAGATAAGTTGTTTATGTAAAACGTAGTATGTTAAATATTGAAATGATTTAAGTAACGCTACGACATGTAATATCATACAAACACTTGTTTATAGGAAGTACCAGCGGCGTATCCACCATGTTTGTATCATATTACACACGCCTCGTTACTCAAATCACTTACTCCAACCAACCATCAATGTAAATTGTTTATGTATAAATGAATTGTCATGTGTTAATGTATAAACCATGTCGAAATGTCTATGTTCAATGTAAACCACTAAATGTGTATATCACTGTCAAAATGTTTATGTTCAATGTAGATCATGTAATGTGTAACCAGAAATGCCATGTATGGTAAGTGAAATGTATCAACTAAACCATATGTAAAATGCACAACAACAAGGTATTGAAGTAAAACACAGTTTAAATCAAAGTTATGTTTTGTGTAACAAATGCATGTTGTACTGATATAAACATTTATGCGGTATTGTTATAATGCATACATCCAAGCCTTGAGACTGTGGCGATAAACCCTTAAACAAATTAAAGGTTTATCTAAGTTATGTATATCGAATTCGGTCATTCCTTCCAATCCAAACAAACCCAGGATTTCAGGAACGGGAGTTGTCAATTCCTGTGGTACCACTACCTACTAACGAATGGCGTGATCAATGTTAATGAATGTATTGTTCCATGTTAAACAAACCAAATGTCATAACAAAATGTAAGCATGTGAAAACGATGCACTAAGTATGTAATCAAATGAACATACGTAGCGTGAAATGTAATGTAAAACGATGTACTAAGTAATGCACACAATGGGCACACATAGCATAAAATGTAATGTAAAACGATGTACTAAGTACGCACACAATGGGCATACATAGCATGAAATGTAATGAAATCATGTACTATAATGTACTAACGAACATAGCAGGTATATGATGTGAAAACAGGAAAGCATGAAAGTAACAAGTAGGCACATGTGTTCCACCCCAAAACAGTTTGGAAAAAAACAGTAAAAGAGGGGTCTATGTACTCACTTGAGATTGTTCAGTAGTCCTAAGATAACCACCAAGCAATGCTAGAGATCGCGGAATAAAACGGCACCTAATATAGGTAACTATGTTAATAACCCGGACCTAAATCGGAAGATCGGGTAGCATGAGGGTTTGTAAACCAAACGAGTATGGAGACTCGTGTAATATGGTTCAACAAAGCCTACATACTAATTGAAACCTAACACAATTGTTTACGACCCATTATAACCCGTTTAGGTAGCTTATGCTACTTTAACGCGTCGTTCGCGTGAAACGCGTTCGGACCGCCTAACTAGCCCTATGACAAGTGTTATATGCCTAAACATGTTACATAATCAGTTATGTGACAAAGGTTTAGGTTACATATGCTTAATTACCAATTATACATGAAAAGGGTATTCTGGTAATTTACCTAAGGCATATAAACTACCTATCATACAACTACTCAAACGATGTGACCATAGGGTATAACCTCGGAAGGTTATTCCCTACCTACTATGGTCACCTAATGTGTTTGGTCGGATCCTAATGATCGACTAAATGGGTCGGGTTCGAGGTATAAGCGATTTATTAGATCGCTTACCCTACGACCCTAGACAACGTGGTAATCAGTAGGCATAGTCCCAAGGGACTATAACCAACGTGATTACAAACACGTTGGGAAGTTCAAACGAACTTCGCATTGACCATAAACTGGTCAATGCAGAAAGTCAAACAAAGTTTGACTTTCAGACTCGAAAGACTCGAAAAGCAATAAAAGAACGAAAGAATACTTACGAAGGGTCCCCGAATGCTAATTTCGATTCAAAAATCTCAGGTATGAAACAATAGTTTCAACTTAGAGTTTCTCAAATCAAAATTCTAGTGATTTGAGCAATGGGGGGCATGGGGTATATATAGTTTTCGGTCCACCATTAAGATCGTTTCATGGAAACCGTGCTTTAATCCCATCCGTACAAGTGTTGGAACCTTATGGTGACTAAAAATGGTCCTTATCATCTGACTAGGCAATTGAGAATGTGTGGGTGTGGTTAAAACAGCTGCAATCTGCTGTTAAATGCAGTTAACCTGGTCAGAAGGTCAGACGCGGGCCGCGTGAGGATGTTCAGAAACTGAGGCGGGCCGCCTGGCCTGCACAGATCAGAAATAAGTTTGCAGAATGACAGTTTCAGTCCCTGCACGTGTTTAAGGCCATTTCCGACACTTCTAAGGCCCGTAAAGCCAAATTTAAGGCCCTAAAATAATTCCTAAACATTCTGGACTTGAAACATGCTCAAAAATATGTCGGATGTTGGTTCGTTTGGTCGTACGAACGCGATGTTCGCTTAATTACGACGGAATGCGCATAAGCGCGAAAAACGATCCAAATGACGCGACGAATGGATTTTTGGCAAGCCAAACACTAAAGCATAATATAGTCATGCTTACATAAATTTTTGGGTGTCCGGATGTATTCAGAACGTAAGTTATGCGCGAAAATGCAAACTTGTGCACTTTTTGACACTTTTAGTCCCTGAATGACCCAAAAGTTTATTTTAGCATACCGAACCCCTCAAAGCCTATTTCTAACCTATGTAAAGGATATTTATGGTATGTTTAACTTATGGTCATGTTCCGGAATGTCTGTTACAGTTCAAATTGGCATACTTTCGCAGTTTGTCAAGTTTAGTCCCTGTAAGCGAATTAACTTGTTTTTGCCATACCAAAGCCTTTAAAACTTATTTCTAAGTTATGTAAAGGTTATTTAAGGTATGTTAAGTATATGTTGATGTTCCGGAGTATTTTTCGCATTAAACTGGTTACGTTTACGCATCAGTTTGCGTATAATTCTCCAGAAAGCGATGTAGAGTTTGAAATTGAACAAAAGTTAAAACATGAAAAATGTAAAACACAACCAAACAAACATTGGGATCAAATAACATTGTTTTATTGATAACTGAACTGTTCACAATGATTACAAGCACAGATGTTACAGTCTCCCCTACTTGTGGAAATTTCGTCCCGAAATTTATTTAGAGGAAACTCGTGGAAAAAGATGCGGATATTTCGCCTTCATTTGATCTTCGCGTTCCCAAGTAAACTCGGGTCCACGTTTAGCTTCCCAGCGAACTTTGACCAAAGGAATGCGCTTGCGTTTAAGCCACTTGACTTCACGTTCCATGATTTCCACAGGTTTCTCAACAAATTTCAGTGTTTTGCCAACACGAATTTCGTCAAGCGGTATGTGGAGGTTCTCATCAGCTAAACACCTCTTGAGATTGGATACATGAAAAGTTGGATGAACATTTCCAAGTTCAGGAGGTAACTCAAGTCTGTAGGCTACCTTTCCGATTCTTTCAACGATCTTGAATGGTCCAACATATCTTGGTGCAAGTTTTCCTTTCTTTCCAAATCTGATCACACCTTTCCAAGGTGAGACATTAAGTAATACTCGATCACCGACTTGAAATTCCAAGGGTTTGCGTTTTGGGTCTGCGTAACTCTTCTGACGGCTCATAGCTGTCTGAAGGTTATCGCGAACTTTCTTGAACTTGTCAGTTGTCTCTAAAATGAGGGCAGGTCCAGTAAGTTGAGCCTCACCGATCTCATTCCAGCAGACTGGTGAACGACATTTTCGACCATAGAGAGCCTCGAAAGGAGCCATTTTGATGCTGGTGTGATAACTGTTGTTGTAGGAGAATTCAATCAACTTAAGATGTGAATCCCAACTACCACCAAAATCGATCACACAAGCTCTAAGCATATCCTCCAGAGTCTGGATTGTTCTTTCAGATTGACCATCCGTTTGCGGATGATAAGCTGTGCTCAGATTAAGTTGGGTCCCCATAGCAGATTGCATGGTTCTCCAAAAATGAGAAGTGAAACGAGCATCTCTGTCAGAAATGATGTTCAAAGGAACACCATGTCGAGCTACAATTTCATCCACATAGATTTTAGCAAGTCTGTCAGCAGGAAAATCCTCACGGATTGGCAAGAAATGTGCTGACTTAGTGAGATGATCAACGACTACCCAGATGGCATCATGACCTTTCTTGGTGCGTGGAAGTTTAGTAATGAGATCCATAGTAATGTTTTCCCATTTCCAAACTGGGATCTCTGGTTGCACCAATAAACCCGAAGGACGCTGATGTTCAGCCTTTACCTTAAGATAAGTAAGGCATTTTGATACATATAAGGCAATGTCTTTCTTCATACCAGGCCACCAATAGTGAATACGAAGATCCTTATACATCTTATCTGAGCCCGGATGAATAGAATAACGAGACTTATGGGCTTCATCCATAAGCAAGGTACGAAGATCATCCTGGCTTGGGACCCACAAACGGTCCATGAAGTAATACGATCCATTGTCCTTCAGTTCCAGAGCAGGTGTTATGTGATAAGGAAATTCCTTATCCATTAGACCTTGTGAAACACAAGATTGTTGAGCTTGAGAAATGCGGGCTTGAATATCAGATCGAGCTTGAATAACAGATTGAACACGTACACAATGAAGCTTAGTACGTTCCTTACGACTCAATGCATCAGCTACGACATTCGCCTTACCAGGATGGTAGCGAATTTCGCAGTCATAGTCGTTTAAAAGCTCAACCCAACGTCGTTGCCTCATGTTGAGTTCTTTCTGGTTGAAGATGTGCTGAAGACTTTTGTGGTCTGTGAAAACCACACATTTTGTACCGTACAAATAGTGTCTCCAGATCTTGAGAGCGAAGACAACTGCACCCAACTCAAGATCATGAGTGGTGTAGTTCTTCTCATGTATCTTCAACTGCCTCGATGCATAGGCTACGACTTTGTTCCTTTGCATCAGAACACAACCAAGACCCAATTTCGATGCATCACAATACACGACAAAATCATCATCACCCTCAGGCAATGATAGAACAGGCGCATCGCAAAGCTTCTGCTTCAAGTGTTGAAAAGCTTCCTCTTTTTTGAATCCCCAATCAAAGGGTTTGTTCTTCTGAGTTAGAGCAGTTAGAGGAACTGGAATCTTTGAGAAGTTTTCAATGAAGCGGCGGTAATAACCCGCTAGACCAAGAAAATAACGAACTTCAGTAGGAGTAGAAGGTGTATCCCAATCCTTAATCGCACTGATCTTGGAGGGATCTACATGAATACCTCGTTCATTGATAACATGCCCAAAAAATTGAACTTCTTTAAGCCAAAATTCGCACTTGAAGAATTTGGCGAAAAGTTGCTCTTTCTTTAGGAGTTCTAGAGTAAGACGAAGATGTTGCTCGTGATCAGCTCGCGTCTTAGAGTATATCAAGATGTCATCAATAAAAACAATGACGAACTGATCCAAATAAGGTTTGCAGACCCTATTCATTAAGTCCATGAAAACAGCAGGAGCATTAGTCAAACCGAATGGCATGACTGTGAACTCGTAATGCCCATACCGAGTGCGGAACGCTGTCTTGGGAATATCTTCTTCATGCACACGAAGTTGATGATATCCGGAACGCAGATCAATCTTCGAAAAATAAGAAGCGCCCTGTAACTGATCAAAGAGGTCGTCTATGCGAGGTAGGGGATATCAATTCTTGATGGTAAGCTTGTTAAGCTCACGATAATCGATACACATCCTAAAGGATCCATCCTTCTTCTTGACAAAAAGAACGGGAGCACCCCAAGGTGAAAAGCTAGGACGTATAAAGCCTTTGTCAGAGAGCTCCTGAAGCTGTTTAGACAACTCTTGCATCTCAAACGGTGCAAGACGATATGGAGCTCTGGCAATGGGATTTGCACCAGGTACGAGATCAATGCGGAACTCGACTTGGCGTGCTGGAGGTAGACCAGGTAAGTCTTCAGGGAATACTTCAGAATAATCCCGAACGACAAGAATATCTGAAATAGAATTACCCTTGCCTTTATCTTCTGTAACATGTGCTAAGAAAGCCACATAGTTCTTCCGCAGATATTTCCGAGCTTTAAAACAAGACATGAGTTTGAGATCACCGGCAGGTTTCTCACCTTGAACCTGTAGGATCTCGCCTGTCGAAAGCGGCACACGAACAATCTTCTCAGAACAAACTATCTCTGCGTGATGCTTGGATAACCAATCCATTCCCACAATAACATCGAAGCTTCCAAGTTGCATAGGCGCGAGATCAATAGGAAAAAGATGGTCGTTAAGGTTCAACTGGCAGTTGCAAAGAACAGAATCAAGAACAATGGGTTCACCATTAGCAACTTCTACTGTCAAAGGTTTTCCTAGTTTCGTTCTAGACACGCGAAGCATTTGCTCAAAAGACAATGACACGAAACTCTTATCGGCACCAGAATCGAAAAGAACAGATGCAGGCTTATTATTAATAAAGAACGTACCGTTCACCACATTATCGTCCGCTTGCACCTCTTGGGCATTCATGTTAAAGGCTCGGCCTCGAGCCGGAGCCTGATTCTGGTTCTGATTCTGGTTGGCTAGCCTTGGGCATCGGTTTCTGTAGTGGGTCAGATCCCCACAGTTATAACAAGCACCTGGTGGGTATTGTGGTCGTGCAGCTTGACCCTGTTGCTGAGCAGGAGGATGAGCAACTTGTTGAGCCGGGTTCTGAACTGCCCGGTTCTGAGCAAACCGACAAACATCAGCAAGATGACCTGACTTCCCACAGCTAGTACAGAAACGGCACTGATGTTGCGGCTGATGGTGACTATTGCATCTGTTGCACAAAGGTGCATTCCCTGAATAGGGTTTCTTCGCTGGAGGCTGTGCGGGTTGGTTGGGAGCTGCCTGGTTAGCTTGGGCAGTGACAGCATAGTTTTGGGAAGCCTTACGCTTCCTTGACCCTCTCGAAGAACCCGAATTCTTCCCATTCTTGTTTTGACCTTTCTTGCTATCTTCCTTGTCAGCCGACTGCTTCTTGCCCTTGTCACCCTTCCTGTGCAACTTATTCTTCCGAATCTGCGACTCAGTCAATGTCGCTGATAACTCGATCGCCTGACGGAGTGTGGCAGGGTTACTACCAGTAAGGATGTCTTGTACCGAGTCAGGTAGGCCGTCGATGTATCTTTCGATAGCCTTGTCGAGTGGGGTAACCATAGTCAGGCAAAGCAGACTCAACTCCTCAAACCTATCAGTATACGCCCGATGCTCACCACTATCTTGCTTCAATACATCAAACTCTTTCTCCAACGCTCGCTGTTCATGGCGAGGACAGAATTCCCTCATCATAAGGGCTTTAAGTTCAGCCCATGTCTGTGCGAGAGCAATTTCTGCACCTCGGTCTCTCATAACCCCATTCCACCATGTGAGAGCCCTCTTCTGAAACACGCTCGAAGATAACTCGACCTTGCGATTATCCGGGCACTGCACGTGGCGAAAAGTATTCTCAATGCTCTCGAACCACTGAAGAAGCCCAGTTGCTCCTTCAGAACCACTAAACTTGAGTGGTTTAGCCTGGTTAAAATCCTTGTATTTGCATGGAACGTTGTTGTTGTTGTTGGCTTGGTTCCATTGAGCAAAGAGATTTGGGAATTGAGCAGCCATCTGCTGCGCAATGATTTCTGCCAGTTCGGCAGTCGCTATCTGATTTTCGCGTCGAGGAGGCATTCTAAAAGAGGAAAACATGAAAGGAAACGAGTGAGATGATTGGATGAAGAGAATGAGATGAAACAAAGTTAACAAAAGCAAAGATGGTGGTCATTTGTCCGCATTACCAAGCAAACAAACGACACACAGTGACTAATCAAAGTAAATGGGTGAAAAATAATGTATTGCGAAGACATGCTCGCCTATAAGTGAACACTCATCCCAGGAATTCCCAGGTAAGCACAACTGGTCTCGCGTCTGATGAGATATATACGAAGTGCTTGCCTAGACAGAAAACCCAGAATACAGGCATTCACCCTTCCAGTTTGCACGTGTTCACATTATTTAAAACCCAAAACCTTGAAGAGATTTTGAAAATTCAAAGGGGTTCAAAACCATATAACAGAGGGTTCAAAACCTTACAATAGAGGGTTCAAAACCTTGTAATAAATCATTCAAAAACAGATGATTGTTTTTCAAAAATCGTTTCGGAAAATTTGGTTCTTGTTTTGATAATCACCTAAGGATAGGTGATGTACATGTTTTAAGATCTAAACACAAGATAACTTGTGTTAGGGTCCTAGAAAGGTTATAGTCTAGGTCAAAGCATTACTAATAACCTAATTCCCGATAACCATTGGCTCTGATACCAACTCTTATGTCACACCCCGACCACGTGTAAACATACAAAACGTGGCGGAAACGTCGGGGAGTGTTGTAACAGAATTATTGTTTCACAACCATGGCATACAAAGTTATATTTTATTTATTAAACAAGAGTGTTACATTGTCTTAAACAGGAAATATAGAGTTTATAACATAATTAAACAAGTCTAACTCCATTTTTAGTCTCTAAGGCACAGGTCCGCCCTAGTGTCACGATCAACATCCTATGGAAAAGCTCCTGAAAACACATGTGAAAATAGGTACGTCAGCATAAAAATGCCTGTGAGATACATAGGTTTATGAAAATAAGGTTCATGACTTATGTTTAAGAAAATGTTTAGTCATGAACCCCGTACTTTGCTTTGTCTTGTAAATCATTTGAAAAACGATAAGATCAGATGATATGTATAAATAAATGTAAGGTTAAATGAATAACCAAGAAAAATGAGTTTGTATAAGATAAGTTGTTTTATAAATCAATGTCTTGTGAAGATAAGTTGTTTATGTAAAACGTAGTATGTTAAATATTGAAATGATTTAAGTAACGCTACGACATGTAATATCATACAAACACTTGTTTATAGGAAGTACCAGCGGCGTATCCACCATGTTTGTATCATATTACACACGCCTCGTTACTCAAATCACTTACTCCAACCAACCATCAATGTAAATTGTTTATGTATAAATGAATTGTCATGTGTTAATGTATAAACCATGTCGAAATGTCTATGTTCAATGTAAACCACTAAATGTGTATATCACTGTCAAAATGTTTATGTTCAATGTAGATCATGTAATGTGTAACCAGAAATGCCATGTATGGTAAGTGAAATGTATCAACTAAACCATATGTAAAATGCACAACAACAAGGTATTGAAGTAAAACACAGTTTAAATCAAAGTTATGTTTTGTGTAACAAATGCATGTTGTACTGATATAAACATTTATGCGGTATTGTTATAATGCATACATCCAAGCCTTGAGACTGTGGCGATAAACCCTTAAACAAATTAAAGGTTTATCTAAGTTATGTATATCGAATTCGGTCATTCCTTCCAATCCAAACAAACCCAGGATTTCAGGAACGGGAGTTGTCAATTCCTATGGTACCACTACCTACTAACGAATGGCGTGATCAATGTTAATGAATGTATTGTTCCATGTTAAACAAACCAAATGTCATAACAAAATGTAAGCATGTGAAAACGATGCACTAAGTATGTAATCAAATGAACATACGTAGCGTGAAATGTAATGTAAAACGATGTACTAAGTAATGCACACAATGGGCACACATAGCATAAAATGTAATGTAAAACGATGTACTAAGTACGCACACAATGGGCATACATAGCATGAAATGTAATGAAATCATGTACTATAATGTACTAACGAACATAGCAGGTATATGATGTGAAAACAGGAAAGCATGAAAGTAACAAGTAGGCACATGTGTTCCACCCCAAAACAGTTTGGAAAAAAACAGTAAAAGAGGGGTCTATGTACTCACTTGAGATTGTTCAGTAGTCCTAAGATAACCACCAAGAAATGCTAGAGATCACGGAATCAAACGACACCTAATATAGGTAACTATGTTAATAACCCGGACCTAAATCGGAAGATCGGGTAGCATGAGGGTTTGTAAACCAAATGAGTATGGAGACTCGTGTAATATGGTTCAACAAAGCCTACATACTAATTGAAACCTAACACAATTGTTTACGACCCATTACGACCCGTTTAGGTAGCTTATGCTACTTTAACGCGTCGTTCGCGTGAAACGCGTTCGGACCGCCTAACTAGCCCTATGACAAGTGTTATATGCCTAAACATGTTACATAATCAGTTATGTGACAAAGGTTTAGGTTACATATGCTTAATTACCAATTATACATGAAAAGGGTATTCTGGTAATTTACCTAAGGCATATAAACTACCTATCATACAACTACTCAAACGATGTGACCATAGGGTATAACCTCGGAAGGTTATTCCCTACCTACTATGGTCACCTAATGTGTTTGGTCGGATCCTAATGATCGACCAAATGGGTCGGGTTCGAGGTATAAGCGATTTATTAGATCGCTTACCCTACGACCCTAGACAACGTGGTAATCAGTAGGCATAGTCCCAAGGGACTATAACCAACGTGATTACAATCACGTTGCGAAGTTCAAACGAACTTCGCATTGACCATAAACTGGTCAATGCAGCAGACTCGAAAGACTCGAAAAGCAATAAAAGAACGAAAGAATACTTACGAAGGGTCCCCGGATGCTAATTTCGATTCAAAAATCTCAGGTATGAAACAATAGTTTCAACTTAGAGTTTCTCAAATCAAAATTCTAGTGATTTGAGCAATGGGGGGCATGGGGTATATATAGTTTTCGGTCCACCGTTAAGATCGTTTCATGGAAACCGTGCTTTAATCCCATCCGTACAAGTGTTGGAACCTTATGGTGACTAAAAATGGTCCTTATCATCTGACTAGGCAATTGAGAATGTGTGGGTGTGGTTAAAACAGCTGCAATCTGCTGTTAAATGCAGTTAACCTGGTCAGAAGGTCAGACGCGGGCCGCGTGAGGATGTTCAGAAACTGAGGCGGGCCGCCTGGCCTGCACAGATCAGAAATAAGTTTGCAGAATGACAGTTTCAGTCCCTGCACGTGTTTAAGGCCATTTCCGACACTTCTAAGGCCCATAAAGCCAAATTTAAGGCCCTAAAATAATTCCTAAACATTCTGGACTTGAAACATGCTCAAAAATATGTCGGATGTTGGTTCGTTTGGTCGTACGAACGCGATGTTCGCTTAATTACGACGGAATGCGCATAAGCGCGAAAAACGATCCAAATGACGCGACGAATGGATTTTTGGCAAGCCAAACACTAAAGCATAATATAGTCATGCTTACATAAATTTTTGGGTGTCCGGATGTATTCAGAACGTAAGTTATGCGCGAAAATGCAAACTTGTGCACTTTTTGACACTTTTAGTCCCTGAATGACCCAAAAGTTTATTTTAGCATACCGAACCCCTCAAAGCCTATTTCTAACCTATGTAAAGGATATTTATGGTATGTTTAACTTATGGTCATGTTCCGGAATGTCTGTTACAGTTCAAATTGGCATACTTTCGCAGTTTGTCAAGTTTAGTCCCTGTAAGCGAATTAACTTGTTTTTGCCATACCAAAGCCTTTAAAACTTATTTCTAAGTTATGTAAAGGTTATTTAAGGTATGTTAAGTATATGTTGATGTTCCGGAGTATTTTTCGCATTAAACTGGTTACGTTTACGCATCAGTTTGCGTATAATTCTCCAGAAAGCGATGTAGAGTTTGAAATTGAACAAAAGTTAAAACATGAAAAATGTAAAACACAACCAAACAAACATTGGGATCAAATAACATTGTTTTATTGATAACTGAACTGTTCACAATGATTACAAACACAGATGTTACAGGTATGGTGGGCGTGGTTTATGGGGTATGGTGGGGTTTGGTGCGTCCACGTGGATTATGGGGCACCCAATACCGAAACCCAATTTCATAGGGGTATGGTGGGCGTGACTGGGGTGGCGTGGCCAAGCCACATCATTATATTTATATATAGATAGGAGAAGGATCCGTTAGGAACCACTCTTTATTGCGGATAACCGCGAGAACCAGTGTGAACACAAACAGTAATACCTAAAAAATCTAAAAAACACCAAAAAAAAATTTTACCTTTTTTTTAAATCGCTATATTTTGTTTACAATAAAAAAATAAAAAAAATTCAAAAAAAAAATCGAGTCATAGTTATCCATGCACATGTGCATTTGTATCATTTCTTTGACAAATTCCGTAATTTATTACAAATATTAGACAATTGCACTTTCATTTACACTACCACGTGTAATACACTACTTTTTACGTTAACAATATTAGAAATGCACATGTGCATCTATATGTATCAACATGAAATAAGGTGTGTTGGTACACTGCTTTCTCTTTCATCTATCATTCTATCCATAATACACAAACATGCACATGTGCATTTTTGTCATTTCTTTGACAAATTCCGTAATTCATTACAACTATTAAACAATTGCACTTTCATTTACACTACCATGTGTAATACAATACTTTTTACATTACCAATATTAGAAATGCACATGTGCATCTATATGTATCAACATGAAATAAGGTCTTTTGATACACTACTTTGAATACACTTTCCCTTTCATCTATCATACCATCCATAATACACTACCATTACCTCCTACCATCCATAATACAATACCATTACCTCCTACCATCCATAATACAATATCATTACCTCCTACCATCCATAATACAATACCATTACCAATATTTTCACTTTATTACATGTATGTAAACACCATTTATACCATCCAACAACATATTACATCATAAATTGACAACTATAACCAAACCATCAACCACTAGATATAACTAACCAAAAAACATGTATATGGGCCTACTTCTCCGTTCAAAATCACAAACTTTTTGTACCAAAACACGTTATATCATGGTTATACATAATGATGCACGTGTGCATTTTTGAATATTGGTAATGTAAAAAGTAGTGTATTATGAATGATATTGTAAATTAAAGTGCAATTGTCTATTCCTGATAACGTATTACCGAATTTGTCGAAGTAATGATACATATGCACATGTGCATGGATAACTGTTACTCGAATTTTTTTTTGTGGTAACGAAATATAGCGATTTTTTTAAGAAAAATATTAAAAAAAAAAATTTGAGTGTTTTTTTGATTTCTTTTAGATTTTATTTTGTGTTCACATTGGTTTTTGCGGTTCTCGCAACAAGGGTGGTTCTCGCATGAACCTTACCCTATGTATATATATATATATATATAGGACAAAGATCCGTTAGGAACCACCCCTTATTGCGAGAACCGCGAGAACCAATGTGAACACAACCAAAAATGCCTAAAAATAGCTAAAAAACACACAAATTTTTTTTAAATATTTTTTATGTTAAAATCGCTACTTTTAGTAGCCAAATTTTTTTTTTTATTTTTTTATTTATTTATTTTTTTTTGCTACTAAAAGTAGCGATTTTAACATAAAAAATATTAAAAAAAATTAGATTTTTTTTAGGTTTTTTTGGGGTTTAGTTTTTAGCATTTTAGCTTGGGGGAGGGGGTTTAGGTTTTTTTTTTTGGGGGGGGGGGGGTGGGGTTAGGTTTTTTTTAGGTTTTTTGGGGGTTTTAGTTTTTAGCATTTAGCTTGGGGGGTGGGGGTTAGGTTTTTTTAGCTATTTTAGGTTGTGTTCACATTGGTTCTCGCGGTTCTAGCAATAAAGGTGGTTCTCGCATGAACCTTACCCTATATATCTATAATCTATATATCTATATACACTATATAAAGCATTTCCTATGTCTAAAATTGTAATTTCCTTTACGATTTGTAAGACGTCAGCTGAACCGTCATGGCTTATTGCCCTAATTTTCATCCACTGCTCCCAAATTTGCCCTCTACTTCAATGATTCTTCGATTTTTCCTTTAGTTTCTCGGAATAATACAACCCTTTTATAAATGCGATCAACAATCTATGCAATTCAATCGTTTCCGCTTCAATGGCCCATCCGTTTCTACCAATCCACCGTGTTAAGAACTCGTCATTGAAATCAAACACTAAGGGGTTTGGCATTTTGTTTGTTTATATTTTTTGGATTCAGATGATTTTAGTTCTATGGATTTATGTGATCAATTTGGGTGTTCCATAATGGGGTTGGTCATTTGAAGCAGCAAGAGCAAACCCTAATTTCACCCCCAATTTTGCTTTTATATGTAAGGCTTTTTATATACAGACTCAAAGCTTATGAAGTTGATTCTGATAATATCAGCCATCAGGTAAATGGTTTTTTTTTTAATCTTTGAGTTGTTGTTACTAGTGTTTGATTGTTATGGTTGGTTCTTTGTGAATAGCATAAAAGTTTCATTACATTGCTGGATAACTTGGATCATGCATACCATTTTCACTGAAGTTGGGATTGAATGGGTGTGCTTATTGCAATGCTTCTACAGAACAGATACCAACGCCAGAGGCTTTATACCCGTATCGCACTGGGAAAGGTGTTTTTTATGTAAAAAAATACCGACTTGAGAAAAAATTGACCATAATATCATAAAATTGACTCTTATTTTGATTGTAGGCTAGAAGAATGGATGTTGTGTGGGGAGAAACTGCTGGAGTAGAAGGTCAAATATTGTTTTGCTGATTAAGTATAGTTTTGTTCTTGCAAGCGTTATATGCGAATATGATTGAATTCAGATGTGATTGTTATTGTTAGCTTCTGATGATCTATATTGTCTTTGTTAGGCGTTGATTTTGTGGTCGAAACATTCTACTATGTGTGTAGAGATTTACATACACAAAGCCTATGGATTACACTTTTGTGTAGTTTCTGATGAGTTATGGTATGATTCTGCACCAATCGGTCAAATGCATCCAAGTGCTCTCCGTTATTACTTTTGTTTCTGTACAATTTCGATGAATTGCTTGTTTGAATGTGTAAATTATTGATAGGCGATCGGATTAGATTTTCTAATTCAGTGTAATTTTGTTTGCGCAAGCGTCAAATGGTTCTGCTTTTTGTGTGTAATTACTTACCTTGAATAAAATGTATGGTAGATATGTTCTGAAAGTTTTCTTGATATGAAAAACATGCATCATATCTGATACTAGGCAATTGAAAACAATAAATCCATATTGTCTGCAAATAATATACTTTTGTTTCGAATCTGATTAACTTACTGATGAATCTGTTATTCGTTGCAGAGATGTCAACAACGGTTATGAACGATACAATTATGATGCGTGATTCGCAGATAAATAAAACAGTTAACTCAACCGAATTAGTGTTAGCAAAGTGTGATTGTAGCGAATTGACGAATGAGTGTACGCCAGAGTACATAAAAGATATTCGGGCAAGGTATAACGGTAACAGGATGTGCGGATTGTGTGAAGAGGTGGTTAAGGACGAAATGGTAAGGAGCGAAAGGCTAATCAACACAGAAGAAGCTATGATGCGTCATATGAACTTTTGCCGAAAATCAACGTCGTCGGATCCACCGTTGAGTTTTGCGATTGATTTAATCGAAGCAATGAGACAGTTTATCCGACGAGGTTTGGATTCGCCTAGAGCGTTAAGGTCTATGCCGAATAGTCCGTTAAGTATAATCAAGATGGCGACAACGAAACAGTGTGAAAGTATAATCAAGATGACGAAAGTAAAACTTGCGCCTTCAACTTTAGCTTTACGAAAGGGAGAAACGGCTGAAAATACCAAGGGGATTAGAACAAGGTGTCGATATAGCGTTACACTGTTTGTAAATTGTATGAGAAAAGCTAAATTATAAAGTATTCAGATATGGTATTTTTACTTTAAATGTGATGTACGTTCGTCTTTCTAATTTTTTGTTTTTTAAATAAACCAGTTCGGGCATGTTCATAAGTGCATTTGAGGACAAAACGGGGATCTTGGATCAAATTGAGAAGAAAATAGAACGGGCTACAATGATCCCAAGAAGTCACGGAGAGGTATTCTTTCATTACCATCTCAATAACTTGCAAGTTGAGTTTAGTTTAATCTTCAAGGAGGTAGCATAGCGGTAACCACTGGTTTCCGCCTGAGCCCCATCACAAGTTATGCTTTACCTGGTCCCATTGGGTGGGTGTTGGTGGGGCTCATGAAGTTTTTTGTTTAGAAGCACCAGTGGCCCTTGCGTGTATAACATCCAAAATTGACGGTTCCTTTGCTATTTTTAAAACTTATTGGGCCTATAATGTAGGGTGTTCAAAAAGCTCGCGGCTTGAGACCCGTTTGAAAAAAGCTGGCTCGAAAAAAGCTATTTTTGTTTTCTAGCCGAATCGAGCCAGCCCGTTTTGTAATCGAGCCGAGCTCGAGCGAAGGGGCTTGGCTCATGGCTCACTTGATGACTTATATGTACATGTATATGTGTGTGTCTATTTTAGAAATGTGTGTTAATTTTTTAATGTTATAAATATTTGTAAAAAAATTAATAAAAAATTAACAAGCTGGCTTGATTGGGATCACACTGGCTCTAAGATTTTACGAGCCGAGCTCGAGCTCGACTTTTCCTGTAATTGACTTGGCTTTGGTTCAGTATTTGTAACCAACATATTTCTAAGTCTTGTACCTTCCTGCTTATTTAAGCAAATAATTTTTGGAACCCTTTGTTCACTCAGGTACTACTGTTTAGGAAAAGTCTTTTTCATAGTGAATCAAAATAGAATGCTATATTGATTTGCCTTTGGTTCAGTATTTGTAACCAAAATCTTTGTTCACTCGGGTACTATTGATTATCATGTCTGCTTGAGTGACGTGAGAGTGTATTTTAATGTTTAAAATGGCTTTTTATGTTGCTTCCATTTTTGGCTTGCCTCACCTAAATTTGTTTGTTGTAATTGATCATATGATTTGCTGTGCGTCAGTTAAAGATCATAGGCTTACAATTGTCGTTGTGTTATTTTTATTATTTAACGACAAAAAGTATGCTCGAGTCTCTAAGGCTATGAAATCATTTTGGGTTTCTATGTGTTAAATGTGCTTTTTAATGACAAGGTTAGAAAATTGTTTCTGAATTCTGATTATTTGATCCTGATTCTTTAGTCGAACAGCACATGAAAGGTAGGATAAGATGATTGAGATGGCAGCAAAAGCACTCGCCACATTTGGAGGTATGATACTGTGTAATTTTTCAAAATGATGTTTATTGAGCATACTCTTTTGCTTAATAATGTTCAATGATATTTTGTTACTAACATGGTCTCCCCTTTGCGAATGTATATGCCTCTGTGACATTGACTTATAGGACCTCAAGGCATGGTCAACCATTCATATGAAGATATATTTAAGCAGATGACATTTATTTTATATAAATAAAACTTTTGAAATTACCAGTGTGTTTTTTGATAAGTTAATGTAATCAAATACCGAAAGAGTTGTGGCGTTTTTAGTGTTTGGTGCTACTTTTTGTTCCATTTAGAACTCATGGCTGCAGTTCATTATTCCTCATGGTAATTGCAAATTTCTTTAAGTGATGCATAACCTAACTTGAAAGGAAACGATTGATAAACTAACTAAAAACGAGTACAACACTATAATTTGGCGAACTCCGCTGCAACGCGCGGGTTCCCCACTAGTATTATATAAAGGAGAAGTGATGTACAAGATGGTAATTTTACCACGAGTATCAATTCTAAAGCAACATGTACAAGGTGCTTAAAGCCATTTGAGGGGGTAACTCTAAAGTTTTAAGACGCTATATGGTTAAATTTGGGATTTCACCTGTAATTCTAAATGAAGCGTCTCGCCTTTATATTAGCTTCATACCAGTACAAATACCTCATCCCCCGAAATCTCTACAAATCCACCACCCCTACGCCACCATAACCGCTGCTATGGGAGACGATTCTGGCATGGAAGTTGTTCAGATTCTCGAGTTTTGCTACTCATGTTTCACGATGAGTAAGTTTTGCTAATACTTTCATTTACTCGATTAGGGTTTTTTTTTGTTTCTATGTTAGTTAGTGTTGATTCTCTTACAGAAGACCCTTAATCATGTTTCATTGAAGTCGGAGTTCTTCAATGTCTTCATAGGCCTGCAACCGGAATCCCCTTATCTCAGGTGCAAACTTTTCCCTAATATGCTATGCTGATCTGTATTGGAAAGTGAAATACCTTTGTGGGGTTGTTTGGATGTGGATTTGACCTGGAGTTGGAATAATCAGTTTTGATTGTTTTTGGTCAAGTGATTCGAATCTGAATCAAGTCGGCCGGGTTGAGATTTAAACGGGTATTCGATCGGGTTTAAAACTTGGAATTAACTGTTTAACCTTTATTTGTTCCTTTTTTTTACAAATCAAGGATTTTGAAAAAAAAACAAAAAATTGGTTCAAACCGCGAGAACCGAATGGTTAACCACCAAACAGGTAAAACCGGTTGGTCCGGCCGACCTACCCAAACAGCCAGTTTGGTTTGTGGCTTCTGGAAATCGTAGTAAGCGGTTTGGCCTATAATTTTCATCAAAGTTGATCGAACCGGACCATGAAGACCATAGTGTCTAGTAATAAGATCTGGAAAGACAAAAGAAAGAAGTTGATGCAAGAAAACTGAAAATCTATTGGGAAAAAAAAAACTATATATACACATCCCTTTATTTGTATTTTAAAGTTAAAAAGCTTTTTCACTCTTTTCATTATTTGTTGACACTAGAGGTTGCAAAGTGGGTAGTTTGGGTAACGGGTCAACAACTTTGAGCCAAGTCAATCTGGCTGGCAAATTTTTTGGCTCATTTTGATTTTTGTTATAACAGTTGATGAATCAACTGAATCAGCCACAGATGATGAGTATGGGGTAGCAGCAGTTACCACAAGTGATGAATCAACCACAGCAGATCATGAATAATATGAATAGTTTGAGTAGTCTGAATAGCCAGAACTCGCAAATGTTTGTGAGTCAGATGGTGAATCCTTTGCTGATGGCAGCGAACCAGCCGCACCGTGGCGGAGGCTACGGTGTAGCCAGAACTCGCAAATGTTTGTGAGTCAGATGATGAATCCTTCGCTGATGGCAGCGAACCAGCCGCACCATGGCGGAGGCTACGGTATGTGGCCTCCGCCACAAGTCTACCTGGTCAAGTTTCAGAACAATTTGAAAGTTCTCAGTGCACCGGCGGCGGCTCCTCGTAGAATGACAAGACGCGACATCTAATGAGAGATGACTGTTGAAGAATGTATAGTTGGTAGCAGTTAGTTGGTATTTTAAGGGTGTTTTGAGGTAAGTTAATTGTATTACCCATCATTGTTTAATCGATCTTGCAGCCTCCAAATCTTCTTATTTTGTTTACTTTTCGATCCTACAAGCTGAATTTCTAATTTTACAAAATTACTGTATAACCCATCCCCAGTTTTTTCAAGAATAAACAAATAGAAACAGTTAATCATCACCATCAATACGTCATCCTTGCTGCAGCCAAACTCGGTGGGATCAACGCAAACGCGACATACCCTACCGACTTCATCACCATCAACCTTCAGATACAGACCAATGTCATCGACTCTGCTTATCGTTACGGTGTCAAAAAGCTCGTGTTTTTGGGTTCTTTTTGCATCTACCCTAAACACACGTTGCAACGCATATCGGAATCTGCTCTGTTAACAGGCCCGTTAGAGCCCACCAACGAGTGGTACGCCATCGCCAAAATCGCTGGCATTAAGATGTGTCAAGCGTATAGGATTCAGTACAAGTGGGAAGGTTGGTCTAAATATTAGCTTCCTGAATAGTCTATTCCTTTCCTCTCATTTTAATTAAATTAACTTAAAAACTTATTTTTTTTTATTTTTAATTTGTTACAGGTTGTTGAAGTTGTTAGCGGAGACTGCATTATCGTTCTGATGATTCTCTTCCATTTGGCAGTCCAGCAGCTGAGAGACATGTAGGTGACTACCATGATGAAATGCCATAATCTTGAAATTTGTTATCGGTGTTGCGGTTTAGATAGACCTGATTTTCCATATCTATTTCAGGGTCATCTCCTTTAAAATTTTTAAGTCCCAAAGCTAGGAGCTTCAGTTAAAGGGTGCTGACAACACTATGGGATCATGCGATTTAAAGGACTCCGTAGAGGAAGCAAAGGTTTTCTTCCTTATCTTTTCTTTTTATGTGGTCTACACAAAAATCTTATTCAACCTTTAATTTAATGTAGATACTAGCATCTGATCGCCTTTCGGAGATTTGTCATGGGTCAGTTTGGTTAGGATCAAAACCAAACATATATTCGATTGTTTGTTTTAGAATTTAATAAGGCATACCTTTGGTTATACTGATTATTGGGAAAGACGATTCTGTTAGTTTAGGATGATTTGGTAAGTTTAGGATGGTTAACCGTAGGTGCTTGGTATCTGTCAGTTTTCATAAAAAGTAAAATTTGGTTTTAGTGACCATTTGGTTCAGTTTTTTTGTTATAAATACACATATAACCATAACCTAACATAGATCTCGATTATAAAATAAGTCCTAACGGAACGTTCAGTTATTTCGGATCAATTGTGGTTTGGTTATTCGATTACATTGCTGACCGTCACTATTAATTTTACATTTTTGCGTTTTCTACATAGTCACACCATTACAAGTTTTTTATCCCACCGCAACGCGCAGGCATTCCCACTAGGAATAAATCTTACAAGGTCAAAGTATAATCGAATAGGAATGATCAAATGTGTTATTGTTTAATTTATATATGAGAAGTTTATAATTATAATAATGCATTTTGTGAATATATAAGCAGTATTATTACAATAATAACCTGAATCTTATGATAAAATGATCTACACAACTATATGTAAATCACCGATTTGAACAGTTCCCTTTTTAACATTTTTTTGTAATTCATTTGACCCATTTGAGATAATACACTACTCGAATCGACTCAACTTGATTCATTAGTAAATGTGTCAAAATCGCCAACTCTAATGCTTATGTGTTGGTTATTTACGGATTAGCTGTTGGTACAACTACTAGATATGATTAGGCAGTATATTTCAGCTTAGTGTGGCTGACTACAGTTTTGTAGTGTTAGCATTTAGCTTGACCAATGAAACTTGTTTCTAGAGTATATCACTTACATATTTATCCATTTATCCTAAAGGTTTGGGAAACGTCCCCGCGCCATCCCCTTCGCGTTTCCGTCCCCGAGCCGTCCCCAGGATGGGTACTCGATGCAATATGCCGTCCTCGTGCTTCATATCTACTAGATGTATTCTACTAAAAATTATGGATCTTGCTATTTGCATGTATTATGATATGGGAGTTAGTTGGCTATTGGTGATTAACAGTTGTGTTGTTTGGTGTTAACAACACATGTTGCATGTTTCCAGCAGTTCATAGTTGATTACTTGTTAATATGTCCATTGATGATAACTAGGGAATTTAATTGAGCAACAAACCTATTAACTGCTGGTATTGGTATTATATCATGGCCCACGTCATAAGTAACTTAGTGCATCATTATTTTTGTTGTTTCGATTACTTTAGCTAAACTGTTAAACTTGACGTTTAGTAGGTCTAACGTGAAGCAACGCGTGTAACATCAAAGTGTACAAAGACAAGCAATACAGAAAAGAGAAAAAAAGGGTTTAGATCTGTTTTATAAATGGGCCAGTTCATAACTGGTTTAGAATATTGCTATGATTTTCAATAGTTTATGGTTTTTTTTTTTTTTTTTTTGGCAATCTTTTAATATGTTGAGCCTTTTACTTTCAAACATTAGTATTAGTTTTTTTTTTTTTTACAATATTATCTGGCCGGTAAAAGCTTATGCTCAATATCACTTTTCTTTATGTTCACCCTAAACTGATTGGGGTAATAGCTGTACTACTTGCTTTATTAGTTACTCATCCCCTTCACATGTTTTTATATCTTCTTATTATTTTGTTCTTTGGTAATATTGGTATGTCTTACCCATATATACTTTGGTAATTTGGATTGTGTTATATGTCAAACAAATCAAATAAGAAATTAGCCTTACTAAACTGTTTTACTTGAAAATTTAGATGATATATATATAATAATAGTTAAAAAAAGCATTATCCTCGTGTAGATGATATATGTAATAATAGTTAAAAAAATGTATTATCCTCAAGAAAAATCACAAACCACCTCAAAAGGTGTTTGTGGTGTATATATGATACCGATGCAAATGAGCCAAGCTAAGACGAACTCAACTAGCTTACTTTTAGGCTCGTGCTCGTTAAAGCTCGGCTCCTCTCAAGCTTTTTTTAAGCCCAACTCAAGTAGCTTAGCTCGTTTGGACCTCTATTTACGAAACATTACCACTACTTGTTAATGCAAAAATAATAAAACACGCGAAATTCGCTTGTCATTTACTAATGTTACCAAATTGTTAATTACTACTTTTAAGTGATTAATAACCTAACATAAAATAAAACAACTGATAAACTAACGGAAAAGAATTACGAAGCCGCAATTTATTCACTCCGCCACAACGCGCAATAAAAAATTGATAAACTAACGGAAAACGATTATAACGCCGCAACTTGTCCGCTCCGCCGCAACGCGCGGGTTCCTCACTAGTATCTATACTATATAATAAAAGAAACCAATTTTGGGACACTTGTCATTATTCTAGAGCATCCTTAATTGTAGATAATTATTATTTAATTTGAATTATTAAATATCAATTAAATTAATATAAATCTTATCAACTCTTAATTATTGGCATAAATTTAACTTCAAATCGTAAAATCTTATCTAAACTAAAAAACATTATTTCACTTAATAGTAGATAAACATGCATATTATTTATTGTTAATGTAATCAAACAAAAAATTTAAAATAGTATTAACCTAATTTAAAAAATAATAAAAAAATTCCATTTTGATTTAGAAATATTTTGTTAACAATAGATAAACACGTCTAATACACAAGGTTTTTAAAGATATAACATTTTTTTATTATTTGCTATATAAAATTAGATTTATTCAACCCGTACAATACACGAGATTTTTTTAAAACATAACTTTTCTTTATTATTTAGTATAAAATTACATTTCTTCAACCCGTGAACACGCAAGGTTTTTTTTTTAATATAACTTTTTTTTATTGTTTAGTATATAAATTTATATTTATTCAACCCGCACAACAAACAAGGTTCTTAAAGATATAATTTTAAAGATTTTTTTAACAATAGATAAACCCGTGTAATACACAGAGTTTTAAAGATATAACATTTTTTATTATTGGCTATATAAAGTTAGATTTATTCAACCCGTACAATACACAGAGTTTTTTAAAATACATTTTTTATTATTTAGTATATAAAATTATATTTCTTCCACCCTTGAATACACTGGGTTTTTTTTAAATATAACCTTTTTATTGTGTGGTATATAAAATTACATTTATTCAACCCGCATAATAAACAAGGTTCTTAAAGATATAATTTTTTATTATTTAATATATAAAATTATATTTACTCAACACGTGTAATAAATGAGGTTTTTAAAAATATAATGTTCTTTTATTTAGTATATAAAATTATATTTATTCAACCCGTGTAATACACGGGGTTCTAACCTAGTATATATATATAAGGTAAGGTTATTGTAAAAAAGATCAAAAGATCTAAATTAATGTAAATATTTTACAATTTGATCCATATTGATCTCAACCATTAGATCAAAAGATCTAATGGCTGAGATTCTTTCTTACCCTTCTCATACTTTAGACCTTTTTTACAGGATCCTCTACCTCTCTCTCTCTCTCTCTCTCTCTCTCTCTCTCTCTCTATATATATATATATATATATATATATATATATATATATATATAGGTAAAGAGTACGGTACAAATTACCTTATCGTACATCATATACGCGAACATAATAGCCATACACGTGTCCTGATTGGTTTTTTATATATAAGGTTAAATGAGACAATCAATTCAAGCATCTGAGGGTAAATTCGTCTCTTCATTCAATCAGCGAGCGAGAAGTTCGTTACACTAATATCCCGGTATTTATCATTCGAATCATTTTCAAATTTTTCATAATTCTCAATTTGCAGTTATCGTTCTTCTGTGTTAGGGTTTTATTCAGTTGTTTTTTTTTTTCGATGGATCCACAGAGCAGCACTGGACATGTTGAAGAAAGTCGACCTATCGGTGATCATGCTCAGTTATCTGCATATCAGAGAGTTTCTATTGAGGATGTTTTAAATCCGCCATCTGCAAATTCAAATCCAATTGCAAGTTCAAGTGCTCTAAACGATTGTTTTAATGGTAATTATGTTAATTCAGATCTCTAAAATGTTCGTATACCTGTTTTTTGTTTAATCGCTCCTCTGATTTTACGTTGTTGTAACTGTTTTTGAAGTTTGAATGTTGAGTATATTTTTGACATGAAAGCAACATGTACAAATTCGCATGTTATTAGTCTTTCAATTCGCATTTGATGTTTTTTTCCTTAAGTATTTCGCATGCTATGGTATATTAAATCGCATAGATAAATCAGATTAATCAAAATCATCAATTTCGCATGTTTTGTTCATAGATTTCGCATGTTTTTTATTTTTCTGATTTGATTCATTTAGATGAAAGGGTTTACACTCCGGAGGTTCAAGCATCAGCTACACCTGTGGTTGGAATGCAATTTATCTCTATTGAACAAGCATATGCGTTTTACCAATCATATGCTAAGTTAGCTGGTTTTTCTATTCGGAAAGGTGGTGAAGTACACAGTGGTGGTATAATCAAAACTAAGTATTTTGTTTGTTCTAAAGAGGGACATAAGCCACTGTGTATTGACGATCGTTCGAAGTCAAAAAAACAATTCAAAACAAGGAACAGGGGGACTATTAGACCTGGATGCAAAGCTCAACTTATGATTTGCACTGTGGATGGTAGATTATATACAGTAAAGAGATTTGTTGATGGTCATACTCATAAGTTCGTTTGTCAAGATGATATTCACATGCTGCCAGCTTACAGACAATTGTCAGATGTCCAGGAGGAGTTGGTTTGGGAACTAGGCACTTTAAACCTTGGTCCTGTCAAAGCTTTCCATATAATGAGGAAACGTTATGGTGGTTTCGAGAACGTTGGTGCCACGGTTGATGATTGCAAAAATTTTAGGAAGAGAATTAACAGCTATATAGGAGAATATGATGCTGACATGGTGATTAATAGGATGACTGACAAAAAACAGTATTTAGCTGATTATTCGTTTGAATATTCTGTTGATGATGGCAAACGTTTAACTGGTTTGTTCTGGGCTGATGGTTTATGCAAGCTTAACTATATGGAATTTGGCGATGTCATATCCTTTGATGCAACTTTCAAGACAAACAGGTTAGTGTTTGGAGACAAACATGTTTTTTTTTTTACTATTTTCGCATGTTATATGTCTTCATGAACTGTTATATCGCATGTGTAAAATTGGTGTTGACTATATCGCATGTTATACTTTTGTTTTCGCATGTGTTTTTTGTAATTCGCATATTTTCAACGTATTTTCGCATGTGTTGTGCAGGTACAAGATGGTGTTTGTCCCGTTCACTGGCATTGACAACCACTGTCGAAATGTAACATTTGGAGCTGGGTTGTTGGCATCGGAGAGCATTGAATCATATAAATGGCTTCTGAATTCATTTTTAATGTCATTTGGTTCGCAGCCAAAGGCTGTAGTGATTGGTCAAGACCCTGCTATGAAACAGGCTATTGAGGAGGTTTTCCCTGTCAGCAGACACAGATTGTGCATGTGGCACATAATGAAAAAAGTGGCAGATAAGGTATAGTAAGCTATATTGTCTTCTGTTAGTGTTATTTTTTTGTATATTATATTTTTTTGCTATAGGTTGATATAAAAAGCATTTATTGTCATAGGTTGGACACGAGTTGTGCAATAACGATGAGTTTAAAAGGAGGATGTGCGACATTGTATGGACTGATTCGATTGAGCCCGAAGAATTCGAGAGACAGTGGAAGTTGGTGATGATTGAGTTTGGTCTCACAGAAAACAAATGGATCGATGATATGTTTGTGACGAGATCCATGTGGATTCCGGCTTTTTACCGACACTAGCCAATGTCGGGACTTATGAGAACAACATCAAGATCAGAGAGTGAGAACCATTTTTTCTGCCAGGTGTCTAATTCACAACTCACTCTCGTAGAGTTTATGAATCATTTCGACGGTGCAATGGATGTCCAACGTTTTAATCATAGAAAGAACGATCATATTTCAAGATATACTGAGCCTGCTGATTTGACCGGAACTTCTTTGGAAGAAGATACTGCTAAGAGATTTACCAGGTCTATATTCTTTGATCAGCAAATAGAGATTTGTGGTACAATTTCTGAATGTCTGCCGATGGACACCAAAGTAGAGGGTCCACAGATCAGGATAATGTTGAAGGACTTTAAAGCCCATGGAAATGGTTTATTGGAGGTATTATATCATATTTATTTTACACATGCGATTTGTTGATAACATATATGCGAATTTCTTTTTTATCAGAATTATCATAGTGCAATATGCGATTTTGTTTTTTATCATGCGATTTTCAAAATTATTCATTTGCATGATTTTTTAGGCATGCGGAATTGTTATGCTATACATGCGATTTTAATTGTAACTATATATATATATATATATATATATTGTTTTTCCTAGGTGTGGTTCTAGAATCTTGAAGATGATGTAACTACACAGTGTAGCTGTTTGCGTTTTGAGCAGTATGGGCTGCTATGCAAACACATTTATTTTCTTTTCAAGATGTTTGGTGTTAAAGAAATACCAAACAAATATGTTATGAAGAGATGGACGAAGGATGTTGTTCCGAATGAGTTAAATGAGAAGTACAATCTAAATGTGGGTGGCAAGGATGTGCAACACAAGGCTAAACGGATTGCTCGTGAAATCATCCACACAGGGGAGTATTTGGTTAGTAATTTGATTTCCGACCTTGATCAACTTGTTTTAGTCAGGGTTCAAATGATGCAGCTTAAAGAGAGAGTTGATCAGAGTCGAATAACCAAGCAACTTGATCCAAAATTTGACCAATTTTCAAAGTTGATTGGTTATCAACAACCAGTAACTAATGCTCCTCCTATTGTTCGTGTGCCGGCTGGTATAAGAAACAAAGGTCGCGGCTCGCATAAAAGAATTAAATCTAAGAAAGAACAAATGATCAGCCGCAAGGGGAAAAGGTCAAGGACATGTAGCGTATGTAATGAAAAAGGTCATGACATTCGGACTTGCGAGGAGCTGAAAGCCAAACTACAAGGTAAACAGCAAAAAAAAGAAGAAGGGCATCCAGATCGAAAATGTTGCTAGAGACAAAGACAATGAGGTGGAAGATGATGAAGAGGAAGATGAGTTTGAAGATTACAGTAGTGATGATGGATCTGAAGAAGAAGATCAGTGGGAGGAGGTTTCGGAAGATGATGAGGATGAGTAGTTTTTTTCTAAATGGACATGTGAATTTATACGAAACACTTGCGATTTTTTTTATTCATCTGTTTATATCAGTTTTCATGCGATTATAGTTTTTAAACATGCGATTTTATAATCAGCAGTTTTATATAAATTTTTACATGCGATTTCACTTTTATTACATGCGATTTGTTAGTTATCTTGTTTTTTGTTGTGTGACAATGATGGCTATATCATTCATGCGATTTAATATTAACAGATAACATAATATATTCAAAAACATGTATCCAAAATATAATAATAGTTATTGTCTAACATAGCCATTACCAAAAAATGATTAAAAAGAGTTTTTTAGTTACTTGGAGTAAATATTTTGTCACGTTCAGAAGAGCTGAACTCCATCTTCTCCTTCACAGTTTTCAGAGCATCTGTCAGGAAAGAGAAGGCCAAGTCATCAGCTCGAGATTGCTCTTTTATGTGATCCAAAGCTCTGTCTCTGAAGGTTGATGGTGGTTCTTGAAGTAGCTTTTCCCATACTGCTTGATTTTTCTTGATTTGTTCAAGAATTTTGCCCTGCACATCAAGAATCAGATGAGAAGAGGTGACATCAGTGCTTAATTCTGTCAACGTTCTAGTTGACAATAGCTCTTTGATTGCAATGTTTTTGATTTTTTCTATATCTTCAGATGCCATTTTTGTTGGTCTGTGTTTTTGTGTGTGAATTTCTTTGTCTTCTATGTCTTAATATGGAAGGTAGTTATATCTAGGTTTTTTATATTAATATAGTGAAATTATTATATAGGTAGGGTGGTAAGTTCTATAGTATTTATTGTAAAATTGATCATTACATGTCAAATTACAGTCACATCGGTCATAAATTAAGTTTTTTTTATATATAATACTACTATTTTTAGTTTTTAAGATTCGTATTTTGTTTTTTTTAGTTATTTATTTATTTATTTTTTGCATTTTTAGGAGAAAGCAATTTTTAATTGTTTTGCCCTGTTTTTATTCGAAATCGCATTTGAATGGATACAAATTCGCACACTATATAAAATCTCAAAGAATACTTAACATTTTACTGAAATCGCAATGCTTTATCATGAATTCGCACACTATATGAAATTTGAAGGAATACTTAACATTTTACCGAAATCGCATGTACATTGTTATGAATTCGCACACTATATAAATTTGAAAGAATTTTTTTCAATTGAAATCGCATTTGCATTGTCCATGAATTCGCACATGATATCACAACCTGCATCATCTTCTTGATTAATTGTTATAATTTCGATTTATAAATTCATCAGAAGTTCACAAACGTGTCCATCGATTTGTGGTATTTGAGAATTTCTAAATTCATCAGAATTTCATTTTTATCGATCGATTTTTGATTAATTGTAATAATTTCAATTTCGGTTTTGATTTTAGAATCTTACGTTATGATTTTGAGGTTTTTGTTTGCTGATTATCAATGGTTTTGATCTCCCATTTGACGATTTTAACCTTGGCGGTTTCTTTTTATTAATTTTAATTTGATAAATCTAATAGTAAAACACGCTGTTTAAATGAGATGATCTGACGGTTGTGGATGAAGCGTACATAATGTACGATTAGGTTATTTGTATGATAACCGGCCTATATATATATATATATATATATATACACACACATATATGATAAGGATCATGTGAGAAGTGGAGGCTAAATGAGAAACTTGAGAAGCATTCTGGACCACACATTTTCCCTAAGCAAAAAAATGCAAAAAAAGGTGAAAAAATGCAATTTTTTTTTTTTTTTGGAAAAATCGCAGCTTTTTCTTTAAGAATTAAAATTTTTAAATTTTTTTTTTGATTTATACACATGTGTATATTGTTAATCTTTTAACTATACTTATATGTATATTGTCAATTATACATATATGTACATACATGTTTAAAATTGAAAAATAAGTGTTATTTAGGGTTTAGCATTAGTATTTAGGGTTTAGCATTAGGGTTTAGGGTTTAGCTTTATGGTTTAGGGTTTAGCTTTAGGGTTTAACATTAGGGTTTAGCATTAGGGTTTAGCAATAGTATTTAGGGTTTAGCATTAGGGTTTAGCTTTTGGGTTTAGCATTAGGGTTTAGCTTTTGGGTTTAGCTTTAACTTTTGGGTTTAGCTTTATCTTTAGGGTTTATATTAGGGTTTAGCTTTAGTGTTTAGTTTTAGCTTTTGGGTTTAGCATTAGGGTTTAGCTTTAGGGTTTAGAATTAGGGTTTTTGCTTTAGGGTTTAGCATTAAAGTTTAGCTTTAGTGTTTATGGTTTAAGATTAACAATATACACATTTTTTCAATTTTAAACATGTATATACATATATGTATAATTGACAATATACATATATGTATAGTTAAAAGATTAACAATATACACATGTGTATAAATAAAAAAAAAATTTTAAAAAAAAATTTGCATTTTTTTCACCTTTTTTTGCTTAGGGAAAATGTGTGGTCCAGATTGCTTCTCAAGTTTCTCAAATAGGGTGAACTTCTCTTAGGATCCCTACCCTATATATATATATATAAACCATGTTACCTGGCTAACCCAAACGGCTAGTAGTCTTGGCCAACGAGGTTCCGCCATATCATGTTCGTAGTCCCGCCCAACGCCCAGCCTGAAACCCCCACCCAAGAGGCCACGCCGAAACCCAAGCCCACCCGAGGTGGTGACGTGGGCGTTTGTACCCAACCCACACGCCCAACCGAGGTGGTGACGTGGGCGTTTGTAGTCTTATGGACCTTTGTATGCAGTCAAAGGCTAAATTACGCAGGCATCGGCGCATTTTAAAACATCAACGACCACGACTCACACAGAAAACTTCAACCCTGTGTCCTAATTTGCTCATTACTCCGATACCATAAACCCTAAATTCAACACTTGTGATACTCGAGAAACAAGAAAAATCATGAGCAGATTTCGATTCGATCTACTCCTTTTACTTGTACTTGCCCTACAATTATCCCCGGCGCTTTCCGATCTCATCATCTCCAAGCTTGATCGACGGGTAATCTACTTCTTATGTTTCGTTTTTAACAAATGTTGCTCAGTTTGATTGCATTCGTCTAGTATGTAGAGTTACAACACTCTTAGCTCATGATTGTAACACCGTTCCTCATTACAAATGCTACACATTCGATAACACACCGGTTTTATTACAAATTAGGTGTTGAATTTGCTAAAAACTGTATATATTCCTACAAATTTATCATGTTTGTGTAATATCTTCTGTTGCAGATTGATTTGACTTCACAGATTGTGCGGGTGACAATGACCTTGAAGGTGTGTTAAATACTGTTAATAAGAAATTTGCATCATCTTATGGATGAATTTCTGGCAGCATATTTCATTGATGTGTTGACTTTTTAGGTGGAAAATACTGGTCATGATCCGGTATCAGAGGTATCTTTTACCTTTCCTGAACACCAAGCGAATAATTTGGCGCTTTTGGTGGCGGTTAGTACCGAAGGAAAAGGAAAAAGTAGAGGCGCTGCTACGAATCTAGCAATTGGTGTTAAGCAACCTAATGATTCACCGCCGTCGTTAGTTTGGTATGCTGCATCTCTGCCCAAGGAATTGGGTAAAGGAGAAAGTTTGAATATGGATGTTTTGGCGGTTTTCACGCATTCATTGCAACCGTTTCCTGAGAAAATCACTCAAGCTGAACCGCAACTCCTTTTGTTCCAGGACAGTGCACATTTTACGTCGCCTTATAATGTTAAAGTTCAGTCACTTACTGTTAAACTGCCCAGTGGAAATGTAGAATCTTATACGAAGCTTGAAAAAACCAAGTTTTCTGGCTCGGAGATTAAGTATGGTCCTTATGAGAATCTTCCTGCTTTATCATACTCGCCGGTAATTATTCATTTTCCTAGTAATAAGCCGTTTGCGATTGCGAAAGAGTTGGTGAGAGAAATAGAGATCTCACATTGGGGCAATGTACAAGTGACTGAACATTATAGCATTATTCATGGTGGTGCTCAGAGCACTGGTGAATTTTCAAGGTATGACCGATTACATTAGATTTTGTCGTTGGTTTTGCTATTTTAGTGACGCTTTTAATGACATGTTGCTACTGTACTCAGGCTGGACTTCCAGGCCAGACCAGAAGTGAGAGGTGCATCGGCTTTTAGACATCTTATTGCCATGTTACCACCAAGAGCGCATTCTATTTACTACAGGGATGCCATTGGCAATATTTCAACATCTAATATACATAGTGATTCAAGCAAGGTTGGATAATGTTCAATATTAGCAAATTCCAGCTCTACCCTTTTGTTTAGACATAGAAAATCAGGTAGGGTGGGCAACAGGCTGTTTTTGGTGTGGGTTGAGTTAACTGGAAACACTTTTTCTCCAATAGTTTTAAAGTTGGTTTTTGAATAGTTAACGTGTCGATTTTTAAATATGATTACAGGCATGTTATGCTTTCATTGAGAATCTATTTCAATAAAACGATTTAGGAGGTTTTATGCATTAAAATTACACTTTGGGCAATTTGCAGTTTTCTATTTTAGCTAATTTTATGATTATACCCATCGGACCCGTTAGAGATAAAGCATAACTCATATTTTACCAATTCATAAGCAAACAGGTCGAAATTGCGATACATTATGCCTAAGCAGTTAATGCGGTAAAAGATCGGATATCGGTCAAAGACCGATATTTGAGATACAGGTTATCGCAGTGGGATATTGGTAATTTTAATATCATGTAGAATTTATATATATAGCAATTTAACACTAACAAATCAGTATACTCTTCTACCATTAACAATTTAACCTTTTGCAACTTGCAAAACACTAACAATTGTAGCAAGTAGCTGATTAAGACTTAAAACACCAACATTTAACACTAACAATTAACAATTAAGACTTAAAACACTAATAGCAGCAATAAAAAGAAAGACGAATAGTAGAACTAAGAAGAAAGGTACTGATATCGGGATAATCGGTTAAATATCGGTCAATATCGCCGATAATATTGGTACCGATATTCTGACCGACATTTGACACCGATATTTTTACATGGGGACCGATAACCGATATATCACCGATATTAACTGCATAGCATTTTGCTCACAAGTAATTTTATGATTCGCAGACACTAGTTGAAATTGAGCCTCGATATCCTATGTTCGGTGGTTGGAAAACTTCTTTCACCATTGGTTATGGTTTACCGCTTCACGACTACTTGTTTCAGTCAGGAGGGAACCGCTTCCTTAATATAACTTTTGGTTCACCCTTATTTGACGTGCTGGTTGAAAACCTTACCTTGAAGGTATTTTTTTAGAACATCAAATTTGACTTTAACCTTTCTACATTTGTCTTAGTTGGTTCGTATTTTCTCTCTTTATTTTGCAGGTTGTTTTGCCTGAAGGATCAAAAGATATACATTCTTCAGTTCCTTTCCCTGTAAAACAGTCACAAGAGGTAATGCAAAAATAGATATTAATAAAGCTGGTGCAATACTTTAGTTACTGTTCAAAAGAAAAACAAAAGACGGATATCAGCCGTTGAAATACTTATGGTTTATTTTCAGACGAAATTTTCTCACTTGGATATTGCTGGTAGACCCACGGTTGTAATCGAAAAGGTTAATGTTGTCCCAGAGCATAACCAGTATTTCCAGGTATTCGAGTTGAATTTTATTTAAACTAAATATGTAAATGATTTTATAAAATTATTTATTTATAGTTTGAGCTTTTATTTCATGTCATCCAATAGTCACGAGTCATCTTTTTTCAATGATAAGTACTTTTAGGTATCTGGTAGGGCGGTGTGAAGTATAGTATTAGAAAATGATTAATTGACCCCTAAATAGTTCGATGACTAATTTATCCAAACGCTAAAAACAGATTATTGTATCTCGCATCCAAACACCCCTGAAGTCTACCCCACCTACCAACACTAGAAAACCGATTTATTTTTTTTGGATTATAATGACCATTGTTGTTACTTGTTTCAGGTTCACTACAAGTTCAGCAACATATCATTACTTACAGAACCGCTGATGTTAATATTTGGGTTTTTCTCCCTATTTGTTGCTTGCATCATCTATATGCATGCTGACCTCACTATCTCAAAATCTTCTTCTTCATATCTAGCGAAACTACAATGGGATGAGGTATGTGAAACACTGGATTCAGTTACAATTTTTTTGTTTATATTTCTTGTATTAATATATTTGATTGTTTATTTTTTCAGGTTCAGGGAACTATACAGCAGCTTCAAGATATCATTAATCGATGTCTACTAATCCATGATAAGCTAGAAGCTTCATTAAGAGAACTTTCTAGAACAGGTGATGTACAAGCTTGTAAAGCAGTCCGCAAATCAGCTGACAGTTTATTGAAGGATCTTTCGAAAGAATTGAAACCGCTTTTGGCTCTCTTACAATCTTCTCCACAAGCTGCACATATATTACCCAAGGTTTTGATTATTAAAGATTAAAGATAACTGAAAATGACCACCCGCTAATATGTAAATGGGTCAAAATTGACTGATCATTGTTTTCATTATGGGTCATAGGTGGAGGATCTGGTTATGAAGGAGAGAGATTTACAAGAAAAGATTCTGCTAAAACACACAACAGTGGTGGACTCTTATGAGAAAAAATCTATGAGTCGAGATGCTGAAAACCGTGTGGCTGCAATCCAGCAAAAGATTTCAGCTTTGAAGCAGGAAGTTGATGATCTTCTTGACTTTGTTGAAGATATTTAACTGGTAATCATTTTCAGTTATACTTCTGTCTTTTTGTTCAACCTTATCGAGACCTAGTTTGTGTTCTGACGCTACAAATCCAAGTTTGATAATGTAGGCTTCCTGTTGTTTTCCCCTGATATTACTTGCAACTTTTGTAGAAGCTTGATTTTTATACTAAATAGACGTTAGCGTTTTAGTGATGATGTTGTTATACTTGATGATGCAACAAATTTTGAAAATAACGAAGAATGGTTTGGTTTCATAATGAGATCTTTGGGGGTGTTTGGGAATGCTTGTTATCAACCAATGCTTTATTTTAGAAAAAAAAGGAAAACAAGATTTCAAAATCCAAACAGCCCTTTTATGTGCTCCAAGGTTGGGGTATCAACCACATTGTAGCCATAGCAATTCGCATAAGGTTTTTGAAAACAATCAAGACGTTTTTATTCGTATAATGATAGCGACTTCCCCTTATAAATCTCTTGTAGAATGAACATAGGTCGATTTGGTTTGGTTGTGTGTCAAAATCAAACCTAAACGGTGTTTAGGTTTTAAATTTATAATAATAGATTGATTTGATTACAATTTACAAATGATTCGATTATTTTGATCGTTGGGAAAGGTGGGTCTGCTTATTCGGTTAACTGTTGGTTATTGGCGAATGTCAAAGGAATCCTATGCTATTTTAAGTTATAAAGGAGATGCTAAGTTACTTTCATGTTTTTCTATCCAACACTTAATTGTTGTATTTTGTTTACAATTCTTGTAATTTTAATTCAATTGAATCTATCTATTTTTCTACTTTTTATATAGTACCCAAAAAATAGAGGCGGACAAAAAATTCGGTTCCGGAACCGTAATCCGATTGAGACCAGTTTGGTGAAACTGGTTAGAGAACCGACCCAACCCGTCGGTTTGGGATCGGTTTGTAAACCTATCCTTGAAACCGGATCGGTCAAACACAAACCGAACAAGTTAGAACCCGATTTCAAACATAGTTACCTAAATCGCTAGGGTAGCCACGATCCACGTATTGGATCGTGGTGTACCCAATCGGAAATCGTAAGCGTACCGGAACGCCATGGTCCGGCGAACCGAGTTGCTTCGGCACGGTGTTCCTGATTGCGGAGGTACGACGATCCAAACTGATCCGGTTCAGCGAACCAAATTGACAAGGTGGACGTTCCAAATCGATTGGGTACAACGATCCTTAGCTGAATTCAGAGTCAATCTTGTTTTCAGCCAGAAACTAGTAAGGGGAAGAAGAAGAAACGAAGGGGAAGAAGAAGAAACAGCGGCTGTGTATGTTTTAGGTTTTTAGGGTTTAAATAAGTTTAGTTATTACAACATTTAACCCCTTTATTTTTACTAGTTTACATTTAAACCCTAAAACTTATAGTTTTTTACATAAAAAGTGTGAAAGTAGTTTGTGTATTTAAACATTTAACCCTCTCTATCCTTACTAGTTTACATTTGGTCCTTAAACTAATAAATTTATACATAAAAAGTATAAATTAAGATTATAAATATATAACATTTAACCAAATTACATCAGTTTCTACTCCTATTCAATATCAATTTTTATCTTCAACCTTCAATGTTTATGTTTGGTAATTTGAATTTTGGAATTTGATAATTTATGTTTTAATTTGTGTACACTGAACCGGACTCCATGGTACACCGTACCGGTTCGTACCAAAATGAACCTACCCCCCTCCGTACCGAAAACGTCATCTCTAGCGAATCGTGTACCCGAACCGCGTACCCGTACCGGAGCGAACCGCGAATTAGGTAACTATGATTTCAAACATGAACCTGAACCCGAAGCAAACCGATACTGGCCATCCTCAAAAACCGGTTCCAAACCAACCCGGCTTGGCCAGAACCCGATTTTGACTTTTGTAGACCCAATGCGGTTGATGTGCTGTGCTCTCTACCCAAAAAGCCCACAAGGTGCTCCGTGCTCAAGAGGCCCTCAATGAAAGACCCAAGGCTACAACCTGTATGGACCAGAGGATACAAGTGCAAGTTCGCACGGCGCCCCTACAAATTCATACTCAGGCTGCCAGGCACATCTTTCTAAAATTAGAACCTCGATGACAGCCCAAATAAGGACCTAAGCACAGGTCCATGCAAATGGCCCACTTGAACCCTCAAAATAAAGTCCATCAAAGATGGCTACTCTTATCAGCAAATGATCCGACCCATCACATCATAATGATGTTCAACTCCGTAATCGATCCGCAACCAGTCAGCCAAACCAATTGGTCAATCACGCTATCTTAACCCACTTGATATATTTTACTTTTTATACTTGCTTTTAAAGTTTATATATTGTTAGTTTATACATAACACGATATTATGAGATTTATTTCTAGTATTCTTTTGAGAGAGATTTATTTGATTACATTTCTTTATTTCTATAGAGCTTTTGAGGTTGTTCTAATATGTCTCATTGGTGATCATTTACCATGTTTTGTTGATTTTATGTTAATAACATTGTTTTTTTGCAGTTGTGTTTTTTGTTCTTAAAATTTTAGTTTATATTTTGTTTTTCTTTTCTTAGGGGAGTGGGGGTGGTCACTAGTGATAGAATTCCATCACTCACAAGCACCCAATCAAGTTCCGTCATGTCATCAACCATTTTTCCATCACTCACAACCTTTTTTAGTGGCATTGGTCATCACTCACAACACCCACAATAAACCCTCACACCCCTCACATGTTCCATCACTAAAATCCCATAACGCGTTGAAAATATCACTGACTCTTGCCATCACGCGTTGAAAACATCAGTGGCGGTGGTCATCACGGAAAAACAACGCGTTAATTTTTGCCATCACGGAAAAACAACGCTCCGCCCCCACTCCCCTTAGTAGAAAGATATATAAAAAGAAAACCGATAGAAAACACTTTCAGTTTAAGAATCTCTAAAATGAAAAATGCAACAGATTTTAAATACACTTAATAGATAAAAAAGAATTATAGTTTCTAACAACTAAACACACCCTAAAATCTATGCAGTTAATGCGATAAAATACACCCTAATATCTATGCAGTTAATGCAAATAAATATCAGATATCAGTCAAGAACCGACGTTTGAAATATAGGTTATAGCGGTGGGTTATCGGTAATTTTAGTATCGTGCAGAATTTATACATATAGCAATTTAACACTAACAATTCAGTATATTCTCCTACCATTAACAATTTAACTTTTTGCAACTTGCAAAATAACACTAACAATTGTAGTAAGTATGAACTGATTAAGACTTAAAACACCAACAATTAATAATAAAAACACTAATAGCATCAATAAGAAGAAAGACGAATGGTAAAATTACGAAGAAAGGTACTGATATTAGGAAAATCGGTGATATATTGGTCAATGTCGCTGATAATATCGGTACCGATATTTGACACAAATATTTTTATATGGGGACCGATAACCAATATATCAGTGATATATTGATTGATGATATATCACCAATATTAAGAGCATTCACAACCCATCCACCAAATTTTGTGAGAGTGGTTTTTATATTATAAAAGTGGTTGTAAGTGGTTGTGTGTGGAGGGGAGAGAAAATGTTACTGTCCATCTGTCTATTTGAGGGGGCACTGGTTATTCTCTAAAAATTTTTTAATATATTTTGAAAGTGGTGGTGAGCGGATGAGGGAGAAAGTAACGATAAATGTATAAAAATATTATTTAATTGAAAGTAGAGAGAAAAAATGTGTTTTTAAGGGAATTATAAGGTAAATTTGGTGGAAGATATATAAATGCTCTAACATAGCCTCAAATACAACCAATTGAAATTCGTTTCAAGGACTATTGAAAGCATAGCGAGTCGAACAAGTGTCATATTGGACTTGAGATTGAAAATATACGAGTTAATAAATTGATTTTTTTAGAACGGTGACTTTCTTGATTTTTTTAGGTTACTTCGCTCCCCAAATTTGAGAGACCTGTTGCCCCATTATGTTGTCTTAACCGGGCCCATGCTGGCTTCAGAGTTTGGCTTGGGCGTTCCCTCGGGAAATCATACCGCCGACTGCCACTTAATGGGACGAAAACCCGGGTTGGCTCAGGCTAGGCTCTATCCATCATTGCCTAATCTACCAAAGTGCCATAAGCAGTGTTGTAGAAATCGGTTCTAGGCGGCACCTAGGCAGCGATTAGTCGCTCGTTGGAGGTCTGCCGCTTGGATCTTCTGAAATCGGTCTAATTAGGGGGTAAAAGTCAACGTCGGTCAAAGTCAGGAAAAATCGATGGAAATCCACTGAAAATCGGACCTAGTCGGTCAAAAGTAGGTCAAAACCGGTAGCAATTAGATCAGAATGGGTCAAGATTAGACCACCTCGCTCAAGGGAAGGGTGTTCTTACCTCGAACCAAAATCGGACTAATTTCGAGTCAAAACGAGTCTACATTGTGCGAAATCAACATCAGCCAAGAGATTCCTGATGTCACTGTGATTAATGAAGGAGAATTTTGGGGTCTAATGAACGAAGGACATGGGAGAGGACGTATGAGAACGATGGTGGGATTAGGTTTAATAATGTTTGGGTGTTTTAACATTTAACCCCTCTCTATTTTCACTAGTTTACACTTGGTCCCTAAACTTTCAATTTTGTAGATAAAAAGTATAAAATTAATGTTTTTTATGTATAAATTTATAAAATTATACATAAAAAACCCAATCCGCTTAATCCCTAGGCGGTACCCCACCGCCCGGCTAGCGCCTAACGTCTTCTACAACATTGGACATAGGTGGGGATTGAACTTGAGTCTCTGTTATAGAATGTAAGCCTCTTATTGCTAGGCCATAAATGGTGTATTTAAGTTAATAAATTGATGATATGGATTTTTATTTTGTAATTTATTTATGGGTTAAGTACACAAATAGTCCATGTGGTTTACGAAAAACTGAATTTGGTTCCTAACTTTCCAAAACTAGACGGATGGTTCCTGTGGTTTGCACTTCGTAACACATTTAGTACTCAGCTAATAAATCTAAAAGTTTAAAGAGGTCTAAGTTAGGGACTAAATATGTTATAAAGTGTAAACCATAAGAATCATCCATGTATTTTGACAAAAATTAAGGACTAAATAGTTAAAACCAAAAAAAACCATCTATTGAAAAGCTAAGGGGCTGTTTGGCTAAGCTTATTTTAGTGACTTATTTACTTATTGACTTTTTGAAAAGTTAAAAGGTGTTTGAGTTAACTTATTATGTGAGAGGAATAAGTAAATAAGTCACTCCATTCTGACTTATTTACTTTTCCAAAAAGTCAATAAGTAAATAAGTCACTAAAATAAGGTTAGGCAAACAGCCCCTAAGGACTACATAAAAAAAAGCAGAAGTGTGTACTCTTTATTTACAGAAGAGTTAATTATTGTTTTCGTCCATGTGGTTTGTCAAAAATCACTATTTCAGTCCATTAGTTTAAAAATTACGATTTCAGTCCCTATGGTTTCACTTTCGTAACCATTTCAGTCCACCTCCATTAACCCCATCCGTTTATTCTGTTAAGTACACGTGAATTGACCATAATGCCCTTATTAATAAAAAAACAAAAAGATATCTAAATGAGTTAATTGCTGTTTTCGTCCTTGTGGTTTGTCAAAAATTACTATTTCAGTCCATGTGGTTTCACTTTCGTAACCATTTCAGTCCAATCTCCTAACACCGTCTATTTTACCGTTAAGTTTTTAATGAAATACCTAAATTACTCATGTGTTAAATAAATTAAAAACCATAGAAATTTAAAAGATTGTATTCTAGGACCCACTTGTTAAAACACAACCTCATGCTACCCCACCCCACTCGATCCCTGCTCTCATTTCTGGCAAAAGTTTCCGGTCATCTTCTCCGGCATCACAACCCCACCCTCTTAATGTCCGGCGACCCATTACTCCACCCGATTAATATCTTCCTAGAAGCATCAATTAACATAATAACTTTGAAAAATAATGCTCACCTAGACATTTTCTCATTCTAAAATCCAAAATTAAAAATTTGAAACCATATATGTAAAATTTGTGCTAGACTTTTACTTCTACTGAAGGCATGGTGGGTCGAACCCTGCAATCCAATTTAAGTCCATATGTCATACAACAATAAAATCATATAAATCCAATAATAAAATCATATAGGTCCATATTTAATTAACACAAGGGTAATTTAGGTATTTCATTAAAAACTTAACGGTAAAATAGACGGTGTTAGGAGACTGGACTGAAATGGTTACGAAAGTGAAACCACAGGGACTGAAATCACAATTTTTAAACTAATGGACTGAAATAGTGATTTTTGACAAACCACATGGACGAAAATAGTAATTAACTCTTTACAGAAAGAAAAGTGAGAGAGACAAAATTGTTGGTATTCCTTGTTTTAGGGTTTTATTATCTACTGAACTCCGTTGTATTAGATTAGAAGAAAGAAGAGAAGAAATGGAGACTTCGCTGAGATACGGCGGAGATTCGAGCGCCCTGAAAATCAACAAGACGCCGACGACGAGCAACAACAAGAAGGGTCCTCAGACGGTGAGGTACGCCAGCGATGCTTCCAGCTCCGCCCTCAAAATCTATGCTAAGCAGAAGTTCCATATCGATTCCAACACTCTTCTTCAGGTACCTTACTTTTTACCTCTTCCTTATCCTGTGTCGTTTGGATGAAATAATGCTCAAAGACTTGTTTGTTATATGCGACCTTCAGCTGAATTATGAAGGAATTGCTGTCTGTCATAAGCCTATGAATTATCTAGGTATACAATTGACATATTTAGCCTTCCTATCATGTCTCATTTCACAATGAGCTTATAATAACAAGGTTATATTATATAATAGAAATACCTAAATAACCAAACTTACGGCCTAAAAAGTCTAAAGGGGGCGTTATCGCACAGTGCAAGTTAACAATAAAGCCCTTGTGGCGCGAGGGGCTTTATCCCACACCATATAGCCTAATGACTTAAAGCCACATATATAAAAATGAAAGCAAGTTTTAATTTCAAAAATCTCTTCATCAAACACCGCCACTGACACCAGAGTAGCAGCACTCAAACAAAGATATAGGGCTGAAGCAATAAGAGTTAGGGTAATTATTTATTAATACTAGGTACTCAACAAACAAAATATCCAAAATGCTTACACATGGTTCCAAAGCCGCGCCGATATCAAAATAATACACTAGATTCACTACTCTTTAAGTATATCTGAAAATCAGAAGGTATGTATGGAACTCCACCACATGACCATAGTTGTTAATTGCGAATAGCGGACGATAGCAACAAGCAACCTATACGCTACGTAGCAATAGCGATGAAATAGCGGGCACTTTTTTATGTTTAGCGATACACTAGAAGAAAATTTTAGAAATATTTTATATGTAAATTATATCCAAATACGGTGTTCCTGTACATACATTTAACAAAAACCTACAATCCAGCCATTGTATACGTATATTTATTGCTATTTATATTAAAACCAAAAAAAACAACAAAACGTGAAATCCTGCTATTTGCTCGCTATGGAGGCGCCAAAATCAGATAGTGATGAATGAGCACTTCGCTGCACTATTCACTATAGCGCTCGCTATGAGCGCAATTAACAACTATGCACATGACCACAAAATAATCATATCATATTCATATTATATCCACCACGGATGGTGTCATTTCATTGGCGCCACAATGACATATACCACAAGTAGTTGACTTGGTATTCTTATGTGATGTCTTTAAGTCTAAGGATTTAGTATAAATGTATATATATACCAACCCTACACTCAAAGTATTTCACCATGCCTAAAGATTCTTAGTCAAAGGATGTCATATGATGACAAGCAATTTTATAAAGATTTCAAAATTATAAACAATTTATTTCACAAAATTTTAGCTCAAACAAAAAGGAAGTGGATAACGCAGCGCTGCCATAATGACTTTTAATAGGTAGGGAAGTAGCATAATATCTAACAAAGCAAATAAAGGTATTGCTAAAAAGAAGTATGAACATCCATACTTGGATAAGTGTTTAACGAAGTGTACATTAAGCAAATCATCCTAAATTGATTATCATCGCTGGTTATTGGTATTCTTTTACTATCAAGGTTTGTTTTGTTACCTAATAAGCTGGGAGGTTGATAACAAAGTCTTTCTAAATCTGTGAGACAATTGATATGGTTCATCATCATCATCATCATCATCATCATCATCATCATCATCATCATCATCATCATCATACTCGGTAAATCCCACCAATAGCAAAACTAAGGTAGGGTCTGAGGAGGGTAGATGTAGACAACCTTACCTCTACCCCGTAGGATTAGAGAGGCTACTTCCAGTGAGATCCCCGGCTCGATAGTAGTTTTATATCAAGCCTTGGACCTAAGGCACATAACACTCAAACAATCGGGACAAAGAACGATTGGTGCATGTCCCCCCCCCCCCCCCCCCCCCCCCCCCCCCTGTCTTTCAGCTATCAACGCCACCACATGATGCATGATTAACCGTTTGCCGCTTTTAACGTTATTGTCTCGAAACTAGTAAAATAACGTTAAAGTTAGTACCATCTCACTTTTGCCCCCGAGTGCCCACACATATATACATTCTATGCGCACACCGCAAGCAGGGCAACAATTGATACGTTTATAACCCAATAATCAAATTGCAACACTTGTATTGTAGGAGATGCCCGATTTTCATGAACTATGATTTGGAGTTGTTCATGTTAAGACTGGAACTGATACAACACACGCGCACACACGAACTCAAACAGAAAAGAAAAAATAGACAAAGAGGTAGAACACGTAAAAGTTACTCAAAACGCTTGCTCAAAAAATAGCTAAGAGAACATAGACAAAGATTTATAATATTATTTTTGTAACAATATTAATTTATGATCATACTTATAATACATTAATCATGGGTAGGGATCCTGTAAATTATTCCAGAAGTGTGAGAAGTGTATTATAACACTATATATAACACTATATAACACCATATAACAATATGTATCACCATATAACACCGTATAACTCTATGTAACACTATATGACAATATATAACACTATACATCTATCATAGACATGCTATCAGACAAACTATAGTGTTATATTTGTTATATAGTGTTACATAGTGTTATATGGTGTTATATGGTATTACATATTGTTATACGGTGTTTATATGGTGTTATATAGTGTTATAATACACTTCTCACACTTCTGGATTAATGTACAGGATCCTCAATCCATTAATCATTAAAAAATCTGGTTTATCATTAACAAATTAAGTTTATTTTTAGACTTGGGTAGATGACATTGTGTAATTACAAAATGATACTTTTCTTAACATCATGTTTGTTTGTTCGTTATCAACTAATTAGTAATTCGGATTTTTTCTTGAAACATATTTAAACACCTTTCATAATTTTTTTTTTTATTTTGGTGTATTTTTTGAAACTTAACAGCTTAATGGAGAACTCGATACAAGGATTGGAGCTCCAACTTTTTTCAGTGCACTTCTGAGATACTTTCCTCCCGAAGTAAGATCTCATTTTTCTCCCTGCTAAAATTAATAAACTTTTACAACTACTTGTAACATCTTTAACCTTTTAATTCTAAATTTTTGTTACTTTAACAGCTTTCGGCAAAGATTGGAGCCGGATTACAATATAATAAGCGTGAGAAACTTCATTATACCATGCATGGGAAAAAATCATTTCCACTGACTCCTGATCAATTTGTCAATTTCGTTATTAAGGGTCGTTGCGATCTCGACAAAGAATTTAAACAGGTTACTGTTTTGCCCAATAAATAAACTTTAATTTTAAGTACTTTACTTTCTATTAAGGGATTTTTTTTCCTAAATATTATGTTTCTCTTATGGTATTATTTTTTTCTAACAGCCAACACCAAGTGGAGCAGCTGAACTGGTTTGGAACATTGTTGATTTTCAGAAAGATCAAGAGTTAAGGCTTAAAGTGGGCTATGAAATCTTTGACAAGGTATTTTTCATTGAAAAATGAACGGGTTGGATACCAAGTAATTTCTTAATGCAGGTTGCAGTTGCTTTAACTCTGACACATAAGACGGTTATGTAACTGTATAAGGGTGTCTCAAATTATATCTTTAAAACACCAAGCGTAAGTACCTGATGTGGTTTACGGGGTTCTTTTCTTAAATTGGTATCGTAATGAAAGTGCCCCTATGTGCGCGTGTGTGTGTCTTACGTTTTATCTTCATGCAGTTTTTTTATGGGATTTGTTGTTGGTTTGTTAATTTTGGATTTTTGTAATTTTTTTTTATTGCAGATTCCGTATGTACAGGTGAGGGAAAACAACTGGACATTCACTGCTGATGCTAATGGCAAATGGAATGTGAAATATAACCTATGATTCAAAAATCTTGTTATCTGCATTTTTACCTTGTATTAAGAAATCAAGAGCATCAGTTAATTTGTGTAGGTTTGTAGATGCCGCTACTGAAAAAACGACGGAATTTAGGTTTTTAAAGATACAATGTTGTTACATTTTCTTACTCATCGTCGCGTTTATCCGTTCAAACAGTACCTTGTCCCAGGGTTTTATTTGATCGGTTTGCGGGTTGAGATTGTTTCATGTAAGACCATGGGGTATGGTGGGGCTTGGGTTGGGCATTTGGTGACACGTGGATTTTAAATATTAAAAACCCAAAGCCAAGTGTTTTAGCGGTATGGTGGGGCTTGGGTTGGGCGTGGCTGGGCGGCGTGGCCTAGCCACATCATCAATTTTTTTATATATATTTTTATTTATAACTAAATAAAAAATAAACATACAACATATTTTTTTTAAAATACATAAACATACATAATAATTATCAAAATAAAAACAGTCATTCTTCGTTGTCTTCGTCGGTTTCGAACCCAGGAATCGTTGAAACATGGGTTCCGCTGAGAAGTAATCGCTTACCAACAAATCGTTAGCGGTGTGCCGTTCACGAGCGATGTACCTTCTCCTATGCGTGCCAATTGGGGTTGTTTCCGAATTAATATTGCTTAGAATTATGATAATTGATCTGAAATTGTTCTACAATTGGGGTTAGGGCTCTTAACTTCCTTAATCTGGCTGGCCAGATTCAATTTGGTTATATGTACGTGTGTCTGCAAGTGTAATTTTTGAGCAAATTGTTTTTAGTGGATTTATTTTATGCAAAATTGATTTATAATTGATTGTTATTTTATGGATTAGGGTTATTTCTAAACAGGTGGGTGTAATTTGGGAAGTAGGGTAAGGAGTAGTGTATGGGAATTGGTGCTAAGACACTAAAATTGAAGGGAAATTGGCCCTAATGTCTTCTCTTTCAGACAAAGGGGTGCATGCACTAATCGGCGTTTGTCTCAATTGCTGAGTGTTATGTGCCTTATGTCCAAGGCTTGATGCAAAACCACAATCGAGCCGGGGGTCTCATTGGAAGCAGCCTCTCTATTCCTACGGGGTAGAGGTAAGGCTGTCTACATCTCACCCTCCTCAGACCCTACCTTAGCTTTGCTATTGGTGGGATATACTGAGTATGATGATGATGATGATGATGTCTTCTCTTTCAGACCTTTTCTTAATATCTTTTTCTTTCTTTTTTGTGATGACGGTGCAGGTATGTTGACTGAGGGAGGGAGATATTATAGATGCTGGTTAATGATCTGATCATGTGGAATGATGTGGCAAAATCAACACTTTGATTCGAGTTTGGGTGACTTTGTATCCTGTCATCCTGTTTCACAACCGGTGTTAGCTTCAGGTAATTCATCCTCTTACGCCTCTTTTGGTTCTTACCAAATTTCAGTTTTATCAAGGGTACAGAATAATGAAAACCGCATAATATATTGTACATTATTGATCAACTTTATATGAAAACCGCATAATATATTGTACATTATTGATCAACTTTATATAGGAATACACTGAAGATGTTACAATAAACCCGAACTAAAGTGTTTTATCTTTGTTTTCAGCATGGTTGCTTTGGTATCTCAATTGGGTCTTCTCTGTTTGTGTGTTTTGTTCATCTCCAACATGATTGCGCAAAGGTCAGAAAAATAGTTTACTATCAAAATCTTTTAAACTGATGGATAATAATATGTTCTTTAGTAACCTTTTGAGTCACAAACTTGCAGGAATGGGATTGAAAGCAAGAGAGAACTAAAGCTTAAAGAAGAGGATATTCTAAGAGCTGCTAGAGTTATACTTCCTGCAGTAAAATGATTCAAGACGAATATATAGTTATATAACATTTTAATGGGGGTTAAAGTTGCATTTGGATTACTCGGCAATGACTAGAAATCAAAAAAGGCGGCAATGGTGGTGGTTTAGAGCATGTTTACACGGATGCATGGGCATCTGCATAGAGTTCGGTTGCAGTTGGAGCTGCATTAGTGGCTGATTACGTGTATTAACCTTCTTAAGAAGAGCTAGCAATTGATACCGGTTCTTTAAAAACCTTAAAGGGTGACACGTGTTATAACGAACATTTGAGGTAAAGGATCAAAATACTTGCGCATTCAACTCTAAGAGCAACTTAAACAACATTCTTGTTTTTTCATGTATACAAGAGATGATTGGGTCTCAGTCAAGTCAGTCAATGAGCGGCCAAAGCATGTCTAAGATGGTCAACACGTCTGTCGAGGAGCTTGGGTGCGTTTCGGATTATAAACCAGTGACGCGGGAAGGTATATACACACACCCAAACTTTTAAGTTAACTATTATAATTTTATAAAATATATTAGTATTGTGTGACGCGTGTGGGACATAACGAGCTTAACAGACTGAACTAACTTGTCTATATGCCATTGCTTGCTCCTTCGATTCATGCTCTTGAAAGTTTGGTGATGCAATTGTCCCTTGTTTTCTCTCTCTAGCTCTACTATACAGATAGATGTTTTTGTGCTAACTCTACTTCCAGCTCAGTTGAAATATTTTCTTTTTGAGGTAAAACCATATTCCTACTGTGATGTTAGTTCCTGTTCTGTTTCATCAATTCAAACTTATGACTCACTTGATTTGGCTTCTTGCTCTTGAAATACATAAAAAAAAGTATGATCTTTTATTTTCAAAATTACATTTAAATAAAAGGGTGCAACTGTTATGGCTTAGATGAGGCTAGGAATTAGTGACATAGAGTAGAAACCAATTAGCACACCCATATGTGATTTGAGACATGAGCTTGGGCGCACTATGAAAAGAAAAGAATTAATGACAGCTGTAGAACTGTATTAGAAGCAATGTTCATGACTTCATTCTAACACCCTTACCCATTTTAAGTAGTTGCTCATTTTAACCTGTTTTCAACTAAAAAAATGTTTTAATTTGGCTTAGAATGACACGTTAAAAACTACGCATGCTGACAATTACCCAGGAGTAGGGCTGTTCGTTTTTATCCGAAACCCGGCCCGAGGTCGAAGTCACCCGAACCCGAATTAGAGAATACCCGAAAATCCCAAACCCGAATAACCCGACCCGAAAAACCCGAAAAAAAAACCTGGAACATTTAGATCATATTTGGTTTTGAACTTCTTGAATTAGATCATATTTGTATATCTGTGTGTTTAATGAATAGGTGGTTCTTTGTTAGTTTATAAATTATGACTTTCACAAACATTTGATTAATGAATAGGTGGTTCTTTGTTAGTTTATAAATTATGTAAATTATTGTTCATGTGGTTTGGTTTCCTTTGCACATGTAGAGTTCAATTGATCTACTTCAAGGTTGTTCTTCGTGTGGTGATAGTCAGATCAGTCCATTCTCCTATGCGTGCCATGTCTCTCTCCGCTTCGTGTCCAGGGGCAATCCGCTATGCCTGTGTGTCCAGGAATCATGCCATATTATCATGAATGTCAACCTAAATCTCTTGGAATTTTTGCTATATGAAAAGGTATCTTGGTTGTAGCCCTATTTTATTGTTTACAAGGTCGTATTTGTTTCCTTGATTCATCCAACTACATTTAATTTTATGAAGGAAAGTTTTTTCAAAAGAATGGCCGGAATCACATTTTGAAGAGTAAATGAGGCACTACAGTTGCGCCATATATATTCATAGCATGGGTTAATTCACAATGTACATGCTCAACATGCATAAAAATTCAAGGAAATGTTAGAAATTGGCATCAGTTTGGATGAGATATTGTAGGACGACAAGCAAAACTGGAAACCGACAGTACGGTTACAAGGTCGTAATGTGTATAAGCATCAAAATGCACCTGTGTAATTTGTATAAATCAATCTTTGAAGTGCGGGACATGCCCAACATGTTAAAAGACGTGGTTTGAATTAATCCATTGAAATGATTTAGTAGAGTTAAAGTTTAGTTTGATATTATTTCATGGGATTTGCATACAGATTAGCTTTGAGAAAAATATAAGTGATGCTCAATTTAAGCCAACTTACAAAGTGCTGTCAACAAAACATGTATCATGTCAAGTTATCAACATCTAGCACCTTTAATTGTTCAAATTTTATAAGAATATAGAATAGAAAAAAAAAACTTGACAAAAATAAGTGCAAACTGGAGGGGTGTGTCAGGTTTAATTTTTTGTTATTACTTGAAAACCTAACCGGCCCAATGTTGGTAATTGATTAACCAAAACTGTAATAATCGAAACCGGTCGGAGTATTGTTTATGGTTATGGCTCAAAACCGTTCCAAACCGAACCGCTCAGCGCAAGCCCTTAGTTAGTATTTGTCATTTTCTATCAGAATATTGTCTAGATTTTAATTTTATGAATGTACACAGAATTTTTAATGGTGCTCATTTGGGAGGCAAATTGGGTGAGAATTTGGGAGCCTTCATTTCCATCATACAAATGTAAGTTGCTTTTTTTTTTTTTTTGAACGGCAAATTTGGATCACTGACGGACCACTGAAGTATCATTGTGCCACTAGCGGAACCACCCGATCATATCCATCTCCATAAGGCATAGTGCCTATACACCAATTCAGGAGGAAACCCAATAAATATGGGAAAAACCCCCTTGTGAGAATCGAACCCAGGACCTATTGGTCTAAAGTCTTATCTAAGTTGCTATATCGTTCCTTATTAGATGCTTGAGTTTTTTGTTATAGTTTTTTTTTTTTTTTTTTTTTTTTTTTTGGTGTAGAGATCTCAACACTAACCATATTGGAGACCATGTACCGTCAAACCTTCAACTTACCATCAAGAGTTATGTTTATTGGTCCTTCATCACATCATGGTTGCAACACTTTCTATATGCAATTTTAAAAGTTAGAAATTATATGTGAAATGTAGAAACAGGGGATAACATGGATACTAATCTTAATGAGTTAGAAACATGTAAAGTCAAGACCAATCTTTTTCATTTCAATTTGATGCTTTACTCACTTATTTGTACAAGATTATTAGTCTTGTAAGTGATTCATAACCAACATAAAATGAAGCGCATGAGAAACTAAGGAAAATTTTCGACACCGCCGCAACGCGCGGGTTCCCCACTAGTATATATATATATATATATATATATATATATATATAGGTAGAGGATCCTGTTAGTACAGTATGTCTATTGTCACACCCCAACCGATGGCGGAATCATCGGGGCGTGGCACTGAGCGAAACAGATTGTCCAGAAGTTTCCATAACAACTATCATCACCATTTAATTAAAGCATTACGTCCCATACCGTAACATAAATAGTCAAACAAGTTATTACAGACAACATCAAAACAAATATTCTGCTCCGACAACTCAGATTTAAATAAGTAGCAATTGTTTATCTGCTTCTAGAGACCCCTAATAAGTTATCTACAGACAACTATTTGTTGGGCTCTAAAGCTTTATTCTAGCTTCCAATTCCTACCACATATGCGTCCTAAGCACCTGTCACATACGTTAAAATAAAGTCAATACATAAAATGTAAAGGTGAGCATACAAGTTTGATAATAGCATATAGAGTTCGAATTCGTTTACGCATAACCAGCACGTACACATAGTGAAATGAAGCACGTTAGTTATCGACATAGATCCATCGATACCAATGACTGCGGGTTGACTGCCCGAGGCAGTTCGCAATACATGATTACCACCGTAATCCATGCAAGTAAAAGATCCTTAACAACCCCCGTGTGAACGGGTGCTGAGTCCAAACTATAGTACTATCGTTGCCAAGGCAGGTAGACAGCATTCCATGTGTAAACATAACAAACAAGCATTCATAAGCCACATATAACATGCATTAATGGTTAAGCGTTAAAATAGCTTGAGTAGTGTGATAGTTGTAGTTTGAGTAGTTGTAACGTATGTAACACCCAAAAGTGCTAAAAGCAAAAAGGGTTCGAGTATACTCACAGCGATTGTGGATTGAAGGGAGCGCTTTACAGCGAGTACGGTTAGCCTGAATAGATTTGATAACGTAACGATAAGTGGCACGTAAAATAGTACAAGTGAGAGTGGGTAGGATGACTGATCGTGCGGATCAGTTATCCGTGAGTAGAAGTCATCCGTGCGCATGACCTATCCGTGCGGATGGTGATGCGTGCGGATGGTGATCCATCCGGATAAGTTATCCGTGCGTGCGACTGTCCGTGCGGGTGGCAACCCGTGCGGATTAGTTGTGCGTGCGGATGACTTATCCGTACGGACAAGTTGTTTGTGAAAATAAATGTTCAAGTGGATTGTTTCTTCCTAAGATGTGTTTGTGTATGATGGCTTGTGCTTTGGAGTTTTCGTTGTAGCCTTTAGAAAACACATAAGTGTTTCTACCTTTCAAGCCGGTCGCGCGGACGACAGTCCGTGCGTACGGTAGTCCGTGCGGACAGTGGTGGTCCGTGCGGACAGTAGTGGTCCGTGCGGACAGTCTGCGCGCGCGGGCAGAGCCAATCCGTCCGGATAGCCTGTCCGTGCGTACGACTTGGCCGTGCGGATGAACATTGTTTGAATTTTAGTTTAAGGCCTTAGTATCTCATGATCCGAAGAGTAATCCATTCAGAGGTCGTCCGTCCGGATTGCTCATTCGTCGATACTCAAACCTTGTTTGGAAAGTGGGTCCCAAGGGTAGTTCGTCCGGGTGACAACCTGTCCGTATGGCCTGTACGTGCGGACAGCTAGTCCGTGCGGACAGCTAGTCCGTGCGGACAGCTGGTCTGGTTGTTCCGTTCGTCTACACTTGGTTTCTGTTGTCGTTTATCGAGACGTTCTGATTACGTGGCAACCACTTGGAATTGTATTCTCACCCGCGTGACTAGACCGGTCAGGAACCACCCTAACTCGGCCTGTTGGCGACTCAGAACGGTCATTCCGGTTGACCCCGAAATCAGTTGTCTGTGGGTAGGATTCCAGATCTAGAACTAGTGTACCACTATTAACGAGCAGAACACTAGCACTGATCAGATTCGTACCGATTGTAAGGGAAAAAGAAGGAAAGAACTTAGGTTATTTCTTTCAACTCTTTTATCCTTAGAAAAGTTTAGATCTAGGTGAAGTTGTTGTGAAATCATATGGAAATCGTTCAGATCTGAGATATTCTTGGTGGAATGAGGTCAAGCTTGAAGTTCTTATGAACTTCATGATGACGTCACCCGAGAATACCCCAAATCCGGATGATTTCATGGTTAAAAGTGAAGATTTGAAAGATGGAAATGTGTAGAATTGTGTAGTGATCAAAGATGTACAAGAATTAGTGCAAGATCTTACCTGGATTGAGAGAAATCTGAGAAAGAGTGAAGAATGCGTGCGGTTCGGACGTCACTTGCCAAAAGTGGAAAAAGTGGAGAGTGACCCGTGTATTTATAGGATGCCAAAAAGGGAAAGGGTGAGCCGTGCGCATGGCACGCACCCGGGTAGGCTATCCGCGCGGACTGGTCATCCGTGCGGACTGGCAATCCGTGCGGACTGGCAATCCGTGCGGACTGGCAATCCGTGCGGACTGGCCATCTGTGCGGATGCCGCCTGTTTTGGTGTGTTCGGTGCGATGTTGCTTCGGTTTCGATTTGCGAGCGATTCGATAGGGTTTCCTAGTCAAATTACTCTCAGTCCCAACTACTTCTTATATGGTTCGACTCGGGATTCGGGTTCGGGTTCGTTTATATTCGAGTTAGACTTCAAGTTCGATTGAGTTCGCTTGATTATCCCAACATAACATAAAATAAACATGCATAGGTAACACGTAAGGCACACACACATGTATAACTGACAGGTAAAATACATAGCTTGAGTTACGATTTGATGTCGATTTGATTAGCATAGCTTGATTAACTTTATCGCATTGTTACTTCCTATCATTCACAGTCGTAGGTCGATCGAAATACGGTTAGCGTGATTCGATTATTGTAATGAACGACACTTACTCCACATAATCTAAATATAATAGAAACAATTCTACGAGTCAAGTCGCGCGAAATCGGTCGTTGACTTTGACCTTGACTTTGACTTTCACTCGTGAAAACACGGGGTGTTACATCTATCGCCTCCGTCATCTCAAGACCGTAGCAGAAATAGATTAAGTTTAGTGCTTATAGTGTTATATTTTAGTAAAAGGCAAGGTGGCATTTGTGTAAATAATGAGATATCTCATTATGTCCCTTGGCCTATAAATAGAGAACTTAGGGTTCTCATTTAGAACTTTTGGAAGACTTTTGACACTTTTGCTCATTTGCTACATTTGAGAGCTCTAGTTCTAGAGAGAGAAACTAGAGAGAGAAAGTGTATAGGTGATTCACGGTTCGTGTACGATATCAGATCTTTGAATAGAATCACAGTTATAATTACTGTTCGTGTGTTTCGGTCTTGCTCGTGCACGGATTCCGCACGTCGTACGAGTCGGTTCGCAATCGTTCGGATTCAAACCGGTCCTAACAAGTGGTATCAGAGCAGGAGCTCGGTTGCGAGGATCAAACGCACGATTTTGTTCAAGATTTGATCAGATTCAGAGCCTAAATCATCCAGATTTGTCAAATTTCTCATATTTTCTTGTTCTTCACGTTTTTATCTGATTTTTGTCAATTTGAACAGGTTTTTACGGTCGAAAATTGCTGAATTTTGGATATGTTGAGCGAAAGTACCTGATCTACAAGCCTACAAAGTTTCATATCCTAATTCAAAGCCGTTTGGGAGAATTCGAGAATTTTGTGGTTCGGAAAAAGTTGAATATTGGTGCTTTTGTTCTTGATGTTCATACGCACGCATGACCTATCCGTGCGGATAAGTCATACGCATGGATAACTCACCCGCGTTGACTGATTGTTGACCTAACCGTACGCATAAGTCGCACGCACGGATGACATAATATGTATTGACTTTTTGTTGACCCTGTCACATGCACGGATAACTATACGTGTTACATCATCTTGTCTGATCTAGTCACTTGGTCAACATATTCAGATTGTCAGTCAAAGTAATCATTCTGCATTCGGTGAACATGTGAATTTGTCTTTTGCAATAAGTTTGCACGTGATCATAGTGAGTGCATGTGATAGATAACAGGTTGTAAGTGAGATTGTCGGTTATTAATTGTGGTCAAAAGGTCAATTTCATACGCACGGATAGCCCACCCGTGCGTATAGCATCATTCCCACCCGCACGGATTACTTTCAGCCATACGTGTTGACTTGCCACACGCACGGACAACTTGTCCGCGTGGATAACATTCCTATCCGTGCGTACAACATCTCCCGTATCACCACCCGTGCGTATCACCACCCGTGCGTACAACATCTTCATAAGGCTAACGTGTCCGCACGGATAACATTTTTAATCCGTGTCCCACATTTAGTCAACATTATATCAGCTTCATCATTATCTTTCATGTGATTTTGGGTTTGCATGTGATCTTTGCTAGAATTGATAATCAATTGAATAATATCAATATTATCATCACTTGTTGAGTCTCGTAAATTGTTGTGCATGTGAGTGTTGTCTGACAAGTTTTAAAGACCCAAGAGAATTGTTGGCTATCATATTTGATTATATCTTTGGTGAATGTGAACAAGAATGTTGGCTCAATCATAGTGACATAAGCCCATGTGATGTCCATGTAGTGTAACGGCCCAATGAGAATTTAGATAACATCAAGATTGCCGGCTACTGATTTTCATAAGAATTTAAGATTTGTATCTGATCATTAATATTGCATGTGATACACTGATTGTTTGCATGTGAAGTAATCTGTTTGTCGTTCAAGTTCAATTGAGTAAATCAAGGTTGCATGAGAGTTTAATCATTACAAACAATTTGTTATTAGTGATATATTTTTAATTGATACTAGGTCGAACAGAAAATTTGTCGAGTAGTGCTATATTTTAAATACTACACGATAAAAAAAAATAAGTTGACTTGTGTTGACTCACTTGATTGGATATCCGTCCCATTCATTTGTTTGATATTGATTAAACTCACTGTGTTTGATTTGTTTGTTTGTCTCAAGTTGTTTGAAGATGTCAAGCAGTAAGGTTGATCATGATAGTAACAGTGAAAAAGTCCTCGCTTCTAAAGTTTGTACGTTTACGATCAGTGGGAGTAATTTTACGGAACAGCACTGGTATTTCTGTTATACATGTGATCTGACCGATTCAAAAGGTTGTTGTTCTGTTTGTGCAGATGTATGTCATCAAGGACATCGTGTTGTCTACTCTCGATCAAGTAGGTTTTTTTGTGACTGTGGAGCAGGGAGTGTACAGAACAGCAGTTGCCAGTGCCTGAAGCCTAGGAAATTCACTGGAGATGATGGGGATCAGATGCCTGAAATTGCTACTGGTAATCAGTTGGAAGTGAATGATGATCAAGAAGCTAAGAACATGCCAATATTTGATCATGGTGATTCAGATTCTGAGGTGGAGCAGATTTCAAGTCAAACAAAATGTGAAGTTGTGATGACTGAAGAAGTTGTACAAGAAAATGTTACTGAAAAACAGCAGATTTTTGAGGAAGTAATTTCAAAGAAAGAAGAATCTGAAAAGTCTGTATCTGAGAAATCTGAACCAGTGATTAAGAAAGAGATTGTTCAGAAAGAGAAGAAACAGATTGAAGATATTCAGACTTTGAAAGCTGAAAAGAAAGCTGATGATGAACATATTTTGGAGTTGCGCTTGAACTGTGAAAAACTGAAAACTGAAAATGTCAAACTGTTGAGTGTTGTGGACAGTTTGACATTGGAAAACAAAGTTTTGAAAGAAAAAGAGTTTAAAAATGAAAAATTAAAAATTGAAAAAGTTTTTCAAAATCAAATCAAGATTTTAGAAGATGAGAGAGATATTTTTGGTAAAGATAATCTTGAAAAACAAATTGAAATCAATTCTCATCTTGCTAAAATCATTCAGCTTGAAAAAGAAGCTGAAAAAGCTCGGATTAAAATCAAAGAGCTTGAGAATAAATTGAAAGGTTTTGTGAATTCTACTTCACATGTTTGTCCAAAACCGATCAATTATGTTCCAATAAGTGACAAAGTCAAAAATTTTGACAAAGTCAAAATTGAAGATTGTGATGACAAAGCTGATGATGAAATAGAAAAAGAAAAGAAAAATATTTTTAGATTTACAAGAAAAATTTAAAAATACTGTTTTGCAATCTACTGAAACAGGTGAATGTTCTAAACAAAAACCTGTTAAGAAGAGTGTAGAACAGAAACAAAAAGTTAAAAATTAAAAAAATTTTAAAAATGAAAATAAAAGCTCATCAGTTCAGTCATCCAATCATTATAAAAAATCACAAAAATTTGTAAATGAAAACTCACAAAATGATGGTAATAAGTGGTGCAGGTTTGACCACAGTGCTCAAAAGACAAATCCAGCATTGAAGAGGAGAAATGATTATCACCAAGCCAAACAATGTTATGATCTGAAGGTTTGGACTGAAAGTGGTGAATGGTACGATAACAGAGTGTGCTACACCTGTGGTGTAAGAGGACACATTGCTGTTAACTGCCAGAATTGGAGTTATGAGACACGAAGATGCTATAATTGCCATATCAGAGGACATATTGCCAGAGATTGCCCAAGGAGATCGATGGGGAGATCAAGGGTTGAATATCAGAAAACGATAAAGAAACCAGTCACTGTCAAGCCCAAAGAACAGAAAGTGGAAGATAAGAAAGTAAAGCTTTCACAGGGGCAGAGAGATAGACTGAGGAAGAAGAGGAAGAAGGCAAGAGAGAATTTGGAGAATATTTTGTCTTCAGGTTCACAAGTTGGTTCGAATAAGAGTTCTGATGAATCGATTCACTCGGCGGCAAAGTCAAGCAAATCGAATTCTTCAGATGCAAATCTGAGGACAAACAGGAAGAAAAAGAAAGTTATTGGCGATGAATCTGGCTCATCCAAGTCAGACAAGCCAAGTTCGAGCAATGAATCTAATTCCACAAAATCAGATGAGCCACAAGTTGAGGTAAAAAGGGAAGAAACAGTTCTGTTAATGAATGATGAGAATTTTCCACCATTACAAGCCACAAACCCAAAATCAAAAGGTGTTGATGTTGGAAAAATGTTTAATAGCAATGTTAAACATATTTTTAGCAAGATGGCTGATGGAAAGGTAAAAGGGGCAAAAGAATTTTATGAAGAAAAGAGAAGTGTTCAAAACACACCCAAGACTGGTCAGGCTTGGGTACATAAATCTGTTGGTTGAATTCCTGACTTGCCGGAGCTTCCAGGTTGGTAAGTGTGAAGCAGGTATCGGCATCATTCTTGAGAAATTCACAGGATGGTAACTGTGATATTTCGTCTTACTAGTGGTTAATTAAGGACATTAAGTTGTACTTGATTTTCTACAAGTGATAGTGGTGTTTGACCTAATAATGTTAAATTTTCAAAATGGTTAAAAGAAAACAAGGTGATGTGATGACCCCGAACCCACAAGTGATGGGTAAACAAACTAATTTTTCCGGAAAAACCATTCTGATTAAAACAAACTTAAGTGTTTTGAAATCATTATGGGAAAATAGTTTGTTGTAAGGGGGAGTTCTGATTGAATACGCCGAAACCCTCACGGCTGAACAAACACGATTACTTTCACAAGATTGAAAAACGGTTTTCAAACTGTCGAAAATCAATGGGTTGTAAATCATGGGGGTACATTATATTTTCTGCAAATCAGTGCATGTGAAGCAGAAAATGGATGGCAAGACAAAGCTATCAGTATTGGTTGTAAAATTTTCTTTAAATGGTTTTGCATTTTAGGGGGAGTAAGAAATTGTCAGAAAATCCAAAAACATTAGAAAATTTGAAAAATCCAAAAACATGATAAAACAAAAAATTGAGTTTTTGCGTAAAAAGAGGAAATGATAGTACATCAGTGGAATGTCAAAGTATGCTAAAGAAATGGAAAGTTTAAATGTGTTAAACGATCTCACCGTGGATATGTCGGTAGATTTTTATACATTTAGTAAACTTTTTCGGGATATAAACCTAAATTCAAACTTGCTTATTTCGTGGGGAACACTACTTGGATATATAGGTAATCCCTGAAATCTTGTTTGAAAGGTCTCATAATCTGATATACTAGGTCTTTATACTTAATGATGTCTGGGGTATTATTCCGGGACTTCTGCTGAACGGTAGTTCTGACCTAGTCCTTGGATAATACTTTCTGCAATGCTTGAAACATAGCATAAACCCTCAGCATGCCGATGAAACAATAAAATTGATAGTCGCTGCTGTTGTAGCTAAAAGATCCTCTAAAAGGGGACATTCCGTAAAGTCGAAGCTGATATCTCTCTGCGTATACGGAAGTATCGATCTGAGATCCCTCGGCCCTCGCATACCTAATTTATGTACATATATCATTATAGTATACTCACCTGTAAGACTGATTATTGGGATCTGGATACGGGAGTATATTCAAGAGGTGGGACACATGAATGGGTTTAAGTTCTTAAAATACCTAATTCGTATCCTGAATCAGTTGAAATTTGTATGAAAATTTAAAGTGGACAAGTATATCGACAATCTAAGTGAATTGTTTAATTCTTAAAGTGTTTTAAAGCTCAACGGTACTTGTGACTTGTCAAAAACTGATATGATCCTCTAACGCAAACTCAAACAAAAATATTGTCAGTAAATATGTTTGTACATATTTCTTTACTGTTTTACATTTCAGAAAAAGTACAAAAAGATTTTTGATTCTGCTTTATTTTCGACAACCGATGTCTGAAGCTGAGTTTTAAAATCTAAGTATGCTGATTGTGTTTCTGAAAAATAAAACAAGTTCATTAATTTGAAACTTGAATTTAAAAAAAAAAACAAAAATAAAAAACAGTTTGTGATATCTCCAAGGTCATTAAGTTGGACTTGGATGATTAACTGTGAGGGATTTGGATGCTTATATTGTTAAAATCTGTAAAAGAGCTAGTTTCCGATCCGGTTCGTTGAAACTGCCAAATCTTTGAAGATTGTTGATAGGGGAAGAATATCAAGTAATCCTGGAATTATTTCATATTATTATATCTTAGTCCCAGGATCTTGATTTAGAAAGTTTGATAGAGCCAGGTTACGATACCTGGAAATCTAAAAATGTTTTACTTATAAATGTATGAGGATTGCAGATTCCAGACTACGATCCCAATAGCCGAGTCTAAGGGGGAGTCTGAAGACGAGCTCAACGCAAAGGGAAGCGTGCATAGGAGCCAGGATATTTTTCCCAGAAGAGCTTGTAACCGGAAAGCCAGGTGTCGATCCCAAAGCACGGAAGCTTGACGAGAGGGGGAGCCTGAAGAGTCTACCGAAAGGGGGAGCTGGAGCTGAAGACAGATCCACGAGGATTCTGTTCGAGCTAAAGTGAGAGAAAGAAAAGAAGCTATGAGTCTGAATGTTTGAGATTGACTGCGGCAATATCCAAGGGGGAGTCTGTTAGTACAGTATGTCTATCGCCTCCGTCATCTCAAGACCGTAGCAGAAATAGATTAAGTTTAGTGCTTATAGTGTTATATTTTAGTAAAAGGCAAGGTGGCATTTGTGTAAATAATGAGATATCTCATTATGTCCCTTGGCCTATAAATAGAGAACTTAGGGTTCTCATTTAGAACTTTTGGAAGACTTTTGACACTTTTGCTCATTTGCTACATTTGAGAGCTATAGTTCTAGAGAGAGAAACTAGAGAGAGAGTGTCTAGGTGATTCACGGTTCGTGTACGATATCAGATCTTTGAATAGAATCACAGTTATAATTACTGTTCGTGTGTTTCGGTCTTGCTCGTGCACGGATTCCGCACGTCGTACGAGTCGGTTCGCAATCGTTCGGATTCAAATCGGTCCTAACAGATCCTGTACAAAGTCCATCTTTTGTAAGAAGTGTAAGTGTTAGGCCCTAAAGTGTGAGACTGACGCATCAAATTCACACAACGGGTTATGGTTACGAGCTGGGCCTTACCGGGTTAGTTTATATTAGGTTGTGGACCTTTATAGGTCACTTGGGCCAAGCTATAGGCCATGTGGGCCAAGCAGGCCCAAGGGGAGCCCATGTGGGGAAGTGGGCTTGAGTTAGTATAAAAACAAGTTTCTAACTTGTTTTTAGGTTTGAACTTCTTGGAACTTGATAGTTACAAAATTCCTCTAGAGTTAGGGAGAGAGGCGATTGGTTGTGAGCTTGTACCAGACGATTTTGCTAGTTGATAGTAATAGAATCGTGTGCAAGTTTCAAAGTGATTCGGTATTGTGTTCTTCGTTTTTCAATTGCTTTTCGGTTTATCTTGAATCTCACCAAGTTTGGATTCCGCACAAACTTGGTGATTGTTTGATATCATTGAAAGATCCGGTTTACGGGACTTACAAGTGGTATCAGAGCCTTAAGAACCTGTTTCTAGGCTCGGTGTGATATCAAAGATTCAAGATTTTCGTTATTTTTGGGTTGGTGTTCCTCGTGTTCTTCGCGGTATTCAAAGTGTTCATCGAGTTTCTAGTGAAATATTGTCATATTTTGATCTTTTTGGAAAGTGTTAATATATTTATCTACGTATTTGAATTTTTAAAACTTTCTTCAAAAGATTTAAAAAAAATCCAAAATTGATTTGAAAAAGCCAAAAATCTCGGAATTCCAACTGTTTAAAAGTTTTGAAAATTTTCGAAAAGGTTTTCTATTTTTAGAATTAATTCACGGTTTCGAAATTCTCAATCTTCACAATTGGTCTCGAGTCCCCATCATAATCATCATACACGGTTCCGAGTCCGACATCTTCTGAGTCGCAACCAGAGCTCCAAATCATCTTCATCACACGTTCTTTTGAGTCGCAATCACCGTCAAATTCATCAACTGATTTCGAGTCCTACATTTTCGAGTATCATCTTCCCAAAAATCTGAGTCGCAACCATCATTATCATCAATATTATCATCAAGGTCTCGACTCAACAACCTTCTTAAACTGGTCTCGAGTTATCAACAACCAGTCTCGACTCGCAACCGCTCTCCCGGTCTCGACTCATCATCATCATCACGGTCTCGAGTCGCAACCTCGCTTCCGAGTCGCAACCGAGATCTCGGTTCATCCTGTTTGATTTCGACTCGCAACCATCATCAGTTTCGGTTCTTCCTGTTTGGTTTCGACTCGCAACGATCATCATCCTCCTTAACTGCCATCAACATCATTCACCATCTCCATTCAACTCCGATATCGACACTGTTACACCTTCGCCTATCGACACCGCCTCTTCTCCGATAACTATTTGCCGGAAACCTGCAACTCCGGTCACTGTTCATCTTGACATCATCACGTTTCCATCATCGTCGTTCTTCATCACCTGTCGTCCACCTTCATCGTTCAACATCCATCTTCTTCGGTGACTCCCGACGACCTCCGGTTACCATCTCCGGCTGACAACAATCATCGTTCTTTATATCACCGTGGCAGCTGAAGTTTGAAATTAGGGCTGCGATTTGTTTTTGAACAAAGAAGAAGATATACAGATATTTTTTTTTAATAATATATTATATATTAGGGTTTTAATAATTGTAATATTCATAAACAATCATTTGGTAATCATTAGCTAATCATTGTTTCTTAATAATAATATAATTATAATAGTTATAATATTAATCATTAGGTCATATTAATATTAATAATTATAACAGTAAGTGTCACTTTATAAAAAAAAAGGGGGTTTGTTTAAATTATAAAAAAAAAGGAAAGTTTGTTTGGTTGTGATAAGTTTTGACAGGTTTTGAGGTGCGGTTTAGAAAGCGGGTTCGATCATTCGGCTGCAAAGGGTTTGAGTTAGTGAGTACACGGATTCTCGCTTTGGGCTTGTGTTGAGGAAATAGTTAAAAGATCACATTTTTGGGGGATCACATCTTAAAAATGTCTTCTAAGAAAGAGATGCTTGAGCAGGAATTTGAAGGATTCAGATATTCAAATGGTGAATCTATAGAAGCACTTACAGGCCGGTTTGCTAAACTGCTCTCTGAAATGGAGAGGGCAGAGATGGTGGTGTCTACTCGCATGAGCAACAGAATGCTTCTAAATGCTATAAAAGAGATTCCAGATCAGGCAAACTGTAGTTGGTTTAGAAATGTTAATCAGATAATAGTGACAACCGACTGCTACAAAATGAAGTCAGATGAGCTGATCTCACTAATCAAATCATATGATAATGCTGACAAGAAGTCTACTCAAGGCAACACATCTGTTGCAGTTTGCTCATCCACACAAAATTCAGCATTTATGTTTAACAAACCCCTGGCTCAAGAAATTACTCGTGATCGTGAAGAGATACTTTCTGTCTTTTGCACTCCTGAGTGTAGAGAAAGAAATGAGGCATATCGGTTACACAACGCTGAGTTGATTCAAGACTACAACGACATAAAAAATAAAAATTTTACTTTATCAAAGAATGAAAAACTTTATAAAGATAAAATTGAAGCTCAGCGAAAAGACATCATCAAACTTAAGGATGATGTAAGTGTAAAAACAGCCCATTTCTTAGAGGCACAGGAGAAGGTATGCATTTTGACTAAGGAACTGGAAGATATCAGAGATAGATATCAAATAAATGAACTTAACATTAAGAAATTTGATTCTTCCAGCAAATTAGTCAAAAACTTGTGTGATCAACAGCTCGCATACAAGGAAAAGAAAGGGCGTGGTTTGGGTTTTAGTCAGGCTCCTCCTCCCTATAATGACAATTATACTTATTTACCTATGACTGAGGAGGAGATGATTAATGAAAGTAAAATGACTTATGGTCCTAAAACTGATAAGTCATCAATCAACAGCAGACCTGTTGATAAACGAGTGACTCCTCCAATAAATTTTGTTTCAAAGGGTACTTTTGATCCTAATGCTTTGTCTTCCTCTGCAGATGAAGTTAAAGTTGAAGGTGTTGTTGGAGATGAACAAGCATCAGAGTCTGATTCTTCTGAAAATTTAATAAATGAACCTAATCCAGACTCTATTTCGACGTTTGATTTTTTTAATGTTTTTCGCTCTATGATTAATTTCAGGCCTGATGATTTGGGCGAAAACGTTGATGCTTGTGTAACGGAAAATGAATCGGCAAATAGAGCGAATGAGCCAGCTGAACCATCTGATTCCAAATGCGAATCACCTGAAGCAGCTGATTCTGAGAAATTGGAATCAGTTGATTCTAGTGAATTCAGCTCAAAGGCGTCATGTGCAGAACCGTCATGTGCTGAAAATTTGTCAAATGTTTCAGCTGAAGTTTCTGCTAAAGTTTCTGGTATTTCATCCAACAAACCAGAACTCTCCAATTCTGTCAAAGCTGGCGAATCAAAGGATGAAGAGAAGACTGGCGTGAACAAGGCTCCAAGTGCGCAAGCTGAACAATCTGAACCTTCTGTTAGTGATGAAAAGGTTCAGATCAAGCAACAAGAGCCAAAGCAAGCAAGTAAAGGACGTGGAAAGAAGAAGCCTAAACATCAAAGACAAGCAAGCTCTCCACAGTCCTCAACGGGCAGTAATAGTCCTCAAAAGGCCCGTGATGTGAAAAATGTCTTTGTTAAGCCAGTCTGTAATGGCAAATGTGAGAAATATGCATTTGACTGTGCTAACAAGGGTTTCAGAAAGACTGGTGAGATTTCTGAACAAGACTTGCAGTCTAAGGAAAACAAGAAGAATCAAAGGAAATCTCCACCACAGAAGGCCCCTGCAAACGACAAGTACAGGCACCCAAATTCATCTTCGTCTGCAGGAAATGTGCAACACAAATAAGCACATAAAGGACCGGTTCGTCCTTCAGGGCCTGCAAGAGCAAATCCAACTGATCAGAATGCTTTCTACATGAAGAGACAGACATGCTTCAATTGCGGCATTGCTGGTCACATTGCTCGAAATTGCACACATCGTCCCTATGTACCCTATTATATGCAAAATCAGAGGGTTACATCAAAGGATAACTATCATTCTAAGCCGATGAAGGTATCTTCACCTAAGGCAATGAAGAATGTGAATCCCAAGGTTAAACCTTCTGATGGGGATTGGAATGCTGCTAAAAACAAACGCAAGGCTGTTCAAGAACAAAAACGTTTTTCTAAAACTAACAAGCCTGAATCAGCTAAAGTTGCTCAACCGAAGGCAACAAACACGTTTGTTAAACTGAAACAGATTTGGAAACCCAAATCCAAAGCAGCAATGTCTCCAATCCTTGAAATTAAAGGGGACTTGTGTTTGAAAGAAGTGTCTTATTTCGATGCTTCAGGTAAACCCAGGACCACGATGGCCTGGGTACCCATGTCTTACTAATCTCCTTACCTTTCAGGAACAACCAAGGAGGAGCTGTTGACAATCTCTGGAATGTTGATAGCGGTTGTTCCAGAGATAAAAACGGGTAACATTTCACTGTTGCAAAAAGTTCAAATTTTTTTTACAGATGATATGTTTCCTTTGGAGGAGATAACAGAAGTAAGATAATGATCAGCAAAAGGTACCATTTAAATTCAGTATTTTGATTTGAATATTGATTAGTCTTCAATCTGATGACGGAACGGTTAAGCAAAAATATTTTTTCTCTTTCTTGGTTCATTACTTTGTATATAAATTTGTCCTTTCTCTAGTAAATGGTAAATTTGCGCAAAAATACAAGATTTATGCACAAATTTAGGGGGGGGAGAGGAACATATAGATAGATATAGAGTTTTGGGGGAGAAAACTCAGAAAAGAAAAATACTAAAAGAGTTTTCTCTATATATATGCATTGTTTTAGGGGGAGAAAATGAGAAAAATACAAGAAAATGAGAAAAATACAAAAACATTTGAAAAATGAAAAAGCCAAAAAGATATATTGCATGATATGGGAAGTGAAATAAATGTTTGTTTTAAAGGGTTTGACTAACACATGTAAGGTGCCATAGCTGAAAAGACTAGGATCTACTGCGATATGTCGATAGGCTTGACACTCAACATGATACAAGATACTAAGTGATATAAACATAACGAACTATGTACCATGTGGGTAACATACCAACGGTGTATGATTTTATGGTCTTAAATCTTGCGTTGATAGATAGCCAACATCTGAGGTTTCGGGTCTTTATATTGTTGAATCATCCGGGGATATCTTGGTTGTCCTTCTGTTCAGAACTAAAATTGTACATGACCCCAGGAAAGAAAGTCACTTGGAATTAGCTCATTTCTATTTGAATGTCTGTATGTTGTCCCGATACACACAATTTTGATCTGATTCTGAAATCTTCTCTGAAAAAGTCGTGTACCTCCTCTGCTGCATCCAGATATATGCTGACCTGGAGGTGCTAGGCAACGACAGCTTCTGCTGCATCCAGATACATGCTGACCTAGCTGTACATTGTCGCGCTATAGATCTAATACACCCGAAAGAGGCCCTCAAGTGCCCAAAAGAAACCCAAGAAACCTATATCAAACTGAGAAAAACTCATTTGATCTGTATATTATACCATCTCTGCAAAAGATCTATTCTGTTCTCTTCTCAATCTATTCCCAGTTAAGATTTCAGAAATCTGGATTGGACTTGTGAAATATGTGGTAGGGAAGATACTTGCATGATAGAGTGTGCTGTTTATATTTCCAGGATTTGATTAGTATTTATTTGGGTGTTCATTGTTAAGAAATCAAAACATGATAAAACAGATTATATGCAGACCTAGACACAGTCAGGATATCTTAAAGGATGACATCAATATACTCACCTGCTACGATGAATCGTTGTGCTTACCTTGATCGCAGGGGTATGCCTTGGAATGGGACACACGGGTATAATAGTATAATATTACCTAAAGCATATCACGAAGTTGAAAAATTGAAAGTTGAGCGTTAAAGTTTAAGTGGACAAACATATTGGCAATCGCATAGACCAGTTTGATTAGGCTCGTACTGAAAAGTGTTCCTTAGTCTGCCTGAGAACGAATTTTGATCCCATTGCAATTGTAATTGTATATTATGGTAGTTGTTTATATTTTGAGTTTTTATTTGTTTCTAGTTCTTAAAAATTAAAAAAAAAATACAAAAATAGTGTCTTGCTTTTCTATAAAATCGAAAATCCAAAAATAGAGTGCTTATTTGTTTTTCTTAAAATTAAAAAATATAACCGTTCTTGAAGATTTGACTGATCATCAAAAGTTGAAAGAGTTTAAATTGTGAAATCCGAGTGCAAGTACTTGGATGTACCTAGTGTTCATACGGTACTCTCCCTATTGCATAAGAAATGTTTGCTTATGAGTTTGTGAGCATGTGCAGAACTTGATTTTAATCAAGAACAGGGGTTGATGAAGACTGAGATGCTGTTAGTTGCTGAAGAAGCCTGAAGCAGCACAATAACAAGATGTACCTGAGTCAGAAGAACCGGATACGAAACGCCGTCTGACAGTGAAAGTACATTTGAAGAAGTACCATGAATCTGCTTGAAAGACAAAGATTGAAGAAGAAAAGAGCTGCTGAGAATCCTCCTCTCACATTCTTTTTGACTAGATTTTCAAGCAAAGCTGATCGAGATCCTGAATTGAAGCTAACCACAAGAGCTGAAGAAAAGAGACCCAGTGCTGAGAGTTCGGAAGTCAAGAACTTCCACAACATCTGCAGCATAGAGACAACCTTAGACTTCGTTGAAGACGTTGCTGAATTCATGCTATGAAGACAATTTGATGGCATCAGTCTAGGGGGAGATTGTTAGGCCCTAAAGTGTGAGACTGACGCATCAAATTCACACAACGGGTTATGGTTACGAGCTGGGCCTTACCGGGTTAGTTTATATTAGGTTGTGGACCTTTATAGGTCACTTGGGCCAAGCTATAGGCCATGTGGGCCAAGCAGGCCCAAGGGGAGCCCATGTGGGGAAGTGGGCTTGAGTTAGTATAAAAACAAGTTTCTAACTTGTTTTTAGGTTTGAACTTCTTGGAACTTGATAGTTACAAAATTCCTCTAGAGTTAGGGAGAGAGGCGATTGGTTGTGAGCTTGTACCAGACGATTTTGCTAGTTGATAGTAATAGAATCGTGTGCAAGTTTCAAAGTGATTCGGTCTTGTGTTCTTCGTTTTTCAATTGCTTTTCGGTTTATCTTGAATCTCACCAAGTTTGGATTCCGCACAAACTTGGTGATTGTTTGATATCATTGAAAGATCTGGTTTACGGGACTTACAGTAAGAAATAATTTGGGAATGACAAGTGTCCCTCATCTTAATTAGTTCAAAAGGGTATATTAGTAATTGTACATTCTTGTCAATTAATTGATTTCCAATATAACTGGAAAAAAAAACTGGCGATGAGAATGTTAAGGGATTGATTCGAATTTTGTATTTGTTTTGCAAGATCCAATACGATTGTTATCTACGTATCATTCTTCATCAATTATAAATACAATCATAGTCAATTTATCCAGTTGTTTTAAAACACCACGCCATGAATCTGATTATACAATGTCTCCATATAAAACACCATGACTTGAATCATAGATGTTTAAAACACCACACCATGAACAATGTCTCCAGATAAAACACACCATGACTTGAATCATAGTCATGATGTTTTAAAATCTAGGAATGTTTTTGTATTGATAAAACACCACGCCATGAACAATGTCTCCTGATAAAATACCATGACTTGAATCATAGTCATGGTGTTTTAAAATCTGGGAATGTTTTGTATTGATAAAACACCACGCCATGAACAATGTCTCCAGATAAAACACCATGACTTGAATCATAGATGTTTAAAACACCACGCCATGAACAATGTCTCCAGATAAAACACCATGACTTGAATCATAGTCAATTTATCCAGTTGTTTTAAAACACCATGCCATGAATCTGATTATAGATCTCTTTATGATAACGTATGAAGAATATGCAACCAAAGACATCCTACAATTAAGGTGAATCATTAATTCCGATATTTAAGGAAAAAGGAGTGAATGTAGGAGTTTTTGGTTGTGTAGGTTACGGTTACCATATTTCAAACATTTAAAAAGACACTATTGCCCTTCAATTTTACATAAGGTCCCTCTAATTAAAACACAATTTACATTTTTACACCCTATTAATCTCAACCATTAGATCAAATATCCAATGGTTTAAAACACTTCTTACCCTTCTTACATTTTAGACACTTTTTACCATATCCCTACCCTATATATATATATATATATATATATATATATATTAATTTCAATGATAAGAAAAAAACAACGTACATCACGTACGACAGGTAATTACACACGTTCATTTTAAAATCACGCACATTATAACTCAAAAATCCAAAATCACGCATGTTGAAACACAATAATCACGCATATTGAAAACATTAATCACGCATGTTATAGAACAAATCACGCACGTTATCGTACGTGAAGTATGTTAAGCCGTAATGTACGATATACTTTGTCTATATATATATAGGGTTGGGCTCTATAGAAAACTCTATCCTTTTTAAAAAAACTATGCAAACCCAATGTCATCCATTGATTAGCTTTCATATAACTTGATCAATGGCTCTCATCATTTTGGTAAAAATTAGAATTAAAAGAATACACATTAATGATGCTGGAAGGGCATTTTGGGTAGAAGAAAAACACTTTTTGGCATTGGAAATGACAAAACCCACTAGTATCATCATCTCTCTCCTCTTTCTTCTAGTCAAATCTTTCAATACACTATTATCTCTCTCCTCTTTCTTCATCATGTGAAAGAGAAAAGCTTCATGCTCTTCCATGGTGATCCTTCAATGGTGATCTTCATTTGAAGATAATTTCAGCATCATGTGGTCTGAAAAAATCACAAAGACACACGCACGAGTGTGTGTGTGAGAAGAACGATGACAAGATGAATGTTTTTAGAGAGAGAAAGTTTCGATCTTCAAGTTCAGATCTACATCGTGTGAAAGAGAAAATGTTTGAAGATTGTTGTTTTAGAGAGAGAACGACGGCAGGATGAAGGTTTTTAGAGAGATGATTTTTTTGTTTTAGAGAGAGAAACAACAATCTTCATCATGTTCATCTATAACCAAGAACACACATATAAGTGTGTGAGAGAGAAGAAGTTTGAAGTATGTTGTTTTAGAGAGAGAACAAGACACACACACGAGTGTGTGTGTGAGAAGAAGGTTTGAAGATCTTCTTCGTGTTCATCGGACGGTTATAGATCCGGTAAGTGTTCTTGAAATATCATTTCACACTTGATTTTGTGTTGAAATGGTTATTAATATGTTTTTGTGTGCTGAAAGTGTTTTAGTGATGGTTGTTAATATGATTTTTTATTTTAAATAAATCAAAAACTTTAGGATGAGATTTTGAACGGGTTTTTTTTGTTGGTTTGGTTGCTTGTTAGGGGCTTTTGATCTTAACAGTAGCTGTTTTTTGTTGGTTTGGGTTGCTTGTTTGGGTTTTTGATCTGAACAGTAAGTGTTTTTTTGTTTGGTTGCTTGATTCACAGACTCGGGCCCATAACATGTGTTAAGCCCCCTGTTAGAATGTTATATAACGTGTGTTGATTTACAGAAACAAACCCATAATGATATTCAATTGACAAGCTGGATGGATGTAGGCGAAGTTAATGCGTGTTCTAGTAATGGTTAATGTTCATGTATTTTAAATAAATCCAAAACTTTAGGATGAGATTTTGAATGGGTTTTTTTGTTAGTTTGGTTGCTTGTTTGGGGCTTTTGATCTTAACAATAATTGTTTTTTTGTTGGGTTGCTTGATTTACAGAGACTGACCCATAACATGTGTTAAGCACCTGTTAGAATGATATGTAACGTGTGTTGATTTACAGAAACAGATCCATAAAAGATATTCAATTGACCAGCTGGATGGATGTAGGCGACGTTAATGCGAGGAAATTGAATAAGTCACATCCTTTGGAAAAGAAGTCTTCGTTCATTTATAACATGTGTTGGTGGTTCATGCTGTAACAGAACACCATGATGTAACCCGACTTGTATTCATGTATATGAAAGTGGTTTGCAAAACACCACGATGTGCATATACTGATCGTAACACTTGTACAAGTTAATATGGAACATACAAGTAAATATTGTAACACCGTATACCTGGGATAACATTTTGGAATGTATAACATGTGTTAAGCCTCTGTTATAATCTTTTTGTAACCTGACATGTATTCATGTATAAGCTAGTGGTTTACAAAACACCATGATGTGTATATACTGATCTAACATGTGTTACAATTTGTCTGTTCGGAACATGTAATTGCTTAACATGTGACAAGGGTAAAAACAGTCGACGGGGGCGATGAGTTTAATGGTGAGCTTAGTTAATATCGTAATCATGTTGTAACCCCACTTGTACAATACCGTAATCTTGTTGTAACCCCACTTGTATACATATGATAACATGTAAACATCCATTATAACCCGACTTGTATTCATGTATATGAAAGTGGTTTGCAAAACACCATGATGTGCATATACTGATCGTAACACGTGTACAAGTTAATATGGAACATACAAGTAAATATTGTAACACTGTATACCTGGGATAACATGTGTTAAGCCTCTGTTATAATCTTGGTTTAACCCAACATGGTGTCATGTATAAGCTAGTGGTTTCCAAAACACCATGATTTGTATATACATACTGTAACATGTGTAACATGTGTTAAGCCTCTATTTTAACGTGTGTTAAGACTTCCAGAATTGATGCATAAACTCCAATAGTAACTTAATAACAACATAGTATACCTGATATAACGTGTGTTAAGCCTCTTTTATAACGTGTGTTAAGACTTCCAGAATGTGTTAAGTCCATACCGTTTTAACATCATGTACTAGACAAAACAATAAGAGTCTCACATTACATATTACTAGTAAACGAAAATACATAGCACTAAGAAAATGACGTACCGGTAATTTTGGAATATATAATATGAAACGGGTCATTTGTTTTGCACATTTTGGAATGTATAACATGTGTTAAGCCTCTGTTATAATCTTTTTGTAACCTGACATGTATTCATGTATAAGCTAGTGGTTTACAAAACACCATGATGTGTATATACTGATCTAACATGTGTAACAATTTATCTGTTCGGAACATGTAATTTCTTAACATGTGACAAGGGTGAAAACAGTCGACGGGGGCGATGAGTTTAATGATGAGCTTAGTTAATATCGTAATCTTGTTGTAACCCCACTTGTATACATATAATAACATGTAAGCATCCATTATAACCCGACTTGTATTCATGTATATGAAAGTGGTTTGCAAAAAACCATGATGTGCATATACTGATCGTAACACGTGTACAAGTTAATATGGAATTATAATCTTGGTTTAACCCAACATGGTGTCATGTATAAACTAGTGGTTTCCAAAACACCATGATTTGTATATACATACTGTAACATGTGTTACGTGCCTGACATGTATAACGTGTGTTAAGCCTCTATTATAACGTGTGTTAAGACTTCCAGAATGGATGCATAAACTCCAATAGTAACTTAATAACAACATAGTATACCTGATATAATGTGTGTTAAGACTTCCAGAATGTGTTAAGTCCATACCGTTTTAACATCATGTACTAGACAATACAAAATAAGAGTCTCACATTACATATTACTAGTAAACGAAAATACATAGCACTAAGAAAATGGTGGAGCTTCCTTTTACAGTCTGCCTTAGCTTTTCAGCGGCTACCTTTGCTGCCTTAGCTTTTCAGCGGCTATAACACGTGTTAGTTGTGTTGTGCTGTAACATAAACATGGTCATGATCCTTAAGCATTTGATCCACGTTTGACGAAACCAACGGTCCCGAGAATTGGATCTTGTTTCCTTTGTATCCATCACCATCCTAATAACAAAAAGATAAGATAACCGTTAAGTCGTTAACCAAAGATAGTGTTAAGCCTCTATTATAACATGTGTTAAGACTTCCAGAATGGATGCATAAACTTCAATAGTAACTGTAATAGTAGAGGTACAAATACGGGCGCCTCCAACAGAAAATGTGTTAAGTCTAGACCGTTTTAACATCGTGTACTAGAGAAAACAAGAAGAGTCTCACATTACATATTACTAGTAAACAAAAATACATAGCACTAACACGTGTTACGTTGTACATGGGTTTCATGTCACATGTAACACATGCATCTCCTGAAGTTCAAACTATAACACGTGTTAGTTGTGTTGTGCTGTAACATAAACATGGTCATGATCCTTAAGCATCTGATCCACGTTTGACGAAACCAATGGTCCCCGAGAATTGGATCTTGTTTCCCTTGTATCCATCACCATCCTAATAACAAAAAGATAAGATAACCGTTAAGTCGTTAACCAGACATAACTATTAACACATTCATAGCCAGAAAATCTTTTTCTCAAACAACATCACAACTTTTTAGCTAAATTGCAATCTTTTTCTCAAATAACATCACAACACAGCCAAAAATCAGTTCATATGCAAACCAAGCATAAATTTTTAACACAAAAATAAAAACCTGCAAATTACATAAACATTTACCCCTTTTAAGAACCATTTTAACAAAAAAAAATCATGTTTCGTCTCTAAAACAACCATTACACAAAAACCTATTAACAACCACGTTTTATGAATAATTTTTTATATTTTAAGTATAAAAAATGGAGCTATACGTTGAATATCATCATATAAAGTCCATACCTATATCATTTTTAAATTCAATATTTTATTGGTTCAATATTTAAGTGTGAATAATAGAACTGTAAATTATAATCATCTTTCAAAAGTTCATACCTACATGATCAAGTTATCAACTAACATAAACTCAACAAAATCAGAAAAATCCATATGAAATACCCAGAATCAAACATATATGAAAACATATGTTGCATAAAACTAAAAGAGTGTAAAAAACTCACAAATATCAAGATCTGAAACAACATATACAAATCATATTTTATATAAACTAAAAAAGTGAAAAAAACTCACAAATATCCAGATCTATAACAACATTATGAAACATGTGGACAAACGAGATCTAAACGGGAATGGAACAAGATCTGGAAGGGGTTTTCACGTGGATCTGACTTCATATATTAACATCTTCATCACAAAACCACGTTCTTCATCAGGGATTGATCGATCTGACATCTTGTGTTGATTCTCGTGGAATAAGTAGTGGGAGTGAAGCTCCATGGTTCTTTAATGGTGGACCTCGTACATGAAGATATTAAGAAGATGAAGAACAAGTGAAAATTTGGATTTTAAAAATGAAATAATCTATAAATGGGGGGGTATGGTGATTTGTGAGGTGATGGGCATTAATGATAATGTCAAATCATATAGGGAAGAGTTCTTGGGGTGGGTGGATAAATGTATAATTACTAATATACCCTTAGAGGCAAAAAGCATAATCAATTGACTTGGATGACGTGGATAAATGTAGGCCACATATTGAGTTTGCAAAGTTTTCTAAAAATTAAGGGTTTCTTATAGAGCATTGCCCTATATATATAGGGAGCCGCTAAAATAGGAACCACCTCCAGTTGTAAGAACCGCGAGAACCACTTTCAACCAATCACAACAAGGGGTAGTTTGGTCATTTCCTTTAAATGTCCAATCTATCATCTATCATCTCTCCTCTCCCCTCTTTAAATTGCACACCTTTCTCTCATCTCTCATTTATCCTCTCTCCTATCTCCTTTTCGTCTTCATCACCATATCACCCATAAAACCAAAAATTCATCTGAAGATTAATCATTCTTCAAACAAGAATCATTCTTCAAACAACAATTGCATTAAGACTCATTCTACTAACCCTAACACTGATCTGGAGATCAATCATCAACCCACACGACACTTCAGCTTCAATCAACCCCAACTGCCTCTCCACCGCCACCACCACTACCACCACTGCCCCCACCATCGTATCCCCCTGCATCGCCGCCGTCGCTGTTGAAAACGCCGTCGCTGTGGGTGATATGCAACCCCATCTCCGGTGACATGTTTTGATTTTTTTAATCTTTGTTTGATCCCTGGATCTTGTGTGGGTTGTTTGATCTGTTAGAATGGGGTAAACCAGGTGGATTAGGGGTGGGCGAAGGGGTTGTTGTGGTGGGTTAGGGGTGGGTGAAGGCTGTGGGTGATCTGTTTGTTGGTAACTGTTTTTGTTGGGTTTGATTCTGTTGAATCTGGTGCTTTTTGATTTTGTTGATTCCGTTGAATCTGGGTTTGAATCTTGTGGTTTTGACTTTCTTGATGGTTTGTTTTTACGACTGATGATGTTGATGGTTTGTTTGAATCTGTTGAATCTATTTGAATTTGTTGAATCAGTTTGAATGATGTTCATGGTACTTTTGAATGTATGAATCTGTTGAATCTGGTGCCTTTTGAATGTTTTGAATATGGTGCTTTTTGGTAGATTTCAAACAGTGAACTATGTGGGTTTTGATCCGTTTTGGATTTGGGCGGTGATGATGCAAAAAAAAAACGTATATTTTGGTGACGATGGCGCGGCAAGGATGGTGGAGGGTAGGTTTTTGAACCTGCAACCCCACTTTGCAGCCTCTGATTATCGGAAAATCTGAGCCAAAACATCATTTTTTTCAAGAATCCACTCGTTCTTTTGACTTTTGTGTGTTGGGTTTTTGTATTTTTTTGAGGCGTCGATGATGATAGCATTCTATCTGAGACACCTACCGAGTAGCGATTTTCTAGGTGCGTTCGTTTTGTGTAAAAAACTTTTAGCTAAAACGTAAAACGTTTTACGTTAAACGTAAAACGTAAAAAGTTTAACGTAAATCGAAAAAAGTTTTACGTAAAATGTAAAACGTAAAAAGTTTTACGTAAAACGTAAAACGTAAAACGTAAAATTTTTAACGTAAAACGTAAAAAGTTTTACGTAAAACGTAAAAAGTTAAACGTAAAACTTAAAACGTAAAAAGTTTAAAAAGCTTAACGCAAAAAACGGGACGTAAAAAACGCCGCGTTAAAAAACGACGCGTTAAAAAACGACGCTTGAAAAAGTCGAGCGTAAAAAACGACGTGCAAAAACGACCCGTTAAAAAACGATGCGTGAATAAGCCGGGCGTAAAAAAACGGAAAACGTAATTTTTTAACGTAAAACGGAAAAACTTAAATTTTTTAACGCAAAATGTAAATTTTTTAAAGAAAAACGTAATGTTTTTAACGTAAATGACGACGCGTTAAAAAAACGACGCCTGAAAAATCCGGGCGTAAAAAAATGGCTCTTCAAAACGTTTTTTTTAAACAAATCTTAAAAAAAAATATCATAAAAATCTGATTTCAAAAAATTATTTAACAAAAAAATCTGTTTCTTAATAAAAATAAATTAAGACACAAGGTAATTAATGAAGGAAAATTGGTATTTAATAAACCAACTTTTAACCTGTTGGTAAATAATAATCCAACATACAGAATTGGTATATAATAATCCTACCTATCAACATGTTGGTACTCAATGAACTTCTGTTAATTTTTTTTAACTGAAGTTAGTTTTTAAGTTTTATTTATCACACAAACAGTCCCTGTAGTTATAAGTTACTAGTTTTAAGTTTTATTTATTACACAAACAGTCCCTGTAGTTATAAAAAAATCATAAAAATCCTAAAAAATCAAAAAAATCAAAAAAATTCAAAAAAAAAAAAAATCATAAAAATTCTAAAAAATCAATATAAATTAACCTAAAACAATTCTATATAAATTAACCGAACGTAGCGATTTTTCGGGCATCTTTCAACAACATCAGGATCCTCTTCAGACGCCATAAGCACCACCAATTACAACAGATCCAAAAACACGCAGAATTCAGCAACAGCAACAGAGCTTCCGATCGAACGAACACCGCAACCAAACCCTAGAGTTCGTACTGTTCAGAAAACGCTTCGCTAGCAACGTAAAAAGCCTCGATCGACGATTGAATTCTGAAGTAATTTCCAGCAAAACACATCACCAATAACGTTCAGATCCGAAATCATTTACGTATGAAATTGAGCGATTTGTGTGAGAATTGAATCAATTGATGAACAAACCTTGCAGATCAATACTAGTGTAGCAGATTTGAGAAGGTTTCAGACGGAGAAGTTGCGATTTGAAAGCGAATTTTTGGATTATGGTGGATGTTTTTATAGAGCCCTAACCCTAATCCCCAATTTGAGCGATGAAATAGGTATCAAGTGTGTTTGAATTTTGATTTTTTTTTAGTTTAATAAATTGGAAATAGGCATGAGAGTTTGATTTTTAATTTTTAATATTTAATATTTTATTTGCTGGTTTCTAGGAATGAGTAAAGTTATAAGAAAGATACCTCATCTATTTACAGACTGGCACATCTTTATCCAACAACGTTTTCTGTTTATAGAATTGTTTTAGGTTAATTTATATTGATTTTTTAGAATTTTTATGATTTTTTAGATTTTTTTTTATTTTTTAGATTTTTTTTGATTTTTTTATAATTTTTTTTGATTTTTTAAGATTTTTTTGTTTTTAGAATTTTTATGATTTTTTTTATTTTTTAGGATTTTTATGATTTTTTTATAACTATAGGGATTGTTTGTGTAATAAATAAAACTTAAAACTAGTAACTTATAACTACAGGGATTGTTTGTGTAATAAATAAAACTTAAAAACTAACTTCAGTTAAAAAAAATTAACAGAAGATCATTGAGTACCAACATGTTGATAGGTAGGATTATTATATACCAATTCTGTAGGTTGGATTATTATTTACCAACTGGTTAAAGGTTGGTTTATTAAATACCAATTTTCCATTAATGAATAGGACAAAAAAGACAATTAAAAATAATATATATAAAAAGACAAAAAAAACAATTTTACTTATATACCCTTTAACAATAAAATATTAAAAACATAATAAGAAAAATAGTTTTCAATATTAATTTTAACTACTTTAAATCTTGTCCATCCATCTTCTTGATCTAATAGCTAGAAAGTGGTTCTCGTGGTTCTTACAACTGGAGGTGGTTTTCATTTTAGCCGTCCCCTATATATATATATATATATATATATATATATATAGAAAAAAGTATATCGTACATTACGGCTTAACGTACTTCATATACAACAACGTGCGTGATTTGTTCTATAACATGCGTGATTAATATTTTCAATATGCGTGATTATTGTATTTCAACATGCGTGATTTTGGATTTTTGAGTTATAACGTGCGTGATTTTAAAATGAACGTGCGTAATTACCTGTCGTACGTGATGTACGTTATGCCGTAATGTACGTTAACCTTACTATATATATATATAGGATTCGGTTCAAATGAAAATCACCATGAGTTGTGAGAACCGTGAGAATTTTTTGATCCCGCGCGAGTTGGGCCAAAGTTTTTTTTGCACAAACGTAGATAAAAACATTATAAACACATCTGTAAAAAAAAGTAAAAAAAAAAATTGTCGAGACGTTAGTTTTGACTAATGCAAGTTTTTTTTACGCGCTAGTGTAAAATTTTACAGTTGATAACTAATTTTTTTTATCAGGGCGAAAAAAACTTGAATTAGTCAAAACTAACGACTCGACAATTTTTTTTACAGATGTGTTTATAATGTTTGCATCTACGTTTGTGCAAAAAAATTTTGGCCTAACTCGCGTGGGATCAAAAAGTTCTCACAAGTCGTGGTTCTCATTTTAACTCATCCCTATATATATATATATATATATAGAGAGAGAGAGAGAGAGAGAGAGTGAGAGTGGTTAACATACATTAGGCCTTATCATACTTCACGTATGCGACACTAGTAACCGTCAGATCAGGGTTGAAAGCGTGATAATTTGGATGCGGGATTATTTAAAACATGCGTGATTATTTTCAGAAGCTTATTCCCATGCGTGATTAATCTGAAACATGAGTTCTATGCGTGATTTTCAGTCCCATGCGTGATTTAATCAGTTCCAAGCGTGATTAATCAGTCCATGCGTGATAATCACATATATCTGACGGTTTAGAACACGTCGCGTACGTGAAGTACGATAAGGCGTTTTGTACATTATACTTCCTCTCTCTCTCTCTATATATATATATATAGGTACGCCTATAGGGGATCGCTAAAATGAAAACCACCTCCAGTTGTAAAAACCACGGAAACCACATTCTGGCCATTAGATCAAGAAGATGGATGGATGAGATTAAAAGTAGTTAAAATTAATATTAAAAACTTTTTGTCTTATTATGTTTTTAATATTTTATTGTTAAAGGGTATATAAGTAAAATTGTTTTTTTTGTCTTTTTATGTATATTAATTTTTAATTACCTTTTTTGTCTCATTCATTAATTAGTTTTTGACTTAATTATTTTTTATTTAGAAACAGATTTTTTTGTTAAACAATTTTTTGAAATCAAATTTTTATTATATATATTTTTTTAATATTTGTTTAAAAAAAACGTTTTGAAGAGCCTTTTTTTTACGCCCAGCTTTTTCAGGTGTCTTTTTTTAACGCGCCGTCATTTACGTTAAAAACTTCACGTTTTGCGTTAAAAAATTAATGTTTTCCGTTTTACGTTAAAAATTACGTTTTCTGTTTTTACGCCCGGCTTTTTCACGGATCGTTTTTTAACGGGTCCTTTTTGCACGCATCGTTTTTTAACGGGTCGTTTTTGAACGCGACGTTTTTTACGCGCCGTTTTTTCAAAGCGTCGTTTTTTACACGTTTTTTTAACGCGTCGTTTTTTGCACGTTTTTTTACACGCCGTTTTTTACACGTCGTTTTAACGCGCCGTTTTTTTGACGTTTTTTAAATTTTATACGTTTTACGTTAAACTTTTAATAAATTTTACGTTTTAAGTTTTACGTTTAACTTTTAAAAAAATTACCGGTGCCGGCTGGTTACCGGTGCCGAAACGGTTTCACCGGAGAGGGAGCCGCAGCTGGGACCCACCGCCGTCGCCGGCTCCACCGTGACTGGCCGGAGTACGGCTGTTCGTCTTCAACAGAGAGGGTGAGGGTGAGGGCTCGAGTGGATGAAGATGATGGTGGTGAGTTATGGCTTGGGTTGAAGGAAATCTTTGGTTTTTTAAAATGTGGAAACATATGAGAAGAGACAAATGGATTTGAATGGATCTGAAGAATGGATTTTGAATGGATCTTTGAAGAATGATTTTTGAATAGAGAAAAGGAAGAGATGAGAGATGAATGCAGATGAGAGAGGAGAGAGGAGAGAGGAAAGATGTATTTAATAAGTCAGGTGATTTAAATGAAGAGAGAGAGAGAGGAGATTTGACATTTGGGGTAAATGACCAAAATACCCTTTAGGTTGGCATAATATGATTGGTGGAGAGTGGTTCTCATGGTTCTTACAACTGGGGGTGGTTTTCATTTTAGCGGCTCCCTATATATATATATATATATATTCAGCCGTAGGATCTTCAATCCATCAAACTATCGTTAAATTAATCATATTAATATATTCAAATATTATAAAAAAGGTTAAAATCGTCATTACGAGATCTTAATCTTTGTAACTGACGGAGATTCAAATCTTATATTCATAATTGAACCCTGAATAAAAAATCGAACCCTGAATCAAATACAACAACGTAAGATTCATAGCTGCTGATATGGAAGTTCTGAACTACAATAACATCGATCGACCATCTATTGAAGAAGATGATCCAGGATGATCATTATAATATGTGAATCCAGGATCATTATAATATGCTAAATGCATTTTGAACATGCGAAAAACAATTGAAAAGCAAAAGAAAGGTTGTTGATTTTTAAAAACATGCAAAAAGAATTGTTTGTGGTTTGTTATAATGTGCGATATCTATATCCAGCCACATGCGATTTTAAAAAGGTGATATTGTTTGTGGTTTGTTATAGTGTGCGAATTCTGTTTCAAGACACATGCGATTTTAAAAAAAAGGGATATTGTTTGTGGTTTGTTATAGTTTGCGTATTCTTATTCTAGCCACATGCGATTTTAAAAAAATGATGCTGATGATTTCATGTAACTATTTGCACGTTGATTAAAATGCACAATAAGAAATTATGAATTGATATTAAAATAAATATAAATTTACTATTTTATATAAAAAAAAATGAATTTAATACCGATGTGACTGTAATGTGACTTATAATGATCACTTTTAACATAAATACTCTTGAACTTGCCACCCTACCTACATAATAAACTTACTATTTTAATATATAATACCCAGGGATAACAACCTTCCATATTAAGACACCAAACACACACAAAACACACACAAAAACGTCTTCTGAAGATTCAGAACAATTAAAGAACATTGCAATAAAGGAACTATTGTCAACTCGCATGTTGACAGAAATAAGCACCGATGTCAACTCTTCTCACTTGATTCTTGATGTGCAGGGGAAGATTCTTGCATAAATCAAGAAAAATCAAGGCATGTGGGAGAGACTCCTTGAAGAACCACCATCGAGCTTCAAAGACGCCGCATTGGAGCACATCAAGGAACAGTCTCGAGCTGATGACTTAGTCTTCTCTTTCTTGAATGATGCTCTGACTATAGTGAAAGAGAAGATGGAGTTCAGCTCAGCAGAACGTGCAAAATCTTTGCTTCATGTAACTAGATTTCTCTTTGATTTGAGAAGCCATTTATAAGAGTCAATGCTCTTTGATGCCAACAACCCAGCTCCAAGGGTTACATTTCGACAGTGGTTGTCAATCCCAGTGAACGGAACAAACACATCTTATACCTGAAAATAAAAAATAATTCAAAGATTTAATACATGCGAAGTACACATTGTAACATGCGAAAATAAACATTATAAACATGCGAAATAGTCATTAAAACATGCGATATATTCAACACCTAAATTTCAATGTATATTAACATGCGATATTGCCAATCATATAACATGCGAAAATATTAAAAAACATTTATGTAACACTTACTTGTTTGTTTTGAAAGTAGCATCAAACAATATCACATCCCCGAACTCCATAAAGTTACGCTTGCATAACCCATCGGCCCAGAACAAACCAGTTAACCGTTTGTCCTCATCAACAGAATATTCAAACGAAAGATCAACTAAATATTGTTTTTTTTTCGGTCAACCTATTGATCACCATGTCAGCGTCATATTCTCCTATATAGCTGTTAATTCGAGTTTTAAAGTTTTTGCAATCATCGACCGTGGCGCCAACATTCTCGAAACCACCGTATCATTTCCTCATTATATGAAAAACTTTGACAAGGCAAAGGTTTAGAGTGCTTAGTTCCCATATCATTTCCTCCTAGACATATGACAATTTCCTGTAAGCTGACAGCATATGAATATCGTGTGGACATACAAACTTATGATTATGGCCATCAACGAATTTCTTGACTGTATCATCCACCGAACAAAATCATTAGTTGAGCATTGCACCCAGTTCTAATAGTCCCTTTGTTCCTTGATTTGAATGGCTTTTTTTGATTTCGAATAAGCATCGTCAATAAACACTGGCTTATGTCCCTCTTTAGAACAAACAAAATACTTAGTTTTGGTTATACCACCACTGAGTACTTCACCACCTTTCCGAGTAGAAAAACCAGCTAACTTAGCATATGTTTGGTAAAACATGTATGCTTGTTCAAGAGAAGTAAATTGCATTCCAACCATTGGTGTAGCTGATGCTTCAACCTCCGGAATATAAAGCCTTTCATCTACATAATCAAATAAAAAAGAGACAACACATGTGATTTATCGAACTCATAACATACGATATATTAAAACTCCAAAATTTCATCATAAGAACAACGAAACGTGCGAATTATTGGACTCATAACATCCGAAAATGACCATTTTGATAATATGTTTTATACATGCGATTTATGATATCATAACATGCAAAATCAGCATTTAGAATTAACATCACATGCGAATTGTCAGACTCATAACATGCAAACTTAAACAATTTGCTTTCATAACGTGAAGGAATGTGAAGAACACCAGTTCGATGTGTTTGGTGCATTGATGGCGGTTGAGATAACTCCAAGAGTAGATTGCAAAGCCAACAAATTTCTGCTACCACATTTGCAACACCTTGGTATCCAGCTTCAGCGCATGATCTCGAAATGGTCATTTGGTGTTTGCGGATGACCAACAAATAAGATTGTCACCCAAGTAAACACAATAGCCGAAAGTTGATCATCGGGTATCTGGGCATCAAGCCCGATTGACATGAACGTAAGTGATGAGAGTGGTGGCAGATGTGGGAGATAAATAAAGGCCATGAGAGAGAGTGCCTTTGATGTAGCACAGAATTCACTCCAAGGTATTCTAATTATTTGATCGGGGTTCATGCATGTACATGCATATTTGTTGGACCCATAAGTAAAATTTGGTTGAGTAAAGGTTAAGTATTGTAGTTCCCCGACTAAGCTTTAGTATAAAGTAGAATCTTTAACTAATGTATTAGGGGTAGCACTTAGCTTTGTGTTTGTATCTACGGGTGTGGCAACACGGTTGCATGAAAGCATGTCAGCTCGCTCAAGAATAGGACTTGCTCATTTATTTTGAGATAAAAAATGGTAGTGGCATGGCAAGTGACTGAAGTTCCCAATATATAACTCAATGTTCCGAGATCCTTCATAACAAACTCACGGTTGAGATGTGATATGAGATTCTTTTGAAGACTATTTGTAGAGGTGGTGAGTATGAGTGTTGTCAACATAAAGAAAAAGGTATGTTGTTTCTCTCTTGTGTTTATAAATGAATAGAGAATGGTTACATTGGTTGTGAACACAGACTAGGTGAGTAACACAATCGGAAAATCTTTAATATCAAACCCACGATGCATGTTTTATACTATATAGACACACTTTAGTAGGCAAACATGATTCAGAAGTGAGGAGTTATAGAAGCCCATTGGTTGATGCATGTACATCATCTTGTGGATAGTATGTGTAGAAATGCATTCTTTGTATCTACTTAGTGTTTCAACCATGATTAAGAGATACAACGGTTCACTGGATTATCAGTTTAACCATCGAGCTAACAAATTCACCACTGATGTGTGCAAAATGCAACATATAAATTACATCAATTGTGGCATAAAACTAACCTTTTTTTAGTACTAATGTTGGAAAAAGTGTGCATTTGTCTTCCTTTTGTATTTTCAGGATTAAATGAGCTCAAATTAACAAAAGAAGCAAAAAGACATCAAAATCTAACATAAATACAAGAAAAGGAACAAGACGTGACATGCCTGAACACGCCCCGTGCTCAGCCAGCACGGGGGCGTGCCCAAGTGTCAGCAGAAAAGACAAAGTGGTAGAAGCTTCTATTGCCCACCACGGGGCCGTGCTCAGCGGACACGGGGCCGTGGTCAACTATAAGATTCGCACAATCTAAGCAAATCTTCATAGTACAAAGATTCTTCTGCACACGGGGTCGTGCGCAGCGGACACGGGGGCGTGGTCAACTAATAAGACAAGCTGCATTAAATGAAGAAAGAGAAGGATGTGGACACGAGGCCGTGCCCGAGCTTCTGTTCAGCCTATAAATAGGAGTGCTTGGCTCAAGCTCAAACCATCCCTTGACACACCACCTCTCTCACACTTCACCCACCACCCACCACCACCATAACACCATCATCCACCACCATCATCCATTGTCCATCATAGAGTGTGTGAGTCGTCTCGGGATCCAAGATTGATCGTAAGAGTTCTTGACAATCAAGACCATGTTTGCCTAAGTCTCTTACATCACTTGGTGAAGACAAGTGTCTAGTGTAATACTTTTTATTTCTAATCTTTTCGCACTTTTTACTTGGTTTTGTATTAATGACTTTAATAACTAGTTTCTTATGTTGAAGGTGATTCTTCCTTATCGTTTGTCCGTGGTGTCTTGACATTATTTTACTGTCTATATAAAATAAAAGATTTTCACCATTCATATCTCCATGGTCTATATGGAGGTATGTTGGCTACCTGGTCGGGGGTTAAGGGAACAGTTTGGTAAGATTCTTGCCATTGTTCAGCGTTTAGAGGTCCTGCAATGGACCTGGGTCAAATTTAGTAGGACCTCCTTCAATACTTAAAGGTATTGGATGGCGGGGGTCCAAACTCTTTGATCCCCTCATAAGTTAACTACTATTAATACTATAACCCGGCTATTTAGGACTGTATCCCTGCTGACTCAGACTACTTAGTCGAGGGTAACGTCACCTCCAAAAAAGGGGCCTACCATAATTTGCATTAATAACTTAATTAATTATCTTTCAATAATCCGACCCTTTAGGATTGTATCCTTGCTGACTCAAACTACTGGGTTGAGGGTAACGTCACCTTCAAAAGAGGGGCCTACTACAATAACTAAGATAATCTCTTAAATAAGTGCAAAAGTGCGGAAATAATTAAAGGTTACACTATACACGAGTCGGAACCAAGTGATTCATCTTGTCTATCTGTTTTTATTTTTATTATTATTTTCAGCATTTTTAGTTAGTTTTTATTTTTCTTAGCTTAAAACATTTTTCTAAACTTTTTGATTTGATTAGACGTTGAGGATAAACCGGTACTAAAAGCTCTTGTGTCCTTGGACGACCTCGGTATCTTGCCAACACTATACTACGCTCACGATGGGTGCACTTGCCCATATGTGTGTTTAGTGTTAGTAAAATATCGTGTTTTATAAATTTAAAACTTGGCTAAAAAGTGTTAAAGGGCTTAAAATATACACCTAAATATATATAACACTTCACACGCATCAAGTTTTTGGCGCCGTTGCCGGGGACACAAGGATTTTAAGAAAGCTTAAAATCGACGGCCTAATCAGTTTTTCAAAACCTTTTTAACGCGCGCACATTTTTCTGCATTTTAGTTTAGTTTTGCATTTACAGTAACCTGTACACGGGGCCGTGTTCACTGAACACGGGGCCGTGCTGCACATTTTCATAAAAACACCCAGTAACAGTAGCTTGAACACAGGCCGTGCTCACTGAACACGCCCCGTGCTCAACTAGATAGTAAATTTAATTAAAACGCCCAGATACAGATTCTGAACACGGGGCCGTGTCCAGCCTCTGTTTCCGTTTTTATTTTTGTTTTCTGATCTCGAGACTTGGTTGTGGTCTGCTGAGTGATTCTCATGGATCAATACTCAGGATGTTACAACTACACCTATGTGGAGGATGATTATAGGAGTAACTATTGCACTAATTGTAGAAATCCGCACTCGGTTCAATATAATCACTCATATCAACCATCCAATTCATACACCTATTATGAGGAGCCCAGGTACGAGCCATCAACTTCATACACATCCTATGAAGACCAAAGGTATGAACCTCCTCCCCCATACTCATATTTTGATGAACCAAGGTATGAGCCTTCATACTCATACTTTGAGGAACCAAGATATGAGCCACCACCTTCATATGCTTATTATGAGGAACCATGGCGTGAACAACCCACCTCATATGAGTATTATGAAGAACAAAATTACGACCCTTATCCATCATATACTTACAATGAAGAACAATGGTGTGAACCATCTACTTCATATGGGTATTATGAGGAACAAAGGATCGAACAACCGGATTCAAGCTTTGAAGATCCCGATCCTTTTTCTATAACCGAAGTAACCGATAGGATATTAGAACACCTTAGAGTTATCGATCACTATATAAAAGAATCACGCGCAAGGGAAGAGGAGTCCCGCGCAAGAGAAGAATTAAAAAATGAAGAGATAACTGAAAGTGTAAAAATGGAAGAACAAATAAGTGAAAAACCGACACACGAGTTAAACAACGAAAAAGGTGAGTCCGACAACGTTAAAATTCAAGAAGAGTCTAATTTTGAAGAAATTAATCTCTTGTCACCTTCTTTTGAAAATCATTGTTTAGTACCCACTCATGCTAAGTTTTTAAAAGAGTTAAACACTAACACTAGGATTGACGAAACGGTAAGTGTTAAGTTAACTAATGATCAAACTTCGCTAATAAAAGAAGACCCATTTGAAATTAACATTACACCGGTTCCATGTTTCTTTCAAAATTCGTTTATTAGTAATGTCACAATTGATAAAGATCTTTGTGTTAACATAATGCCTAACTACATTTTCGAAAAATTAAGTATTAGTGATTTTTCTCCACTTCAAATACCCATTTTTCTATCCAATCGGAAAGTAATAAAATCAATCGGTGTAGTTGAGGATGTATTGGTTTAAACAAATCAAATGGTAATACCGACCGACTTTGTCATCCTCGATTACGCTCCTCTAATGTTGGGACGACCATTTGTAAAAACTCACGAAGCTTTGAAAAACCGGAAATTCAAAAATCTACCTCTTCAATTAGGGGCATTTAAAAGAAGTGTCGATCTCGAACGATCAATGAAATATCCTTTCGGCAATAATGACCCCCTAATTGAAGATGAAGATGAACCACCCGATACAAGTGAAGAGATTGACCAGTTTGTTGAAGAAGAGGTCGCCATAGAACAAACTTTTAAAGTTCTTGATCGAAATGAGCAACCAAATAAGGAGTCTCCTAAAGACCCACCACTTGAGCTCAAAGAACTTCCAAAAGGTTTGGAATATGCTTTTCTAGACAAAGATGGTAATTTACCTGTAATTATTTCGTCTAAATTAGATAGCTTAGAAAAAGAAAAATTAATTATTCTTTTGAAAAAACACAAAAACGCAATAGCTTGGAAACTTGTAGACATAAAAGGAATTAGCCCTTCCATGTGCACACACAAAATTTAAATAAATGATGACTACAAATCAGTAATACAACCACAACGTCGAGTAAATCCAAATGTTCAAGAAGTGGTTAAAAACGAAGTCATCAAACTACTTGACGCCGGACTTATCTATCCTATCTCCGATAGTCCTTGGGTGAGTCCCGTCCAAGTAGTTCCAAAGAAAGGAGGTATGACGGTAATAACTAACAAAAAGAATGAATTAATACCAACGAGAACCGTCACATGATGGAGAGTATGTATAGATTATAGATGATTAAATGAAGCAACAAGAAAAGATCACTTTCCTTTACCCTTCATTGATCAAATGTTAGAAAGATTATCCGGTCATAAATTTTATTGTTTCTTGGATGGTTTTTCAGGTTACTTTCAAATCCCGATAGCACCCGAAGACCAAGAAAAGACAACTTTCACATGTCCCTATGGAACTTTTGCTTATCGACGCATGCCGTTTGGTCTATGTAATGCCCCCGCAACATTCCAACGTTGCATGGTAGCCATCTTCCATGACATGATAGAAAAGACAATGGAAGTCTTCATGGACGACTTTTCTATCTTTGGGGATTCATACGACCAATGCCTCGATAACCTTGAACGAATGCTATCCCGATATGAGGAAACTAACCTCGCCCTTAATTGGGAAAAATGCCATTTCATGGTAACGGAGGGAATAGTACTCGGTCACAAGATCTCAAGCGAAGGAATGGAGGTGGATCAAGCCAAAATAGATACCATTTCTAGATTACCACCTCCATCCTCCGTAAGAGCTATCAGAAGTTTCCTAGGGCATGCCGGATTTTATAGGCGGTTTATCAAAGACTTTTCTAAAATATCAAGGCCTCTAACAAAATTACTTGAAAAAGATGCCCCTTTCATCTTTGACAAGGATTGCAATCAAGCATTTCTAACCCTAAAGGAAATGTTAGTCAATGCACCTATCATGATAGCGCCTGATTGGAGATTTCCTTTCGAAATCATGTGTGATGCCAGTGACTTTGCGGTTGGAGCTGTCTTGGGACAAAGAAAAGAAAAGCATTTCCACCCCATTTATTATGCTAGTAAAACACTTAATGATGCACAAGAAAATTACACAACAACTGAAAAAGAATTACTAGCTGTGGTATTTGCTTTTGATAAATTTCGTTCTTATCTTGTTCTTTCTAAAACTATAGTCTATACAGATCATGCAGCCATTCGATATCTCTTCAAAAAGCAAGATGCAAAACCACGTTTGATTCGGTGGATTCTACTCCTCCAAAAATTTGACATCGAAATCAGAGATAAAAGAGTAGCAGAAAACACTGCAGCAGATCATCTTTCACGCTTAGAAGACCCAGCTTTAGAAGCAACCAGGGACGAGCAAATTAACAAAAAATTTCCAACTGAGTCCCTGGAAATGGTGGAATATAAGGAAGAACCATGGTACGCCGACTATGCTAACTACCTAGCTAGCGGTATAGTCGCAAAAGGTTGGCCACATCATCAAAGAAAAAAAATTCTTTGCCAATGTGAAACACTATTTTTGGGAAGATCCATATCTTTTCAAAATGTGTGCCGACCAACTCGTCCGACGATGCGTACATGGTAGCAAAGCACGAAGAATTCTCCGCCATTGTCATGAAGGTCCATACGGAGGGCATCATGGTGCCGCTAGTACCGCACGAAAGGTATTTGATTCAGGATTTTATTGGCCAACCATTTACAAAGACGCCCAAAGTCTTGTCAAGACCTGTGATGCTTGCCAAAGAACAGGTAATATTTCTTCCAAAAAACGAAATGCCACAAAATGGCATTCTTGTTTGTGAAATTTTTGATGTGTGGGGACTCGACTTTATGGGACCTTTCCCACCATCGAAAGGAAACAAATGCATACTTGTGGCAGTAGACTACTTATCTAAATGGGCCGAGGCCGAGGCACTTCCAACAAATGATGGAAGAGTCGTGGTAAGATTTCTGAAAAAATTATTCTCTCGTTTTTGGCACACCTAAAGCATTAATAAGTGATAGAGGTACCCATTTTTGCAACCATCAACTTGAAATTTTTTTAACAAGATATGGGGTCTATCATCGGGTCTCAACAGCATATCACCCACAAACAAACGGACAAGCCGAAGTGACTAATAGAGGTTTAAAACGAATACTTGAAAAAATGTAGGGTTAAATAAAAAGGAATGGGCAGATAAATTAGATGATGCTTTATGGGCTTTTCGAACTGCTTATAAAACAACAATAGGTACAACCCCATATAAGCTAGTCTATGGAAAAAGTTGTCACTTAGCAGTAGAAATTGCACACAAGGCCTACTGGGCAATCAAAAATGTAAACTTAGATTTAGAATTTGCTGGTAAAAATCGATTTTGTCAATTAAATGAATTAGACGAGCTTAGGAATTATGCATACTCAAACTCTGAAATTTATAAGGAAAGAATGAAAAATTTGCATGACAAACATATTAAACCTAATGAATTTCGGGTAGGAGATCTAGTTCTTTTGTTTAATTCACGACTTCGATTGTTTCCTGGTAAATTAAAGTCTAGGTGGTCAGGACCTTTTTCCGTCACCCATATTTTCCCACACGGTGCAGTAGAAATTAAATCTCGAAATGGGCCTCCATTCAAAGTCAATGGCCAACGACTGAAACTCTATCAAGGATTCATTGAGGATGAAGAGGAAGATATCTCGTTTCAAACGGTGGAAGAATGAAAACATCAACATCATACCTGGTAAGTTACGAGTGATCGAGAAGATGTATACAACAGTAAGTTTTCTAACCAAAGCTTATGGGAAACAAAGACACTCACACGAGCACTTAAAAAAAATTTTCAAAAACTTTGCTCGGCATGGGGCCGTGTCCGCTGGACACGGGGTCGTGTCCGCGCTGCAGTCGGGATATATCCCCTTTTTCACAACAATTACAACATTCCACACGCCCCGTTTCCCCGAAAAAGCTCTGGTTCCAGGCGATTTTTCGCATATTTTCGACGTCTCCTATCACTCTAATAACATCAAGGTATGATTCTATCACTTTTAGTAGTTAGATTAGTTACTTGCATGTAGTTAAAACACCAAAAATTTGGGGGAAAATCTAGGGTTCTTGAAGTTCATCCGGATCGAACCTCAAATTTTTGTTTAGATCTGTTTGCATTTAGTTAGATTAGTGTTAAGGGAAGTAAATACACTTGTATTGTTCATAGATTCGCCCGATTTCTCACAAAAACCCCAAACCCTTGTTCTTGAACCGAAAAAAGATAAGATTGAATGGATAAATGGGTTATTTTGGGAAAAACGGCAATTAGGGTTTCATTTTCGGGGGAAACCGCACCTATTGGACCAAAATTTTTCAAGTTTTCGAAACCGGGTCGAAATATGGAATTTTTGTGTAACAGACGCCTGGACACGAGGCCGTGTCCGCTGAACACGGGGTCGTGTCCAGCCTACTGTTTGCAGTTTTGTCCGAAAATACTTCTGTTTCGTGCTAACTTTTGGTGTATTCTTTCAGATGGCTAGGAAGTTCACAAGATTTAACGCCAATGAGCTCGATGCTAGGGCTAGATACGAGATACTTCAAACAAGGCCGGAGGAATACCCGAGGCAAGCATGCACGGAACTGTTAACTATGGTGAATCAAATCGACCGTTTCAACAACATTGTCACGGGACCACTAAGAGTCGCTTTAACAACACGACTCCGTTCCGTCCACGAATGCACTTTGGAATTCTATAGCACCTTCACATTCAACTCAAGGTGCGACCCATTCGACAATGATGGGGTAGCATTCCGATGCGGCGGAACTAGGTATTCAATCTCTATGGCACAATTTGGGTCGATTGTCGGGTTGTATGCGGAAGAAGATGCAGGCAACGAGGAAAATACTGGAGGGATGCGAGAGATAGGTAAAAACGAACGCCAAGCCATTTGGGCTCAGATTGGTGAAGGGTACTACAATCCAAGCAGCACTAAGAGTACGAAGTTGAGGGATCCGCTATACTGATACATTCATAGGCTTCTCGGCTACTCTCTAAGCCAAAGGCATGATAGCAGTGGCGTCGTTGGGTTAAGAGATCTTGTTGTCCTCCACTGTATCCATAACCGCAGGCCGAACGATGTTCCGTTCCTCATGCTCCGAAACATGCATCATAACTGCCTTGCAAGTGCACCGACCCCTATCTTCTTTGGGGGATGGGTGTACTGTCTCTTCAGGCACTTCACCCGCATACCTAGGTCATTTGAGAGGAGCCCATGGTCGGGTAGGGTGGATATACACATATGCCGCTCAATGAACCTAATTTATGAGGCTGAAGACGGGACGGTAAGCTTTCAAAGGATGCAAGGTCATGCATGGAACCCGCAAGAAGCACTTGTCATTCACGCTCCACAACATCATCAGTATCAGTACCAACCCCAAGGTGATCCGGGCCAATCCTCCTCAGGAGGCGGTTTTCCTAATTTCCAAAGTTTGCATGATTTGTTGCAGGAAAACCTTATGTGCACCAGGAACACCTACAACATGGCGAGCAACACGTACCACCGGGTTGGAGCTATCGAGAGAAACATATCCGATATCCAAGATGATATTGGATATATTCGGGACCACATTGCGGGCCATGGAGGGGATGGTGATGATGATGAGGACATGGATTAGGCGGGAGGAGCGGAGGAAGAAGCGGTTGTTTGGTAATTCCCCAGGTTAACCTTTTCTAATCTTGAACAATTTGAGGCCTGCGTTCCAAGTGTTGAACAATTTACTTTCCCTAACTTCTTTTATTTTCTTCTTTTATTTTTCTTTTAACTTTGTTGACATGGATGTTGAACTTGGTAAAATTAGGATGTTTGCTATGTTTTGGTGGAGTGTTTATTGATTAAACAGGTACATACGAGGCTTAGAGTACTAAGCATTAGTACTACTAAAGCCGAGACATGAGAACCGAAGAAAGAAACCTGTTTTTCAACCTTGCAGATTGTCCACACGGGGCCGTGTTCAGCCGATACGCCCCCGTGCCCATTCCCCTGAACCTGCTGTTTGTTTTAATTCTGCAGACTTTGACAGACACGGGGACGTGCCCAGCAGACACGCCCCCGTGTCCACCTTCTGTAAGTTTTCGTTACTGGCACCTGAACACGGGGTCGTGCTCACCAGGCACGGGGCCGTGTTCAGCGCCCAGTAACACAAAATTTTTGCTTTTTACACCTTTTTACACATTCAATCAACCTAAAAACTTATTTTTGGGACACATTGAGGACAATGTGTAAATTAAGTGTGGGGGGATGCTAAAACCTTGAATCTTGCAAGTCCTAAATACAAGCCTTACACAAAACTCTATTGGAACCGCTAATCACCCCAATTTTTTTCAAAAATTTTCTTTTTTTTTTACTTGTCTTGGTTTAACTCGGGAAATTCAAGTTCTCAAAAAGGTTATATTTTTACGAATTTACAACCGATAGCGTCGTGATAAAAAGAACCAACATAAGAAAATTATGAAAAGGCATGACAAGCTTAGTTAAAATTCAATTATATATACTTGATCACATAAAAACCCATTCCCACAAAAGTGAGTTTTGAGCCTTTATTGAGCATACAATTACATATCATTAAACTAAATGCTCATTTTTCGTTTCTTGTGTGAATAGCCGCTTGGTTCTTACGACTCTAGAACTTGCCATGACGATACATTCCCAGTCCTTACCAACTTAAACCCGAGTAAGTAAATGATAGAGGCATTAGGACTAACCCTTTTTATTTCCACACCATTATTTTTCTTTTTTTACCACCTACCCAAAATCCCCCTAGTTAGCCCCTTTGAGCTTAAGCCTTTTCATTTCATAACCTAAACAAACACCCTTTTACCTACCAAAACTTTTTCATTTTTTTTACCCTTTGTTTTAGTAACTAGTTCGGTTTCTCATAGGACTTTCCCAAAAAAAAAGAAGTTGAATATGAAGCAAAAGCAAATTAACAAACAAGTTTATCAAAAATGACTTTGTTTGAAAAGTAGCTTCATAAAAATAAAAGTGTAAAAATAGAAAGTCTTACGAAAACCGACGCTTGTTACGATTTTCACCCTTCTTCTACTAACCACTAACCCAACCACCTACCTTTAACCCAAGCCTAACCCTTCACCCACAAAGTCCTCTTGATATTTACAAAGGTATATAAGTTAAAAAGGAGGAGGATTGATTGCTTGGCAAGCCTATGGTAGGAGTAAGTTCCATGCCGCTCTCGAGTGATCCACAAAAATACATTTTCGGCCGAGTGTTGAGTGATCCCCATGAGGTATGTGAACTTGTATATAAATAAAAATTTTACAAAGGCATGTTATGCCCTAATAAGTAATTTATCTTATGAAAAGTTTTAAATAAATCATGACGAATAGGATTGTAAATAAATAAAAATAAAACTAAATAAAGAATCTTGGGAATCCCGACACTCTATGACAAGCCCGAAACCTTCTTTTCTACCCATTCCATTTGGGAGTGTAATAGCCACAAATTAAAGAGTTTTGCTTGAGGACAAGCAAAGATTCAAGTGTGGGGGTATTTCATGTGTGCAAAATGCAACATATAAATTACATCAATTGTGGCATAAAACTAACCCTTTTTTAGTACTAATGTTGGAAAAAGTGTGTTTTTGTCTTCCTTTTGTATTTTCAGGATTAAATGAGCTCAAATTAACAAAAGAAGCAAAAAGACATCAAAATCTAACATAAATACAAGAAAAGGAACAAGACGTGACATGTCCGACCCCACGACAGCATCTTCCCAAGCAAAACAAGAAGACAGGAGACTGAACACGCCCCGTGCTCAGCCAGCACGGGGGCGTGCCCAAGTGTCAGCAGAAAAGACAAAGTGGTAGAAGCTTCTATTGCCTACCACGGGGCCGTGCTCGGCGGACACGGGGCCGTGGTCAACTATAAGATTCGCACAATCTAAGCAAATCTTCATAGTACAAAGATTCTTCTGCACACGGGGTCGTGCTCAGCGGACACGGGGGCGTGGTCAACTAATAAGACAAGCTGCATTAAATGAACAAAGAGAAGGATGTGGACACGGGGCCGTGCCCACTGGACACGGGGCCGTGCCCGAGCTTCTGTTCAGCCTATAAATAGGAGTGCTTGGCTCAAGCTCAAACCATCCCTTGGCACACCACCTCTCTCACACTTCACCCACCACCCACCACCACCATAACACCATCATCCACCACCATCATCCATTGTCCATCATAGAGTGTGTGAGTCGTCTCGGGATCCAAGATTGATCGTAAGAGTTCTTGACAATCAAGGCCATGTTTGCCTAAGTCTCTTACATCACTTGGTGAAGACAAGTGTCTATTGTAATACTTTTTATTTCTAATCTTTTCGCACTTTTTATTTGGTTTTGTATTAATGACTTTAATAACTAGTTTCTTATGTTGAAGGTGATTCTTCCTTATCGTTTGTCCGTGGTGTCTTGACATTATTTTACTGTCTATATAAAATAAAAGATTTTCCCCATTCATATCTCCACGGTCTATATGGAGGTATGTTGGCTACCTGGTCGGGGGTTAAGGGAACGGTTTGGTAATAGTCTTGCCATTGTTCAGCGTTTAGAGGTCCTGCAATGGACCTGGGTCAAATTTAGCAGGACCTCCTTCAATACTTAACGGTATTGGATGGCGGGGGTCCAAACTCTTTGATACCCTCATAAGTTAACTACTATTAATACTATAACCCGGCTATTTAGGACTGTATCCCTGCTGACTCAGACTACTTAGTCGAGGGTAACGTCACCTCCAAAAGAGGGGCCTACCATAATTTGCATTAATAACTTAATTAAATATCTTTCAATAATCCGACCCTTTAGGATTGTATCCTTGCTGACTCAAACTACTGGGTTGAGGGTAACGTCCCCTTCAAAAGAGGGGCCTACTACAATAACTAAGATAATCTCTTAAATAAGTGCAAAAGTGCGGAAATAATCAAATGTTACACTATACACGAGTCGGAACCAAGTGATTCATCTTGTCTATCTATTTTTCTTTTTATTTTTATTTTCAACATTTTTAGTTAGTTTTTATTTTTCTTAGCTTAAAACATTTTTCTAAACTTTTTGATTTGATTAGACGTTGAGGATAAACCGGTACTAAAAGCTCTTGTGTCCTTGGAGGACCTCGGTATCTTGCCAACACTATACTACGCTCACGATGGGTGCACTTGCCCATATGTGTGTTTAGTGTTAGTAAAATATCGTGTTTTATAAATTTAAAACTTGGCTAAAAAGTGTTAAAGGGCTTAAAATATACACCTAAATATATATAACACTTAACACGTATCAACCACGGTCCACTCCAACCTATTGGGACTTGCCAACACAAACTAAACGCGCCTTATAGCACTCAAGAGAATCTTCAAAAATCAAATTATGTTGAAAAATACACATATGACGTATTATTTTCATGTTAGAGTGTTGTGGAACTAACTCCTATGTCTCATTTGCAATAAGAGCACCAAACTGTTGTGCATAGCTTTGTAACGTTCCAGAGTGGACTAAGCATTGGTAGGGTTTTTTTAGGTAAGGGAATGATGAAAGAGTGGCGAAGTATAAAGATTTTCAATTTTGAGATCGCGTCCACACCACGAGTTTTTATCGTACTTGTAGGAGGTATCAATTAGGGGAGGATGGTGAAAAGGACAATAGAAGGTGTGGTGGGGGTGCTTTGTGAGGTGGGTAGCAATGTGTTTGTTTGTGTCACGTCGCCCAGCCCGGTTTTACCCGTATCAGTAGCCGCGGGACAGAAATCCGTGGTAATTATTATATTGGCAGCGGAATTTTAACAGGATCGTTTAAAACTTAAAAATACCCAATTTATTTTATTTCACAAATTGGGGATAACACCCATAATTTACAATAAAGGTGATTTCACTGGGAAATCCCTATTTTTACAAAATCATGTTTCTTTATTTTATTGAGCCACTTCCTCAAGCTTGTAGTGCTACATGGCACTTTTCCCTGGATCACAGCAGATCACCTGAAACATGTTTTAAAAAGGTTTTATCAGCAGAGAAATACTGGCGAGTCACTCAAATTGCACAAAATGACACATTGTTATAATATAATTAAGGGCGATTACATTGTTTATATCAACCAATTACCCAACGGTATTTGTCACTCGACCTGTTTCTGTGACTATGGTCATATCACCCATTGGCTAACTCGTTGTCCAATGGTGACGGTTATCAAGTAATGTATACAAAACCCCACATACCGGCTGTAATTGAAGACTACAAAGACTTAATCCCTATAATTATAACTTTGAAAACATTTAGGGTTTTGCAAAGCAATTTGATAAAAAAAGAGAATGACTCGCATTGCAAATTTAAACGGGTAGAGTGTAGCCTACTGATAAGCCTGTTAACCTAATTCAAATAATCAAAGCACATGAAAACTAGGTCAGTAACTTAATACAACATTTACGATAACTCACGAGATTAAAACCCTCACGACGAATGACAAAGTATAACCCGAGTTTAAGCAGCACTTAAACATCCATCGGATTGGTTTCAATCGATCGGACATTGAATCGTAGCATTGATCGAGTTATTACCCTGTTATCGCGGCAGAATTTTGTGATTGTGTGTATTATGTAGTAAACGGAGGATATCTCAACGTACAAAATGAATTTTTTCGTCGAACCAACGCCAGATTTCAAGTGCTACACCCCTCTATATATACTGAAAAATGGGCTCCCTCGCGTGGCGCGAGGGGCGCCCCCTTGCATAGGGTAGCCCCGTGTATTTGTAGCTTAGCTGAGTCAACGGTTCGTTAAATTTCGAATTCTATCGAAAACTGTTTAGATAATATCAATTAGGGAACATCCCCCCCTGAGTTTTAGGGGCCCTGATCCTAGTTCCGATTGTTCTGAAAATTTTAGGGTTTATGCAGTATCACTTGGGGGTCTCAATTAGGGTTTCCTATTAGCCATAATAACATAAGAAATAATAATTATGGTGAGAGTTGTTACATCCTCCCCACCTTAATTAAAATATCGTCCTCGAGATTTACTGGAATAAGTGAGGATATTTCTGCTTCATCTCTGATTCCAGTTCCCAGGTGTACTCTAGTCCTCTCTTTGAATCCCACTTGACTTTGACCAGTACTAGTCTTTTGTGCTTGAGAAACTTGACCTTTCTGTCTTCTATCTGCAGTGGCTTCTCAACAAATTTTAACTTTTCATTTACCTCTACATCTTGAAGAGGTACTACCAGGGATTCGTCAGATAGACATTTCTTGAGGTTGGATACATGAAATACGTCATGTACCCCGGCTAGCTCTTCTGGTAGTTGTAAACGATAGGCAACTGGTCCTATTCAATGGATTATTGGGAATAGTCCTACGTACCTCGGACTTAGCTTTCCCTTCTTCCCGAACCGAACTACTCCTTTCCAAGGAGAAACTTTTAAGAGTACCTTATCTCTGACTTGAAATTCCAGTGGCTTGCGTCGATTGTCTGCGTAACTCTTCTGGCGATCTCGAGTCGTTTTCAATCTTTCCTTGATTTGAGTGATCTTGTCGGTAGTTTCTTGTACAATTTCAGGTCCTGATAATTGGCTTTCTCCTATTTCTGCCCAACAAACTGGAGTTCCGCATTTTCGTCCATACAGTGCTTTGAATGGGACAACTTCAATGCTTGCATGATAACTATTCTTATAGGAGAATTCAATTAAAGGTAAGTGGTCATCCCAGTTTCCACCAAAATCTATTACACATGCCCTGAGCATGTCTTCCAGGGTTTGAATCGTCCTTTCACTTTGTCCGTCTGTTTGAGGATGGTAAGCTGTACTTAAATTTAATCGCATTCCCATGGCTTCTTGGAAGCTAGTCCAGAAATGCGAAGTGAAACGACTGTCCCTGTCCGATACAATGGAGAGCGGGACCCCATGTAAAGATAGTACTTCGTCTACGTACAATTTTGCTAACCTTTCCATGCTAAATGTTTCCTTCATGGGTAGAAAATGAGCTGATTTGGTTAATCGATCCACAATTACCCAAATCGCATCATTACCTTTTCTGGTTTTGGGCAACTTAGTAACAAAATCCATGGTTATTAGTTCCCACTTCCAAACATGCATTTCTTATTGTTGTAGTAGACCTGAGGGTTTCTGGTGTTCTGCCTTAACTTGTGAACAAGTAAGACACTTAGAAACATATCTAGCTATGTCCTTTTTCATTCCTATCCACCAGAAATTATTTCTTAAATCTTGGTACATCTTATTATTTCCCGGGTGCATGGTATACCTAGATTTATGGGCTTCCTCTAAGATCTTATTTCTTAATTCTCCTTGCTTAGGTACCCAAATTCTTTTCTTATGGAATCTCCAAATTCCATCAACTCCTTGCTCTAATTCCTTTATTCTTCCTTTCATTCCTTCAGCATCATCCTTGATTGTTGTTTCTTGAATATTTTTCAGTTGTTCCATTAAGTCTAATTGTAAACTTAATCTAAGAGCACGAACTAGCTTTTGCTTTTCATGATATTTACGACTTAAGGCATCTGCAACTACATTTGCCTTTCCTTCGTGATATTGAATATCACAGTCATAGTCACTTAGGATTTCCATCCATCTCCTTTGCCTCATGTTCAATTCTTTTTGCCCAAATATGTATTTTAAACTCTTATGATCTGTATAGACTGTAAACTTACTTCCATACAGATAGTGTCTCCAAATCTTAAGGGCAAAAATTATCGACCCTAATTCTAAGTCATGCGTCGTATAGTTTTCCTCGTGCTTTTTCAATTCCCTTGAGGCATACGCAATGACCTTCTTGCATTGCATTAGCACACGTCCTAATCCTAGTTTAGAAACATCACAATATACTTCAAAATCTTCTGTTCCTTCTGGTAAGGCTAGAATTGGGGTGTTGGTTAACCTTTGTTTTAAAATCCTAAAAGCCTCTTCTTGCTTAGGTCCCCATTCAAACTTAACTGTTTTACATGTTAGCTTAGTTAATGGCACAGCTATCTTAGAAAAATCATTAATAAAGCGGCTATAGTATCCAGTTAAGCCTAGAAAACTTCTAACTTCTGTAGCTGATTGCGGGACCTTCCATTTGGTGATCGCTTCTATCTTAGCAGGATCTACGTGAATACCTTCGTGATTCACCATGTGTCCTAAAAATTGTACCTCCTGTAGCCAAAATTCACACTTCGAGAATTTGGGGTAAAGCTTTTCCTTTCTTAACAAAGTTAAGAGTGCATGTAGGTGCTCACAATGCTCTTCCTGGTTTTTGGAATAAATAAGTATATCGTCGATGAAGACAATTACAAATTTATCCAAGTACGGTTTACAGATCCTATTCATCATGTCCATAAATGCTGCCGGAGCATTTGTTAATCCAAATGGCATGACTGTAAACTCGTAGTGACCATACCTAGTTCTGAAAGCAGTTTTAGGTATGTCTTCTTCTTGTACCTTTAATTGATGATATCCAGAGTGTAAATCTATCTTAGAAAAATATCTAGCTCCTTGCAATTTATCAAAAAGATCATCAATCCTAGGTAATGGGTATCGATTCTTGATTGTAACTTTGTTCAGTTCCCTATAATCGATACACATTCGCATCGAACCATCCTTTTTCTTTACGAACAACACTGGTGCTCCCCAAGGGGATGAACTAGGTTGTATGAATCCTTTAATGAGCAATTCATCTAATTGCTTTTTCAGTTATAACATTTCAGTGGGTGCTAATCGGTAGGGTGCCTTTGCTACGGGCGTAGTTCCAGGAATTAAATGAATTCTAAATGCTACCTCCCTATCTGGTGGTAATCCTGGTAATTCTTCTGGAAATACATCCGAGTATTCTGATACTACAGGAATTTCCTTAAGTTCCTTACCCTTAGTGCTAATGATTACCGAAATCATATACACTATTCCTTGCTTTCGTTCATAACTAGCAACTTTCATTACTGAAATGAACTTCATGGGTTTTCGCGGCTTATCTCCTATAACCATAATTACTTCTCCTATGGGTGCACGGATTTCTATGGAATTCTTATCACAAAGGATTCGAGCATGGTTGGCTACTAACCAATCCATTCCTAACACGACATCGAATCCAGCTAAATTCATGGGTAATAGGGTTGCAGAAAATTTATGACCTGAAAGTTCTATATTCTCTTTTTGCAAAACCGTATCTATGTTAACAGAATTCCCGTCTGCCGTTTCTACTGTATAAATCTGCCTAAGTTTCGCTAAGGGTAGCTTAAGAGCTTGGCATAATGAAGTATTGATAAAACTTTGGTTTGCACCAGAGTCGAATAATACTTTCGCATAGACATTGTGAACTAGGAACGTACCAGCTATTACGTCAGGAATCAATTCGGCTTCCTACGTGGTCAATTGGAAGGCTCTAGCGTTTTTCTTGTTAGTCCCTTCAGCAGGTTTGGCCTTATTATCTGCTGGTTTGACCAATTTAGGGCATTCTGGTCTAAAATGCTCAGCTTCTCCACTGTTAAAGCAGATCTTTGTTTTCCTTCTGCAATCTTCTTCACGATGTCCTACAGTTTTGCGGAAGTTGCAGATTTCATTACACTTTCCAAAATGTTTCTTTCTGCAGCTCCTGCAGAACGGCGGAGTGGAAGATTGCCCGGTTCCTCTTTTCTTGAAATTGCTATTATTACCCACACAAAATCCTTGGGTAATTTTCTGAGCCAATTCCTTCTTCCTATTTTCTTCTCGCGTACGCACCAGTCCGTCAGTCAAAGTGTTGGCCAATTCTACCGCATCATCGATCGTGCGGGGTCTCGCAGCTTTGAGAATATCACGGATCTCGCTAATTAAACCCCAAATTTAGCGAGAGATAAGTACTGGTTCTAGCGAAGCCAGAGTAGGCACAATTCGAGCATATTCGAAAAACTTCGAAGTATATCCTCGGCAGTTAACATCCACCATTCGGTGGCTCAGGAATTTGTTCGCCATTTGTTCTTTTTCATATTCTGGGCAGAATTTTCTTTCCACCAGACGCTTAAACTCCTCCCAACTCATGGCATGGGCCATGTCACTTCCCTTAGCTTGTAATACCGTGTTCCACCATTCTAATGCTTCTTCCTTGAAAAAGGTGAGAAACGTACATGACCTTATCCTCCACGGCACATTTACTTATTTTGATTACTGCCTCGGTTTTCTCCAACCAACGCAGTGCTGCAGTCTCCCCTTCATTGCCTACAAATTCAACAGGTTTACAGGCAAGAAACTCCTTGTAAGTGCAACCAGGCGTTGCAGCTTTCATTCTTTTGAGAATTGGGGCTTGCAGTACATCATTATCATTATTATTAATGTTACCGCCTCCATTTACACTATTACTGAAGTTGTCTTCCTGAGTACGTTTGCTAGGAATAATTTGTTGAGGTTCAATTGGGTTTCGGGCAGCAGCAAGAATTGCGGGAATAGCATTGGCTATTCCTTGAGCAACGATGTTTTCTATATCTTGTCTATTCAGAAATTGATCTTCATGGTTTTGCGCGGATTGGTTACCCTCGTTAACTTGTTCATTACCAGCGTGTTCCATCTGGTAATTAATATATATAAGTTATTAGTCATAAAATGAATAACAACCAAACATAATAAAACAACCGCACATAATCAAGTTAACACGTATAGCCAAAATTGTTGATTTTTCGACTTCCATATTTCATATATTATTATGCGTCTGTACACACCAGTTATGTTACACAAGTTTTATTTTTTTGTTATTTTACATGATTATATTATTATTATTATTATTATTATTATTATTATTATTATTATTATTATTAAACACGCATTCCCACAACCACATGCGATCCCGTCAGTTGGCACTTCAGAAACGACGTTCTCTCTCGTCGTACTTCCAGGATATCCTCTCCCCTACTTCCCGGATTCTGTTTCCTGCATCCACCAACTCCTCGCCATAGTGGCGGAGTTCAGCCAAGTTTTCGGAGCTCATAGGTGGGTGTAGTGGAGGCTCAGGATCAAATTGGGGGAAAAAGGTATTAGGGTTATTTAGGAGATTCTGAAACTGCCAATCGGTGGTCCAAATTGGGAGTGGATAATTGGATCTGGGATATCAGGCACTAGATCAACTGGAAGTTGTGCTTCCGCTGGGTAATTAAAGAGGTTTGCATCGGCAGGTCCGATGAGGTCACTAAGTGCTAGTTTACGATCCAGCTCCTCCCAAGATGGCATTTCCTGGTCTTGCCTGGAACTTTCTCCGATCTCTATTCCCTTAACTTTATCCATCGGATCCTCAGTCTTTATCACTTTCCGTATCGCTGGTTTCTTCCTGCGCACACGCCTCCAGCCCACGAATCTTCTTCTCTTCTTTGTCTTGGGTTTCTTCGGAGGCTGGGCTTGAGATTCCATAGGTTCATCAATGTCGACACAATAACTGGTAAAGTCTCTGGAAATTTCCACATTAACAGAATAGAGATTGAGATTCTGAAGAGCTTCAGACAACTCATTCATGCTGTATAGCAGATATAGAGAAAACACACAAAATTCTAGGTTAAAATTTTGTAATTTAAATTTTCACAGAATCACAGAGTGGCAATCGGAAAAATTAAGTATTTCTAAATACTTAATTGGCTTAAATCAGTGGCTCTGATACCACCTTTTTCTGTCACGGCCCCCGTCCCGGTTTTACCCGTTTCAGGAGCCGCGGGACAGAAATCCGTGGTAATTATTATATTGGCAGCGGAATTTTAACAGGATCGTTTAAAACTTGAAAATACCCAATTTATTTTATTTCACAAATTGGGGATAACACCCATAATTTACAATAAAGGTGATTTCACTGGGAAATCCCTATTTTTACAAAAACATGTTTCTTTATTTTATTGAGCCACTTCCTCAAGCTTGTAGTGCTACATGGTACTTTTCCCTGGATCACAGCAGATCACCTGAAACATGTTTTAAAAAGGTTTTATCAGCAGAGAAATACTGGCGAGTCACTCAAATTGCACAAAACGACACATTGTTATAATATACAGTATTAAGGGCGATTATATTGTTTATATCAACCAATTACCCAACGGTATTTGTCACTCGACCTGTTTCTGTGACTATGGTCATATCACCCATTGGCTAACTCGTTGTCCAATGGTGACGGTTATCAAGTAATGTATACAAAACCCCACATACCGGCTGTAATTGAAGACTACAAAGACTTAATCCCTGTAATTATAACTTTGAAAACATTTAGGGTTTTGCAAAGCAACTTGATAAAAAGAGAATGACTCACATTGCAAATTTAAACGGGCAGAGTGTAGCCTACTGATAAGCCTGTTAACCTAATTCAAATAATCAATGCACACGAAAACTAGGTCAGTAACTTAATACAACATTTACGATAACTCACGAGATTAAAACCCTCACGACGAATGACAAAGTGCAATACTTAAACATCCATCGAATTCACGACGAATGACAAAGCATAACCCGATTTTGAGCAGCACTTAAACATCCATCGGATTGGTTTCAATCGATCGGACATTGAATCGTAGTAGTGATCGAGTTATTACCCTGTTATCGCGGCAGAATTTCGTTATTGTGTGTGTTATGTAGTAAACGGAGGATATCTCAACGTACAAAATGAATTTTTACGTCGAACCAACGCCAGATTTCAAGTGCTACACCCCTCTATATATACTGAAAAATGGGCTCCCTCGCGTGGTGCGAGGGGCTGTCGCGTGGCGCAAGGGGCACCCCCTTGCATAGGGTGCCCCGTGTATTTGTAGCTTAGCTGAGTCGACGGTTCGTTAAATTTCGAATTCTATCGAAAACTGTTTAGATAATATCAATTAGGGAATATCCCCCCCTGAGTTTTCGGGGCCCTGATCCTAGTTCCAATTGTTCTGAAAATTTTAAGGTTTATGCAATATCACTCGGGGGTCTCAATTAGGGTTTCCTATTAGCCATAATAACATAAGAAATAATAATTTTGTGAGAGTTTTTATAGTTTGGGGGGGGGGGGTTGGTGTTGACTTATGTGAGGTGTGCACAAGAGAAGATGGCACGATAGATGAGGAATGCAATGGAGCTAATAGGGGTGAAAAGGAGGATTAAGAAATAAAAGAGGGGGAAATATGAGAAGGAGATGGGGAAGTGGGTTGCCATATGAGGGGATGAAGATTTGAGGTGAGAAAGATAGTTTCATAGAAAGAAAAAGCAATACAAACACACAAATGTAGAACATAAAAGGAAGCTAAACACCCCTAACGGGGCGGCTCCCATTCCATTAATAAAGATAACATAAGTCCACACATGATAAGCCCTCATAAGGGCACAACAAACCACAAACAGCTACAAAAGAAAATTTAAATTGTTCATATTACAACCACAACAAAAAGTAGAAAAGATCATCAAGCTGAGCCAGAACCACCAGCATCCCCGAAGAGGGGATTCTTGCTCTGGGGAAGATCATCATATAAGCCATCCAAGTAATCGAGATCTTCATTATCACCAGGAACAAGAGGAGCCGCTCACCCCTCCCAAAAGACAAAGGGGAAGCATCAATGGGAATGGACATAAAGAAATCGGCTCAGGCTCTAGGGTTATCTTCAACCTCTTTGAAGAGGGGCCAACATCACCACCTTCCTCATCACCAGCCTCAAACAGGGCCCGCTTAACGGAGGCCACAGAAAGCAATTGCTCACAAAGCTCCTTGTTTAGACCTACTGGCTCCAGAGTTTCCAGCTCAGCTATAGGACAATCAACCATTCGGGACAAAGCCTCCACATAGGTGTTGAAAGAAAATAACCTCCATCAACAAGAAGCTTATCTTAGCATAAAAGAAGCTCACTTCCAAGAACAAGAAGCTCACCTTTACAAGAAAGAAGCTCACGATTGAATAAAATAAGATCACCAACATGCACCATGCACACACAAGAAGCTCATTCCTATACACACTTCACTTCTTCCTGCTTGGTACATTGCTTATATCAACATCACAACACTTCAAATACCGAAAGATTTTGGGGAAGGTAAGCTGCTTCATTTATAAACAAAATCTGTGAGCTCTTGTCTAGCAAAAAGAAAAGGGCTAGAACAAAGCTCCAAAGGTCATTGGGGTGCGCAACCAAGACACTCACATAAATAGGGCCTACCATGAACACTGGGGTTATGGATCAACAACATGCAAGGCACGTAGTGAACTATTAGAACTTATGTTCAAATCCATTACTTGCCTATAGTAAAGTCCACTAAGGAGATAATTCCATTTATGCATAGACATTTAGGCACCCTTCAACAAGGATATGCAGCTTTAGAAGTATATATAATCATTCCTTGTAAGCTAGAAACGTCCCTTATGTGGAACAAAGCTTACATGCTGCCTCGAAGAAATCATAGCTTCCCTACTATGTTGTCCCATCATGACAAAATCAAGCAAGCTGCCATGCCAGATTTGACAACTAAAGAAACTTGTGACAGAAGCTTAAAATCTTTAAAACACCAAAGGAAGCCAAAGAGCTTAAAAGCTTCACGACAAGCTCAAATGCTTCACATCAAGCTTAAAAGCTTAGAAGCAAATAAGCCCCAAAAGAAGTATAGAAGCTTCATACAAGACAAAAAAGATTCATAGTTGTTAGCTTCTCCAAATAAGCTTCACATATGACAAATTATCCAAATTAGCTTCACATGTCATAACTTCTTGCGATAAGTTTCTCCTGATAGCTTCTTCCGATAAGCTTCTCCTGATAGCTTCTTCCAATAAGCTTCACATATGACAGCTTCTTCTGATAAGCTTCTCTTGATATCTTCTCTCGATAAGCTTCACATATGATAGCTTCTCCCGATAAGCTTCACATATGAAAACTTCACCCAATAAGCTTCACATATGATCGTTTCTCACAATAACTTCAAAACTGGTCGCTAACAACTTCAGACATCAGCTTCTTTCAATGAGCTTTATGCCTACACAAATTATCATTGGAAGCTTCATCCTTGACCAGATAACTTATGAGTCACAAGCACCCATGACTACGTCATGACGGGGGGCGGGCTGATGACGTGGGTGCCAGGAGGCTCCCACTCAGCAAAGCCGGGAAGCAACAAGCAAGAAGCTAAGAGCAGAAAGTTGGGAGCTCCCTGCCGGGAGCTTAGCAGCCCAAATAGGAGAACAAGCCTAGTGGGCCAGCCCGACCCATCACAACCAAGCCCATTAGAGTTAAAGGGTAACATGCCTATAAATAGAGGGTCCACCATCTACTTCATTCATCCCACTTTGGCTTGGACATTCCAGCCATTTACCCCCTCTCTTTCTAGAATCTCATTCTCTCTAGAATCACATATTCTCTCTCAAGAACACAAGCCACAAGGCTAAGCTGCTTCCCCTCTGAGCTGCTAAGGTCACGAGCTCACGAGGGACTACACCAGCAACTCCTAGCCACGAACTTTGCAACCTGCAATCACCACAGCTGCTAGCTAACAGCTGGATCTAGACCATGAACTCCATAAGCATATTCTATCTTTCTTATACCTACTCATACATCTATGCTTTATGTTTATACACTATTCTTGGATAGATTACTAATGTTGAGCGCCGGGGGGTGGTCATCTCTAGCCCCTTCTAACGGGTTCTTTCATGTTGTAGGTACAAGCTAGGAGGTGACGAGGCTGACCCGAGGAACGTTCATACCTTCCCCTGATCTTATCCTTGTTGTTTCAACATGGACCGAAGAATATGATGTGATTTTATCTTTTAATTTACCCTCGTTGATGAGGTATTGTATATTTGTTTTCTAGCTCCTTGCTACATTTTGTGAAATGCCATTTTACCGTTAATTTTTCTTTTGAAAGGTGTGAATTATTCACAAATGTCGGGAGGTCTAGCATATGTTGTCTTAACCGGGCCCGCGCTAGAGAGCCCTCTCGCATAATAGATCCCAATTTAAACCCCTCAATGAGAAACCTCTATCATCCAGACTCGAACTTGAGGCCTGGAGGGGAAAACTTACCCAAACTCATCATATGTGCAACTTAAATACCCGTGGCCACCACTAGAGCACTAGTAATGGTTACCGTTAAAAAAATAATGATTCACATATTTAATCAGTCAGTCTAGTAATCAGCCGACCAGTAAAAGAAAGAAGCATTTGTGTGGGTCCTCATTGGTTTCGTTTGTTTTGCTCAAAACAAACTGATTCGTTTATGTATGATCCATTAACTCCTAATTGAACTGGCAGAACCGACGATTTCTGGTTGGACCGGCTATTCCATTACATTGGTTTTGACAATGTTACATTTGGTGGTTCGAACCACTTCTGTAAGAATTGATGAACAAGAAGTTACTCCCCCCGTCACATTAAAAGTGTCATATTTTGAATTTTCAAAGTCTTTATTTGTAAACTTTGACCTTAAATAATTTTGTTTGTGTTAGATAATACTTGATGAAAGTTATATGATTTGAGTGTGTTTTACAAGTGTTTTTATCGGGTTAATTTTCATCAAGTTTTATATAACACAAAAATATATAATTAAAGTCAAAGTTTATAAATAAAGACTTTGAAAATTCAAAATAAGACACATTTAATAGGACGGAGGCAGTATATTAGAGTCTTTTATTTAAAGAAAATAAAAAATAAATAATCCAATAACACATAATCTAATCATAGGAGTGACAAAAGAGTTGGTAACCTATACTAAAATAACAATAAATATGGGAAACGGGAAATTCAATTAAAACGAGTATGAAACCGAGTAGACAACGTTGTCACAAGTCAATTTCTGGATTCTAAAGATGCAATCGGAGACCGGGATCACATAATATTATTATTTAGTTTCCACTTGGAATATATATAAAACTAAAATACAATATAATATTATACTTCATATATTATTACCGACGACTTATTTTAAATTATTATTACCGACGACTTATTTTAAATTATTATCAAAAGTAAAGGTAAAAAGGTTCAAGTGTGGGATCACGAATTCCATTGACTTTTGATCGGTAGACAGCTTGGCCATTTTCCTACTTTATAACATCTTTTTTGCTTTTACTTTTTATTTACCTTTTCTTCTTTCCAGATTTTCTAAACCATAATGCAAAATATTGTTTTATGTGGATTTTGTTGTTGTTATAGTTTGGATGCATCGTAATAGTTGTACAGTTCGTTCATGACCTATATAACTTAGACATAGATTTGTTCTTTAGACGCATTTTTAAACTTGCAATTGGTTTAAACACATCATTAATACTAACTAGTTGAAGCACACCGTTGTGACCAGACGTCATATGCACGTAATATACTCACAACTGTAATAGTTTAGACGTACAAAACATAACTATATTATACTCAAATTAATATGATAAAAAAATATATATATATAAATTGTGTTGCCGTTCAAAAAAAGTTTGATGAACTAACATTATAGTAAAACGTCAACGATAGAGGTTAATTCCTTTTTAAGTCTTTTTTTTAATTAATTGTAACTTTTTATACAATATTTTTATAGTTTCAATTTTAGCTACTGAAATTGTTAAAGTAACATGGATCATTTCTTAGGTTTCTCGTAGATTTCATGTATATACACACACTATATATATTGAATGGTCATGATACTTATCCTTACTATCATGAATGATTCTAAATAATGGTACTTGTCAACATCTTATATTTTCTTCCATTTTTAAAACAGTTACAAGCTTATCGTCATTATTTTTATTTTTTAGTGTTACTGTTTTATATAATAAGATATATTATAGTGACTCAAGACAAAATTACTGTCATGTATCAACAATTCAACATCAAATCTCTCCGCACAATTTTAATAGAGTAAACTGTAGTTTTACATCCTGTGGTTGACACACGGTGTCAACTTTACACCCTATTTTGAAAATTCATCAACTTTACGCCCAGTGTCGAAGCTTGGATTTTTCGGCCGAGGGGGTGAACATATATACCCAAAAATTTCTATAGAATACCCAAAAATTTCTATAGAACCGGGGGGGGGGGGGGGTGAAAACGTATATACCCACAAATTTCTATACGAAAATTACATATATAACACTACTGAGCGAAAAATCCCGGGGGGCGGACGTCCCCCCCCCCCCCGGCCCCTCACATGCTGCGCCACTGTTTACGCCCCCTCGTTTCCAAAATGCATCAATGTTGGACCCTCCGTCATTTTTCTGTCCAATTGACCGTTAGATTTTTGTTAAATTACTTTTATACCCCTTCTGCTTTATTAAAACCCCATTTTCCCCCAAATTGGTTATTTCAATGATCTTCATCTTCATCTTGAAGCTCTGCACCTTCACCACCTCTGCATAATTCTCGTGCTTCATCTTCAAGCTTGGCTAGATCAAAATCAATCGAAGAAGAGTGGCAAACCTTCTGATATCATATGTTCTTGTGGTGGTGCAACAGAGTACAAGATTTCCACGACTAAGGCTAACCTTCAACGACGTTTCTTGTGTAAGTGTCATATTTTAGAAATTTTTACATAGTTCATGTGTTTTATATGTTCTAGTATCTTTAAAGTAAGTTAATTCAAGGTCCATTGTTATTCTAAGTGTTAATCAGATGTGCAGTGAGCGTGAAACAGATTGATTAGTTAATATGTCCTGCATAATTTAGAATGTCTTATTACAGATGGGGGGTGTGGATTTCTTCGATGGGTTGATGTAATTCATTGTCAAAGATGTGACGAGGTAATTCCTTCTTTGTAAAGAGTATTAACAATAAAGAAGAATTGGCCAAATACAAAGCTCAGGAAGTGATGAAATGGAAGACGTATTTAGGGATTGGTTGGTTCTTGATTGTGTTCTATTATGTGATTAAGTAACCTAGTGTATTTTGTATGTTTGTTTGTAAGTTACTTTGGATAAACTGTAATGGATCTTCTTATTAGTGTAGTGGTTTATCTTCATCTACATCTTATTATTGTTTGTGTTAGTTTTGTTTTGGTAGCCAATTTGTAATCATGATGAAGTCGATGAAAATGACAAACAAGAAGTAGTTGCAAAAACATAGATTGTGCAGGTTGAGGAATTAGGAAAAGAAGATGTGGAAGTTGATAGTTATGTGTTCTTTGAGGATCAACACATTGATCAAATGCTGCCTTATTTAGAGGAAGAAAGAGAACCCGAAGAATATTTTGAAGATCCAAAAAAAGACTATGACCCTAAAGTGCTGAAACATGCATGGGATTACAGCGTTCAAGCCGAGGAGGTGGAGGATTGGTATCACAATCCATATGAAGGGGAGCATGATTCTGATTCGGATTAGTCATGTGTTGATGATTGTCACTGGAAATAAAGTTTGTAATGCCTATTTGTAACAGTATCAAATAAATTAGTTTTTTTATTTTTTAATTATAGGGGTAATTTGGCCATTTAACAAAACCTAACAACAGAATTCTAACTGTATTAGAAAATTGGACTCAAATGGTCAAGAAAAGTGGTTATAGGGGTTCAGGGTGTTAAACTTTTTGATTTTGTACTCAAGTGGTTAAAACCACTAAAACACAAGGACTTAAAAAGTAATTTACTCTAACCTTTAATCATAAATGTGAAACATGGACTCAACTTGAGTTTATACAATACTTGTATATAGATGTGTGTTCGAATGTGTGTGTGCATTCGAGTTTGATACAATACATGTATATAGATGTGTGTTCGAATTCGACACAATACTTACATGCTAGTTAATTGCACGTGTAACATGTGAAATATGGACTTAGAATGTGAGTTTCCATCCTTCACAACAAATTAAAAGATGTGACAACCCTCACAAATCCAGGTATCCGTACAATTAATTAATAATAATTAATGCTTAATGACTGTACTGGATTACATAACTGCTTCCTGATTACTGCATCATACTTACATGTGCATCACATATTACATAATGTCACCTTATTATCACATGTAAACTTTATTGACATACATGATGCACAAAGCACAGTTAGCACAGTTAGCAGATAACTCAGAAAAATGCTGACAATGTTCAGTACATAGACAGACAATGTTTTGAGACCCAGTATAGGCCAGGGACAAGGGACTACACTAGTATGGTGTGTAGGGAAGTAAGGACCATAAAACTGCGTCATTAGGTGATAGTTTAAGTGCCGGAAAGTGCCTAAAACCCACACAAAGTGCAGAATTCTGCATTTTCAGCAAAATTCAGCTTTTCAACAAGCTAGTTACATGCAAAAATTTGACTAAATGGTCCTGAATACTTTCCTAAGTGTCGGGAATTAAAAGTGTCACAAAAAGTAACATAAAGATCATTAAACGGAATAGCTTGACACTTTAACGAACCGGTATCTAACCGAACAACCGGACATTACCCGAAACACCAAAATATTGCTAGAAGCATTGTTTTATTATTTCTTGGCTAATTATGATCCCCGAACACCCTAACACCCACTAGAATATCTAGTAACTAACCCTTGTAACCATATACTTGAATTTGAATTACTAACTAACTAGTTACCATTCAAACTTACATTTACCCCCCCCCCCCCCTGGAATTTACGGTCACAAGGACCCACCACCATACTTCAAGATTTGATTTTTATTTTATTGGATCTTTGCTTGATTGTATGGACAAAATATTGAGAGGATCATTATAAGTATGGCTTGAATATTCACAAGATCATTTCATTTCACACTTCACAACTTCACTCCATCTCTCTCACTCTCTTCCTCTCCCTCTCGGCCTAGATAGTGCCACCACCACCACCACCTTTCATCATCATCCAACTTCATTCATACAATCTCAAGTACTCTCAAGGTTGTTAGAAGGTGATTCATGAAGCTTGGTGCTTGTAGAACTTGAAGAACCTTCATCACTTGCTTTTATCATCCATCTTTGTCACCTTCATTCTCTTGTGTTCTTCCCTAGCTTAGAGCTAGTAGTAAGTCTCTCTTGACCCTTTGATACTTCTAATTTTGATTTGCTAAAAGATGTGTTATATTATAAATCACAAGAACACTAAAAGACATAATCATGAATCATGAACTTGAAGCTTACATATGATGAAATCTTGTTGAAATAATGTTGTTCAAGTATATGTATGATACTTGTTGATGTTTACTTGAGATTATGATGTTGATCATCATAAGGAGCTTGCTAGATTATGATTAAACACATGATCTAGCAAGTTAGTGGATGATTATGTGTTAACACAAGAAGATCATCCTCATATATATGCATGAACTTGAAAATAAGATGTTTTCTTGAAAAATAATAAATAAAGTGAGCTAGTAATCTTATGAACCTAAGATTCATGAATGATTTTCCAAGAAAACCAAGTTCAAAATATGATTTTTAGTAGAACTTGATTCTTACTTAAAACTACACTATTTTTTATAAAACAAGTGTAGAGATACTAGAGAAACAAGAAGATGTTATGAATAAACATTTTTGTAGAATATGTTTACAAGTTGTAAACACCTAAATTCTTTAAGAATGAAATTTGTAAAGTAATAAACGCACTTTAAAGGGTAACTAAGTCTACTAAACATGCTACCAAGTTACTACAAGTTTTTAATAAAAGATCAAGTTCATGTTGTTATGTAAAGTGTATAGTTTTTGCACTTGGTAAGAATAATATTGTTTAGTGTAGATTGATTATTGATTGTGTGTTGATTTTGAAAAGAAAATGATATGCTTTAATAGCATGGACACCTCCATTTTCAAAGGAAACTATGGCAAAATTTTCTAAAAATACAAACAATTAGAAAATATTTTCTAAACAAGTATTTACAAGTATGTCTTAAACCATATTTTTCAATATAAACTTTGCCATAAATTTTGTTACAAAAATGCAAATATTGGAGGTTGTTTTTATAAATAAAAATGGGTATATATATATATTAAGACACTTGTGTGATTATTTGTATACTTGGTGAAATGGTTATACTATTTTAGGGTAAAATGATGTAACTTAACAAAGTACCGTAAAATTTACTCTCCAAAACAATACCATTACAAATACATCTTTGGTAAATATTATTTTGGATACAAGAAAGGAAAATATGATTTTTGTAAATATTACAAAGTTATATCATACTTTGACAAAAAGGAAAATATTATTTTTGGGGAAGTTAAAATATATTTTCTTAGTATATTTAGAAGATATATGATTTTTGGGAAATATATATATATATATATATATTTTCTTGGAATACATTATTTTGGACGAAATAAGTTTAAATATATTGTAACACCCTTATTCAATTTATACAATATTTCGTATAAAAGCGTGTTTATACGATTACACATAAATATGAGATTACGAATTATCTAAAACATTTCAACATTTCAATATTTTGCGTGTATAACGTCGTTTAAACGTGGCAACTAAAATAATGCGGAAGCTTGATTCTTGATTGTGTTCGGTTCTTTGTTGAGCTTGATTGTCATCCGGAGTTCAAAGTTATACATGCATTTCATAAACCATGAAATGATTAGTTATACGGGCTTAAAATGAGTTTAGAACAAGTCCGGATATGAAAACGGACAAGAAAAATGAATTTGCCAGCTTTGGGTTCTCACGCGGGTCGCGACAGAGACACCCTCGTCTCACGCGTGTCGCGTCGTATCGTCGCGTGTCGCGACGTGTTTCTGGTCATCCGCCACGTGGCGCGACAGATATGATTTTCCAGCGTGTTCAGATCTGGGTCCTGCATTTTCAGCTATGCCTGTTTTTACGGAAACGGCCATAACTTCATCGTTATTGATCCGTTTTACCCGATTCTTTTTCCTACGCGACCGTAATTTAAATCTCCATCTAATGGAGTTGAAATCCAACATCCTACATATTAAAATTTCAGACTTTTAACTCTTCGGCTTATTACCCTTTTTACCAACTTTTGACCCGCTCCCTCCTCCAAGCTTTCATCTAGCTTGTTACGCGTCAAACTATTGTCAATCATTTACAAGGCGGTTAAATTAGTCAATCACGACTATTCCACCTCACTTATTTCCTATGCCAAAGCTACTATTCGACTTCATCACTAGTTAGTTTGACTTTCTAAAGTCAACTACCATTAATCATATGATATGCACAATTAAGGCAAATCAACATTATGATTTAGAACCCGTTTTATCCCATGTCTCATGTAATTAGTCAAGCTTGCCAATTACGCGTTTAACTTGAATTCCAACACTTTACTTCTCATTTAGGCATTTTAACAAACACCTAATGTGCATGATTTCATATAATTCATTAACAAGCTCATAACTTGTCATATAACCCGAATTTTCATAAATCAAACTATTTAACACAATTACTTGCCTTTAAAATTCTGAAATAACTTCACATATGTCAAATTACACTAGAACAACCCCAAATTTCCTAGTGTTTATCAAGTTCTACATAACCCACTAGTCACCTACAATGGTGACCATGGATTTCACTAGAACCTAGCAAAATTTCAACATGTACTTGTCTATGGTTTACTCCTAGACATTTTAATGTTCCTATTTCATCTACAATTCATACATGCATCATCAGATTTCAAGTTCTCTAAATTCATGAGAATTTCAAGTAGAGAATTTTGTCAAATTTTACATACCTTATGATCTCCTTGCAATGGGGATCATTAATCTATGCTCGATTTTCGTTTTGGACTTGATTTGCCCCTTCAATTTGACGAATTTCTTGAAGTTTAGGGTTGAGTAGGAGAGCTCTTGGCTCCTGTGATTGTATCGACCAGAACACACACTTAGAGTGTGTGTTTTGGTGTTGGCATTTTTATTAAATTAAAACTAGTTTCTAGTTTATCAACTTTAGTCCCTCTACTTCACACAAGTTATTTAAAGGGTATTTTAACCATACTTGTTCTATTATATCAAGATACTAACTAACTAGGTTAATATTCCTAGTTACTTGGTGGGTCCCGGGAGTTATAACCCGTTCCATTTTAAGTCCCGTTAAATCTCGGGCCTTTTATATACTTTGCTTTCTCAAAGTATTTCTCATCCTTTTAATAAATATTAGATTTATTTATTTAGATCCTAAAATTTACCGGGTAAGTTTTATCACTAACTGTATTTTACCCGTCCTGTAGTATTAACGTGGTTTGATTACCAAACCCGTTTTTGGGGTGTTACAAGTCTACCCCCCTTAAAGAGGTTTCGTCCTCGAAACCTTTTTCTTACATAATTTATTGAGTTTCAACCCAATGTACATAAACTGAGTAACCTTCTAAGCATTACTCACACATTGACCATTTGTTAGTGTCATCAGACAAATATGGTAACATCTTTTAATTACACAACATATGTGTCTTTTATGCGAATTAACGCAATTCAGGATAACACCTTCTTGTTATTTCGACTTGTTTGGTTAACTTAGCGAAATCCCTCGCCTTATACTTTCGGATTCTTTGTGAATCCATTATTTTCACCCATTTGGATGTTTCTAGTGAGATCTTTCACTTTTACAAACAGACTCTTTCCTTTACGTACTTATTTATTTGGTTCATTCATGCAGAACTCGCTGCAAAAATGAATTTCCTGATTTTATCTTATGTATTTAGCACTATCTAGATGTGCTATTAACGAAATTCTACAAGGCATATTACCACATACCTTTCGGCTTATCCTTTTATCGTGCTTTTACTCGAACTAACTTCCCAACACTTTGCTTGTGTTGTCTTGTGATCGCTCAGTATAGGCGATCAATACTTTTTGTTATTATGACCTCATGGACCATCACTACCGTTTTGTACTCACTTGCCTTTATTGTTTGGCTTGGCTGAGTAGCCAATTGGCCACTTGGTCATACACTCTTATCAACTATGTTTATTTCACGCTAATCTTAATATAATAGCGTGTTGAACATTTTCTTAATTTAAATATTGACCTTAGCCAGTCTCACTGACTAGACTTATTAGCCCAGTTACTTTATACCCATCTCTCAGGCTACTATGTGATTTTATTCCACATGACTTTCCTGACCGTGATCGCGTCACGTCATGTTTAATTTATATCAAAATTTCATTTTTGAAAATATCACTTTTCGAATATAACGTCTTGCGCCTATCAGTGTCAAGACTTGAACCTTTCATGCTTAATATTCAATTTCCTATCAGAATTCACATTTGTAAAAACGTTATTTCTTACTAAACCAAAGTTTTAGTTTAGGATCTTCTCTTTATCTTTTGTCAATTATCCGTACCAGGATATCGACAGTTCATAATTTATTCTTTTACAGTCTTAGTTTTATGCGGGGATTCTCTACTGGTTCCCTCACTTGTCTAAGTAACCCGTAGGTTCCTTCACTTAGCCTCGTAGGCTATTTCTTTAGGCTTTCACCTCTTTAGGGCGTTTGCCTTTATGATCTTTTTCCTTTTTATTCAGGACCCGTGGGTCAGTTTAGTCCCGTAGACCATTACACTGTTTATAACCCGAAGGTTATAATGATCCCGTAGATCGTCCCTTTTATGTTCGAAAATCATTTGTTTTCGCATCAAAATTTCGTTCACTCCGACTGTGATTCGTGTCTGCAATCATTTCATATTTAATTTCCGACCCATTACATGGGTTCATTAATATCTCGCGCTTTCCTTTATTTGGTTTGCGCCCATATTTGTATTCAATCTCGTCCCATTACCGGGCTCATTATCCTTTCCAATGTTACGTTTTATCTGACCCGTTTAACTTGTTCGTGTGAAAATTCGTCACTTATGAATGTCAAACTTCAATATTTGTTCGACCCGTTCAACTTTAAAATAGTTGAACATGATTTATCAAAACTTCTATTTACTTTATCTTGTCATCTTTTAGTCATGACTCAAAATCCAAGTCTTTTAACTTTCCATCCGAGTTCCCGTTTCTCGGTCTACGCATGTGTTTCAATCCTTACCCACCAACCGGGTGTTTTACCGAAGTCGTTATTATTGCAACCCTTACGGTATACATTATGACTTCGTTTCGCTTTTATATTCCTACTTTGTTCTCAAGTTTGGCGTTTTACAAAATCGGCCCGTTAAGAGTCATATTTGTATTTTCCGGGTTCGAGTGTAAGCACACCCCTCCCAATGCATACCTTAATCGTTTTACATTAATCCTTGTCCCTTCACTCGGGCTCATCATCCTAATGTAATACGCTTCCGTCACCCGGCTGTGCGTTTACATTATTATCAAATATTTTGCTCATTTGATTCATTTGGGTACTTTTTAAGTTAGTCCCATTCACCCCACCCTTACTACATTGGACATAAATGTGTCCATCATAAGAAGTTCATGGTACCACGTGTTCACTACTTACTTGGCCAGAGTAAGCGATCAACACCTGGTATACATGACATTTTTATAATTTTCACATTACACCCCATGTAAGTAATGCCTCTATTTGTTTTTCTTGGAAACAATATCCCGGATAGGTTTTCTATTCAGGTTTTTCAAAGTTTTCAATCTACATATGCAACTTTCAATTTCTATATATTTGTTGCATATTACTTATTTATGCAATAATTTAAAACGTGCACCTGATAATGCTTGCTCTATCAAGCTCTCCTTTTTCCGTTAACCTTGTTCGTGATCGCTACGCGATTTAGATCCTTGATGAGTATGCTTTGCTTGTCATACATCGGACCGTTTCATCCTCATATCCGTAATTTATCCAACTCTCGTCATCTTCAGATGCGAGTGTCCTTCAATTAAAACATTCACAAAAGTTAGTAGTGTCGTCATCAATAATCGCCCGTATTATAATACAAGGCTTTTCCACTATACGTGTCAACACGCGTAATTTCATTGACTATATCTATCCTTTATCGATTTGATTGATGTATCGTGTATTACACGATAACCCTATGTGTTGTTCTTCAACACTTTAATCATACTCAATCATTACTATATACATGTACTTACCGGATTTGCGATCAAGCCTCGAACCGAACACATTTGTCAACAACCTTGAGCTCTGATACCAACTTGTAACACTCTTATTCAATTTATACAATATTTCGTATAAAAGCGTGTTTATACGATTACACATAAATATGAGATTACGAATTATCTAAAACATTTCAACATTTCAATATTTTGCGTGTATAACGTCCTTTAAACGTGGCAACTAAAATAATGCGGAAGCTTGATTCTTGATTGTGTTCGGTTCTTTGTTGAGCTTGATTGTCATCCGGAGTTCAAAGTTATACCTGCATTTCATAAACCATGAAATGATTAGTTATACGGGCTTAAAATGAGTTTAGAACAAGTCCGGATATGAAAACGGACAAGAAAAATGAATTTACCAGCTTTGGGTTCTCACGCGGGTCGCGACAGAGACACCCTCGTCTCACGCGTGTCGCGTCGTATCATCACGTGTCGCGACGTGTTTCTGATCATCCGTCGCGTGGCGCGACAGATATGATTTTCCAGCGAGTTCAGATCTGGGTCCTGCATTTTCAGCTATGCCTGTTTTTACAGAAACGGCCATAACTTCATCGTTATTGATCCGTTTTACCCGATTCTTTTTCCTACGCGACCGTAATTTAATTCTCCATCTAATGGAGTTGAAATCCAACATCCTACATATTAAAATTTCAGACTTTTAACTCTTCGGCTTATTACCCTTTTTACCAACTTTTGACCCGTTCGTGATTTCATCATCAAACGTGTTTATTTGACCCTTATATCACATACTCTTCTTCAACTAAATGTTAACTACCATAATAGATTCTAATCACCGGTTTATTACACAAATTAAACCCATTATCGCTTGTATGCTTATTTTGACCCGTTAAGGGTATTTAAGCACTTTCGAGCCTAAAATAGCTTTCGATTGCTTCTAGCATTCCATTACCACATTTATTATCCTATAATCTCCCACCCAAACTGTATTTAAGGTAGGTTTAATGTGGTGATCAATATAAACCAAATTTTACCTCTCGAATCATTATTTTACGGCAAAAACTCAAATAGTGCCATTTTGCTAATGCAATACCTCTTTCAGCTTCTATACTTATTCTAAGTATTTACCTAGTCATAAAACTCGTTTCCAAACAACCTTTAAGGGTCGTTTGTTCCATTTAGCCTACAAGGGCGTTTTGGTCGATTTTAGTCCTTTTATGACGAAGGACTCTCTCTCTCAAATTATTCGACCAAAATAACACTTTTAACTACAACATAATTATGCGTACCTGGCCCGGATCAACAAGTAGACCCAATTTATACCTCGTTTTCATTATCACACCATCAAATGTGACGCAATTATCCGATTGGCTAATCGGTCCTGTTAACATAAGACTTGACAACCACATTAGTCGATATTGTCAAATGGTGTTATCATCACCATTCGACCCGTTTGGACTATATGCCCAACATTATCTATTTAATCAAAAACCTCGTTTTTGATTTCCAATTCATACATCCATCCCATCCCGGATTTTATAACCATACCCCTTTTTCTTTTACACTCTTTTCTTACAAATTCAACCCATTTCGGCTTACACCATGGGTATCCTTTTAACCATGATTTACATTAGTCGACACTTGACAATTTTCCATATTTCCAATATTATCGTTATCACGTTTACAACGTATCGAATAAACGGGTATTCTACATAAGTGTGTAACTTACACTTACCTCGCATCCACGCCACGCTTTTCTTTCCGTACTTGCTCCGTTTGACTCGCTCCCTCCTCCAAGCTTTCATCTAGCTTGTTACGCGTCAAACTATTGTCAATCATTTACAAGGCGGTTAAATTAGTCATAAAAATCACGACTATTCCACCTCACTTATTTCCTATGCCAAAGCTACTATTCGACTTCATCACTAGTTAGTTTGACTTTCTAAAGTCAACTACCTTTAATCATATGATATGCACAATTAAGGCAAATCAACATTATGATTTAGAACCCGTTTTATCCCACGTCTCATGTAATTAGTCAAGCTTACCAATTACGCGTTTCACTTGAATTCCAACACTTTACTTCTCATTTAGGCATTTTAACAAACACCTAATGTGCATGATTTCATATAATTCATTAACAAGCTCATAACTTGTCATATAACCCGAATTTTCATAAATCGAACTATTTAACACAATTACTTGCCTTTAAAATTCTGAAATAACTTCACATATGTCAAATTACACTAGAACAACCCCAAATTTCCTAGTGTTTATCAAGTTCTACATAACCCACTAGTCACCTACAATGGTGACCATGGATTTCACTAGATTCTAGCAAAATTTCAACATGTACTTGTCTAGGGTTTACTCCTAGACATTTTAATGTTCCTATTTCATCTACAATTCATACATGCATCATCAGATTTCAAGTTCTCTAAATTCATGAGAATTTCAAGTAGAGAATTTTTGTCAAATTTTACATACCTTATGATCTCCTTGCAATGGGGATCATTAATCTATGCTCGATTTTCGTTTTGGACTTGATTTGCCCCTTCAATTTGACGAATTTCTTGAAGTTTAGGGTTGAGTAGGAGAGCTCTTGGCTCCTGTGATTGTATCGACCAGAACACACACTTAGAGTGTGTGTTTTGGTGTTGGCAATTTTATTAAATTAAAACTAGTTTCTAGTTTATCAACTTTAGTCCCTCTACTTCACACAAGTTATTTAAAGGGTATTTTAACCATAATTGTTCTATTATATCAAGATACTAACTAACTAGGTTAATATTCCTAGTTACTTGGTGGGTCCCGGGAGTTATAACCCGTTCCATTTTAAGTCCCGTTAAATCTCGGGCCTTTTATATACTTTGCTTTCTCAAAGTATTTCTCATCCTTTTAATAAATATTAGATCTATTTATTTAGATCCTAAAATTTACCGGGTAAGTTTTATCACTAACTGTATTTTACCCGTCCTGTAGTATTAACGTAATTTGATTACTAAACCCGTTTTCGGGGTGTTACATATATTTTCTAAAGTGGGACTTGGAAATATATTATTTGGAAATTACAAATACAATAATACAAATATACATGTATGAGAATACCCCCATCCTTGGGAAGGAAATATAAAAATAAATACTTGAGAAGTACTGATACAAACTGTGGTTTAAACAGTTATTCCAAAACTAAATATAATTTAAGGTTAAAATAATTATTATTTTAACAAGTAATTATAACTTGGAATAATATCAGGAACATAAGAAACGTAACTCCGAAACGTTAATACTAAGCAAAGGCACGACCCGTTCATCTAATAGACGTTAGTACACTGTAGGTAGTCGTGTTCGTTGAGGAGATTTGGGTTACGATTCTGAAGACGCATTACTGTGAGTTCATGTCCCCCTTTTCTTTAAAACTGTTTTGTTTATTTACTTCGGGGGTGAAATACATGTTACAAAGGATTACTTACAATACAATTGGTATGGTTAGCCTAGGAAAGAACCATAGATCATGTGATTGGGTAGGCGTATACTTGAGGCCATCAATCCTCTTGTAGGACAGAGGGGCATGAGTGATAGATCTTTTTGGGTGTAGCGAGCCCACACCCATGAGGCCAGGGTGGCCCATAGTGGTGACTATGTCTTCCAGCCGGAAGCCCGGTACAACTTTGCTAGGTTTGAGTCTTCCTACACCGTCACACATATCAGCGGCCTTGCAAACCATTGGTGCTCTTTTCCTTGTTTGCTATCATACCAGGACTTTCATACATACATTGAATACAAAGGTTTTATACATACTCACGAACACATGAATTCGCTCAACTCTTTGTTGATATTTTTAAACTACATGTATTTCAGGGAACTAGTGGATCTGGCAGGTGTGTGCATGTGTTTCAAGCTGCGTTTAAATAAAAGATGTCATCCGGGGTAGTAGAGTTTAGAAGATGTGTCCTATTCCTGGACGGGATACATGTTTCTAAACCCGGTTTTATTTAAAGTCCTTTGTGGAGTCTTTATGAACTCAGTTGAACTTGTCATGGTTTGTAACTTAATTTGGTGCCGATGTTTTCAAGACAAGTGTGTTATGGTATTTTCTAAATTTAATTAATGGATGAATATCTTTTGGTTTTATCATATAACATTGTTATGATTGAATGCTATGGTATTAAGAGGTCACACCAATAACCACGCTTCCGCAAAAGTCAGGGTGTGACAAAAAGATGCTAAAATTAAGATTTTATAAATGAAACCTTTTTCTTTTGGTGTTGGGTGTTTGGTTTGTATTAATTTTGTTTTTTTTTTCTTGTTTCCGCTAGGTTTCTATATGAATATATATTTCATTGTTGCTGAAAAACAAAACAACTGTTGCTACAACAAATCCAAGACCAAGGATAGTGGTTAGTCTGGTTAGGCAGAAGGGTTCAAGGGTTCCGCTTTGCCTAACGCAGGTCGTGGGGCCCCCCCACGTTTGCAAGACGTGGAGAGAGATTCACTAGTATTGTTGTTGTTCTCCTTGAATTCTGAACTGATAAGAATCCAGCCCAGAATGTGATCATTGGAGAAGTTGCATAATTTGAAGTGAAGAAGAGAAGCAAGCGTGAAGCTAGTTCTCGAGAGGGAGAAGAAGAATCAGAGAGTTGGAATGATCTTTGCTGATCCTGGAGTGTTTTTCATGGTGGCATGGCCTGCATTTTATAGGGGAAGGTGTTTCTCAAAGGAGAAACCTTTGACTAGTGAATATGTGCTTTCAGTGAGGGACTTACCCTTTTGGGGGTTGATGGCTTCGGACCTGCAGATAAAGGAGAGTTCCCTGTACACATGCTTTCTTTTGCGGCTGTGGGAGAGTTTTACAAGTAATCAGTGAGGTGACTGATTACTGTACATGTTCTTTCTGTTGTTCACTTTAGTTCCTGAGTTTTAAACCCTTTAACCTTTTAACCCTTTAACCCTTTAAGCTGTCATGTATTCTAGTCATTTTATTGAGGCTTGAGCTACCCCCGTCATCAGCCCCCCAAGTCAGAGGTTTTTGGGATGTAAGCACAAATGTTTCTGACTTTTCTACATTATTTCCTTTCTTAAAGGCTTCAAGGCTTAAAAGGTTCGGAGCAGTTGAGATTTTGGTTTTGAATTTTGAAAAGACAGTTGATGTGACTAGTGGCAGTTTTTGTCAGGCGGCGGTTTTTAATTAACTGATGTGTAATTATAACATCTATTATCATTTATTTTCCTTTATCTCTTAGAAGAAAACACTCTCTACACATTTTTCTCCCAAGTTCATTCCTGTTTCTTGTTCCAGGTTAGTTTCGATTTTCATTCCTTCTTCTTATTTTATTTTAGTATGGGTGCTCGTAAGGATTTAGCGGTAACATTATTGCGCTTAACCCAAGAAGAAGTAGAAGCTTTTTGTTTGGAATGGGGCATTGGGTTGAGATTTAAACCGGTTGCACCAGGTTGTGATACTTCTATCGATCAGTGTCCTCCTGGTTCTGTTGTTTTGTATTGTCATCACTTTGAGTTTTCTAATCTCTGTCATCCTTTTTCAAACTTTGTGTTGAATGTTCTAGAATATTACCGTGTTTCGTTTGGTCAGATCCACCCTCAGGGCTTGGCTAGGGTTTTGCACTTTGAGGTTTTATGTCGGGCTTCCGGATATGATCCAACCCTTTTGTCGTTTCGTTGATTTTTCCGGTTAGCAAAGAGTGGTGATTGGTTCACATTTGAAACGTCTCAAGTCGACACTTGTTTGGTTTCATCTATGGTCACCACTCTTGGTGCCAGGAAGGACCGGTTCTTTTGGGTTTCGGATGAGATTGTTCCTTTTAAAATGGTTTGGAGACATCCGGACGCCGTTCTCAATGAACTTGAACCCTCTACTCTTGAGATAAATACTCGTTTTCTTGAAATCATCAGGGAGTGTCCTTCGGGGGTTCATCCTTTCCCCGAGCATTTACTAGTGTTATTGGGTATTAGCGAATTGTGGGATAGACCTGATCGGGATCTGGTGCTTATGAAAGATGGTCAGGGTATGCATTTGTTCTGTTATGTTATTATGTTCCTGTTATTTGTTTGTTTATACCATGTATTTGTTTTTATTTTGTAGTTATGTCTGCGCTTGATTTTGTGAAGAGTGATGACACTTCTGATGTTGTGTTTGGATGCCGAAGCTACACCTGGCGAGGATGCGGTTTCTAGGGGGTCGGAACATCGGTTCGAAGGTTTTGGTTATATGAATGTGCCCAATGTGATGGGTTTTACCAAAGTTGCTGCTTCCAAGACATCTACGCGTCTTTCAAATCGACGTTTGTTGAAAGCTTCTGGTCCACCATCCACTCCTGAGCATATAGATCTAAGTGATGAGATTGGTGCTTCTGTGGACCAGGGTCCTAGTGATGACGTTGGTAAAGAGCAAGAGTTGGTGGTTGCTAAGAAGAAATCGGTTGTTCAGAAAGTCGTTGTTGTAGCAGGTTCGTCTGCTAAAAGTGTTAAGTGGTTCTGAAGGTCTTGATGTGGATGCAGTGTATGTGCCTGATTAGGATGTTAAGATTGGTGATAGCTTTAAGGATGCAGCTGTTTGTGAGGATGTGTTGAACCACATTTCCCCTCCCTTGATTCGTGGCACTATTGCCGAAATGGATGACAATGTGATGTTATCCCGTTTGATGCTGAGTGCTTGTAACTTTGCTGCTATGCTTCCTCAAGGAGTTGCTCATTTCCGTAAAAGGATGCATGAATATGAAGAATTCTCCAAGAAGAGAGATAAGATGAAGGCCTCTATTGACACTTTGAAAAAGGAGAGTGGGGAGTTTGCGAAGAAAGAAGAGGCATGGGGTAAAAAGGTTGAGGAGCTTAACCGTAGTCATGAAACTGAGGTTGAAGGGTTAAAGAAGCAGTTGGAGGCTTCTTTGGAGGAGAAGAATAGGTTGACGGTTTCCCATGCTCAAGTAGCTAATGAGAACAAGTGGCTTATTGAGCATGGTTTTCAACAGGTAGTTACCTATCTCCTTCATTCTGCTGAATTTAACAGTGTTTTGGGCGATGTGTACAACAAGCTTTTAATTCACAGAAGGCATCAAGGCTATGTTGCTGGTTACAAAGCTTGTCAATCTGGTGATCCTCAGGAAAAATCCTCCCTTTATCAGCCCCAAGCTCATAAGGTTTTTCAAGATTCGGTCCGGGAGATGGAGCATTTGACCTATCCTTATATGGGTGAGGTCTCGAAGTGTTTTGGCAAACCCCTTCCTATTTTGTAGGATTTGAAGCTGCGTGGGCTTGACGAGGCCACTTGTAGGGAAGTGCTTAAATCTTTGTCCAAAAAACGCTCATGCTTAGGGGATAGTGAGGAGACCCTCTCCGGTGCTGATGAAGGTTCGAAGGATCCAAGCCTTGAAGCTTCGGGAACAGCTGCTGAGGAGGAAAAAAGAAGAAGAAAACCAAGAAGGCAAAACGAGGTGAGGCTAGTGCATCAAAGTCTGTGGTTTAGCCTTTATGGCTTATTTGAACAATTTCTAACTCTTGAAACTGCTAAGGTTTGTGTCACGGCCCCCGACCCGGTTTTACCCGTTTCAGGAGCCGCGGGACAGAAATCCCGTGGTATTTAATTAACAGCGGAAGTTTCTTCAGGATCTTTTTAAAACTGAAATATTTCCCGATTATTTTATTTCACAATTCGGGATAAAACCCGATAATTTACAATCTTGAGATTTCACCAGGAAATCTTTTATTTTACAAAACATGTTTCTTTATTTTTATTCTGAGCCACTTTCTTAAGCTGATAGTGCTTCACGGCACTTTTCCTGGATCACAACAGATCACCTGAAACATGTTTGAAAAATGTTTTGTCAGCGGGAAATACTGAGTGAATCATTCTATTTACTAAAACGACCTGTTTGTTATAATTTACAGTATTAAGAACGATTACAATGTCTCTATCTTTTGAATTAACTGACCCAGTTGTCACTTGACCGGACTTGTGACTGTGGACATATCACTTGCTGGGTCCGTTCACCCACAAGTGATAAATAATTAGTAGCTATGTGCACATCCCCCTACATACTGGCAGTAATTTCAGATTACATAGACTTAATCCCTGTAATTATAATCTTTTAAAATAAACATGCTTTTGTAAAGTAATTTGATAAAAAGAGAATGACTCACATTGCAGATTTAACAGAGCTTAGTTTACTGATTAGCCTTGATAACCTAGTTTAAATAATCAAGCACACAAACTAGGTTAGTAACTTAATACAGCATTTACGATAACTCACGAGATTGAAACCTTCACAACGAATGACAAAGTGCGATACTTACACATCCATCGATTTAACGACGAATGACAAAGCATAAACCCTAATGTGGGCAGCACTTAAACATCCATTGGATGGTTTAATCGATCGGACATTGAATCGTAGCAGCGATCGAGTTATTACCCTGAATTGTGGCAGCACTTCGTGATCATTGTGTGTTTTTGTAGTGATTATACTATAACTCAGCGTACAATTCGAATTTGAACGTCGAAAGAACACCCAATTGCATGAAACAGACCGTCCTATTTATACATGAAATTGAGTTCCCCCGCGTGTCGCGGGAGATGTTGCTGCTCCTGTCGCGACTCGCCTGGGGTGACAACCTACCCTAGGGTAGCCTTGTCACTAGTATAGGCCTGCTGAGTTGATAGTTCGTTAATTCTCATATTTGACAACGCATTTCAGAGATAATCGTTAGTTAGGTTTTACCCCCCTTGAGTTTTAGGGGCCCTAATCCTGATTCCAAATGTTCTGAAAATTTTAGGGATTATACAGAATCACTTGGGTTTCTCAATTAGGGTTTCCTATTGGACAATTTGATTAAATAAATATAACTTTTGATGAGAGTTGTTACATTCTCCCCACCTTAATAAAAATCTCGTCCTCGAGATTTACTGGAATAAGTGAGGATACTTTCGCTTCATTTCTGATTCCAACTCCCAAGTGTATTCAGCTCCTCTCTTTGAATCCCATCTGACTTTGACTAAAACTAGTCGTTTATGTTTGAGAAACTTGATCTTTCGATCCTCAATTTGAAGAGGTTTCTCAACAAATTTCAGCTTTTCGTTTACCTCTATATCTCGAAGAGGTACTATCAGTGATTCATCTAATAAGCATTTCTTGAGATTGGATACATGAAATACATCATGTACTCCTGCTAATTCTTCTGGTAGTTGTAAACGATAAGCAACTGGTCCTATACGTTGGATCACTGAAAATGGTCCTACGTACCTTGGACTTAGCTTTCCTTTCTTCCCGAATCTAACTACTCCTTTCCAAGGAGAAACATTTAACAATACTCTGTCTCCAACTTGGAATTCTAACGGCTTGCATCTATTGTCTGCATAACTTTTCTGGCGATCTCGAGTCGTCTTCAGCCTTTCCTTGATTTGAGTAATCTTATCAGTCGTCTCTTGCACTATTTCAGGACCTGATAATTGACTTTCTCCTATTTCTGCCCAACAAACTGGAGTTCTGCATTTTCTTCCGTACAATGCTTCAAATGGGGCGGTTTCAATACTTGAATGATAGCTATTGTTATAGGAGAATTCAATTAATGGTAAATGATCATCCCAATTTCCACCAAAATCTATTACACATGCTCGAAGCATGTCTTCTAGAGTTTGGATCGTCCTTTCACTTTGTCCATCTGTTTGTGGATGATATGCAGTGCTCAGATTTAATCGAGTTCCCATAGCTTGCTGGAAACTTTTCCAGAAATGAGAAGTAAAACGACTATCCCTATCCGAAACAATGGAGAGTGGAACTCCATGTAAGGATACAACTTCATCTACATACAATTTTTGCCAACCTTTCCATACTAAAGGTTTCTTTCATTGGTAAAAAGTGAGCTGATTTGGTTAATCGATCCACAATTACCCAAATCGCATCATTACCTTTTCTGGTTTTGGGTAACTTAGTAACAAAATCCATTGTTATAAGTTCCCATTTCCATACTGGCATTTCTAATTGTTGTAGTAACCCTGAAGGTTTCTGATGTTCTGCCTTAACTTGTGAACAAGTAAGACATTTAGAAACATATCGTGCTATATCCTTTTTCATTCCTATCCACCAAAAGTTCTTCCTTAAATCTTGGTACATCTTATTGTTTCCTGGGTGCATAGTATACCTAGATGTATGAGCTTCTTCTAAAATCTTAGGTCTTAAGTCTCCCTGCTTAGGTACCCAAATTCTACTTTTGTGGAATCTCCAAATTCCATCTGCTCCTTGTTCTAATTCCTTGATTCGTCCTTTCATTCCTTCAGCATCATCCTTGATTGCTGTAACTTGAACATTCTTCAATTGTTCCATTAAATCTATTTGTAGATTTAATCTGAGAGCACGAACTCGTCGTTGTTTCTCATAATACTTACGACTTAAAGCATCTGCAACTACATTTTCCTTTCCTTCGTGATACTGAATATCACAGTCATAGTCACTTAGGATTTCCATCCATCTCCTTTGACTCATGTTTAACTCTTTTTGCCCAAATATATATCTTAAACTTTTGTGGTCTGTGTAGACAGTAAATTTACTTCCGTAAAGATAATGTCTCCAAATCTTAAGGGCAAAAATTACGGCTCCTAATTCTAAATCATGAGTCGTATAGTTTTCTTCGTGCTTTTTCAATTGCCTTGAAGCATATGCAATCACCTTTTTGCGTTGCATAAGCACACATCCATATCCTAGTTTTGAAGCATCACCAATATACTTCAAAATCTTCAGTTCCTTTTGGTAAGGCTAAGATGGGTGCATTTGTTAATTTCTGTTTCAATATTCTAAAGGCTTCTTCTTGCTTAGGTCCCCATTCAAACTTAATGGCTTTACAGGTTAACTTAGTTAATGATACGGCTATCTTGGAAAAATGCTTAATAAACCGTCTATAATACCCAGCTAAACCTATAAAACTTCTAATTTCCATTGCTGTTTGTGGAACCTTCCAATTGGTAATTGCTTCTATCTTAGCAGGATCTACGTGAATACCTTCGTGATTCACCATGTGTCCTAAGAATTGCACTTCCTTTAACCAAAATTCACACTTCAAGAATTTACCGTAAAGCTTTTCTTTTCTTAACAAAGTTAAGAGTGCATGAAGGTGTTCACAATGCTCTGTCTGACTTTTGGAATAAATAAGTATATTGTCTATAAAAACAATTACAAATTTATCCAAATATGGTTTACAGATCCTATTCATCATGTCCATGAATGCAGCAGGTGCATTCGTTAACCCAAAGGGCATGACTGTAAACTCATAATGACCATACCTAGTTCTGAAAGCAGTTTTAGGTATGTCCTCTTCTTGTACCTTCAATTGATGATATCCGGAGCGTAAATCTATCTTAGAGAAATATCTAGCCCCCTGAAGTTGATCAAATAGATCATCAATTCTAGGTAATGGGTATCGATTCTTAATTGTAACCTTATTCAATTCTCTATAATCAATACACATTCTCATTGAACCATCCTTTTTCTTAACAAATAATACTGGCGCTCCCCAAGGGGATGAGCTAGGTTGTATGAATCCTTTACTTAGTAATTCATCTAATTGCTTTTTCAGTTCTAACATTTCTGTAGGTGCTAACCGATAAGGTGCCTTGGCTATCGGTGTAGTTCCTGGAATTAGATGAATCCTAAATTCTACTTCCCTGTCTGGAGGTAATCCCGGTAAATCTTCTGGGAATATATATCTGGATATTCTGAGACTACAGGAATTTCCTTAAGTTCTTTACCCTTAGTACTAATGATTACTGAAATCATATATACTATTCCTTGTTTTCGTTCATAATTAGCAACTTTCATTACTGATATGAACTTCATGGGCTTACGTGATTTATCTCCTGTAATCCTAATTACTTCTCCAGTGGGTGATTGGATTTCTATGGAATTCTGATCACAAAATATTCGAGCATGGTTGGCTACTAAGCAATCCATTCCTAATACAACATCAAATTCAGCTAACTTCATCGGCAATAGTTTTGCAGAGAATTTATGTCCTAAAAGTTCTATATTTTCTTCTTGCAAAACTTTATCTATTTTAACTGAATTTCCGTCTGCCGTTTCAACTGTAAAAATCTGCCTAATATTGGTTAAAGGTAAATTAAGAGCTTGGCAGAATGAAGTATTTATAAAACTTTGGTTTGCACCAGAGTCAAATAATACTTTGGCATAAATGTTGTGAACTAAGAACGTACCCGCTATCACATCTGGGATGAGTTCTGCCTCTTGAGTGGTTAGCTGGAATGCCCTAGCATTCTTCTTAATAGTTCCGTCGGTCGCCTTAGTTTTGTTGTCTGCTGGTTTAATTAATTTAGGACATTCTGTTTTGAAATGTCCTGCCTCTCCACAATTGTAACAAATTATGGATTTCTTCCTGCAATTTTCTTCACGATGCCCTACATTTTTGCAAAAATTGCAATATACTTTGCATTTTCCAAAATGTTTCTTTTTGCAATTTTGACAGAACGGCAAAGTTGAAGATTGCCCTGTTCCTCTTCTCTTGAAGCTGTTATTATTACCCGTACGAAATCCTTGGGTAATTTTCTGAGCTAATTCCTTCTTCCTGTTTTCATCTTGGGTGCGTACTAGTTCATCGGTTAGGGTATTAGCTAATTCCACAGCATCGTCAATAGTGCGAGGTCTCGCAGCTTTAACGATATTGCGAATTTCACTAATCAGTCCCCAAATGTAGCGAGAAATGAGTACCGATTCTGGCGAAGCCAGCGTTGGTACCACTCTAGCATATTCAAAGAATGTCGAAGTATAACCGCGACAATCTACACCCATCATCTGATGATTTAGAAACTTATACGTCATTTGTTCCTTTCATACCCGGGACATAATTTTCTTTCTACAAAACCCTTAAATTCTTCCCAAGTCATAGCATAAGCTATTATTCTTCCTTTTGATTGTAACACAGTGTTCCACCATTCGAGTGCTCCTTCCTTGAAGAGATTTGATGCGTACATGACCTGATCATCTTTAGCACATTTACTTATTGCAATTATTGATTCGGTTTTCTCTAACCAACGCAGTGATGCAGTTGCTCCTTCATTGCCTGCAAATTCAGTGGGTTTACAAGCAAGGAATTCTTTGAAAGTGCAACCAGGCGTTGTAGTTTTCATTTTCTTAGGGAATGGAGCTTGATGTGGTTCCCCATTATGATTAACATTGTCATTGCCTCCGTTTACACTATTACTGAAGTTATCTTCAGAAATACGTTTACTAGGAATGATTTGTTGCGGTTCAATTGGATTCTTTATAGCAGCAACGAATGCTGGAATAGCATTAGCTATTCCTTGAGCAACAATATTTTCGATATCTTGCCGAGTCATATATTGATCTCCTGGATGTTGCTCTGACTGATTAACCTCATTTACTGGTTCATTACCAATGTTTGACATCTGATAATAAATTTTATGTAAATAATTAGTATAAATATAAATATAATAAAACAATTTGCACATAATCACATTAACAGGTATAATTAAAAATTATCGATTTCACAAGTTTCATTTCTATATATTATATTATGCCTTGTACACACGATTATCATACAATGTTTTATTGTTAAGTTATTACACATATTGGTTATTATGATTATTTATTCACACATATTCCTACAAACTCTCATTATCTGGTCAGCTAATTTCTTAAAAACGACGCTCCCTTTCGTCATACTTCCAAGTAACTCTTTCTCCCACATCCCTAATCCGATTTCCTGCATCAATTAACTCTTCGCCCCAGAGGCGAAGTTCAGTAAGATTCTCCGGGCTCATGGTTGGGTATAGTGGAGGTTCTGGGTCAACTTGTGGGAAAAATGTATCAGGGTTGTTTAAAAGATTTTGGTATTGCCAATCAGTTGTCCACCATTCATCTAATTCTACTGGTAGTGGTTGAGGTTGGACAATAGGATCTGGAATAACAGGTTCCAGATTGATTGGGTTTGGAGCTTCTAGTGGGTAACTGAAAAGATCTTCTTCAGTAAATATAAGGTTTGGATTAGCTGCTTCAAGGTTTCCATCGGCAGGTCCGATGAGGTCACTCATTACTAATTTATGATCTAAAACTTCCCAGGGAGTCATTTTCTGTTTCTGTCTAGAACTTTCCCCGACTTCTCTTTCTGTTTGCTTAAAACTCTTCTCAGTTTCTATTTCTATTTGATTAATATTTTCCTCAATTTCTACCCCCTTTCCTTTGTCTTTTGGTTCTTCAGTTTTGGTAACCTTTCTTGTTGCTGGCTTTTTCCTTCGTACACGCCTCCAGCCCACAAATCTGCTTCTTTTCTTGGGTTTAGGTTTTGCCAGTGGTTTGGATTGAAATTCCATGGGTTCTTCTTTATCAGCGAAGTAACCGGTGAATTCCTTGGAAACTTCTATCTTAACGGGATAGAGGTTAAGATTTTCTAAACCTTCAGATATCTCATTCATGCTGTTTAGCATATATGCAAAATACATACCAAATGTTAAAACAAAATTTTATAGATAACCCGTAAATATTATTGCATACATAAAACAACTGACAAGTAAATTATACTACGATTTACTGTAACTTATTTATTTACTAAATAAGGTTTCTGGGAAATAAAAGTGCTAAAACTTTTGAGTATTTAGAGATTTGCATTTTCTGCTACTGTGGCTAACATATAAAGATTTGCCCATTTCTCATCTAATTTGTCATCCCAAGGTGATTTATTGATTAAATCCTGGTTTTCTTGTTTAACTTTCTTCTCTCGGTTTTTCCTTATTTCCTCCTGACTTTTCCTAATAATCAAACTTCTTCTATTAGGAGAAAGTGGTTCCTCGTAATGTGCCTTACGGACAAATATTCCTTCTTCAGGAATTACATATGGTTTTGTTTGGGATGAACTTCCCTTCTCGTTGGATGATTTATCTAGTTTAAGATAGATGTTTGACAGCTTTTGTTTACCCATACTGTAATTAACAAATAATCAGTTAATAAAACACATAATCACATAATTGGCAATCAGAAAAATTGAGTATTTCTAAATACTTAATAGGCTTAAATCAGTGGCTCTGATACCACCTTATTTCTGTCACGGCCCCCGACCCGGTTTTACCCGTTTCAGGAGCCGCGAGACAGAAATCCCGTGGTATTTAATTAACAGCGGAAGTTTCTTCAGGATCTTTTTAAAACTGAAATATTTCCCGATTATTTTATTTCACAATTCGGGATAAAACCCGATAATTTACAATCTTGAGATTTCACCAGGAAATCTTTTATTTTACAAAACATGTTTCTTTATTTTTATTCTGAGCCACTTTCTTAAGCTGATAGTGCTTCACGGCACTTTTCCTGGATCACAACAGATCACCTGAAACATGTTTGAAAAAGGTTTTGTCAGCGGGAAATACTGAGTGAATCATTCTATTTACTAAAACGACCTGTTTGTTATAATTTACAGTATTAAGAGCGATTACAATGTCTCTATCTTTTGAATTAACTGACCCAGTTGTCACTTGACCGGACTTGTGACTGTGGACATATCACTTGCTGGGTCCGTTCACCCACAAGTGATAAATAATTAGTAGCTATGTGCACATCCCCCCACATACTGGCAGTAATTTCAGATTACATAGACTTAATCCCTGTAATTATAATCTTTTAAAATAAACATGCTTTTGTAAAGTAATTTGATAAAAAGAGAATGACTCACATTGCAGATTTAACAGAGCTTAGTTTACTGATTAGCCTTGATAACCCTGTTTAAATAATCAAGCACACAAACTAGGTTAGTAACTTAATACAGCATTTACGATAACTCACGAGATTGAAACCTTCACAACGAATGACAAAGTGCGATACTTAAACATCCATCGATTTAACGACGAATGACAAAGCATAAACCCTAATGTGGGCAGCACTTAAACATCCATTGGATAGTTTAATCGATCGGACATTGAATCGTAGCAGCGATCGAGTTATTACCCTGAATTGTGGCAGCACTTCGTGATCAGTGTGTGTTTTTGTAGTGATTATACTATAACTCAGCGTACAATTCGAATTTGAACGTCGAAAGAACACCCAATTGCATGAAACAGACCGTCCTATTTATACGTGAAATTGAGTTCCCCCGCGTGTCGCGGGAGATGTTGCTGCTCCTGTCGCGACTCGCCTGGGGTGACAACCTACCCTAGGGTAGCCTTGTCACTAGTATAGGCCTGCTGAGTTGATAGTTCGTTAATTCTCATATTTGACAACGCATTTTAGAGATAATCGTTAGTTAGGTTTTACCCCCCTTGAGTTTTAGGGGCCCTAATCCTGATTCCAAATGTTCTGAAAATTTTAGGGATTATACAGAATCACTTGGGTTTCTCAATTAGGGTTTCCTATTGGACAGTTTGATTAAATAAATATAACTTTTGATGAGAGTTGTTACAGTTTGGTTGTTGGCCGTGATGGTTTGTTAAACAATTTGTAGGTTTGGTGGAAACCCTTATGGTTTTTCTTTGCTGGTTAGCCTTGACGGCTGTTTGGAACAATGTTTAAGTTATTTGGCCTCTAAAGCCTTTATGTTTATGCATGTTTGATGTTTTATGATTTCGTTGTTCATGTGTTGATGATGATTTGTCTTGTTTGTTCTATGTGTCTCTTTATCTAATTCTCCTTAAGAAGTTTTAGTGTTGCAGTCACTTTAGCTTCAAGGCTTCACTAGATAAAAGGGCACATGTTGTCTATCTTTTTTTCTTAACAATTTTTTTTGTTTTCTAAACCGTTTTCTAAGGTTTAAAGAACATTTGGTGTAGGCTATTCAAACCCGTCTATGAGACAAGTCTGTTGAAAAAAATTTCTAAGTCTCATGGAGTTATATTGATATAGGAACTTACCCCATATATATATGTTCATTCAACCCTTGAAACTATTGAGCGAATTGGCCTGGGAGTTCATCCCCTTACATGGCCCTTGCCATGGAGTTTTTTGCTAGGTTCTCAACATGATAGTAGGATAGAAAGACAAATTTGATAAAAAGATTCATCATTCATTCAAGAGGTTCAACTGGTTACAAAAGGGGAACAAAACAACTCCTGTGATACATTTCAAACAATCTTTTTGTCAGACATGGAACCTTTTAAGGGTTTTGCCGTTCCAGTGACGAGGAAGCTTTTTTCCCTCTGCGTCTGCCAGTTTGTAGGATCCACCATTGTGAGCTTCCAAGATTTTGTATGGCCCTTCCCATTTTGGGCCAAGTTTACCTTGGTTTTCTTTTTAAGTGGCTTTGTTTAGGGATGGCAAAAAAGCCCAAGCCCGACGGGTTTACCCGAAACCCGAAACATACGGGCCGGGTATACCTGAAGCCCGATGGGTATGGGCCGGGTATGGGCTTAAGAAGGGAAAAAATTCGGGTACGGGTATGGGTATGGGATTTAGTGATACCCGCCCGATACCCGGCCCGATATTTGGCCCATTTACCCGAATAATACTCGAAAGTATCATATTATAAATTTCCGTATATACGAACTTAGTACATGCACTTATTAACTTCTCTATAGTACTAGGGTCTAGTCTTCCCTTTACCGATAGTCATCTCTTTAAAATTATATTGGATATGGAAGTACTAGCTTATTTTTAAGCATGTATAAGCCTACTAAGTGAACAAATAAGTTATTTTTGGCATGTATATTGAATATGGAAGCTAGCACCTTTTATTATGTGGATGTTTATGCAATTAGGTGGTTCTAATACAATTAATTAATTAAGTAATCGTTTTGATTTAGTTTGGTATATGTGGTCTGAATATGATAAGAAAGTATTTAATCATATTTTCATTTGTTATAGTTATTAAAATTGCAAATTATATAAACATCAAAGTAAAAAATGCACATTTGTCCCAACGGGTATTTTTAAGAAATTATTGGGTATACCCGATACCCGCGGGTAAGCCCGATACCCGACGGGTAATTACCCGATAAATACCCGACGGGTAACGGGCCGGTATGGGCCAAAGAATTAGAACCGGGTACGGGCCTGGGATTACCAATACCCGGCCCAAACCCGGCCCATTGCCATTCCTAGCTTTGTTATTTTGTAGTACAAGGTCTCCAGGCTTAAAGCGTTCATGTTTCACTCTGGTGTTGTAATAAGCTTCCATTTTTTGTTTATACTTGGCTTCTTGTATAGCGGCTTGATCGCGGATTTCTTCAAGGAGTTGCAAGTTCAACATGGTCTCTTTGTTGTTTGATTCGAGGTCCATGTTGAGTGTTCTTTGAGTTACAACTCCTATTTCTGCTGGAATCACAGCTTCTGATCCGAACACCAAGCTATAAGGTGTTCTTTTGTGGCTTGTTTTTTCCGTTGTTCGTATTGCCCATAGAACGTTTGGTAATTCTTCAAGCCAATTGTTTTCATGTCTCCCCAATCGAGTCTTGATTCCTTCTACGATGCTTCGGTTTAGTCTTTCAACTTGGCCATTGGATTGTGGGTATGCAACTGAGCTGAACACTTGAGTTACTCTGAATTCCTTACACCAGGTGCTAAAAGGCTTCTCAGCAAATTGTTTCCCATTATCCGTGACCAATACTCCCGGCAGCCCGAAGCTACAAATGATGTTTTCCCACACAAAGTCAATGACTTGTTTGCCCGAGATTTTTGCAAGTGGTTTGACTTCAGGCCACTTGGTAAAGTAATCTACAACCACCAATAAGAATTTTACCCCACCCTTGGCCTGTGGGAATGGACCAACGATATCCATTCCCCATTTGCGGAATGGCCAGGCTGAAGAGATGGGAACGAGATCATGTTTGGGGCTTTTGGGCACTGGTGCGTGTATCTGAAAAGCTTCACATTTTCTTAACTGCTCGGTGGTGTCTCGATGCATGGAAGGCCAGAAGTACCCGAGATTCATCAGTTTCGCAACCACCGATCTTGGTCCGAAATGAGCTCTACATATCCCCTTGTGAACCTCTTTGATCAGATATTGGCTTTGTTCCGGGCCAACACATCTCAGTAGTGGTGCAAGGTAACCTTTCTTGTAAAGGATGTCTCCTTGCAACACATACTGCCTGGATTTGATTCGAACCATTTCAGCCTCCGTCTGGTCAACGGGTAATTCACCGTTTTTGAGGAATTTTTCAATAGGAGTCATCCAATTGGGGCCTTCTTCAGTGATCACATCTTGAACCTCTAGCTCTTGAATTGAGGGAGTTTTCAACACTTCAACCAATACTTTCTTGGTAAGATGAGCAAATGTAAGAGAGGCAAGTTTGCTTAAGGCATCGGCCCTCTTGTTTTGAGATCTCGGGACTTGTTTGATGGTACATGCTTGGAATGTGTTCATCAATTCTTTAGACTTTTCTCGATATTTCTTCATGTTGGGCTCTTTTGCTACATAGTTGTCGTTAACTTGACTTGAAACAAACAATGAGTCTGTGAAGACTTGAAGCTTTTGAACCTTCATTTCTTTGGCTATCTTCAAACCAGCTATCAGTGCTTCGTATTTAGCTTCATTGTTAGTGGTCTGAAATTCAAGTCGAAGAGCATATGTAAATTCTAACCATTCAGGGTTGATTAAAATGAACCAGCTCCTGACCCTTCAACGCTTGAAGCCCCATCGGTAAAAAGCTTCCAGGCTTCAGGGTTAGAAGGTTCAGCGGTAGTTGTATTAACTTCCGTGGTGACTTGCTTTGGGACTTCTACAATAAAGTCAGCCAAGACTTGGGCTTTGACAGATTTTCTTGGAACATAGGTGATTTTGTGTTCACCTAGTTCCACAGCCCATTTGGCTAACCGCCCTGAATTTTCTGGTTTTTCAAGCACACTTTTGATAGGTTGGTCGGTGACCACTTGTATTGGGTGTGCTTGAAAGTATCTTCAAAGCCTTCTAACTGTTTGGACTAGGGCTAGAGCAAGTTTTTCCAAAGAGGACACTTGATCTCTGCTAGTTTTAAAGTTTTACTAAAGAAGTAGACGGGTACCTGAACTTTGTTACGTTCGATGGTTAAGACCGCGCTTATTGCTTCTTCAGCAACCAAGAGGGAGACAGAGATCAGTTCTCCTGTTTCTGGAGCCACGATGTCCGGGAGTGAAGCTAAGTGCCGCTTCATCTGGTTGAAAGCTTCTTCTGCTTCCTCAGTCCACTTGAAATATTTTTTGTTGGCACACCCTTTAAGTGTTTTGAAAAGGGGTAGGGACTTTTCGGCCAGCTTTGAGGTAAAACACTTCAAGGCTGCAAGCTTTCCATTCAGACTCTCCACTTCTTTTTTGCTTTGTGGAGATTTGGTTTCAAGAACGGCTTTAACCTTGTTGGGGTTGGCTTTTATACTTTGTTTCCCCACAATGTGCCCTAGAAACTTGCCTTCTTCAAACCCAAATGAGCACTTCACAGGGTTAAGTTTCATGTTAATTTTTCTCAAGTTTTGGAAGGTTTCTTGTATGTTGTCAAGCATTTGGTATTCTGTTTTGCTTTTAATCACCAAGTCGTCGACACATGCTTCCATGTTTTTGCCAATTTGACTAGCAAACGCTTTGTCAATCAGGCGTTGATAGGTTGCACCCGCATTTTTCAAGCCAAAAGGCATCTTTTGGTAGCAAAAGATACCTTTGTCGGTATGGAAGACCGTCTTTTCTTCATCTTCCTTTTTCATTTGAATTTGGTGGTAGCTTTTATAGGTATCAAGAAAGCACTTGAACGGGAACCCTGTAAGTGAGTCCACTTTGAGGTCGATCTCGGGCAAAGGATAAAAATCTTTCGGGCATGCCTTGTTCAAGTATTTGAAATCGATGCACATTCTCCAAGACTTGTCGGGTTTTCGAACCATAACTGGGTTGGCAACCCAGGATTGATAATTGACTTCCCGAAGGATCCCAGCTAGAACAATCTTATCAACTTCTTGGCATGCTGCCAGGCTTCTCTTGGGAGCTAGGCTTCGCTTCTTTTGGACGACAGGCTTGACATCGGGTGGTATTTTTAGCTCATTTCAGCAATGCTTCGAGGGATACCCGTCATGTCTTCCGAGCACCAAGCGAAGACATCACTATAGTGTATTAGCAGCTTCTCAAGGTATGAGAGGGTTTCTTTGGAAAGGCTTGTATTAACCCTTATCCTTTGTTCGGGATATTTGGGGATCAGTCCTTGCTCGTCATCTTCATTTTTTGAGCTTTCCCTTTCAACCATGTAAGCCTCTTGGGTAGGTTGAAGGGTTGCAATCCCTCTCTGGTGGGGAACTTTACGGTGCCTTGACCAACTGAAATAGCCATACCGAATGCACATTGCCCTGGCCTTCCTATGATGACATCATAGTTGGAGGGAATGTTGATAACCACAAAAGTGAGTAGTTTGGTTCTTTCCATCTTTCCTTCACTAAAACAGACATCAAGGGTTAGTTGGCCCAAAGGCTTGAAGGCTATATCGGGGATACCTTTTATAGAGGTCCCGGATGGTTGAAGCTTTGAACGTTCTTCGTTGCTTAGACGATTGAAGAACTTCTCGAACATGATCTCGGTAGCTGCCCCTGTGTCAATGTAAGCTTTGCTCGTTCTAATTGTTCCCACAGTTGCTTCAACCACCAAAGGGTTCGAGAGTAGGTCCCCTCCTGGCGGTGGGAAGCAGACACATTGAAGCTCCCAAGCCTCCAAGCGTGGCCGTTTGTGGGAAGCTTTTTCATCGAAATCCACCATGTTTACTTCTTTGTTTTTTCCTTTAGCTATCTTGTCCCTTACCCCTTTTACCAAATGGGCTAGTTCTCCGGACTTGACGGCTTGCTCAATTCTTTTATTGATTTGAAAGCAATCGTTGGTATGGTGGCCTTTTTCTTCATGGAACTCACAAAACTGAGTGGAGTTTTCGTTTCTTTTGCTCTTTGGTAAAGGTCGAGGAGGTCAGAAGCTTTGTTTTACTTCTTCAGTAGCAAGGATCTCTTGTGGGGTTTTTGTTAGAGCTGTAAAGTTCACGGTCTTCTCCCTGCTTGGAGGGTTCCGACCTTCAGGCCTTCATTGCTCTGAGCTTTTGGGACGTCTATCATAGGAATTAAAATTCCCTTTCTTTCTAGTGGGGCTGTTGCCTCGCCAACTAGGTCCCCTTTTTCTTTGCTCCTTAATGCCAACCACTTCCTCCCCTCGAATGTGAGCTTCAGCCCTTTCGAGAGCTTCTTCAAGGGTTTTGGGTAGGCACTTGTTGAAGTCCCTTGTGAGATATTTGGAGGTAATGGCGTTCATGAAGCCTGCCACCCTCATTTTTTCATCAGCACCCACGTATGTTAACCCTTCTTTCTTGTACCTTTCGATGAATTCTCGGAGGCTTTCATAATTTCTCTGCTTTATTTGGAAAATTACCGTGGCATCCTTAACATACCTCATTTGTTGCGAAAAGTTGGCCAAGAACCCTTTGCTTAGGTCATCGAAGCTTCGAATGCTTCTGGCGGGTAGGTCGTTGAACCATATCCTGGCTAACCCGACAAGGGTTTGCATGAACATGAGGCAGCATCCAACATTAGACCATTTTTCGATTCTAGCAGCACCGGTAAAGATCTGGAGGTGATCTTCTGGATCTTTGGTTCCGTCATATGTTTTTATGTGAGATGGCATCTTGATCTTTGTTTGGAAGTCATAATCGGTGATTTTTTGGGAGAAACAAGAAAGATTGCTAGGTTTGTAGGGTTTAGCAAGGTCTTCCTCTACTCTTGCGTTATGACTTGTTGTTCCTTGGTGGGTACTTACACTTGGTTGATGAGTTGGGACCAAGGAAAATTTGCCATCATTTGGGCCATCATCTGTGGCATCAGGTTAAAGCCTTGAAGGCTTTTAGCGGAAGCTCTGTGGTTTGCTCCTATAGGAGTGCTCATGGTTGCACTCCGAGCCAAAGGCAAGACCACGTAGTGGCAACTGGAGGGGGAACACTTGAAGCTGGTGACTGCCATAGTTGTTCAAGAGTGGTTTCGTGTCCAAGGGGAGTGCCAGTTACCGCGGGTTGTGAAGTAAACAATGGGAAAACCGTTGGGCTTGGTCTTCCATAAGCCTGAGGGGTTGGGTTAAACGGTTGGTTTGTCACACTTGGACCAGCTTCAAAGTGAGAAGTACTTGGTCGCGAGCTGGTGAAAGAAAGTGGTGGTGGACCGGGTGATAGTAAGGGTTCAGGCTCGTCATAATCTAGCCTTATTCTCACTCATTTTTCTCTTTCTTGGCTCACGTGTTGGTTGAGAAGATATCTCAGTTGTAGGAAATGTCGAGCTACTCCCTCTTGTGTCAAATCGACACGTTCCAGAGTGTTCATGACACCGACTTGAGGAGAAGGAACCCCTGATCGGGATGGGGTTGGTGTTTGAAAAGATGTAAACTCCGGGAACATAGTTCCCATTGGAGTAGCTCCCGGGGTGGAGAGGGGTGTAGACGTAGCCGGTGACATTTGGCTAGCATTGGGTGTCGGAGTTCGTGACACTTGATTAACTTCACCGGGGGATTCATTTTCCGACATGATGATTTTGGAGAAAATGGAGCTACGATACTGGTCTTTTAAGAAAAATAAGAGGCGTAGCCCCACGGTGGGCGCCAACTCGTTGCTACAACAAATACAAGACCAAGGATAGCGGTTAGTCTGGTCAGGCAGAAGGGTTCAAGGGTTCCGCTTTGCCTAACGCAGGTCATGGATTCCCCCCGCGTTTGCAAGACGTGGAGAGAGGTTCACTAGTATTGTTGTTCTCCTTGAATTCTGAACTGATAAGAATCCAGCCCAGAATGTGATAATTGGAAGTTGCATTATTTGAAGTGAAAAAGAGAAGCAAGCATGAAGCTAGTTCTCGAGAGGGAGAAGAAAAATCAGAGAGTTGGAACGATCTCTGCTGATCCTGGAGTGTTTTGCATGGTGGCATGGCCTGCATTTTATAGGGGAAAGTGTTTCTCAAAAGAGAAAACTTAGTGAATCTGTGCTTGCAGTGAGGGACTTACCATTTTGGGGGTTGAAAACTTCGGACCTGCGGATAAAAGAGAGTTCCCTGTGCACATGCTTTCTTTTGCGGTTGTTGGAGAGTTTTACAAGTAATCAGTGAGGTGACTGATTACTGTACATGTTCTTTTTGTTGTTCACCTTAGTTCCCGGGTTTTAAAACCTTTAAACTGTCATGCAGTCTAGTCATTTTATTGAGGCTTAAGCTACCCCGTCATCATCAACAATTAAACTTTTTGAGATTTTTTTAGAACACTCAAAATTGAGGGGTTGAAGATATTTGAAGTCGGACCACTTAATTAATATCCCATGCCTTAAATAATTGCATTGTTGCACCGTCTTTCAATTAATGTTTCTTTTATCTATCAAACTATTTATCGATTTTCTTTCATTTACTTTTTGGCCAACTTAGGCTATTTACTGTTAAATAGAATAGTTTCATAAAGTGACAAAAGGAACTTAGGCTATTTACTGTTAAGTTGTTAATATGGTTTCATAAAGTGACAAAAGGTAATTACACTACATTCATCCCATTAGAAGTATATATTTGGATAAATAAATTGATAAAACGATCTATAAGGTTATATGATGTGGTTATAACCTTCAAGACCACCATTATCCTCCATGTCAGCGTCATATCACTCCACTCTTATACATCATCCAAATCTACTATCCTATTTGTGTAAAATTTATTTAACGAATTAAGGAAAGGGAAGTGCATGGTTGCAATGGTTTAATCCATGCGAACCATAGTGGTTCCCTAAAGAGGGGGGGGGGGGGGGGGGGGTGCGCAATCCATGACACATCCCATGCTCCCCATGCCCCTTAGCCTAAGTGGATATATTATTCGCATAGTTCGAATCCACCTAGAATTTCAATACGATGGTGTTCTAGTAACCGAACTAGTCGAACTATTTTTAGCCCAAATCAGTTGATTATAAAGATCTAAAACCGAAACAACAGTAATAGATTCAGCTTTAGTCAATAATCAAATTGAAGTTTATACGTTTTGTGTTTTGAACATCTTTTATGTTTTATACTAGGGATGAGCATGTACCTGTTTGGTATCGAACCAGTACCGGTACCTAAAGTACCGATACTGAAAATTCTCAAAAGTGCGTACCGGTACCTGTACCGGTACCCGGTACCATTTGCTCATCCCTATTTTATACCAATTACAAGATCCAAAAGTTATTGATAACATTCTTCAATAACATGTGACATGTTTTATAAAACTTTATTTCATTGCTATTTTTTAATTATTTTTATAAAAATGACAAACTCATAATAGCACAGCCACATGACACCCATAGGTCCCTCATATATCACAAATTAAGCATTCGGTTAGAAATCATTTTTGTTGTATCTTAAATGTCTTCTCTGCATATGCATAACGTGACTCCACTTATCATTGATGTTCATTTTCAGGAATTAAATTCCAAGGTTGATTGACGCATACAGACATAAAAAACCCACATGCAAACTGTACTTCGACGTTTTGTTTACGGATGTTTTTAAAAGATGTCTCATATTTGATTGGATTGGTCACTTAACTCTAGCAACATAACAAACATGTAATATGTTGTAATGTTACATTGTCCTATATGTATTCTCCTTGTTTAATTTTTTTTTTGGAAATTGGCCTGTAATAATCCCACCTAGACCTTATTGGTCATTAATAATCCCACCTCAGAATATTCCCCCCACCAGTCCCACCTTTCACCTATTTTTCCTACAATGGTCCTCCGTTAAAAAAACTTAACGGAGTTAAGCTTTTTTCCAAATTACAAACAGATTTTTTAGGGCTTTTGATTAGAACAACGATACGAGTCAATTGATGTAAAACTTGCCTCGAAACGGTGCTCCAAACGATGAAAACGGCCGTTCAATTCGGGTGTTTAAATTTCCAATTAACCAAACTCAAGTCACTTGGAGCACCATTTCAAAGTAAGTTTTACATCAGTGGACTCGTATCATCGTTCTGATCAAAAGCCCTAAAAAATCTGTTTGTAATTTGGAAAAAAGCTTAAATCCGTTAAGTTTTTTTAACGGGGGACCATTGTAGGAAAAATAAGTGAAAGGTGGGACTAGTGAAGGGAATATTCTGAGGTGGGATTATTAATGACCAATAAGGTCTAGGTGGGATTATTACTGGCCAATTCCCCTTTTTTTTTTTACCTTTTTTTTTAGTTTCTATTTTCATTAAAGTTAAGACATGTTAACTAATATTTTATAAAGAGTAAATTGCATTTTTCGTCTTTTGAGTTTAAGCCAAATTGCAGAAATTGTACTTTAACTAATGAAATTACAGTGGATGTCATTTATGTTAATGTTTTTCATCTAGCATTGTCCTTATGGCGTGACCTGGTCAAATTTTCTTGTTAACTTCACATACATGCTTAACACATGAGGGTATTATCATCAATCCCTTTTTAATAAATAAAAAAATTTCAAAAAGAGAAATTAATAAAAAATATATATTGAAAAAAACACTAACTCTAATCTCCCCTCTCCCTCTATCCAGCACCAAACGACCACCGTAACCACCACCTTCAAAAGTAACCACACCAAGAGCCAAACCGTAATGATGGTTTAGTTGTTTTTTTAAGTATATCAATAATTATGAAACATGCCCTTTAAAAGATTTAATTTCAGTTTATGTCTAAAAATCGCATGTTATGTAACAGTTTTTATCATTTTAAGCAAACTGAGTTAATTATTTCAGTTAGGTTAAATTAGCTCAAGGGCAAAATTGGTATCTGACACTCTTTTGCATCAGATTCCCCTTTAGGAAACCATATTTGTTTTTGAGTAGATTAAACCCACTCGAAAATCATCATCACCAGAAATGAAGCACCAAACAAGAGTTCAACACCTTGCCCTACCCTCCACCGTCGTCAACACCTTCTATGTACTTTTTGACCGGAATATTCAAGAACACCAAGAACAACATGAACACGAACCTAGAAATCATAACTTTTTAAAGGGTAAACACACTAATCCTCCAATCTGATGCAATACATCAAGAATAAGATTCACGGTTATTATATCACTTCAAATTAACAATTACCTCGAAACCCTAGCTCCGCCTCCACCGTCGACAACACTTTCTACCCCCTTCACCGATTACCCACCTCCCTCTGCAACCACCACTTCACGACACCTCTACCATCTTTCCATTTCCACTACCAAACATCCTACCTGAGAACCCCCCAAACCTGCAACTTCCACCACAAACCCTAACTCCCGAACGCCACTATCACCAATACTGATTCACCCTTTCCATTTGAATCATCCCCACTGACCGCCATTGCTCATCCACAACCGGAACCACCTTAGATGACCACCGCTAGGCACCATCGAATTTACTCCTACTCATACACTCCCAGTTGGATCTCCGATTCAGGTACACGACAGAGGAGAAGTTGCTGGTGGTTGTTGTTGGATCTCCATTGATTGAGGGTTTGTTGGGGTGCAATGGTGGTGGTGGGAGGCAGCAGTGGTGGTTGTGGAAGGTGGTGGTGATAGGGAGAGAGAGGGTTTGTGTTGAGTGTGGAATATAAAAGGGAATCTGATGCAAGGGAGTGTGAAATACCAATTTTGCCGTTGAGATGATTTAACCAAACTGAAATAATTAACTCATTGCTTAAAAGGATATAAACTATTACATAACATATGATTTTTGGACATATACTGAAATTAAATCTTTTAAAAGACATATTTCATAATTCCTGATATACTTAAAGGACACAAAGTGTAATTTACTCTTTATATCTATTTCATAATAATGAATTAAAATGTGTAAGTATTACCCCAAACATAAAAATGAAAGGATAGGGTTGTATGACTTTTGACTTTTGAGGTTGGACACGTTGGCAACGGTGACAAAGGGAACACCGACACAGCAACGCGGCTCCAAGTGGGCCCCAAACGCCATGGTTTCGCATATAATTCATACATATTTTGGAACGTCTCTGCATGTGACCAACCCATTCCCCATTCTTTATCTTTATGTCATAAAATTATATATTGTATTCTATAAAAAAACTAGTCCTCAGTATCATCATTAAATAACCTATATTTAGTATTTATAACTTCGAGGAAACCTTATGGTAACTGAAAGCATCGAATAATTTAAGAAAACTAGTCATTCTGTTATATAAAGTTTTATCTTTAAATAACATATTACAGTCATGAAAATATTGGTATGGTTTTCTAGAGTTAGTTGCACTAATGGTCTTATACTCTTTATGGACTAATGATATTTGAAATAAATTAAAAATAAAATCTACCTTAGCCTCCTCTCATTGATCGACCCACTATCTCTAGTGATGTTCTTCCCAAAACAAACTTAGTCCAAACGTATCGATCAACATGGTTCCCTCTGATCACCATCTCCAACAACCATTAGTCGATCTATCGTCTAATGAACTCAACAAATTGTCTCATTCCACCATTCCCTTTTATTTTGATAAAAGAATATCATTTCAGTATTATTTTAAACAAATAAAGTAAAACAATGCCACCATCATCTATCCTTTGCACCTTTAGAACCCTCACTTAGTGGGGGGGGGGGGGGGGGGGTAGATAAGATGGAGACATAGTGCTGGTCCCGTTGGATGATGAGGGGGTTATTTAGCTTTGTTTGAGTAATTTACACAAATTGTTCATGTGGTATGTTCATCTTTTGTCCTTAATTTCCATAAGTTACGTCATCCACAACGCTATCATCTACAAAGCTCCACCTCAGCATGTCACATCATATTTCAAACCCTCACTAAGGCTGGAGGGTATGGAATGGATCCATTGCGCCACATCAACCAATTGCCCCCCTTTAACAACCAATAAATTGAATACCCCCCCCCCCCAAATAACCAATAGCGCCCCTATTAATGATTTAATATTGATCTGACCCCATGAAACATTCGTTAACCCTCGTTATTGTGTTGGCGATCCTTCAATAGCGCACCCTAATGGCTCCTTGAAAATGCAAGGGAGGGGGGCTATTCTCCTTTTTTGGCTGAGATGGATGAGGGCACTATCCCTTACTTTCCAGCCTAAGGCTGCATGTATGGAATGGAGCCCCTAAGGGCTCCATTGCTTTACATCAGTGTCACGTTAGCCACATCAGCTCCATGTAATCAATGGTGTCCCCTTTAACAACCAAGAAATTGGTTAAAGCCCCACTTGTATGCAATGATGCCCCTTGGTTTAAAGTAAAGTGGGCTCACAAAACATCCGTTTTCATCATTATTAGGCTTACAAACTCATTAATCCCCCCCCCCCCCCCCCTAATGGTGCCTTGGCAGTGGGGGGTGGGGGTACCCCATACCACCCAGCCTAAAACCCCAATATTTTCTACAACACCAAACCTCTGCCACACCCTCCATACCATCATCTACTTTTACATTTTTAATATGGATCAACTTACCTTTATAATATTTTTTTATGTTTCATTTATATTCAGATAATATAATATTATTTAAAATTAAACTTAAATAAAGGAAAATAAACATTGGATAGTAACAACATGTATAAAACTAAGGGATATTAAATTTTAATAATCCCAACTTTGATCTATTTTTCGGGATTAATCCCAACTCATAAAATGATTACATACAGTCCCGACTTTGAACATATTTTTCTTCAGTGATCTCATACTCACTGACAATTAACCCTAGACTTGTAAACGAACTGAATGAACACGGACGCTTGCATGCTCGTTTTCATTCATTTAACTTTAACCGAATACGAAAACAAACGTATATTCAAACACAATTTTTTTTTGTGCATGTTCCTTCATTAAGAAAATAAGTATATCTACGTTCGTTCGTTTAAAACCTAAACTAACACTTCATTAATGTAATGGACATTAACAAACAAACTTATACAGACATAATTTAATAATTACATACAGTCCCTATTCCTGAGTGGATAATATTTAATCCTTTTAACTTAACAAAGGTTTTTGTGTGCATTACCATAAATTAAGGGAGTAAAAAGGGTGGGTATAACCTGAAGAAAGGGTTTTGAAGATTCTATGCTTTCAAGTTTTCAGAAGCTTAAACTTTTGGAATTTACCTTGATCAATTTCTAGGGTTTACTTGGTGGAGCCTCCACGTCGGTGTAAAGTGTGAAATCACTTTCTCTCTCTGTATAAATACAAAAGACCGGCAATTCCGCCGGCAGATCTACACACTGACGGTGGTGTTGGTGGTGGTAAGTAAATCTCGTTTTCCACATTCAACGGATCCCAAAGTCAATTCAATATTCTACTATATATATATATCTTCTGTGCAATTTTAGGAAAGTCGTCTCTCCCTCCCTCCCTCTCTCTGTAACATTGTAATTGATTAAATTACCTATTATTATTATTCTGAGCTGAGCTGCATCTTCATTGATTATTGATTAACCCTGCCTCTCTGTGTTCATATTTAATTACGAGCATCTAATTAGCGCGTTAAGTTGACATTAATCATCAATGTGTGTGTGTGAGTGTATAAAGTATACTTCTCTCTCTCTTAGTCGCTATCTCTCCCATCTTAGAGAGTCCAAGTGACTTGTGTCTTGTGATTGGATCCATTTATCACATGCCTCTGTTTCTCTTCTTTTAATTGCTCTCACTAGTGTGTTCTTGTCAAATTCTGTGAAGATATGATTCTTTGATCTGATACTGAATAGAGTGAATACCAAGCTTGTATCTAATTAAGGTAATCAAGTTGTAATTCTCTTCTGTTTTCATTAATTACTTGTAGGATCTTTTTTGAATTAGTGTCTGAAATTGCTTTAGGTTTATTGGATCTGGTGGAGTAAAGTTATGAACAGATCTTGTACTAACTTTTTTGCAATGAATATGTTATTGTTTCTTATGAAAGTTGTTATTTTTTATGATTTTGTGATATGATTTTGTTGGTTTGAATGTAGGAAAATGGCCCGGCCACTCCATCGAGGTGTTTCCGGTGGGGGAAGACTATCAGGAAATATTCAAGATTATTTGGAAGACTCTCAAATGAAGATTAAAAGCGATAAAGAAAACTCGGATAAAATTTCCAAAACATCATCTGATCATGTATCTTTATCTTTAAGAAATCCATTCCAATTCCTGTTTTCAGATAACTCATCATCCAAACAGGACTCCATCGAAAATGGGTTTGTACTTTCCGATCCATTTGCTCCTGCAAAGTCGAGAAACCGACATATGCTGACTCTACTTCTTCTTAAGTTAAGTTTAGTTGTGATTGTGATCCTTGGTCTTAGTATATCGCTTTTGTGGACACTTTCACTCACGCCGGCTTCTAGAAGTCCCGTGATTCGTGGTTACAGACGGCTGCAAGAACAACTCGTGTCCGATTTATGGGACATTGGGGAGCTGTCGCTTGGTACGACTAGGTTTAAAGAGTCTGAGTTTTGTCCTCTAGAATTCGAAAATTTCGTTCCTTGTTTCAATGTTACCGAGAATCTCGAGTTGGGTTTGACCGAAGGGAAAGAGTTTGACCGGCGATGTGGGCCCATGTCAAAACAGAATTGTTTAATTCTTGCTCCACCTAAATACAAAATTCCTCATAGATGGCCTACTGGAAGAGATGTAATCTGGATTGATAATGTTAAAATTACTGCACAGGAGGTACTTTCATCGGGAAGCTTGACAAAAAGGTTGGTAAAGTTTGTGATATATAACTGAATATCTGATTATACCGACTTACAGTTGTACTAATTTGATTTAATTAATGTTTTTTATTAATTAAATCTTACAGGATGATGATGTTAGATGAAGACCAAATATCATTTAGTTTTGCATCTTCTATGGTAGACGATAATATCGAAGATTACTCTCATCAAATTGCAGAGATGATTGGTTTAAGAAACGAATCATATCTCGTACAAGCTGGTGTAAGTAAAACTATGGAAGTCACTCTAAATCAATTATTCATGTCGTTTTTATGACGGTTTTCATCCATTAATTTTTCAGGTGAGAACGGTATTGGATATAGGCTGCGGTTATGGTAGCTTAGGAGCACATTTATTTCCAAAACACCTTTTAACAATGTGTATCGCAAATTACGAATCTTCGGGTAGTCAAGTTGAGATAGCACTTGAACGTGGTCTCCCTGCACTTGTCGGTTCTTTCGCTTCGAAACAGTTGCCGCTACCTTCACTTTCATTTGACATGATACATAGCGCATGGGATGGTGTTGAATGGGATAAAAAAGGTACATTCTTTGAGACATACATATTTGCATATATTTGTTGATGTCATGAAGAGGGAGTTTAAATTTAGTTATATTCTGTTTTGTTTTGTTTTGTTTCAGATGGCATATATTTGATAGAGGTTGACCGAGTTTTGAGGCCCGGTGGATACTTTGTCTGGACCTCACCGTTTGCTAACACGCCAGCTTCTGTTCGTGATAAAGAAAACTTAAAAAAATGGGAGTTTGTTCGTAATTTTGCTAAAGATTTGTGTTGGGATTTATTATCACAACAAGATAAAACAGTAGTGTGGAAAAAACCTAGCAAGAAAAATTGTTATGCTTCTAGGTATATCTCTCTCTATTTTATATTAAGAATTATATAAAATTTCAACTTGTGAGTTATCTTAATTTTGTTCTTGAACTATTGTAATTAATAGGAAACACGGATCAGGTCCTCTAATTTGCAAAGAGGGACGTGATGTTGAATCGCCTTATTACCATCCACTTGAAGCATGCATCGGTGGGACCCGTAGCCGTAGATGGATTCCTATTGAAGAAAGGGCCAGCTGGCCTTCTAGAGCTAGCTTGAGCTCCAAGGAACTTGCGGTTCATGGTAATCTTTTACTATATTCTTGAGGAGTAAAATGGCATTTTCGTCCTTGAGGTTTGGCCAATTTTGCGACTTTCGTCCAAAGGTTTGTTTTTTCCATCTGGATCCAAAAGGTTTAAAATCTTGCTATTTTCATCCGGCTCGTTAACTCCATCCATTTTTCTCCGTTAAGGCAGGGGTATTTCCGTCTTTTTTGTTAACTTAAAGGGGTATTTGCATCTCTTTGAATACTTGTACATTACGCTAAATGCTTGTACGTAAAGTAAAAAAGGCCGAGTTTCCCTTTAACCTTTAAGTTAACAAAAAAAAGACGAAAACACCCCTGACTTAACGGAGAAAAATGGATGGAGTTAACGAGCCGGATGAAAATGGCAAGATTTCAAACCTTTTGGATCCAGATGCAAAACAAACCTTTGGACGAAAGTCGCAAAACTAGCCTAACCTTTGGGACGAAAATGGCATTTACTCTATTCTTTTGTGATGATAAATAAACAATTATTCATATTTTTATATGGTTTTACCAGGTGTACTTCCAGATGATTTTACAGAAGACGGTATTAATTGGAAGTCAACAGTTAGAGATTACTGGTCTCTGCTATCCCCGCTAATATTTTCGGATCACCCAAAGAGACCCGGTGATGAGGACCCTATTCCACCTAAGTACATGGTCAGAAATGTGTTGGACATGAATGCGCATTTTGGTGGTTTCAATTCTGCGTTATTGGATGCCAGAAAATCTGTTTGGGTGATGAATGTGGTCCCCACTAGTGGGGTCAACCACCTTCCACTTATCCTAGACAGGGGATTCGTCGGTGTGTTACATGATTGGTATGTTAAACTTTTTTACTTTAAACTAGACTAGTACTAAATCAAATGCATAATAATGAGTAAAATGCCATTTTCGTCCCTAAGGTTTGGCCAGTTTTGCGACTTTCGTCCAAAGGTTTGTTTTTACGCATCTGAATCCAAAAGGTTTGAAATATTGTCATTCTCATCCGGGCACGTTAACTCCATTTATTTTTCTCTGTTCAGTTAGAGATATTTCCCTTCTTTTTTGCTAACTTAAAGGGCAATTTGGGCTTTTTCACGTTATGTAAAAAGAGCGAATACCCTTGAAAAAGACTAAATTGCCCTTTAAGTTAACAAAAAAGACGAGAAAAATGGATGGAGTTAACAAGCCGGATGAAAATAGCAATATTTCAAACCTTTTGGATCCAAATGCGGAAAAACAAACCTTTGGATGAAAGTCGCAAAACTGGCCAAACCTCAGGGACGGAAATGGCATTTTACTCAATTACTTATTTTCATGTCCTGTGAATGTGTTTGTTAGGTGTGAAGCATTTCCAACTTACCCAAGAACTTATGATATGGTGCATGCTGATGGACTTTTATCCCTTCAAACCGTAAAGCAGTCTCGTTGCAGCATGCTTGATCTTTTTTATGAAATTGATCGGTTACTCCGTCCAGAGGTATGGGTGCACATTTATGTGTTTTTTAAAGTGATAATGTGATATTAATAAACTAGAATGAGATGATCATTGTTATGAAAATTAAACACAGGGTTGGGTGATACTGCGTGACACAACTTCTCTCATTGAATCAGCAAGAGCCATCGCGTCTAGACTAAAATGGGAAGCGCGAGTCGTGGAAATTGAGAGTAACAATGACGAAAAACTCCTTGTGTGCCAAAAACCATTGATAAGAAGCCAAGCAAATTCATTATGATTATGATACTATTCAATATTCATTTTTCTTCTTGTTTGAGCATTTTATCATTCATTCACCAAACAGAGAACTTTTGGGCAGAAAAAGAAAGCCCAAGGGAACTTAAAGTTGTTGGTGACATTGAAGAGAAAAAAGGGTCTCTGCTGACGTGGAGGTAGGGCCCGGTGTAATTACACAAAGCGTAAAGGTGCGGGATTCTTATACTTGAAGCTAGCTTATTGTATTTTGTTTCGTAAGTATACGACTATATGATTTTTATTGGTTATAAGAATAATGTGGTGTTGGTTGGTATATATAAGAGGCTTGGAAGCAAGCAGAGACAATATTCTTTTGATTTATAATTGCTTAAATTCTATTATTTCACTATTCTGCATAAATATCACTGGTTTTGAGTTTGCATGTCCTTTGGACTTTGTAAGTTTGATACGCATGGGCATTTGAAAGCAGTTGTAGGAAGTTGGCGCCAAACAACAGTTTCATTATACTTTCAACCTTAATTACCCAGCAGCAAGATCATAAGTCTAATAATCATATTGGTTCGCTCACATCTTTTGGCTTTTGCAATTGTCGACGTTAAGCTCTCTAGAAAACCAACGTAAAGTCGTATGAGCGACAAACAAGGGATGTAATTGTTCGAATTTTAGCGAGGGGGAGAGACGAGAGAGAACCATGAATATTGTTGAGGGGTAGGGATAGAAAGGGTAGGAAGCCATAAGGTTGCGTCACATGTCATGGAGGGAGGAAAAGGATAAAGGCAGGAGGGGCATTACTCCCCATTCCCTGTTTTTAAATGTCTATAGCTTTTCATACATCAAAACTTCTATTAAAAACTCATGAGTTAATTACCCTCTGGTTTATAGCCAGTTTCATCTTTGGGTATTAACTTTTTTTAACAGTTTTAGGTTTTATATTTTCAATTTTGTAACAATTTTGGGTAATAACACCAAAGTTATCAATATAATGACTAAAATACCATTCCATTTTTTTAATTTTATTAGTGTAACACCTTTGGATGCTAACACCTAATTTTTTTAAGTTTAAATCAATTTTACAAAATCAATTTTTTTATTTTCATCTTTTTATTATATCTCTTAATTAATATAAAATCTATTTATTTTTTTATAAGTAAACATTTATAGGGTTGAGTTATAATACAAAGTATTTAAAAATAAGAAGGGTAAGAAGCCACCAGATAGTGACAAGTGTCATAGGAGGAATTAAATGAAAAAGGGTAATTTTGTCTACAAGAGGAAAGAGAATATACACATGCAAGTCACATGTTATTTCCCCCCCAATTTTTAAACGTCCGTAACTTTTTTATACATCATTTGTTTTTAAAAAATATTATACCATAAAATTGAGCGTTTTTTTTATCTTTAATATGAGTACCATATTGTTATATTTAAAAAAAAAATTCAAAAACCCAGTTGCATATTACACAATGGACATGATGTAAAACACAATGTAAAGTAGATCAAAAACACAATCAATGACAACATATAAAGACACAATGGACAACATACTAAAACACAATGACCATAACGTATAACACAATGGCGATAACATATAACACAATAAGTATCAGACTAAATAAAAAACACAATTGATGACAACAGATGAAAGACACAATTAATGACAGCAGATAAAAGACACAATGGAGAGCAGATGAAGACACAATGGAAAACAAACTAAAAACACAATACACAATAAACTAAAACACAATGAACAAAAATAATAAAAAAAAATTGAACAAATTATTAAAACACAATGGACAACATATTAAAACACAATGAATAACATATTAAACACAATGACCTGAACTAATAACTCAATTTATAGAAAACCCAAATATAACACCATCTTCATTGTGTCATATATTGTGTTATAGGTTCTTATAAAAACGCAATGGATAGAACCCAAATTAACATTGTGTTATAGGTTTTGATAATAACACAATGGACATGATGTAAAACACAATGTACAGTAGATCTAAAACACAATCAATGACAACATATAAAGACACAATGGACAACACACTAAAACACAATGACCATAACGAATAACACAATGGCGATAACATATAACACAATAAGTATCAGACTAAATAAAAACACAATTGATAACAACAGATAAAAGACACAATTAATGACAACAGATAAAAGACACAATGGAGAGCAGATGAAGACACAATGGAAAACAAACTAAAAACACAATACACAACAAACTAAAACACAATGAACAAAGATAATAAAAAAAAATTGAACAAATTATTAAAACAAAATGGACAACATATTAAAACACAATTAATAACATATTAAACACAATGACCTGAACTAATAACACAATTTATAGAAAACCCAGATATAACACCATCTTCATTGTGTCATATATTGTGTTATAGGTTCTTATAAAAACGCAATGGATAGAACCCAAATTAACATTGTGTTATAGGTTTTGATAATAACACAATGTATAGAAACTCTACTGACCAAAACCCAGTTAAAAGACACAATGACCTGAACCTTTAACACAATGCAAAAAAACCCAGTAAAAATGAATTTTTTTATTTTATTTTTATATGATAATATGATACTCATATTAAAGATAAAAAAACGTTCGTTATTATGGTGATTTAAAAAAAAATTGTCGTATGAAAAAGTTATAGACGTTTTAAATCGATGGGGGAATTGGCATGTGCCTTGCATATGGAGAGAGAAAATCCATAAATATAGGATTCCATTTATGCCCTTCTATTATCTTCTTTTCTCTACAACTAATCTCAACCCTCCATATCTAAGATCAATGGACTAGAATTCTTCTTACCCTTCTTATTTATTTTATCATTTGTATTTGATCCTAACCCAACATTTATATATAATTTTTTAAGAAATGATAAATAATTTAGCACGATAGAAGTTGCTCAAAATCTTAAATAATTAAAAATTCAATAGGTATAATAATAGTTGGTAATGTGCAAATAAACTATTGTTAAGATATTAGGTTAAAACTCCGTGTATTACACGTGTTTAATGTATAAAACCTAGTTTTAATTTTTGAAATTTTAAATATATGGGATTAAATAATCTAAAACCAATAACAATAATAATAAAAGACTGTATCTCATCGGAACTAAAGTATTTTCTAAGCACATAAATACACAAATAAAAAAGAGACATCATGATTAGATTATACATTTTTACGATTTTACTACAAAATATATTAAATTAGTTGTAGTTATTTTTAAAAGTTTTTCTCGATTATGCTACATATCTTGATATATTAATTTAACTAATTTTCAGATATTATATTCGTGTGTTTATAAAATTGTTATGGATTTTAATAGATACTTATTATATCATTTGTTTCATTATTTAAATTATTTTTAAAGAGTTTTTATATATTCATAATATTAGTCAGATGTTTATCTAGTATTATTTAGTAATATTATTAATAAATAAAAAATGGAGGAGACGTTTTCTAACTTTTTTAATTTATATTTATAAATAAAAATAAAAAATAAATAGATTTTATGTTAATTAAGAGATATGCTAAAAAGATGAAAATAAAAAATAGATTTTGTAAAATTGATTAAAACTTAAATAAAATTAGGTGTTAGTACCCAAATGTGTTACATTGATAAAGTTAAAAATAATGGAATGGTATTTTAGTCATTATATTGATAATTTTAGTGTTAGTACCCAAAGGTGTTACAAAACTGAAACCATAAAACCTAAAACTGTTAAAAAAGTTAGTACACAAAGATAAAACTAGCTATAAACCACAGGGTCCATCTGTGTAATTAACTAAAAAATCATTAAATCGATTTTTTTATATTTTTAACAAGTATGGTATTGTTATAGCTGAAAAAGTCACGTTTTGAACTTGGTAATGTCATGTGCGGAACCTGAAAAACGTACTGTACAACATTGAAAAATGTCATGTATATAACTCGAAAAAACACCATGTACGTAACCAAAAACACCATGGACAACCAAAAAACCAAGAAAATGACCAAATAACACCATGTTCAGACTAAAACATACATGTACAGACGAATAATATAATGACCATAATTAAAATGCAATAAACTAAAAACCAAGATAAAACATATTTTAAAAAAAATTATATAACAATATGATACTCATGTTAAAGTTTAAAAATGCTTCTTATTATGGTGAATTAAAAAAAAATAATATCACATCAAAGGTTACAAACGTTTAAAAAGATGATTGTTTAAGTGTGAAAGTTGATATCATAGTGAACATTTAATAAAAAAATATTTTTGGATGGTTAAATGTTTCATGATAAAGCATGACAAGTTTTGTTAGACTATTGGGTGTGGGGTGATGGTTTGGGTCATGGATTACCACATGAGACAAGATTCGCGTGGTACACCACTCCCTCTCAATCCAAGCATGGTGAGCATGGATATTTCTATGCTAACCATGAGCCTCCTTACATTAATCAGGGAATTTGATTGGTGGTAGGGTAATGACTCAAACCATATAGGGTGGTGAATAAGAATGTTGGATAAGAGTGGAGTGATATGGCGCTGATGTGGAGGGTGGTGGTGATTAGAAACATCACCATACTATATATCCTTAGATTATAGTCATCAACGGACATTGAGGTGAGTAGAGATAAACACTGAATGTAATATGTCATAGTAAAGTTGTAACAACTTATCTATACTTTCCATAAAAGGAGAAAACCAAGTGACATAAGAAAAGGTGAGGTGGCAGCCAAAGAGGCTGTCCAACAATGTTTTTCTTATGTCATTATTGCATCATAAGTCTTAATTTAAAATACATTTAATTCAAACCTCTGCCCTTCATTTAAAAGTCAAAGTCTACACTTCATTCAAAATTAAAACCTATGCTCTTCGAACTTTGTTAAAACCTCTACTCTTCATAAGAAAAGCAGACCTTTGGCCAGATTCAAAATTCTAGCTCCACATTCAAAATTCAAACCATATATTCGAACCCTATAAATAACATATATATGAATCTGGCTCCACATTCAAATTTTAATTCATCTCTCTCACTCATATTTGCGAGCATATATATCTCTATCTCAAATGCATAGCTCTCATGATTCAGCCGGTTAATCTCCGATTACAGTTCTTTGTTCGAACATTGTTGATTCTGTTTTACCATTATCGTTCCAATATCATAGTTCCAACATCGTCGTTTCAATGAAGCTCTGTTTCACACATCAACGTTTCAACATCGATGTTGCAATATCATTGTTGCAACATCGTGAAAAGTTGCATGTTCTACCTTCTTTGATGGGAGAGTTGCATTGTTCCAACATCGTTAAATGCCAACCTCAGCTTTTCTTATGTCACTTGGTTTTCTCTTTTATAGAAAGTATAGATTATTGCAACATCGTGAAAAGTTATATGTGTTACCTTCTTTGATGGGAGAGTTGCATTTTAGGTTTGTGGCTTATTTTTATTAAGTGTAATTATACTAATTTAATTTGATGTGTGAAGAAACAAGTGTTGATAATGTTGATAGTTTTTATTAACAGTCACATTTTAGAGTATGTTAATATTCATATTGATAGTATTAAATTAAATGCATATACATAGAAAGATATAAATGCATAAACTATTACACACTACAATTAACACTTGCAAGGATTTCGTAGACTCTCGCCTTTCTCCATGTGATTTCATTATCTCTTTTGTTTTTCAGATCGGTTAGCATGTCGCAGATTTTCTGATCCTGTTTTAGTAGTTGTGACAGAAACTCTTCTGCATTCTTCTGGAAATCTGATGGAGGAGAGTGGAGGATTTCATCAAGTAATTCTATGCTATTCCAGGTTTCGTTGTAATTATTGTCATTAATTATGCCAATTTTTCTGTTTAGTTCTTCGTCTGATTTTTTTTCTTTGAGTGACCAGATCAAGAATTGTGTTTTAACATCGCTGGTGTCTGACCAGTGGTTGAAGCATCTGTTTGCCATCTATATTTTGTTGGATATACTGATTTTGATGTGTTTTTGATAGACAGTGATTTGTAAGACAATTTGTTGATGTTTTGAATCAAACTAATCATCGGTCTTTTATAGTGTTTAAGACGCGTCTATGTGGTAAATGAATAGGTTAATTGTAATTATGATAGCATGTTTTTTTCTTTAAAGCTTTAAAATTTGTCCCTTTGGTTTCTTGATATTTAATTTTATAGTTTTCCCATAAAAGTTGGGGTTTGAAGAGGTTTTTGTATTAAAAGGCTGTTGTTTTGAAATATAAATTTATATGTTTATATTAAATCTACACGTTTTGCTTGGTTAGGTTATATTAAATGTACAATGAGTTTAAATCTGACCTTCGGGCTGTTAGCTATTTCACTATATAATATCATTGTCAGTTCACCTGTTTTTCATCACGTTTTACTACCAACATATCCTTCTTTCACATCAGTTGAGTAATATATAACTTAAAATGTCATCATACACTTCTACAGACTTTAATGATTTAAAGCAGCGCTTTATCAAGCAAGTTGAGGATCAAGTATATGAGGATAGGGCTACTCTTCAAGAGCTGAAGAGGTGTTTTGATGGACTGCGTCTTGGTCTATTCACGAGAGACCAGGTTTCCAGAAACCTAATGGCGATGCCTTCAACTTCCGTTTATGATCTTTGTGTTGTCGGTAATACAGAGTGCGGTGATAGAGACGTGGAGTTCATGGCGATGCTCAAGGATATACATCGAGAGGTTCAGCAATCGATGGAGTTGAAGCTAAAATTTCTTAATTCTTGTTGTAATTGTTAGATTTGAAAGTTTCGTTGTTCAGTATGTTATGTAATTGTTGATCTTTTAATGTCATGAATAAATGAATAATTTTTAATCCTATTAATCTTTGTTGTCGCTTTTTACTTTTACTTATTTAGTGTCCGAGTTTGATTTAGATTATGTTGATGTTGAATTGTGTGTGAACAGATGTTTGGTAAGTCAACAGAGGTTTAATAGGATTAAAGGTTGGTTTAAGGTGAACAGATGAGTGCAAAGACAAAATAATGTATACAATTTGATCATCAATAAGAGATTTTTGAAGACTTTGCACCTCCAAGTTACAAACACACCAGTATTTGCTGTTGTAAAAGGTCTGTTGTAGCTATAAAAGGTAAAACAGAACATCTGCTAATGAAGAAAGTCTGAAGAAGCAAAGGTCTGCTATGGGTCAACAGATCTTAAAGAACAACAGATGATATTCAAATTATGCTGCTCAACAGAGGTCTTTATAGTAACAATGGTTAGGCTAATAGCAGATGTTGGGAGTTTGTTAGGCTATTAGATGTTGCTCACAAGGTAAAACAGAACATATGCTGATGAAGAAAGTCTGAAGAAGCAAAGGTCTGCTATGGGCCAACAGATGTTAAAGAACAACAGATGATATTCAAATTCTGCTGCTCAACAGAGGTCTTTATAGTAACAGTGGTTAGGCTAATAGCAGATGTTGGGAGTTTGTTAGGCTATCAGATGTTGCTAATTGTTGCAATAATCCTGAAGGTTTCTGATGTTCAGCTTTAACATGTGAACAGGTTAGACATTTAGCAACGTAATTTGCTACATCCTTTTTCATTCCTATCCACCAGAAATTCTTTCTTAAATCTTGATATATCTAATCACTTCCAGGATGCATTGTATACTTAGACTTATGGGCTTCTTCTAAAATTTGGTTTCGTAGGTTTCCTTGGGTAGGTATCCAGATCCTTTTCTTATAGAATCTCCAAATTTCATCTATTCCTTTTTGTAATTCCTTAATCATTCCTTTCAAACCTTCAACATCACCCTTGATTGATGTTTCTTGTATCTGTTTCACCTGTTCATTTAAATCTACTTGCAGGTTTAGTCTAAGGGCACGTACTTTTTTTGGCTTTTCATGGTATTTTCTACTTAAAGCATCAGCTACTACGTTAGCTTTTCCTACATGATACTGGATATTACAATCATAATCACTTAGGATTTCCATCCAACATCTTTGCCTCATGTTTAATTCCTTTTGTCCGAAGACATATCTTAAACTCTTATGATCCGTAAAAATAATGAACTTACTACCGTAAAGATAGTGTCTCCAAATCTTAAGGGCAAAATTATTGCTCCTAACTCTAGATCATGGTTTGTATAATTCTCTTCATGCTTCTTAAGTTTTCTAGAGGCATAATCAATGACCTTTTGACGTTGCATCAGCACACATCCATATCCTAACTTAGATGAGTCACAATAGACTACAAAGTCTTCAGTTCCTTCTGGCAAAACAAGTATTGGTGCATTGGTTAACTTCTGTTTCAAAATCCTAAGTGCTTCTTCTTGTTTTGGTCCCCATTCAAACTTAACTGATTTACAAGTTAGTTTGGTTAATGGAATGGCTATTCTAGAGAAATCTTGAATAAAACGTCTATAATATCTTGCCAATCTAAGAAAACTTCTCACTTCTGTAGGTAACTCAGGGACCTTCCATTTGGTAATCGCCTCGATCTTTGTGGGATCCACATGAATTCCTTCATGATTAACTATATGTCCAAGGAATTGTACTTCTTGCAACCAGAATTCACATTTTGAGAATTTAGCATAAAACTTTTCTTTTCTTAATAATGTTCGGAGTATATGCAGATGTTCCGCATGATCTTCCTTATTCTTAGAGTAAATTAGAATATCATCTATAAAGATAATTATGAATTTGTCCAGGTATGGTTTACATATCATGTTCATCATGTCCATAAATGCGGTTGGGGCATTGGTTAAACCAAATGGCATGACTGTAAATTCATAATGACTGTACCTCGTTCTGAAAGCAGTTTTAGGAATGTCCTCTTCCTGTACTTTCAATTGATGATATCTTGAGCGTAAATCGATCTTAGAAAAGAATCGGGCTCCTTGAAGTTGATCGAACAGGTCATCGATTCTCGGTAGTGGGTGCCGATTTTTAATCGTAACCTTATTCAGTTCTCGATAATCAATGCACATACGCATCGATCCGTCTTTCTTCTTGACAAATAACACCGGTGCTCCCCATGGCGATGAGCTATGTTGTATGAAACCTTTCTCTAGCAATTCATCTAGTTGTTTCTTCAATTCCTGCATCTCCGTTGGTGCTAGTCGATAAGGTGCCTTGGCAATCGGTGTCGCTCCTGGTATTAGGTGAATTTTAAATTCAACCTCTCGTTCTGGCGGTAATCCAGGTAACTCTTCTGGAAAAAAAATCTAAACATTTAGATATTACAGGAATATCTTTTAATTCTTTTCCTTTAGTATTAATGATTACAGAAATCATATACACCATTCCTCATTTCCGTGCATAGTTTGCCGCTTTCATCACAGAGATGAATTTTGTTGATCTTGTTGGTTTGTCTCCTTTAATTGTGATCCTTTCACCAGTTGGCGTACTTACTTGCACAAACTTTTGATCACATAATATTCGCGCTTGATTGGCTACCAACCAATCCATTCCTAATACGACATCAAATCCGGCTAGATCCACAGGTAATAGATTAGTGGTAAAGTTATGGTTTAAAATTTCTATCCTTGCTCCCTCCAGGATTTCGCTTATTTTGATAGAATTTCCATTTGCCGTCTCCACCAGACAGCCTTGGTAAAGTTTAGTTAATGGTTGATTGAGAAGTTTACAGAAAGAAGTATTGATAAAACTTTGGTTTGCACCAGAGTCAAATAATACTTTAGCATAAACATCATTAACTAAAAACGTACCGCCAATCACATCCAGAATTATCTTGGCTTCTTCAGCGGTCAGAACGAATGCTCTGGCATTCTTCTTGGGTCCTTCTGTTGCCTTTGCTTTGTTGTTTTCCGCTAGAGCTAGTTTCGGACAGTTCGGTTTAATATGGCCAGCTTCTCCACAATTGTAGCATATTCTAATGTTAGCTTTCTTCCTATAGTCTTCTTCCTTATGTCCTGAATTTTTTCTAAAAGTTGCAGTATATCGAGCATTTTCCTGAGTGTTTCCTCTTACAGTACTTGCAGGGGGTGAAGAGGAAGAACCTGTCCCTTTTCCGCGATAGGAATTACCATATCGTAGTTCCTGGGTATTCTTTTGAGCTAGGTTCTTTTTCTGGTTTTCCTCTTGTGCACGTACCAATTCATCTGTCAAGGTGTTAGCAAGTTCTATTGCTTCTTCTATGGTTTGTGGTCTAGCTGCCTTGACTGCATATCTGATCTCACTGATTAATCCCCAGATGTAACGGGAGATTAATACCGGTTCTGGTGAAGCTAGGGTTGGTACTATCCTTGCATATTCAAAGAATGTGGTAGTATATTCCCTGCAATCTACCCCAATTATTCTATGATTTAGGAATTTATTACCAATCTGTTCCTTTTCATTAGGAGGACAAAATTTCATTTCAACTATTTCCTTAAAGTTGTTCCATTCCATAATGTAAACCCTGTCGCTTCCTCTTGACTGGAGAATGGTATTCCCCCACTCTAAGGCTGCATTCTTAAAATGATTAGAAGCATACATGATTTTATCTTCATCTGCACATTTACTTATCTTTAAAACTGCCTCTGTCTTTTCTATCCAGCGCAAGGTTGAAATGGCTCCTTCATTGCCTGAGAATTCTATCGGTTTGCATGATAAGAATTCTTTATAAAAACAACCATATGAGATGATCCTTCTTCTTTTTGGAATTGGAGCTTGGATAAACAGTCCATGATTTCCATTCACGCTGTGATTTGGCTCAGTGGGTGCATGTTTGCTTCCAATTATGGAATTATTTTCTGCATTTTTATTAATAGTATCGATAATATAGGGCATGACATCTATGATTCCTTGAGCTACTATGTGTTCAATAGCACTTTTATCCACTTGGTTCCCGTTATTATTGTTATTTTGGATTTCCTGATTTACTTCGTTTGACATCTGAATTGTAAACATTATCAGGTATTAATATCATATATTTAAACAAACAAATATTCAAGCATGCTTAACCAAAAAATGTTGATCATTGCGACTTTAGTCTTTTCATATATGCATCTATTACAAATTACAACTGGAATTTAAACACTAGTAACTATGCATTGATATATATATATATATATATATATATATATAGGATTAGGTTCAAGAGTGAACACTAGTGTAGCTTGTGAACTGAGTGAACTAATCCTGGCCAAACACGTGTGTAGATCAATGGCCAGGATTTGTTGTTGAAATACACTAGTGTATTTTATGATTTGATGATGAGATCCTGGCCATACACATGTGTAGATCAATGGCCAGGATTGGTTCACTCAGTTCACAAATACACTAGTGTTCACTCTAGAACCCCACCCTATATATATAGGAGATATTAATTTATATCTACTTTAGTTGATATATATATATATTTACATGTTTTTTTTTATCAAAGTAACAAAATACACACACACACATATATATATATTAGGCGACTGCTTGCTTAGTATTGCATTTCATTCTCGTCATATTTCCAGATGAGTCTTTTCCCCAATTTGGCAAATCCGGTTTCCTTCCTCAACTAACTCTTCACTGCACTGGCGAAGTTCTACAACATTCTCATGACTCATTAGTGGCATTGGGGCTGGCGCTGGATCAGGGTAAAGTGGTGCTGGTTCTTCGTAGGGATATGGGTTATCCAGTAATTCCTGAATTGCCCAGTCGTTGGCCCACCACTGATCTAAAAGGTTCGGTGCTGGAATCCTAGGTATCTTATTTGGATCAAAGGCTGGGATTGGAAGTTGGTTTTCCTGGTTTTGTTCTAGATTAATAGGTTGGTCAGGGAATAAAGGAAGTAATTGCGGTTCTGGTACTGCTACTTGGTTGAACTCAGATTCTCCTTCTACATTTCCAAACATGTGAAAGTTGGCTAATTGTCTATCCAATTCTTCTTCCCAAAAAGGTCTAGCTTTTGGATTTTGGGTATTTCTCTCAGCTCTATTCACTATTCTTTGTTGTTGAAATTTTCTCATCCTTTTTCTCCTTTCCGATTTTGCTCTATTAAACCAACCTCTCTTTTTAGTAGGAAAATGTTCTTCAGATTTGGCTTTAAAAAACAAAGATATCCTCGGAATCGGCGGTGTATCCAGGGGTTGGTTGGGATGTTCCTTCATCCATTGGAGAATGAGGTAGATGACGATATATCACACACCAACTGATGGCGGAAACATCAGGGTGTGGCACTAAGCGTTCAGATTGCTCAAGAGTTTCCATAACGCTAATAGTTTCAATATAGATTAATCAATTTCAAAACATTGTCTAAGCATCAAAGTTTCGCAACCACAAAATATCAATTACAAAACATCTCAAATATTGTTCAGAGCTTCCAAATTAACTAAGATGTGTTTCTAAGCAGCATCTTAGCAAATTTTTTGTTCAACTACTATCAACCTGCAACATGTATAAAATACAAACAACAAAATGTTGGCGAGTATACAAGTTTGAGTACGTATAGCATAATAGTTTAAAACGTTCCAAAACTCGTATCTGCCATGAAACATATAACAGGTTTCACCATGCTAAGCTAACACAATCCCTATGTAACACGCATTTCCAACGCAATTAACATAGCAATCCCAAGAGTCTAGCGGGAGCTATAAACATTCATTTCCTTTTCCCAAAGTCTAACGGGAGGTTTGATCTTAGCAATACCCAGGAGAGTAGCAGGCGGGGTGTTACAACCTATAGCATATGCATATAACCATAATTGCTAAGACATGTCACATACAAGGATTAAACGTCACATAGCATATAAGTCTCAAGTTTCACAAGTATCCTGTTTCACGCAGATAGAGTAAGTTCCAAACAAGTTTCCAGTGTCAAGTGTCAAGTTTATAGAATACATGTCGCATCCCAAAAGTGTCTAAAAAGGGATCGAGTATACTCACAGTGGGTGCTACGTATCAACACCAACTATTTGGATCGAAGGGAGCGCTGGAGTTAGCCTGATTATAGTTAACAGTGTAAGCGTTTGAACATAATATCGAATCGAATGTAAGTGTCTGTTTCCTATTCGGATGGTCATCCGGACGGATGGTCATCCGGTCGGATGATCATTCGGCCCAGAGGTAACCCGTTAGATCGGACGGTCGTCCGGTCAGTTGATCAGTAGTGTGTTGCATAGTGTCTCAAACTTTTGAAATTTTTGTTGTAGTATAAGTTCAATTCGTTTGATCGGATGGTCATCCGGTCGGATGACCGTTCGATCGGATGACTGTTTGAGTGAAAGTTTCATAGTTCAAAATCATGATTCAAATAGTTTAAGTATTGAGAGTTACGAAGGACAGTCACTTTGCTGGATGATCATTCGTCTGGATGGTCATGCGTTCGGACGATCGTTCGACTATTGTGATCTTTTCCTTTGAACCTTTTCTAAAAGTATCTAAGTTCGAGTTTAACGGTAACGTATCAAGACAACAGAAACCCATTAAGTTTCAGCTCGTCTGATCAGATGGGAATCACCCCATTCGATCGGAAGACTGTTCTTGATGGAGTTTCATGTCTGATCCTTAATTTGGTCATCTCTCCGGTGGAAATCCATTATCGAGCCGACTCCAGACTAAGAAACAAGTCATAGGCCTGTTTTGGCTCCAGATTCCACCGTGTTTGGGTAGATAAGTTAAGAAAGCATGTAATCAACCGAAAATGTTTAGATTTTGTATAGATTTTAGTAAAACGTGTAGAAATCTCTTAGATCTGGACGGAATGACATCATACAGCCGATTGTACAAACAGTCATGATGACATCATCCTCAAGGAGCCCAAATCTTAGTGATTTCACGGTGAAAAGTATGATTTTGATGAAGAATCTAGTGAGAAAGTGTGTAAAGATGAAAGTTGTACAAAAATTACGGAGAAAACTTACAAGAATCGCTTGAAAATCGAAGGAAAGTGCCCTAGAATGAGAGAGGGTGCGTCTGGTTGGAGGAGGCTGTCACATCAGTGAGTAATGATGTGACAACGAGTATTTATAGTGCAAGAAGGTGAGTAAGGCGGTGGAGCATGGATCGGATGGTTGCTGATCGAATGACTATCCGATCGGATGGTCATCCCATCGGATGTCCATTCAGACAGCCAATACTCGTTTGCTAGATTTCTAATTTCGATTCGTTTTGCGAGCCAGATTAAGCGTTGCGTTGTGTATTATTGTGTAATATCATCGCATGACAAGATTGTATAACTAACACAAAAGTTTCCATGCTTCAAGTCTACATAAGCTAGCTAATAAGTGTTAAGTTTCAAGTTTCCCGTTTAACAAGTCTCAAAGTTTCTTGTTCCATAAGTATCAAGAGTCTCGTTCAATAAGTATCAAGAGTCAAGAATCAAGTATCTCGTATTAAGTATCAAGTTTCAAGATTCATAGCGTTTAATAAGTATCAAGCATCAAGAGTCAAGTTTCAAAGTATCAAAGAGTCTAGATTCAAAGTTTCATAAGATTCAAGTATCATAAAGTTTCAGAAATAGTCTAACATAGTTAAGTCTCAAAAGTGTAGGGACTAGACTTGCCAAAAGTTAAAAGTTTAGGGATGCATGGCGTTACAGTCTCCCCTCCTTTAGTAGATTTCGTCCCCGAAATCTAAGAGGAAGATTGCTCAAAGAGCTGCAGATACTTGGCATTCATCTCACTCTTGAGTTCCCAAGTGAATTCAGCGCCACGCTTGCCTTCCCATCGTACCTTAACTATGGAAATCTTGTTGCGCCTCAATCGCTTGATACCTCGGTCCATGATTTCGATCGGTTTCTCCACAAAATGTAAAGTTTCGTTTATTTGCAAGTCCTCAATGGGAACCTGAAGTTCCTCGTCGGCTAAGCATTTCCTGAGATTAGATACGTAGAACACCGGATGTACATTGTTAAGTTCTTGTGGCAGGTCGAGTCGGTACGCCACTTTGCCAATCCTTTCGAGTATCGTGAAAGGACCCACATAGCGAGGGGCGAGCTTTCCCTTCTTACCAAAGCGAACCACTCCCTTCCAGGGAGATACCTTGAGCAGCACTCGGTCTCCAACATCAAATTCCAGAGGCTTACGCCTTTCATCAGCATAGCTCTTTTGTCTGCTCCTAGCCTTGATCAAGTTATCACGGATCTGAAGAATCTTATCCGTTGTCTCTTGAATGATTTCAGGGCCAGTGAGTTGCTTGTCAGCAATCTCATGCCAACTGAGAGGAGATTGGCACTTGCGACCATATAAAGCTTTGAAAGGAGCCATTTGAATACTGGAATGATAGTTGTTGTACGAGAACTCAATCAATGGTAAATGTACATCCCAGTTACCACCAAAGTCGATGACACAGGAACGAAGCATATCCTCTAGGGTTTGAATAGTACGTTCAGTCTGTCCATCCGTTTGAGGATGGAAGGCCGTACTAAGATTCAAGTGAGAACCCATAGCGGACTGAAAGGTTTGCCAAAGACGTGAAGTAAAGCGATCATCACGGTCGGAGATTATGTCGAGAGGTAAGCAATGACGGTATATGATCTCATCGGTATAAATTCGAGCAAGTTTCTCCACTTTATAATCTTCGTGAATAGGAAGAAAGTGGGTAGATTTAGTCAAACGGTCAATGATTACCCAAATACTATCATGACCAGCGGGTGTACGGGGTAGTTTAGTTATAAAATCCATAGCAATGCTATCCCATTTCCACACAGGGATTTTGGGTTGTTCAAGAAGACCTGAAGGACCTTGATGTTCAGCCTTTACTTTCGTGCAAGTAAGGCATTTGGAGACGTACACAGCAATGTCCTTTTTCATACCAGGCCACCAATAAATCATACGCAAGTCCTGGTACATTTTATCAGCACCTGGATGAATAGAGTATCGGGATTTGTGAGCCTCATTCATAATGAGCTCACGAAGATTGTTGCGATCTGGCACCCAGATGCGATATATTGAAGTCCATCAGACTTTGTTTCGAGTTGGTCAACAGAAGCACCTCGTACTTCAATGATTAGACTACCTTCATTAGCTGACGAATACTGAGCTTCACGGATACAAGTATGAAGATCACTAGAGATGTGAAAACAGCGGATAGTATTAACATGAGTCTTATGACTAAGAGCATCGGCCATGACATTCGCCTTGCCAGGATGATAGTGAATCTCGCAGTCGTAGTCGTTAAGCAATTCCACCCATCGTCGCTGACGCATATTCAGTTCCTTTTGGTTAAAAATGTGCTGCAGGCTCTTATGTTCAGTGAAAACCACACACTTAGTACCATATAGGTAGTGTCCCCAGATCTTCAACGCAAAAACAACTGCGCCAAGCTCAAGGTCATGGGTAGTATAGTTTTTCTCATGTATTTTGAGTTGACGGGAGGCATAAGCAATAACCTTGTCCCGCTGCATGAGCACACAGCCCAAGCTACGGTTCGAGGCATCACAATATACCACGAAATCGTCATTCCCATCAGGGAGGGCGAGTACAGGAGCATTACAGAGAAGATTCTTCAGAGTTTGGAAAGATTCCTCTTGCTCGGGACCTCAAGCAAAAGGTTTCTCCTTCTGTGTCAACGAAGTAAGAGCAACGACGATCTTGGAAAATCAGAGATGAATCGACGGTAATAACCTGCTAATCCTAGGAAGGAACGAATCTCAGATGCAGATTTAGGTGTACTCCAATTCTTCACAACTTCGATTTTAGAAGGGTCAACATGAATACCTTGTTTACTAACAACGTGCCCTAGAAATTGTACTTCATCAATCCAAAACTCACACTTAGAAAATTTAGCGTACAAGCGTTCACCACGTAAAAGTTCTAACATAAGACGTAGATGTCGTTCATGATCTGCTCTAGTTTTCGAAAATAAGAATATCATCAATAAAGACTATCACAAAACGATCCAAGTAGGGTTACAAACAGGATTCATAAGATCCATGAACACGGCGGGCACGTTGGTCAAGCCAAAAGGCATAAACATGAACTCGTAGTGCCTATAACGGGTGCGAAAGGCAGTTTTGGGAATATCATCTTCGAGAACACAGAGCCGATGATAACCAGATCGAAGGTCGATTTTTGAGAAACAGGCCGCGCCTTGTACTTGGTAAAATAAATCATCAATACGACGGAGAGGATAACGATTCTTAACGGTGAGTTTATTGTCACACCCCAACCGATGGCGGAAACATCGGGATGAGACGAAATAGATTGCAAGAGACATCATAACACTATGTGACAATATAGATTTAAGTTGAATTTCATTTCAATACTAGATGTCATACATGATTCGAATAAAAAGAACAACGTTGTTTCAAAACATGACATAACAAAATAAACTAGTCTATGTGTGTTTCTAAGTCCACCCCTATCTTGTTTCCTTCACTTAGCATCATCTTGTCTAATGAACCTGTAATATGTATTAAAATACAATCAACAAAAGTCAGCGAGTATACAAGTTTGATACATAGATTAACAAGCATCAAATTGTTCAAAGTTTCACTCCCAATAGACTAACGGGAGATTAACATGTTTCAATATAGATAGAGTGTGATTCAAATAGTTTCAAGTGTTTTCGTGTTTTTACATAGAACACATGTTGCACCCAAAAGTGTTTAAGAAGTAAAAATGGGTTCGAGTATACTCACAAAATTGCATATGCTTCCGATTATCCAATGTGACGAAGTTGTTGAGACTAGAAAGTTGAATGTGTTTGATTTGGAGTTTAAGAGGTGTTTACATATGGTTCTAGGGATTTGGAGTTTAAATAACATGAAAATAAACATATGAAAATAATCATCTAACACCTATGACACTTGTTCTTGACACTATGAAACTCTAAAAGAGTTTAAATGTTTTCATGGAACAAAGTTCCATTAAAATCGTGACAAGTTGTCAAGGCCTAAGATGATACAATCTACTAGCTTGACGAATGTCCATTAGTTCATCACCAAGAGTTCTATTATTTGGTTGTTACATAAGTATTACATAGTGTATATTACATCATATATGTCAAGCATGAGGTAGAAGATTAAAGTCTTCATTTAGGCACCTCTAAGTATCATGGAATTCATACATGAGGTAGGAAGAACAAAGCTTCCATTTAGGTACCTCTATTGTTCACCACTACACTTGTTATTATAAACAACAAGGAGGGTCATGAATTTATAAGAAGTAATGCGATAACAACAACTTATTCTAAGAGGAAAACATCAAGCAATGTGTGGATTTTTAAGTAGGATAGCCCAAGCTAACCCTAAATCACACAATCATCAAACCTTAGGCTTGAACATCACTTGTGGGTTAAACCCTTGAACAAAACAGAAAGTTTGTAAGGTTTTGACCTCTGATTTAACATGTCTCAACCTTTTTTTAAGCCTAACTAACCATAGATGAGGCTATAAGCATTAGGGCATAGGTTTGAGATGAGATTAACTCAAGTTTACTAAGTTTAACAAAGTTTTAGATGAAAACAGAAAAGTCAGTCAACTTTGGAGCCTTTTTGGTGACGTTCCAGGGCCTGGTTCTCCATGGAAAACCAATGGAAATGTAGCTAAGGTCAATACAAAGAAGTAGGAAAAAGAATTGAGTGAATCGGATAAGAAATGTGTGAGTTATGCTCACTTTTGTGAATGTTGGTATTTCTACCCGAACCTTCAAATTAGCAGCTGGTTAGAGGGATTTTGAGAGTGTTTAGAGTGATTAGAAAAGTGAAAATGGCTTGGAGAACACTTGATATTTATAGGGAATGATTAGGTTAGTTTGTAGTTGGGAAATAAATGTTAAAACAAAGTTTAAAACTAAAAAACTCACAAAAATCGCGCTAAAAAATGGACCTGGCCACCTTTCTGCGCGCTGGGCTTGCTGGTGGGCTGCGCTGAACGTGTGCTTAAATGATTTAAGTGTTGGGTTATTAATCAATGCGAAGACATGGTGGAGCGGTTGTGTGCGAGTGTGTTGAAACTGTCGACCCGGGTTCGATCCCTGTGGTCTGTAGTTTTGTTTTAATTATTTTCTTTTTTGTTTTTAAGACTTTAAACTTTCAGCAAATGACACAAATCACCCCTGGACTTTATTTAACCATGTTATGTTATTTTTGAAAAAAGACTAACTTTATAGTTTAAACTAACTAAGTTAGTTTATATTTACTAACTTTAAAATCTAACGAAACTAACTAGATTATTAATAGAACTTTTTAAAATAGTATTATTAATTAATTTATTTAAATAAAATAGAATAGGTAAATAACCATATTTATGAAAAAAATTAGGATAAAAATCTTTAAACGATTATTCATTTCCCGAAGCTTTCGAGCTTCGAGAATTAGGATCCGAATTTCATTATTTTAAGAGTTTTAATTAGATTAACAAGTAACAAGTGTCGATAGATGAAGAATCAAGAATCCATGAATAATATTTCGTTCAAACGAGAAATTGATTAACAGTTGCACATAAAACATGATTAAATAGTATCGTTTTCATTATGATCAATACTCTCGAATTACATTTGAACGAAAGTAGCTTACTGTGACAATTGTCAAAATTTCATGTATCCGTACAATAGTTAAACAGTAATTAGTGCCTTAATGACTGTGCTGATTTACAATTAATGAAATGAATGCTTTCTGATTATTGTCATATACATACATGTGCATCACATATTGCATAATGTCATATCATTATTGCATGCAACACTTTATTGATTCAAATGATGCACGAAACAAAGTAAGCACAGTTATCAGAAAAATCAGAAATACTGACGGGAGTTCAGTACATAGACAGACTTGGTATTGAGACACGGAATGAGCCAGAAAACAAGAGTTACACTAGTATAGTGTGTAGGAAAGTAAGAATCATAAAACTGCCTTCCTAGTAATAGTTTAAGTGCCGGAAAGTGCCTAAAACTCACATAAACTGCAGAATTTTGCAGAATTCAGCAAAAATCAGCTTTTAAACAACTAAATATCATGCAGAATTATGGTTAAATGGTCCAGAATGCTTTCCTAAGTGTTGGGAATCAAAACTGTCCCAAATGGTAACATAAAGCACACTAAACTGCATAGTTTAGCATCTTAACGAACCGGTAACCAATCGAACAATCGGACACTACCCGAAACACCAAATTTTCACTAGAAGCACTGTTTTATCATTTCCGAGCTAGTTATGGTCCCCGAACATCATAACACACTATATAACATCATAACAACTTAGACACTAACTAAACCCCTTAGATTTCAACTAACTAACTTAACTAACCATCACAACCTAACTAACCCCCCCCCCCCTCTTGTTACGGTTAAACAAGGGTTGCCCACCCTTGATTTTGTGTGAATATTTTAATAGATTATGTTTAATCTTTTGAAACACAATACACACTAGTTAAGAACTTGTTGGGAGATCAATGTTATAAACCACAAGACCCTCCATTCATTCATTTCTTCACAACATACTTCACTCAAAACTCTCCTTCCCCTCTCCTCTACTTACGGTCGAGAACAAGCAAGCACACCACCACCACTTTCAAGTTTAATCCATCTATTCTCTAGTGATACAAAGGTGTAAGGAGAAAGGATAAGAAGCTAGGAGCCTTTGGAAGTGGAATGACCTCTCTCACAAGCTATTAACCACCAAGTTCATCATCTTCATCTTCTTGAACATCATCCCTAGCCTTGTGCTAGTAGTAAGACCTTCTTAATCCCATTTTACATCTTGTTATGTTGGTTAAAAGTATATGTAAATCACTAATCATGAAGAACACTAAAGATCAAGAACATAATCTTTAACATAAGACTAAAAATCACCATGAACTATGTTGTTTAAGTGTTTATATGCTTCTTGATTGTTGATTGTTTATGCTAATGATGTTAAACATCATATGAAACTTGCTAGATTGTGATTAAACACATGATCTAGCAAGATAAGAGGATGATCTTGTGAAAGACCAAGATGATCATACTTTATGTAAGCATGAACTTGAAGTATGAAGATGTTTTCTTGAATAATGATGATCAAAGTATAATATAAGTCTTGTAAATGTGTGATTTCAAAAGTGAGTTTCTCAATAAACTAAGTTAAATTACAAGATTTACATAAACATGGTTTTTAAAGAAACTAATCACATTTTTAGTGGTTAATCAAGTGTAGAAACATGTTATTAACAAGAAAAATTCAAGAAGAAATATTTTTAGAAAATCATTTTACAAGTTGTAAAGATCTAAAATCTTCAAGATTGATGTTTTTAAACAAATAACCACACTTTAAAGGGTAACTAAGCTTACTAAACACTCTACTAAGTTACTACAAATTTTTATAAATTTTCAAGTTCATGAAGTAGTGTATATGGCTTGATTTTGGCACTTAGTAAGTATTGTTGCTTTGTTGATGAATTGTGATGATTTTTAAAAGAAAATGATATGCTTTGAAAGCATGGAAACCTCCATTTTTAAGGGGAAACTATGGCAACAAATTTTCTAGAAATTAAACACTTAGAAAAATATTTTTAAATAAGTGTTTACAAGTGTATTTTAACCATGATTTTTCATATAAAATTTGCCATAATTTTTGTTACAAAAATTGCAAATGTTGGAGGTTGGTTTTTAATAAATACAAGTGACTAAATATGTATTTAGGAAAATATATATTTAGATGTCACATGTGTGTGATTACTTGTATATTATGTGTATTAGTTATATTATTTTAGGACTTGAAATAATATAACTCACCAAAATACCAAGAAATTATAACGCAAAATATTACCAAAATCCCAAGAAATAAATATATAATTTATACCCAAAATATTGGAGAAACCGAACAAGGAATATAAACTATAGAAATATTCCGGGATTAAATTCATAAGTATATTTGGTAAACGGTATTTTGGAAATCAAGAGAACGAAAACATGATTTTTAAAGTTATTACAAAAATATATCATATTTTGACAAGAAGAAAATATATTATTTTGAGTAAAGAAAAATATATATGTTTTCTTGAATTACTAGAAAATATATTACTTTTGGAGAAAATATATATTTTCTTAAATAAATGTAGAACCTATTATTTTGGGGTGAAAAATGGATTTAAAAATATTTTCTAAGATAATCTTGAAAATATATTTTTGAGGTTTATATGAAAATATAAATATTTCTGCCAAGGAAGAAATATAAATAATTTTCTACACAAGTTTTTCTTAAAATATTTATATATTTTGAGAATATATGTACATTGGTGAATTTTTATTGAAAATAATATTCCGGAAAAATAAATACAAAATTAAGTATAAGAATACTTAATAAACACAATAAAAATACGTATTCTCGGACGTATAAATACACCGGAATACGCCACCGATACTTGGCAAAATTATACAAATTTAAGAATACAAGTATGAATACACCCATCCTTGGGGAAGATATACATGTATAAGTACATAATGTGTCAATTTAAAAAAAAATATTGTTTTAACTAATATTCCAAAATTTAATAAATATAATTTAAGTTAAAATATTATTATTTTAACAAATAATTATATACTTTGGAATAATATTTAAGACACAAAGAAACGTAACTCAAAGATATTAATTAAGACAAAGGTCAAGGCACGACCCATCCGGCTAATAAACCGTAGTACGTTTGTAGGTAGTCGTGCAATCTAGAAGAAGCTTTGAGTTATCTGACCGAAGAACGCAAGACTGTGAGTTCATGTCCCCCTTTTCTTTGAACTGTTTTCAGTTTTATATATTCGGGGTGAAATACATGTTACAAATGATTACAATTACAAATGGTATGCTAAGGATGAACTGTTAGATCATGTGAATGGGTGGGCGTTAACTTGAGACCATTAATCCTTTTATAAGGACCGAGGGGCATGAGTGATAGATCTATTTGGGTGTTGCGAGCCCCACCCATGGGTCCGCGAGTTGACCGCATGTGGTGACTATGTCGTCCCAGCCAGGAGGCCCGGTACGAAATACTCAAAGGATTGAGCCTTCCTACACCGTTGCACACATAGTAATGACCTTGCAAATCATTAATTGATCTGTTCATATTCACTTTCATACCGGTTTACAAATACATACATACTATGGTTACAAATTTTACTATGAGCTCACATACAAAACACATGAATTCGCTCAACTTTTGTTGATGTTTTCAAACTACATGTATTTCAGGGAATTGAAATGGATCTGGTGGGCGCTGAAGTTTTACAAGTTGTGTCTTCCAAATAAAAGATGTCATCCAGTGTCGAAGGGTTTGGATTGTGTATCTTATCCTGGATAAGATACATAGTTTAAAGCCTAGCTTTTAATAGTGTCTTTTGTTAAGTCCAGTATGGAACTTAAAACTTGGGTTGTTATGTACTTTAAACTTGAAGTCTTGGTTTGTGGTTAAACAATGATGGTTGTAATATTTTGAAACTTAATTATGGATGAACGTCATGAGTTTTATCATATAGATGTTTATTATGGTTGAATGTAATGATATTAAGCAAGTCACACATAATCACGTTTCCGCTAAAGTCAGGGTGTAACAGTTTGGTATCAGAGCTTTGATTGTAGCAAACTAGGATTCTTTCTCGAGTCTAGACTACAATCATTAGGGCTCTCCAACGAAAACATTTTTACAACATGTTTTCATTTCATACACAAAACGCCCAGATCCATGGAACAAACATTTTACAAATGGAAAGACAAGGAAACACGATTGCAAGGTCACATTGGTGGTTTAGTCTGCATGGGGTACACTAGGAAAGATAGAAAAGTTTTATGAAGGATAACGTGAATACATGTCTAAGTGATGATTGTTTGTTTGTTTACATGCACAGTATGATAGTGGTTAATATATGTGCACATGTTATGATTGTTATGTTACAGGCACACATGTCATCCTCAGAGAGTGGGTTGTCTGATGCCCACGACCCGATGGCAGTCGTTTCAGACGACGAGGTTATGCCCTTGCCAGAGATATATACGTCGGACACTGAGAGTGATCCTGACATGCTGTCCGAGGACGAGGACGACTTCCAGCCGTTCGCGCTACCAGACTTTGGCGATGATTTACCTATTGCTGATGGTTTCCCTGACGAGGATCCTTTTGACATTCTTGCTCCAGTCCATGATCACCTCATCATTGGTCACCCCGATGGTGAGCACATCGTGGCTCCGATCCTCGATCCCGTCCCTCTTGTGGTCATTCCACCCGAGGATTGGCCTTTTGATGACTTGTTCGATGACGATGTCGATTTTTTTGTAGATGGTCCCCCAGTCGACGCCCAGGGCGATGGGAAGATAGATGAGGATGTTGTAGTTGTCCCACCTCCTGCTGTTCCTGTCATTGAGATATCTTCTTATTCCAGTTTGCACTCGGTTTCAGACTCATTTGAGTCTGTGACTTCTTCAGCGTTACGGGCGGCCGGACTGCAGCTCTATGCTACCGACTCTGATGACGACACCGCTATGTCTGCTGCACCATCTCCTGCTCGTGACCCCACACCTCCACACGACCCTGAGCATGTCCCCGAGCCGGACCCTATTCATTTCGGTCAGCCTGATGTTGCACCCATCGATCCTGAGCCGATTCTTAATCCTGACCATGTCCCTTTTGGTTTACCAGACATTGCACCTCTTATTCCGGACCCAGTACCCGCACCTGCTGATCTTCCTCTTGCTGAGCCATTTATTCCTCCACCCGCGCCCGCTGATGTTGCTCCTCTCCCTCCTGTAGAGTCTGATGTCCACCGCACTGATATACCGATTATTTTCCTTCAGGACATTCCTGCACCCCGTCTTGGGGAAGGTACTTTGGGCCAGCACCCGAGTTACGATCCTTTTGTTCTTGCAGCTTTTCCTCCGATTCCTCAGTCTGCACCATTTGCTCCCGTCACATCTACACCGCTTGACGAGCCATTCCGATGGTTACCACCATACTCTATGCCGATCTCAGACCCCTATCATCCCTCCTATTTTGTTGGCTACACACAGGATTGTAGGATCGGGGATCGACCTAAACGAGTCATTCAGAAGAGTTCTTGATCCATACGAATGGCGGAATCAGACGTATTGATGTTGTAGCAGCTTGATTTACACTTAGAAGTAGATTAAATGTCGTTTAGATTGATTTCACAATGTTACACAAGCTTGGCGACACTTCGGCAGAGCTTCGCTACCGGAATCAAAAGTTACAAATGAAGACCCAAGACCCTCTATATATAGGAATCCCAGGTCGCACCAAACAGTCCATACGATCTGATCCAGTTCGCATGAACTGGTCAGTTCGCACGAACTGGCTGGTTCCGACCCGTTTCCCATTTCTCTCGAACTACGTGTCTTGGTTTATCTATTCTATTACATGACTCGATACAAGACGAAGTCAACAGACATATTGTCACACCCCGATATTTCCACGTATTACCGGTGGACCCGGTGGGGTGTATCGTGACGTAGTTGATATCATCATTGTCAAACAACACAATATATAAATGTACAGCGGAAGCAAAAGATAATAATCACATCACAAACCGAATAAATAGTAATATCAAAGTATCACAATGGTCTGTAAAGGATCCACGGGCGGATCAAAAGATATATAAGATCATTGTTCTACAGACTTTAATATCTAGAGCTTGCAAGACTTGATTATTGATGCCTGGAGTAGCCAGCCTATTTCGTATAGTACCTGCACTTAACCTTTTTGGAAAATACATCAGTTTACACTGGTAAATACAATTAACCGACTCATTTTGAAAAGAGTTTGAGAAAAATGGATTGAAAGCACAAGGCACAAATAATCTTTTATAACTTGGGATAATTATTTAAAAATAAACTTGTATATAGTTTTACATGTTTATCGTCCATTTAGGACCCGGTTAGAAGAGCCAGTTTAACAAGATTAATAGACACACCACTGGGTATAATACCCATAAGAAGATATCCTTCTTGTGGACTACCCCTTTTTACATACGCAACTGTCAGGTGTATGCCTACACCCCGTGCTTAAGTCGTGGCCATTTCTAACGAATGAGCCGAGGATATCCAGGACACGGTCATTAACCCCCCAAAGGCATTGCATCAAACAAGACAGAATAAAACGGGTTATGCATCTTTTTAATCAATATCTGATTGTACGACTTCATACCCGACCAAGCGGTATTATTATAGTACCGTACCCCAAGCCCGTATAGGGAAAATAAGTTAAAAGTATTTACCTGAGCAAATATTCAAATTTATCTCAACCGTATTCAATCAGCAAGTGTGTGTAGCTTTTACTGGGCTCCTAATCTGGAACGAAGGTTTTAATAACTTATTAGATTCATAACGGGTCTTAGTTAAGCCTAAACTTAGACCGGTTCGTTTTAAAGAAAGGTATACGGTTCAAACGCATGATAAAGCGAAGACCGGTTTAGAATGTGATTTAGTCCCGAAAAGTTTGAAGACTTGTATAATATGGGTAAACTAAACACATTCTGGATTTTGAGGTAAATAATGATAAGGTTTGACCCATTTCGGTTAATTTATGCAAACTAGTTACATAAACCGAACCGAATGCGAATAACGCATAACGGGTAACCAAATGAGTCATGAACAGGTTTCCAAAGTTAATATGCTTTAATTATGTTGTGATATCAGTAGGATACCTTCCATTATGCCCAAGACGAGTTTAATCTCAAATTAAGCCCCGTAGGGGTATTTTGGTCATTTTAAAGATTATAAAAAAGGTTAAACAAAATTCTGAGGTTCGGGTCTGAATTGATCAGTAAAACTACTCAAATTAATAAGTTACATCAGTTGGTGATAAGTATTATATGACAAAATGGTTTTAAACCCATACTATGTGTTTAATACGCGTAAAAAGCCGTTTTAAGAGATTTCCGGGTTATAACGGAAATCTGAGTTTTCTGATCAGTTTATAAAGTTCAAAATACTTCATTTATCATATAAAATCAGTGGCCAAAGGTTTGGTATCAAATTGTTATGTAAAACTCATTTCATAAACGAAAAGGGTATAATCGGTAATTACCGAATCAAGGCAATAACCCTTTGTTATGATCAGTTTAAAAATAATTAAAAATCTTCAAAAATCCCAAAATATTATATTACATCAGTGGGTAAAAAGTTTGGTGTCAAAAATTGGGTTTAGATAGGCTTTACGCTAATTATGCCGTTTAATTTATAAAAAAGCTTTCTAATTACGCTATTGAGCATAACTCTTAATCTAGACCTCAGACTGATGTGAAAATTTAGGGACATGTTTATAAATCAGTAACAAAGATTATTGTCCTCTCACATTTCCAAAATTCTCGTTTTATGTTCAAAAGGGCATTATGGTCAACATTAAGCAATTAACGGAAACGTGTAAACGAATCGGACAATCAACGAACCAATCACACAGGGTTATACTATCATGTAACCCGGTCCTAATGAAGTTCTATGGCATTTCTAATTCATGCTACTACGGGTCAGAACTGAAAGTCAAAGCGAAAGTCAAATTTCGCGACTTTCGGTTCCGAACCGAGTCTAAACTGAAAATTGTCAGACCGAACATGCTTAGACATGTTCTTACATTAATTACCAAGTTATATGAGTGGTAAAACAGGTTACATGTCTTCTACATTGCTAATTATGTGTTAATTTGAAAATTAAGTTTCTGTTGACTTTTCTGGATTAAGTTTGACCCGACATTTGACCTAATTAAAGCGGGAATCAGAGGGTGCCCTTTTAAGGGTTTAATGCCCACATAATTACCAACTTATAACTACTTTTACTTTGAATAATCGCTGAACCATTAGCGATTAATCGTTAAGTCAAACCTTAATTACGACGGTTTGACTTTAAGCTTAAAAACTAAGTAAAACACGATTAAGGAAGGTTAAGGATACTTACCGAAGTCCTAATTACGACTAGAGATGCTTAGGGACAGCTCTTGTGCTCCAGGAAGTTCCACAAATGAAGTTGTGAATGAATGATTAAAGTTGCAACATTGTGCTCCTTTATATAGTGGGTTTAATCCCACTAGATCATGCCAAAGAAGTCTATACATGTCCCCTGATGTTAAACATGTGTCCCTAGTGCCTAAAAACAAGTTTGTGCAGCCCATGGTATTGCATACAAGTGATATAAGTCGGTTATAAGGCTGAACAGGCAGCTGTCAAGTTTTTCTAATGATGGGGTGTTCAGGCGGCCCGCGTAAGGATTGGCAGTAGTCTTACGCGGCCCACGTGAGGGTGGCGGTTAGGTTACCAAGTTTCATATAATTGCATATTTGGTCCTTGGTCCTTCTAAAAGTTATTCTAACTTGTTTTATTGCACTCGTAACCCTCTAAATTGATTTCTAAGGACTCCAAGACATAACCAATCTTTGTGAAGTCCTCGGTCAACTTTCTGGTCACCCGAAAATCCTTAATTATTAACGTTTACGCTTTTAACCCCTCGCATATGAATGTTAGCATAACTTTCTCGTACGGAATCGAAACCTTGTGAAATTTTTACCACTTATTCTAGTGAGAATAATTAATCGTTACAAAGCTTCGGGTTCGCTAAACGGTCACTCAGAGGTGAAAATTAAACATGTTGACACATTTAACCCTTGCGGTTTGTAATCTCTCACTTTCTTCCACAAACGGCTTCATACGATTTATTATTTATTCGTTTAAGGGTATAAACATCGTGTAGGGTTGTTGTAAGGTATATTTATCCGATGTTGACATTCTGAATTCTTTTACACACGTAATTTCTTTGCTTGTCAACTTTACTCTTTTTAACTAAATCCTTTACACATTTAAAGTTCAAGACACGAGTCGATATTATATTGGACATGAAATTTCGAGGTGTTACATCCTCACCCCCTTAAAAGAAATCTCGACCTCGAGATTTACTAAAATAAACGAGGGTACTTTTCTTTCATTGTGGACTCTACCTCCCATTTAACTTTTACGATCGGTACATGCATCCTTCGAAGCTTCTTAACCCGTCGATCCTCAACCGACAAAGGTTTTTCAACAAACTTTAAGCTCTCGTCAATGTGCACATCTGTATGTGGTATGACTAGTGATTCATCAGCTAGACATTTCTTCAGATTGCAGATGTGGAATACGTTATGAATACCACTGAGCTCTTCAGGCAAATTTAGCTTATAAGCAACTGATCCGACACATTCGATGATCTTGAATGGTCCTATGTATCTCGGGCTTAACTTTCCTTTCTTACCAAATCACATTACCCCTTTCCAGGGTGATACTTTAAGTAACACTTTGTCACCTACCTCGAATCTCAGAGGTTTACGCTTTAAATCTGCGTAGCTTTTCTGCCTATCTCTGGCAGCTTTCAGGCGATCTCGAATCTGGACAATCTTGTCCGTCGTTTCAAAGACTATTTCAGGTCCTGTCAGTTGGACATCTCCAACTTCCGCCCAACAAACGAGCGTTCTGCATTTTCTACCGTACAAGGCCTCGAAAGGCGCGGCTTTGATGCTGGTATGATAGCTATTGTTATACGAGAACTCGATTAATGGCAGGTGGTTATCCCAACTACCACCTAAGTCAATCACACATGCACGAAGCATGTCTTCCAATGTTTGGATTGTACGCTCACTCTGCCCGTCCGTCTGAGGATGGTAAGTCGTACTGAAATTTAAGCGCGTGCCCAAAGATTGTTGGAAACTTTTCCAAAAGTGTGATATGTATCTAGTATCTCTGTCAGAGATAATAGACACTGGTATGCCATGTAGCGATACAATCTTATCTACGTACAATTGGGCTAACATGTCGGAGCTATATGTCTCCTTAATGGGTAGGAAATGTGCTGACTTAGTCAGTCTATCTACTATCACCCATATAGTATCATTTCCTTTCTTTGTCTTTGGTAACTTGGTGATGAAATCCATTGTCACCATCTCCCACTTCCAAGTGGGAAGTTCAGGCTGTTGTAGCAAACCTGACGGCTTTTGATGTTCAGCTTTAACTTGTGCGCACGTCAAACATTTGGCCACATAAGTGGCTACAGATTTCTTCAAACCTATCCACCAATAGTTTGACTTTAGATCCTGGTACATCTTATCAGCTCCAGGATGCACGGAATATTTAGAACTATGGGCTTCCTGGAGGATAATATCCCAAAGTCCTCCATAAACTGGAACCCATATTCGTCCATTTAACCTTAGGATTCCGTCTTTGCCATAGGATAACTGTTCTTCAGTTACTCCTAGCTTTTCAGCAGGATAGTTAACTTCCAATACAGCTTCCTTCTGCGTAGTTAACAACCTTTCATTCAAACTATTCTTTATTTCCATGCTCTTGGCATTTATTCTAATGGGTTTTACTCTTTCCTTTCTGCTCAAGGCATCAGCGACTACATTCGCCTTGCCTGGATGGTATCGGATTTCACAATCGTAATCATTCAACGTCTCCATCCATCGGCGTTGCCTCATGTTTAAATCCTTTTGGTTAAAGAGGTGCTGGAGGCTCTTGTGATCAGAATAGATCACACACTTGATTCCATACAAATAATGCCTCCACAGTTTTAGTGCAAATACAACGGCACCCAACTCCAAGTCATGGGTGGTGTAGTTCTTCTCGTGCACTTTTAACTGTCGAGAAGCATATGCAATAACCTTGCCTTTCTGCATAAGCACACATCCCATACCAGTGTGCGATGCGTCGCTTGTAAAACATGAATTCCTCGATACCTTCAGGAAATGTCAAAACAGGAGCATTGCTCAACTTTTTCTTGAGAATATCGAAGGATTCTTGCTGCTTAGGACCCCAATCGAACTTTATATCCTTCCTAGTCAAAGAAGTTAGGGGTGCAGCAATCCTTGAAAAATTTTCAATGAAACGCCTGTAATATCCTGCCAATCCCAAGAAGTTGCGAATCTCTGTGGGCGTCTTCGGCTCTTTCCAATTCATGACAGCTTCAACCTTAGCGGGATCTACCTGGATTCCGCGTTCACTAACCACATGTCCAAGAAATTGGACTTCACGAAGCCAAAATTCACACTTAGAGAATTTAGCGTAGAGCTTTTCTCGATAAAGCAGTTTCAGAATGCAATGGAGGTGCTTCTCATGGCCGGCTTCACTCTTCGAGTAAATAAGAATATCATCGATGAAGATGATAACAAATTTATCCATGTAGGGCTTGCAGATGCGGTTCATGAGATCCATGAATGCGGCTGGTGCATTAGTAAGTCCAAAAGGCATCACTAAGAACTCGTAATGACCATAACAAGTCCTAAATGCAGTCTTGTGTACATCTTCATCTTTAACCTTCAGTTGATGGTAGCCTGACCTTAAGTCAATCTTGGAAAAGTAACTTGCTCCTTGAAGCTGATCGAACAAGTCGTCGATCCTGGGTAATGGATACCGATTCTTGATGGTAACTTTGTTAAGCTCTCGACAATCGATGCACAGACGCATCGAGCCATCCTTTTTCTTCACAAACAGGATTGGTGCTCCCCAAGGAGATGAGCTAGGTCTAATAAATCCTTTGGCTAACAAATCATCTAGTTGAGTTCTCAACTCTTTCATCTCTGTTGGTGCCAATCTGTAAGGTGCTCTTGCAATAGGTGCTGCTCCAGGAATAATGTCGATCCTGAATTCCACTTGCCTATCTGGGGTAAACCAGGTAGTTCTTCAGGGAATACTTCTGGATATTCAGAGATAATGGGTATGTCTTCGATCTTAGGCTTTGGTTCATCAATAGTTACTTGTGCCATGTAGATAACACAACCCTTCATCAAACACCTTGATGCCTTGAGCATGGACACTTGCTCAGGCATTCCGTACTTAGTATCTCCTTGAATTGTCAGAGGCTCGCCATGAGGAGTTCTGACAACTACTTGCTTCTTTGCACAAACGATATGGGCTTGGTTGCGAGACAACCAATCCATGCCTATTACTATATCAAAACCAGTTAACTTCAAAGGAAGTAAGGATAATGGAAAAGAGTGGTTCCTAATGGATATGAAACATCCATCTAACACGGTTGAGGCGGTTTCTAAGGTACCATCAGCTAATTCCACCTCATATTTCACGCTTAGGGTTTTAACAGGTAAATTCAGCAACTTACAAAACTTATTATCTACAAATGACTTATCCGCCCCTGAATCAAATAATACCCTCGCATAAACGTTATTTATAAGAAAGGTGCCTGTTATCACGTTATCATCCTGCACTGCCTCCTTGGCATCCATTCTGAAGACCCTAGTGTTGGTCTTTTTACCTTCTTCTGGTTTCTTGGCATATTTTGGGCAGTTTGACTTAATGTGCCCTTTCTCGTTGCAGTTGTAGCAGGTCGCATCCTTCAACTTTTTGCAATCTAAGGTCTTGTGTTCCTTGGATTTGCAGATCCCACATCCAAAAGTCCTTGATTGTGTCTGTGAGTTCGATTCCAATCTGCACTTTCCAAAGTGATGCTTCTGGCAAACTTTGCACCTGGGTTTCTCACCCGACTGTTGGTTACCTTTGTTGAACCCTGAACTCTTCTTGTTCTCATGGTTCCCCTTGTGTTTCTTGTCTGAACGACGTGAGTTATCATCCTCACGCTTTCTCTTACCTTCTTCAGATTTCTTTAGTGATTTCAATCTAACCGCATCTAAGGTAAGAGACAAAGATAGATCAGCTGCTGATCTAAAAGTAGCAGGTCTTGAAGCCTTAACACTGGCTTTGATTTCTGGGGCTAAACCCCCCCCCCCCCCAATGAAGCGAGCAATCCTTTTGGGTTCTGGGGTCACAAGGTAAGGAACCAATCTTGACATCGTGTTGAAGCTTGTAAGATAAGCTTGGCAATCTAGGTTTTTCATGACCAGCGATAAGAAATTTGACTCAATTCTTTCAACCTCATGCTGAGGGCAGTAATTCTCCTTAATAAGAGCAACAAACTGATCCTATGTCAGATTGTAGAGTGGGATCTTCCCAGCTGCTTGAATGAGAGACTTCCACCATGCTAATGCCTCTCCCTTGAACGATTTGGATACATACTTCACTACATCCCTTTCAGCACAACCGCTGATATCGACCACAGTGTCCATCTCATCTAACCAAGTCATACAGTCAATTGCCCCCTTCTCCCCAGTGAAATCCCGGGGTTTGCAGGAAACAAAGTACTTATAAGTACAGGACTTGGTACGTGGTTCATCATTAAATACTATCCTCTTGGATGGAACACTGTTTTGGTTTGAGGAATGTCGATCATCATCTTTCTTTGGCTCATCTTTCTTAGAGGGCGGCTTGCTGTGAGCCTCTGAATGAGTCTTAGGCTTGGAATGCGGTGCGGATAGGGTCCTACTTCGAGTCCCGCTATATTCATTATGCTGCCGCTCTATAGCTTTTGTAACAGCATCGTCTATTAACGCTTGCAGTTCTGCACCCGCTATGTTAATTCGGGCATTATCCTGATTCTCCCGTGGGTGACTGTTGATCTCATCCGAATCAGCCATGTAGTTTGAACTGTTACATAAAATATAGACAATAATTTATTTGGGAGTTTATTAAGGAATTGTCTTTTATGGCAATTCATTAACCATGGTAAACACTTACCATATTTGGTTAATTTGTTAATCATATTTATTTAGGATTTTTATTATAACTTATCCTAATTATAAAACGATAACAGTATTATTAGTGGCACAAAAGGCCTAGTCACAAGGACATTTTAAATTATAAGCCATGATTTCAGAGAATCAAGGCATTTAGGTTTGAACACAGTTCATTACCTTTTCTTGACAGGGAGTTGTAGGCTACCACTGTCTTTAGTCTTACATGACAATGAGTATGGCCCGTAGGCACTACATCACTAATGGACGTTTAATATAGGATCATTTAAATCCAAGATTTATAGATCATCAGGTTAGGTTAGGAATCTTTGAAGAATCCTATTATAAGAATGACGTGTGTGATTTTAACGAATCACGTCTGCCAGGAGCGTTAACATGTTTTCAGATGTTAACAGGGATTTGAATCTTTTTAAACAGGTCTTACCATCTTGGCCAAGCCTTATAATGACATGCAAGCTAGGTTATACCTTTAAGATTCTTATTTAATATTTAATAGGCAGATTATTTTTTAAGAGGAATGGTTTTGATTTATTTCATGTATAATATAATTATGCATACAATAAAATAAAATTTTAAATTTAACATTCCATTAAACATTAAAAGGAGTACATATTGCCCTAAACGGGACTTTTAACAGAAATAACTTGCCCACGCAGGGGCTAAACTGTACAAACAAGTCCTCGCAGGGACTGATTACTAACATAGATGTCCACGCAGGGACTATAAAGACAAGTCCACGCAGGGACTAAGGAAAAACAAGTCCACGCAGGGACTAAGTACATAGATAAATGTCCACGCAGGGACTTGATTTAAATAAGGAAATACAACAATAAATATAGAGATTCAATGATCCCTCTTCTTCTTTCCTTTTAACAAGCCTGCCAGGCCCTTGAGAAATCCCCGGTTGTTCCTACGTTCTTCTTGAAATTCCCGTTCCACCCTGTTTAGTCTGTGGAGGATTTCCTCCTGTTCCGGTGGGGAAAACCGTGGTGGCTGCGGCTGAATCGGAGGTCGAGCAGGTACTTGATACCCATGAGTTGGGTATCCCACTCCCCAGGGAGCTCCATATGGTCCTTCTGGATGAAGGGCGTTGTAGTTTGCCACTACTAAGTATGGGTCGGCTTCAGCTTAATTATAGTTAGTGTGAGCCGGCTGCTCAAATGGATTATACGCTGTGGAACAAGCGTATGTAGGTATCGGGTTGCCAAAACCTGATGGTGGCGGCGCAATAGGTGCATAATTCACCTCTGAAACTGGATTTGAAGGCCCGCCCATTTGTGGGTCTTCATGCACTGGCGGATAGTGACTGCCACTTGAGTGATGGGGGTGCTAAAGTGAAAACCCCCTTCTCGCGCGGATATTCGTGCGCCAGTTCTTCTACGCCTTGGTGGTTCCGGAGGTACTTGATGTACTGGCGGTGGTGGTGGCGGTGGCGTGACTGCCACGAAACGCGAATCCTCGGAGGGATCCTGCTGCTGCTGTTGCTGATGAGGCGATGAATGGTGAGAAGGTGTAAAGTACCATTCATACTAGTTGAACCTTGCCTGGTAGCTTTCAGGACCACGGTAGGGTGATCCATGGAAGGATGATCCATCAGAGATCTCGATGGGGTGGTTGGGTGTCCCGGTTGCAGGCTCGACGGGATCCGTGTCCTCGTCCATGTCCATTGCTTGGTCTCCCGAAAAATGGTCTTCAGGTCCTAGTGGGTTAAAACCCACTGGTTCTTCAATATAGTTTGCCGGGTTGAACCGGCCCTGGAAGACAGGAGTAGGGTCGCCAAAGGAATTGTGCGAAAAGGACCGCTGCAACGGCAAGAAGGAGTGGCGTGAGTCTTCAGGCTCGTTCTCTGACTGTGGCCCAAAGGAGTGACGATAAGGAGGCGTTGAGCTATGTGAGACAGATCTTCTAGCGGGCTCCACATAGGTCCTCCAGTTTCCTTGAGGATCGGCACTCATGGTGGCAGAAGGAGTTCGCCGGCGTGAAGGCCTGGCTTCGTGATTGTTGGGGGCGCTGATTGGCCCCTTACCTCTTCCTCCTCTTCGAAATCTCAGTGGCATATTTCCTGTCAAAACAATTGAAAGGACAACAAGAAAATATAAAGGACAAAATAAAACAAATTAGGATTTGTCCTAAGTTCTTTGTCTAAACTCGGAAGTTGAGGAATGTGCAAACTGTGTCATTGAGATTAAACACAAAAGGCTAGTGTTTAATTCACTCAATGTTGGCTCTGATACCAACCTGTCACACCCCAATATGCCCAAGACGAGTTTAATCTCAAATTAAGCCCCGTAGGGGTATTTTGGTCATTTTAAAGATTATAAAAGAGGTTAAATAAAATTCTGAGGTTTGGGTCTAAATTGATCAGTAAAACTACTCAAATTAATAAGTTACATCAGTTGGTGATAAGTCTTATTTGACAAAATGGTTTTAAACCCATACTATGTGTTTAATACTCGTAAAAAGCCGTTTTAAGCGATTTTCGGGTTATAACGGAAATCTGAGTTTTCTGATCAGTTTATAAAGTTCAAAATACTTCATTTATCATATAAAATCAGTGGCCAAAGGTTTGGTATCTAATTGTTATGTAAAACTCATTTCATAAACGAAAAGGGTATAATCGGTAATTACCGAATCAAGGCAATAACCCTTTGTTATGATCAGTTTAAAAATAATTAAAAATATTCAAAAATCCCAAAATATTATATTATATCAGTGGGTAAAATGTTTGGTGTCAAAAATTGGGTTTAGATAGGCTTTACGCTAATTATGCCGTTTAATTTATAAAAAGCTTTCTAATTACACTATTGAGCATAACTCTTAATCTAGACCTCAGACTGATGTGAAAATTTAGGGACATGTTTATAAATCATTAACAAAGATTATTGTCCTCTCACATTTCCAAAATTCTCGTTTTATGGTCAAAAGGGCATTATGGTCAACATTAAGCAATTAACGGAAACGTGTAAACGAATCGGACAATCAACGAACCAATCACAGAGGGTTATATTATCATGTAACCCGGTCCTAATGAAGTTCTAAGGCATTTCTAATTCATGCTACTACGGGTCAGAACTGAAAGTCAAAGCGAAAGTCAAATTTCGCGACTTTCGGTTCCGAACCGAGTCTAAACTGAAAATTGTCGGACCAAACATGCTTAGACATGTTCTTACATTAATTACCAAGTTATATGAGTGGTAAAACAGGTTACTTATCTTCTACATTGCTAATTATGCGTTAATTTGAAAATTAAGTTTCTGTTGACTTTTTCGGATTAAGTTTGACCCGACATTTGACCTAGTTAGAGCGGGAATCAGAGGGTGCCCTTTTAAGGGTTTAATGCCCACATAATTACCAACTTATAACTACTTTTACTTTGACTAATCGCTGAACCATTAGCGATTAATCATTAAGTCAAACCTTAATTACGATTGTTTGACTTTAAGCTTAAAAACTAAGTAAAACACGATTAAGGAGGTTAAGGATACTTACCGAAGTCCTAATTACGACTAGAGATGCTTAGGGACAGCTCTTGTGCTCCAGGAAGTTCCACAAATGAAGTTGTGAATGAATGATTAAAGTTGCAACATTGTGCTCCTTTATATAGTGGGTTTAATCCCACTAGATCATGCCAAAGAAGTCTATGCATGTCCCCTGATGTTAAACATGTGTCCCTAGTGCCTAAAAACAAGTTTGTGCAGCCCATGGTATTGCATACAAGTGATATAAGTCGGTTATAAGGCTGAACAGGCAGCTGTCAAGTTTTTCTGATGTTGGGGTGTTCAGGCGGTCCGCGTAAGGATTGGCAGTAGTCTTACACGGCCCGCGTGAGGGTGGCGGTCAGGTTACCAAGTTTCATATAATTGCATATTTGGTCCTTGGTCCTTCTAAAAGTTATTCTAACTTGTTTTATTGCACTCGTAACCCTCTAAATTGATTTCTAAGTACTCCTAGACATAACCAATCTTTGTGAAGTCCTCGGTCAACTTTCTGGTCACCCGAAAAGCCTTAATTATTAACGTTTACGCTTTTAACCCCTCGCATACGAATGTTAGCATAACTTTCTCGTACGGAATCGAAACCTTGTGAAATTTTTACCACTTATTCTAGTGAGCATAATTAATCATTACAAAGCTTCAGGTTCGCTAAACGGTCACTCAGAGGTGAAAATTAAACATGTTGACACATTTAACCCTTGCGGTTTGTAATCTCTCACTTTCTTCCACAAACGGCTTCATACGATTTATTATTTATTCGTTTAAGGATATAAACATCGTGTAGGGTTGTTGTAAGGTATATTTATCCGATGTTGACATTCTGAATTCTTTTACACACATAATTTCTTTGCTTGTCAACTTTACTCTTTTTAACTAAATACTTTACACGTTTAAAGTTCAAGACACGTGTCGATATTATATTGGACATGAAATTTCGAGGTGTTACACATATGCACTAACAGACTCCCCCTTGGATGTTGAAGAGTCTTCAGCGTATTGAGTCTTCAGTCTTGATCGGTCTTCTCACTCTTTTCAAAGTATCTTTCTCTGTAAGCATCATCATCAATCTCTTTCTTCTTTTATCAGAATCTCAACCTGACTCTTTAAATTCTCTTGATCAGATCTCTTGATTCCTTAAGCTCATCAGCATCAGCAGCTTCTATCTCGAACAATGTTCCAGAATCTTAGACTGGCTCTTTTTAAACTTCAAACTCCCCTTTGCTAACAGACTCCCCCTTAAGTTGTTCCGGGATCGCAATCTGACATAGCACTTGTTCTAAGATAGTGTCCTGGCTCAAACTCTGCTCAGGCTTAGACACGAGGATCTGCACAAATCTTTACCGAAAAGTAAATTTCACAATTGTTTAAAATTTAACAAATTTAGAAACCACTTGTAGATAACATTCAACATCAACAATAGTTATATCAAGTTCAACTTAATGACCTTGATTAACTAACAATAAAATCAGATTCAAAATATCACTTCATTTTTCATTTCAAACACACTCTCCCAACCCACTGTCGTTCATCATGTTTAGCACTTGGAATTTTGAAAATCAGCTTTTCAACATCAGTTGTCGAAAATAAGATGAAATAAAATCTTTTTGATTTTATCAAAATTTTATGCTAAAACACATTCTTTTTGGTTTTTTTTTTAAGATTTTCAGTGTGTTAAAATGCAATAAAGAAATATTTACAGACAATATTTTTGTGAGATTGTGTAAGAGGATCATATCAGTTTATGACAAATCACTAGTACCGATGAGCTTTAAACACTTTAAGATCTAAACAATTCACTTAGATTGTCAGTATACTGATCCACTTAAATTTTCACACAAAGTTCAATTGATTCGAGATACGAGATTAGTGTTTTAATGAACTTAACTTATTCGCGTGTCCCGCCTCAGAATATACTCCCGTATCCAGACTCTTATATTCAGTCTTACAGGTGAATGTACACTAATGATATCTGTAAATGGGTAATGCGAGACCATGAGAGCTCAGGCTAGAACTTCCGTTCAATCAGAGAGATGATGGCTCGACTTTTAGGTGTGTCCTGTTTGGGGATCTTTTCTTCAACAACACATGATTAGCATTTTTCAATGTTTCATCATTTTTTATGCTGAGGGTGGGCTTTATGATTAAAGCAGTGCAAAGTATTATACGAGGACTAGGCTATTGCTCCCGCAAAATCAGAAGTTCTGGTATAATACCCCAGATATCATCACGCACAAAGACCTAGTATGTCAGAAATAGAAAGCCCTTCAAACAAGATTTCAGGGGTTACCTATATATCCGAGAGATGTTCCCCACGAGATAAGTAAGTATTTGATATTTAGGTTTATATCTTGAATACAATCTACTAAGAGTGCGAAAACCTACTGGCATATCATCAGTGAGACCGTTTATCACATTTTAACTTTCCAATTCTTTAGCGTACTGTGATTGTCTACTGATGTACTATCATTTCCTCTTTTTCACAACAAAACTCATTTTGATTTTTCGATGTTTTTGGTTTTTAGATTTTATCATGTTTTTGGATTTTTCAAATTTTCAAAATTTTTAAATTTTTTACTCCCCCAAAAATCAATATGTTTCAATTTTTGATTTTCCGGGAAAATTTGAAAACAAAAGTAATAAACTGTACAAATAAAATGACAAACTGATGTGAATTGCTTCAAATCTCCATTCTCTTGGCTTAAACAATCAGAACTCCCCCTGACAGCAAACTATTTTTCCATTATGATTTCAAAACACTTAAGTTTGTTTTAATCAAAATGGTTTTTTTTCTGAAAAAATAGTTTTGTTTGTCATTTCACAAACATGGGGTTTATTTCATCATTTTGTTCTTTCAATCACTTGTAAAAACTTATCACTTTGGTTAAACAACTTATAGGTTTTTCAAAAACATTTTTCAAGAATGATGCCGATTCATGCTCCACGATTACCAACTTGGGAGCTCCGGGAAGTCAGGATTTTATTTTTTAAAGAATCTCACCCATGCCTGATCAATCATGGGTGAACCATCCTCATTTGGTTTAACAATTTTCGATTCATAAAATTCTTTCACTCCCTTCACCTTCCCATCAGCCATCTTACCAAAAATATGTAGTACTTTACCATTAAATGCTTTTTCAGCATCAAATTCTTTCTTATCAGAGAATAATTGATCTGAAATCTCAATCTTACCAATTTTTGATTTCAAATTTCCATTTGACAATGGTGGAAAATTTTCATCATCCATTGTGGAACGGAATTCTCATCATTTAGCACAACAGATGGCTCCTCTGACTTTGACGAATCAGATTCATTGCCAGAAACAACCTCTGATTTCTTAACAATCCATTTTTGTTTGTTTAAATTGACTCTTCTTTTGTAAAAATGTTTCGAACTTTCACCAACTTCGAAAGTCGAATTTTTGAACTCCTTAAATTTCTCTGTTGGTTGTTCCTTTTTATCAACACATTTCTCTTTCAATTTAGAGTTAGAAGAAACTCCCTGTTTTGTGTTGGTGGACTTTGGGCAATTCCAAGCAATATGTCCAACCTCTTGGCATTTGAAACAGGTTCTTCTTTCAACTTTCGGTTCAGATTCTTTCAACATATTCTTTTGCTTTTCGGCGAGAAACTCCTTGTTTGACTGTTTCCAAAAAGGTTTCTCCTTCTCCTTTTCAGAACTTGCTCCTGAAACAAATGTAGTTTTTTATTTATAAATTTTCTCATTTTTATGATTTTCAGGTAGAATAAAACCTAATCCTTTCTTTTTGAAATTACTGTTATGGTTTGGTTTCTTTCGATAACCCTAACCAGAACTGTAACCCTTTTTCTTGTTCAATCTTTGTTGAACTCTTGAAGTGTATTTTTTAGGGTTTTCAGTAAGATTTACATCTTTTATTTCAGAAATATTAATTTCTGTTAATTTGAAAACCTTGTTAATCATTTCAGTTTTAACACCTCTTATTGGAAATTCTTCATCAGAATATAATTTGTCTGAATCATTCAAAGTATATGCTACTTTAAATGTTTCGTCATTCAAATTATTTTGTGACATCAGAAAATCTTTATTGTAAATCCTTTTGACCGGTGAACTAGAACTTCTGTCTGATGAACTCGAATTTTCAGATTTAGACTCTGACTTTGACTCTTCATCTTTATCCAACACCTGATCGACCACTTTCTTAACTATCTTGGACTCATGATCAGTGTCAGACACTATGAAGGTGACATCAATATCATCTGGTAATCCATCGATAGACTCGGATTTCAGATTCAGATTGAGTGCTTCAGCCACCTTTTCAAAGTGTCGGGGGGTATAGCCATCCCATATTGGATTTGGTACTCTGTTATAATTCAAACCAGTTTTCTTACTAGAATTTTCTTCATCTTCTACAAACTTATGAGCTGCCACGGTAGGATAGATGCGATTAATAACATAATCTGAACTTTGATAACTTCAAAGTAAATTGTTCACTCTTTCTGTTTCGATCGTCATTGCTGCCAATTCTTGTTTCAGTCCTGCATTAATCTCAATATATTTGTTGATTGCAGTTTGCTTTTGAAGAACTGTAGCTTTCAGAAGATTCTTCATCTGAATATCCTCATCACAAGCTCCTTTGTACAAATTTACTTTGCTGCTTAGGAGATCATATGATTCCTTTATGCTTCTCACATTATGCAATAAATTCTCTTTGAGCTTCTCCAATTCAGCAAGCTTTGTATCTTTTTCAGCACAATCGTTGCAAGGTTTTAAACACTTAGTACAAGGTTTTTCAACCTCTACAATCTTTTCCACTTCAACAATTTTTTCAACTTCAACTATTTTCTCCACCACTTTTTCAATCACAATCGATTCTTTATCAAATTCTATCTTCACTTCATTCTCTTCAACCTCGACCTTCTCTGTTGGTTTTTCTTCAACTTTTGCCTTATCAGCTTCTATCTGAACTTTAGTCTGTTCTTCAGCAACCCTTCTTGCTTCCATTTCTCTCTTCAGTCTAGCAGCCCTTTTCTCTTTCAACATCTCGATTTTATCTGCAAAAAAACAAATTAAAACTATAAGAATCCAATTGTTTTCTAGCTTTATTAATATACTCTTCCTCATCATCAGTGTCTGCATCACTTCCTAATGACTTAAAAGTCAGTTGTCTTCTCGGACTGTTCTTAGATTTGACTGATTCTTCTTCCGAGGTTGAATCTTCAAAGAGTCGAGCAACAAATGCTTTAAAAACTGAAGGTCTCGAAGGAGCATAATCATCCCAATTGAAATCTTTCAGAATCCTTTCATCTTCTTGGTCTAACAAACCATAACAAGCTTTACCCTTTGATTCTTCAATAGTACGTGAGTGTGAAGATTGTTGTTGATATGGTTGTTGAGCAACCCGATGATAAATTGCTTTTCTATGATAATCGTTGTTTCCGAAAGGATCTTGTCTTCTGGTTGCTTCTCTGTGTACACTCTCGTTTAAAATGCCTTTTTTCTCGGCAACGAAAACAAGTAACCTTCGATTTGTCAAAACCTAGCTGAGATGTTGCAGCTTCACGAAGATCATCTCTTCCTGTGATCTGTTTGAACTTTTCTGCTCTTCTCAAAACGCGAGCTAAACACCACTTGATGTCCATCAACTCAAGTTCCTCAGAATCAATCTGGTCATAATCCTCTTTAGTGAGCATCGGATTTCCGATTCGTCCAGCAACTAAGCTTTCATACGACTCTAACACAGTGACAAGAGATGCCATGTGTTGCTTTGCAATATCTGGAGAGAAATTTTGACCATTTTGAATATTTAATGTAACATTGCATTGCAAAGCTTGAACATTAAAGTTTGTTGAACTTTTTTGTTAAGAACTTGGTGTTGAGAAATTTGGTTCAAAACTTGTATAAGACGAAGAATATCCACTGCTCTGATTTGTATTGTTTGCATTTGTTCCAGAAGTACCATCAGCACTGAACGCAGTCTGAATCTTTGGACTAGGAGTGGTTTCAACTTTGCTTCCTCTATAGTATAGACTAACATCTTGTTGATCACCAGGACTTCTCATTGTAGCAGTTTTTCGAATTGCTAGCTCATGTTCTTCCAAATTCTGGATAAATTTACTCAAATTCATATCTTCAAATTGTCGGTTATGCTTTAAAATCAACAAATATGTTCCCCATTCATTCTGTGGTAACGCATCGGCTAGCTTATCAACCCATTCATCATCTTCTTTCTTGATGTCCAATCTTTTCATTTCCATGACAAGATGACAATATCTCTCGATAATCGTTCTTGTTGTTTCACCTTCAAAAGCTGTAAACATATCAAACAATTTTTTTAGTAATGCACGTTTATTTTTTATCATATCAGCACTACCCTTAAACTTTTTAATCAACGCTTTCCAGATTGATCTAGCAGTTCCCTTATGTTGGAGCAAAACGAAAATATCTTCTTTTACCGCTTGTTGGAGAATGCTAATCATCATATTTTCACTGGTGTATCGTAATTTTTCATCCGGTGTAAATTGACTTAATGGTTTTTCATTTCCAAGATCATCTTTCGGTAAAATATAATCTTTCTCTAACGAAACCCATGCATCAAACTTATTTGCTTGCACCCAGTTTTCAAAACGATCTTGCCATCCTTTAAAGTCCTCAATGTACATAAGCTTTGGAGGCTTTTGGAAAGTTCCCGTTTCTTTCTCAATACTGACAGTTTCGGAAACAGTAACTGGAGCGACCGGAGCAGTAGCAAACGCGTTGTAAAACTCGTTATCCATGTTTCGATGAAAAGGTATACAAACACAAAGTTCAAACGAACTGAAGTCTGAATGTTTGGAACGACCTGGTGGTTCACACGAATTGGATTTCACACGACCTGGAACCTTCTATCCACACCCTACGACCTGGTTCACAATTACAAATGACTTGACACACTTTTCACGCGACCTGATAAGTTCTCACACGACCTGATACACTTTCAAACGAGCTGGATCAGGTTCAAACGAACTGGATCAATTCGCACGACCTGAGCTAACTTCCAAACGACCTGGACCTAAACTTCAATCCGTGCGACCTGAATTGAGTTCAAACCGTGCGACCTGACTAAATTCAAACGACCTGACCCACTTCGTGCGAGCTGGCTGTTAAGCTCGTGCGACCTGAAGACATTTTCACACGATCTGAAAGATTCTCGAACGATCTGAGCTAAAATTCAAACGGTTTGGTCAATTTTATCACGTTTTAGATTGAATTAGGTTCTGATTTGTTCAAGGATTGATTAAAACTCAGTTTTACGTGTTATATCACAAAATCAGGTCATTTTAACTGTGAAATCTTTCTGATTTGATGAAAACGTGTAGAAAAGTGAGAAGAAATGAGTAGAAATCAAATTTTATCCGTGAAAACAAGCTGAAATGGTAAGAACTCTTCCTCTTGAGCTCTGATACCACTTGTAGGATCGGGGATCGACCTAAACGAGTCATTCAGAAGAGTTCTTGATCAATACGAAAGGCGGAATCAGACGTATTGATGTTGTAGCAGCTTGATTTACACTTAGAAGTAGATTAAATGTCGTTTAGATTGATTTCACAACGTTACACAGGCTTGGCGACACTTCGGCAGAGCTTCGCTACCGGAATCAGAAGTTACAAATGAAGACCCAAGACCCTCTATATATAGGAATCCCAGGTCGCACCAAACAGTCCATACGATATGATCCAGTTCGCATGAATTGGTCAGTTCGCATGAACTGGTCACTTCGTGAGAAGTGGCTGGTTCCGACCCGTTTCTCTCGAACTACGTGTCTTGGTTTATCTATTCTATTACATGACTCGATACAAGACGAAGTCAACAGACATATGCACTAACAGGGATGAGTTGCTTTTGTCTTTGCAGTTACAGTTTGAGGTATTGAGTCGCAGAGTTTTGGAGCTCGAGCTGACTCCACGTCCCCCACCTTGTCCCTGCCAGACTACTTTCATTCCTCCACATTCATCGTCATCCCCTTTTTCACATCCACCTGCTGCTCCTACACCCATTCAGGGTTTTGATGCTCGTTTCCTTATTGTCGATCAGCAGATCAGTTACTTGCTTCATCGTGTCTACGAGCTCGAGGAGGAGCTCGCACATGTTCGCAGTTTACTTTTCTTCCCTCTTCCTCCTCCATCATCAAAACAGTAGGTTTTTGGGTTTATGCAGATTGCATTATTTTTGGTGAGAGCACTATTATTGAGTTGAGATTGTGAAGCCTTTTGAAGACCACTTTTGACCATGTGATTTTTGTATATTGACAGACTTATTGGACAAGGGTAGTATGACCCTATGTCCATTTTGATGTGATACACTTTGTAAACAATGTAAACAATCGTCATGTTCTCACTAAACACCTTGTTGATTTACATGTTTGTACTATGATTATGTTGTTGCATGATTGCTTGCTATGATAAATGTTTATATATATACGTACATACAACCTCTAGACAATTATTTATTTAGTTAACAAATAAGACCTGACCCATCCGATCTTCTTCTTAGAAGAAAGATGCAGCCGTGAAGAAACACCGGTACCAACAACCCTCTGCCGACGACAGAGGCGGAATTGCAAGAGCGCATCTCATAGGGCATCGCACAGCACGAGGCCCTTCGCTCCGAACACAGCGGGTGTACCTCAGGGAATAACCCACCTAACGGTAATGTTTAGTCAACTAAGACACATTACAATACGTTTGGACATTCCCAAGTGTGCTTTGCTAATGTTTTCTGTGAATGATGCTGCTTGTGTTGCAGGCTGTACCTATAAGCAGTTTTTGGACTGGAAGCCCCTGAATTTCGACGACACCGGGGGTGCCGTAGCCTTTGTGCGTTGGGTTGAGAAGACGGATTTTGTTTTGAGGATGAGTAAATGTGCACCAGAGCATCAGGTCACGTACATTTCTGGACTGTTTCTAGATGGGGCTCTGTCATGGTGGAGCCTTTAGGTTCAGACGTTGGGTGAGGCTGCTGCGTATGCTTTGACATGGAATGAATTGAAGGAATTGATGCGTAAGAAGTATTGTTCTCAGGCCGAAATCCAGAAGTTGGAAACTAAATTCTGGAATTTGAAATGGAAGGTCCAAAGATGGCTGAGTATGTGCAGAGGTTTCATGACTTGTCAAGAGTGGTTCCTTATTTGGTAGAACCAGAGTTTAAGAGGATCGAACGCCTCATTTGGGGATTGGCACCTCAGATTCTAAGTATGGTGACAGCATCTAAGCCTCCAATGATTACCGAGCCTATCGACTTAAGTGTGGCGCTCACTGAAAAAATGATCAGGTTGTGCAAGTTCTCGACTTCTGAGACAAAGAAGAAAGAGACTCATGTAGAGTCGTCTGGGGAAAAAAAAAGGAAGTTTACTAACTTCAAGAAGGGCACTCAAGCGAGCACCAACAATGGTGCCAACAAGCACAGGGATACCACCAGCCAGCCGAGGTCAGGACTAGCGCTGCAAATACGGTACCCAAAGGAAAAGGGTACATGGGCACCCTGCCCAAGTGTGATATTTGTCAGCATCATAACACTGGACGATGTAGGTATGGGAGATATGAGAACTGTGGCAAAGTAGGGCATGCCAGGGTGGCGTTCTGGTATGGTGCTGGATGAAGGAATGGAGGATCTGGTGGTAATGGTAATGGAAATGGGAGTCGTAGTTGTCACACCCCCAAAATCCACCATGCGGAGTATCACCGCCTGGAGGCGTGACATGACCAGGATCGAGCCACCAATCATATTGAACAACGAAATTAAGTAAGTAAAACCAACCACAATACAATTGGTGATCATAAGACAATAACCAGTTTTAAGTTAACAGCGGAAGCATAAAACGTAAGTTCAAAACATAAGTTCATAGTTCATAAGTTTTAAGACCCAAAACATAAGTTCCATAAGTTTATAACGTTTAATTAATAAGCGTGGGATGTAACAGTCCGCATCCCACAACAACCTCCTCCTCGTGCAAGCTCCATAAGCATCTAGCGACCTGTAAGGCATGTAACAACGAGTCAACAACAAAGTTGAGTGAGTTCACGTTTGGTTGTTTAGTTTTAAGTTGTTTCTGAAAAACGTGGTTTGACTTTCGTTGGCTTATTTTCCGTGGGGGTTATCCCGTAGTTGAAAGTATGTTTAACCAGTTTCTTTTCTTTACCCAAACCATATCGATAATCAGTGGGGGCTTCCCCATGTGAACTACTAGACCGTATGATATCGACTACTAACGAAAGTAAGTTGTGCCCTAAGTCAATGTCTATCATCATTGACCCTTTGCCATAGTCCATTAGTACACGCCCGTTCGAACGACACGGTGTGAGGTTTGTTAAACCTAATAGCGCTATTAACTAATGACCCGCTCGCCATCGGCCTCGGCGATTAAGTCGATATAAAATGAGGGACTTATGATAGAGTTTTGTCTAGTAAGTTTTAAGGTTGTTGTCCTACCCAAGGAGGACGAACGTACGTAGTTCTCCCAAAGAGGATACGCAGGATTAATATTGGCATCCTATCCAAGGAGGATGGCCGTACATATCCTACCTAAGTAAGATATGTAGATTCCGTTTTTAATTCTTTAACCCATTCCCAAACCACCGGGAATCCCATGCCTTAGAAAGTGTGTGAACTCACCTCGGTTTGCTCGGTTAGATTCTCAAGAGTAGAAAAGTGGTGGATAAAAGGAGATGAGAGTGGTCCTTCAACTTCCGAACGCACCGAGCTTCGTTGTATGCCTTCCAACACCTATGGATGCTTGTGGAATGTATGAGAAATGAGTTGAAGGTGGTGGTGATATGGTGATGGTTGTTGGCTGCCGAACACAAGGAAGAGGAGGAGGAGAGAAGTTTGTTTTTGATGTTGTGGAGAGAATGAGATGCCATAACTCTTGTGCTTTCTTATAACCCATCTACACCCTTTATCCCTTGTGCAATATGCTTCTAAATCCCCAACACAATCCAATATAATAATCAAAGAAATCATGAGTGGGGAGTCCCCATGTAACCGTATAGTTGAGGGGGGGGGGGTCTAGTTGGATTTCAACTAAGTTAGTTAGTGTTCTAGATGGAAATCTAAGGTTAAGTTAGAGATTAATGTGTGTTATGTAATATATAGTGTGTTAGGGTGTTCGGGGACCCTAACTAGCTTAGAAAAATAAAAACAATGCTTCTAGCATTATTTTGGTGTTCCGGGTAATGTCCGGTTGTTCGGTTCGTTGTTGTTCCGTTAAAGTGATTAATTAATCCGTAACGTGTCCTATATATATATATATATATATATATATATATATATATATATATTTGTAACATTTTTAATTCTCAACACTCAGGAAAACATACCGGACTATTTAGTAACTTTTCTGTATACTACTGGTATGTTAACAAGCACATGTAAGTATAACACAGTAATCAGAGAGCATTTAAGTAATTCCACACAGTCGTCAAGCACTTTAATTATCATTAATAAATTGTACTATTACACGGAATTATGAGGGTTGTCACATTCTCCCCCTGTTAAGAAAATTTCGTCCCGAAATTTAGCTCGTGGTTACTGAGGAAGCTAGTTATGTTGCGTTGGTTTCCTGGTTTTCCTGGGGTGTCACATCATCCCCCCGTTGATTTGGAATTTCGTCCCGAAATTCTGCAGTAGCTTCAGCCTCAGTAGTGGTTGCGTTTTTCTTAAACAGCTGGGGATACTTGAGTTTCATTTTGTCTTCTCGTTCCCAGGTATACTCTGGGCCACGACGGGAATCCCAACGAACTCGGACAAGAGGTATTCTGGTGCGCTTGTGGATCTTAACATCTCGATCAGTAATCTCTACTGGTTCCTCGACGAATCGCAATTGGTCGTCGATAGTGAGCTCCTTTAAGGGAACTATGAGGGTCTCATCTGACAGACACTTCTTCAGATTCGACACGTGGAAAACATTGTGAACTCCGCTGAGTTCTTCAGGTAGATTCAGCCTGTAGGCGACTTTGCCAATTTTCTCGATGATTTCGAACGGTCCGACATAACGCGGATTGAACTTGCCTCATTTGCCAAAGCGGACTACACCTTTCCAAGGTGAGACTTTGAGTAGCACTCGATCCCCAACCTGGAACTCGAGTGGTTTCCTTCGCTTATTGGCATAGCTTTTCTGACGGTCACGAGCTGCCGCCATTCGCTGTCGTATCTGAGCAATCCTTTCGGTTGTATCCACTACAAGTTCTGGGCCAGTGATTTGACTGTCACCAACCTCTGCCCAACAAAGAGGTGATCGACACTTCCGTCCGTACAATGCCTCGAACGGAGCAGCCTGGATGCTGGTGTGGTAACTGTTGTTATACGAAAACTCCACTAGCGGGAGGTGCTTTTCCCAGCCGTTACCAAAATCGATTACACATGCCCTAAGTATGTCTTCAAGAGTCTGGATGGTGCGTTCAGATTGCCCATCCATCTGTGGATGATATGATGTGCTCATGTCTAATCGAGAACCAAAGGACTTGTGCATAGCTTGCCACAATTCAGATGTAAAACGTGAGTCTTGATCAGAGATGATGGAAGTTGGCACTCCGTGCCTTGATACTACTTCCTTTAGATAGATGTCTGCTAAAGTAGAAAACTTATCCGTTTCCTTGATTGCCAGAAAATGTGCAGACTTGGTCAGCCGATCCACGATCACCCAAATGGTATCGTTTCCGCGTTGAGATCTGGGCAGGCCAGTAACGAAATCCATGGAAATTTGCTCCCATTTCCATTTCAGGATCTCTGGTTATTGAAGTAGGCCTGATGGCTTCTGATATTCAGTCTTGACTCTAGCACAAGTCAAGCATTTACTAACGTAGGTTGCTATGTGAGCTTTCATGCCAGGCCACCAATACGTAGTCTTGAGGTCGTGGTACATCTTATCCGAACCAGGATGTACTGAATAACGAGACTTATGCGCTTCATCCATCACAAGCTCGCGTAAGTTTCCATAGTGTGGAACCCAGATGCGTCCGTTAACATAGTAGGCACCGTTTTCCTTTTGTTCTAGCTGCTGCCTCGATCCTCGTAAGGACTCAGCCCTGATGTTTTCTACTTTCAATGCTTCAACCTGAGCATCACGAATTTAAGCGGGAAGGCTGGAGTGAATGGTAAGCTGTAAAGCACGTACACGCTTAGGTATAATGTCCTTTCGACTGAGGGCGTCAGCCACAACATTGGCTTTGCCCGGATGGTACTTGATAGCGCATTCATAATCATTCAAGAGTTCGACCTATCGACGTTGTCGCATGTTTAACTCCTTTTGCTTGAAGATATGCTCGAGACTCCTGTGATCGGTGTAAATGGTGCACTTGGTACCGTACAGGTAATGTCTCCATATCTTAAGTGCGAAAACAACTGCTCCCAATTCCAAGTCGTGTGTAGTGTAGTTCCTTTCGTGAACTTTAAGTTGGCGCGATGCGTAGGCATTGACCTTATCACGTTGCATTAACACACAACCAAGTCCTTGGATGGAAGCGTCGCAGTAAACCACAAAATCTTTGGTGCCTTCAGGCAATGAGAGGATAGGTGCGCTACAAAGTCTATCTTTTAAGTGTTGAAATGCGGACTCCTGTGCATCACCCCAACGATAGGTGACACCTTTCTGAGTCAATGAAGTGAGAGGTTGCGCAATCTTTGAGAAATCCTTGATAAACCTTCTGTAATATCCTGCCAAGCCCAAGAATTGGCGGATTTCTATTGGTGTACGGGGTGCAGGCCAGTTCTTGATCGAGTCAACCTTGGATGGATCCACATGAATCCCATCCTTGTTTACCACATGGCCTAGAAAGTGGACTTCGCGAAGCCAGAAGTCACATTTCGAAAACTTGGCATACAACTGCTCTTTTCGAAGAAGTTCCAGCATAAGTCATAGGTGTTGCTCGTGTTCCTCCTGACTCTTAGAATAGATAAGGATGTCATCGATGAAAACAATAACGAACTTATCTAGGTACGGCTTGCACACTCTGTTCATGAGATCCATGAAGACTGCAGGTGCATTCGTCAATCCGAAAGGCATAACCAGAAACTCGTAATGGCCGTAACGAGTTCTGAATGCTGCTTTGGAGACGTCCTCCTCTCGGAATCTCAGCTGATGGTATCCCGATCTCAAGTCAATCTTAGAGTAATAGCTTGACCCTTGCAGCTGGTCGAACAAGTCGTCAATACGTGGAAGGGGATAACGATTCTTCACAGTCACCTTGTTAAGTTCGCGATAGTCAATACACATTCTGAAAGTATCGTCTTTCTTCTTCACGAATAGTACTGGAGCTCCCCAGGGCGAAGAGCTAGGACGTATAAAACCCTTTTCCAAGAGTTATTGTAATTGTGTGTGCAGTTCTTCTAGTTCTGTTGGAGCTAGACGATAAGGTGCTCGAGCTATGGGCGCTGCTCCAGGAGCTAGCTCGATTTGAAACTCAACTTGGCGATGAGGCGGAAGACCAGGCAATTCCTCAGGAAATACCTTAGGAAAGTCGCGCACGATAGGAATGTCTTCTATCTTCCTTTCTTCTGAGGATGTATCAGAGACGAGGGCTAGAATAGCAGCGTGGCCCTTTCGCAAACACTTATGGGCCTTTAGGAAAGAGATGATGCCCACAACAGCACCACTCTTGTCGCCATGAATCATGAGAGGTTCTTCCCCAGAAAGAGGAATGCGGACGATTTTCTCCTTGCAAACAATCTCCGCTTGTTGATGAGATAGCCAATCCATCCCAATAACGACGTCAAAACTACCAAGTGTGATAGGAATAAGATCGATAGAGAAAGTCTGACCAGCTAAGACAAGGTTACAACCTTTAACTATGTGTGTTGCTTCAAGACTTTCACCATTAGCTAGTTCTACAACATGCTTGGTGTTTTAAGGATAATGGGGTACGCTTAAGCACCTGACTAACTCTTAGGAACACATATCTAACATCTGTACCCGAATTAACAAAAATAGAAACAAGGAAATTGTCTGGTAGGAACTTACCCGCCACAACATTGGGGTTGTTTCCTTCTTCCTCTTGTCCATTCAGGAACTCATGCTTACCAGTCCTGCGGTTATCCTTATTGTCTCCATTATTGTTCCCGTTTCCCTGGTTGCCGCTGTTGTCACGATTCTGTCTCATTTGCGGACAGTTCCTCTTGAAGTGACTCTCAGCACCGCACTGGTAACATCTCTCATTACCCTGCTGGTGTTGCCGTTGGTTCCGGTTTGCAGGATATGGGCTCCTACAGTCTCTAGCCATATATCCCAACTTCTTGCACCGATGACAACACGATTCCGCACATGACCCGCTGTAGTGCCGTTGGCACTTGCGGCATCTCGGTTTATTCCCTAGGTATCCCCCCTGATTTTGGTAGTTCAGCCCGAGTTTCCTGTGCGGTTCCCGTCGTATAGAGTTAGGACCCTCACCTTGGTGATCACCCCAAATATACTTGTTACTAATAAGAGCATTTGCATTGGAAGAGTTACGCTTGGGCAACTTGCCCTCTTCCACCGCCTGATCGGTGAGTTGGTGCGCCAAACGAACGACTTGCTGGATTGTGGGAAGGTTGGCCGCACTCACAGACCCTTGGATTTCCGGGACTAAGCCTCTGAGGTATAGCTTGATTCGCCTAGATATGGGTTGTGACATGTTAGGACATTAGGCAGCCAAGTCGTTAGACCTCTTTGTGTACGCCTCAATCTCTGATCCTTCCATCTTCAAACCATAATACTCTATTTCCAGTTCCAGAATGTCGTCCAGGTGGCAGAATTCCTCCTTAATCCAATCCTTGAAGTCGCTCCAGAGGGTGGCATTCGCGTCTGCCAACCCGAGCATCTGAACTTGTGCGTTTCACCAAGAATACACTTTCCCCTGCAACATGTCGGTAGCGTACTTTACTCGTTTGCTGGCAGGGCTTTCACTTTCTTCGAATGTATATTCGATTCTTCGGATCCAGTGTAGAAGGCCGATTGCCCCTCCAGTGCCGTCGAAAGTGGGAGGTTTGCACTCCAAGAACGCCTTGAGGGTGCCTATGCGCGTTTGAGGGTGCATAGGTTGACTCCCTGTTTGGGTTGCTAAGGCTTCAGTAATCCGTTCGTTAATTAAGGTCGTCAGCTGACCCTGGGTCATGTCGAGACGTCCACTCATGATCTTCACATCGAAGGAACACACGTAAGAAAGGTGTCGCAAGGTGCGTAAGTGTGGGGTGACAGAAGAGAGTATGCACACAAGGTTCAAATAGCAGTTATCACATTAACTAATGCATACCATGTAACTAACAAGTAAGTAATATAAACATAAATCGTATCACCTAGGATGTTGAGTCTTGCATGTGGAGCGAAGCGTCGTTGTGGATCGTTGAGCACTGTACAGGTTATAGTCTGGTTTTATCAAAAAGCTTTTCCCCTTTTTAAAACCAAGTTCACTATAACCAATGGCTCTGATACCAATCTGTCACACCATTTTGGGGGTGTGACATGACCAGGATCGAGCCACCAATCATATTGAACAACAAAATTAAGTAAGTAAAACCAACCATAATACAATTGGTGATCATAAGACAGTAACCAGTTTTAAGTTAACAGCGGAAGCATAAAACGTAAGTTCAAAACATAAGTTCATAGTTCATAAGTTTTAAGACCCAAAACATAAGTTCCATAAGTTTATAACGTTTAATTAATAAGCGTGGGACGTAACAGTCCGCATCCCACAACAACCTCCTCCTCGTGCAAGCTCCATAAGCATCTAGCGACCTGTAAGACATGTAACAACGAGTCAACAACAAAGTTGAGTGAGTTCATGTTTGGTTGTTTAGTTTTAAGTTGTTTCTGAAAAACGTGGTTTGACTTTCGTTGGCTTATTTGCCATGGGGGTTACCCCGTAGTTGAAAGTATGTTTAACCAGTTCCTTTTCTTTACCCAAACCATATCCATAATCAGTGGGGGCTTCCCCATGTGAACTACTAGACCGTATGATATCGACTACTAACGAAAGTAAGTTGTGCCCTAAGTCAATGTCTATCATCATTGACCCTTTGCCATAGTCCATTAGTACACGCCCGTTCGAATGACACGGTGTGAGGTTTGTTAAACCTAATAGCGCTATTAACTAATGACCCGCTCGCCACCGGCCTCGGCGATTAAGTCGATATAAAATGAGGGACTTATGATAGAGTTTTGTCTAGTAAGTTTTAAGGTTGTTGTCCTACCCAAGGAGGACGAACGTACGTAGTTCTCCCAAAGAGAATACGCAGGATTAATATTGGCATCCTATCCAAGGAGGATGGCCGTACATATCCTACCTAAGTAAGATATGTAGATTCCGTTTTTAATTCTTTAACCCATTCCCAAACCACCGGGAATCCTATGCCTTAGAAAGTGTGTGAACTCACCTCGGTTTGCTCGGTTAGATTCTCAAATATAGCTAACAGTCAAGGTCGGTCAATCACGTCCTAATATGATTACCAGTTAGTCATTTAGTGATTTTCAAATAGAGCACAAAGTTCCTACACGTATCTATCACATAACATGCATTATTTTAACGGTTTATGCCCATATAAACTTCCCATCTATTCCCGTTCATAAATAAACATACGATATTGCACATAACACTTTTATTGACACATAACATGTTAGATCATTCACAGATAACATACTCGACATTTAGACACGCAAATTACAACTTATGTCATTTCAGCTTTAATATTCAAAACCGGGCTGTTTTCGGACATTTTAATAAAATAGTTAACTTATTCCAAAAATTCCCAATTTTTTACAGAATGTCTTAAAAGATCCAAATATTATTGTGTAAAAATATCGGGGTCCAGTTCATTACCAATATTTTATAAAAATTCATTTTCCGGACTGAAATCAGATTTATCTTTTTCTGACTGCAGTCCACGGAATAATTTATTTAAAATTCATCAAGAGTCCGATTTACGAAATTCCAGTGAGAGAATTACAAATACATCGGTGGTCATCTACAGTACAAATTGCGTGATCTAACTCTGCACAGAATTCAAGTTATGGCAGAAAACAGAACGCATATTTTCAGCAGCAAAAATGCAGCTTTAGCTGCTGTTACAAAATGACACTTTAAAAATAGTAAACGGAGTCCAAAAATTATGATTCCAGTGCCATTAGAACCATATTTCATAATACTTAAATCTAGACTTCAGAAAATACATTTTTCGTTAAGTTACGGTCTGGTTACAGCCAACTGAAGTTGGCTGTAAACACCAACCAGCTTTCTGTTTTAGTTCTCTACCTTCTAACGCATGTTCGATTGATTCCGTTAACATGTTTAGTGATCACAACAACATCAAACATCAATATTAACAAGCTAATCATCAGATAATCAACAAGAATCATAACAACATCATATTAACATCACTTCATCACTAGACTAGTTTATGTTCAAGACTTGTTTAAGGTTCTTTAGAGTTTCTTATCATTTTGATCACTACACATCTTTAACCACCTAAACAAGATATAAGAAGCAAAGATCTAAGTTCTTACCACTAGTTCAAGACTAGGGAAGTTCAAGAGTAGAAAAGTGGTGGATAAAAGGAGATGAGAGTGGTCCTTCAACTTCCGAACGCACCAAGCTTCGTTGTATGCCTTCCAACACCTATGGATGCTTGTGGAATGTATGAGAAATGAGTTGAAGGTGGTGATATGGTGATGGTTGTTGGCTGCCGAACACAAGGAAGAGGAGGAGGAGAGAAGTTTGTTTTTGATGTTGTGGAGAGAATGAGATGCCATAACTCTTGTGCTTTCTTATAACCCATCTACACCCTTTATCCCTTGTGCAATATGCTTCTAAATCCCCAACACAACACAACACAATCCAATACAATAATCAAAGAAATCATGAGTGGGGAGTCCCCATGTAACCGTATGGTTGAGGGGGGGGGGTCTAGTTGGATTTCAACTAAGTTAGTTAGTGTTATAGATGGAAATCTAAGGTTAAGTTAGAGATTAATGTGTGTTATGTAATATATAGTGTGTTAGGGTGTTCGGGGACCCTAACTAGCTTAGAAAAATAAAAACAATGCTTCTAGCATTATTTTTGTGTTCCGGGTAATGTCCGGTTGTTCGGTTCGGTGTTGTTCCGTTAAAGTGATTAATTAATCCGTAACGTGTCCTATATATATATATATATATATATATATATATATATATATATATATATATATATATTTGTAACATTTTTAATTCTCAACACTCAGGAAAACATACCGGACTATCTAGTAACTTTTATGTATACTACTAGTATGTTAACAAGCACATGTAAGTATAACACAGTAATCAGAGAGCAGTTAAGTAATTCCACACAGTCGTCAAGCACTTAAATTATCATTAATAAATTGTACGGATACACAGAATTACGAGGGTTGTCACAGTAGTGGTAATGGGAATTAGACCGGGAATCGAAATCAAGGAGGAAATGGTAATTTTGGTGGAAACAGGAATCGTGGTGGTTATGGAAACCAAGCTGGTAACGGAAACTGAGGTCGAAACAATAACAACAACAATCAGGGCGGAAACGGAAATGACAATGGACGCGGTCAAAGTTGCTTTAGTTGTGGTGAAATGGGGCATTTTAAGCGGGATTGCCCAAAGAATAACCAAGCTCGTGGAAGAGTGTTTAACATTGGAGCTAGGGAAGCCCGCTAGGATCCGAACGTGGTTACTGGTACGTTCCCTATTAATCAACATTTTGCATCTGTGCTATTTGATACTGGTGCCAATTATAGCTTCGTATCTCAAGAGTTTAAGAATATACTTGGTTTAGTAGCAAGTAAGTTAGACATCCCATACTCAATAGAACCGGCTAATGGGAAGCTAGTAGAAGCTAATGAGGTGATTAGAGGCAGTGTTATAGAGCTAGGTGAGCGTGAGTTTCCGATAGACCTTCGGCCAGTTGATTTTGGAAGCTTCGACGTCGTAGTTGGGATGGATTGGTTGTCTAGCAATCGTGCGGAGATTGTATGCCATGAGAAGATCATTCGTATTCCAGTAGCAAGTGAAGAGACGATTGTGATACATGGAGAGAAGCATGATACACCTCTACGGATTATTAGTTGTTTGAAAGCGCGAAAGTGTCTGCGTAAAGGATGTGTTGCCTTCTTAGCTCATGTCATTGATAAAAAGGCCGAAGAACCGAAGCTAGAAGATATCCCTGTGGTAAGGGAATATCCTGAGGTCTTCCCCGAAGACTTGCCAGGATTACCGCCTCAATAACAATTCGAATTCCACATTGACTTGGTTCTTGGCGCCGCGCCTGTAGCCAAGGCACCTTATCGACTTGTGCCTTCAGAGATGCAAGAACTATCAACGTAGCTTCAGGAGTTATTGCATAAGGGATTCATAAGGCCGAGCTTCTCGCGTTGGGGAGCTCCAGTGATGTTCGTCAAGAAGAAGGACGATATCTTTCGAATGTGTATCGACTACCGGGAGCTGAACAAGTTAACCATCAAGAATCGGTATCCCTTGCCGAGGATTGATGATTTATTCGACCAACTTCAGGGATCAAGCTACTATTCCAAGATTGACCTTCGATCAGGTTATCATTAGCTGCGGATTCAAGAAGAAAGTATACCAAAGACTGCCTTCAGAACTCGTTATGGACATTACGAGTTTCTAGTGATGCCGTTTGGATTGACCAATGCACCGGCAGTATTTACGGATTTGATGAATCGGGTTTGCAAGCCATATCTCGATAAATTCATGATCGTACTTATCGATGATATTTTGATTTATTCACAGACGAAGGAGGATCATGAAAAACACCTCAGAGCTATCCTAGAGCTGCTAAAGAAGGAAAAGCGCTGCGATAAGTTCTCGAAGTGCGAGTTTTGGATACGTGAGGTACAGTTCCTCGGTCATGTGGTAAACGAGAATGGTATTTATGTGGATCCCACAAAGATCGAGGCAATCAAGAACTGGGAAACTCCAAAGACACCGACCAAGATCCGACAGTTTTTGGGTTTAGCAAGGTATTATCACAGGTTCATTGAGAATTTATCTAAGATAGCTCAACCGTTGACCTCCCTTACTCAAAAGGATAAGAAGTATGAATGGCGAGATAAACAAGAAGAAGCCATTCAGCTGCTCAAGAATAAGCTATGCGATGTACCTATATTATCCCTACCCGAAGGCACCGACGACTTCGTGGTATATTGCGACGCTTCGTGTCAGGGATTGGGTTGCGTGCTCATGTAATGCCAGAAGGTTATCGCCTACGCTTCTCGCCAACTAAAGGTCCATGAGAAGAACTATACCACGCATGACTTGGAGCTAGGCGCAGTGGTATTTGCTTTGAAAATATGGCGATAATATTTATATGGTACTCGATGTACAATTTTCACGGATCACAAGAGCGTTCAACACATATTTGATCAGAAAGAGCTTAACATGAGTAATCGACGTTGGGTTGAGTTGCTAAATGATTATGACTGCGAAATCAAGTATCATCCTGGAAAGGCGAATGTGGTGGCAGACGCCTTAAGCCGAAAAGAAAGGATTAAGCCCATAAGGGTTCGGGCTTTAGAAATGATTATTCAGCCGGACCTCACTTCTCGTATCTGTGCTGCACAAAGAGAAGCTCTTAAGAAAGAAAACATTAAGGATGAATATCTTCGAGGAATGGAGAAGAAGTTGGAGCCTAACGAGGAAGGAACCTTGTGTTTCATGGGACGTATATGGGTTCCGCTTTATGGTGGTATTAGAGAGGTTATCTTCGATGAAGCTCATAAATCGAGGTACTCGATCCATCCGGGATCGGACAAGATGTACCAAGATCTGAAAGATTACTATTGGTGGCCAAGACTTAAGGGTGATGTTGCCATCTACGCTGGAAAGTGTTTAACTTGTGCCAAGGTAAAGGTCGAGTATCAGAAACCCTCAGGTCTCCTGCAACAGCCGGAAATACCCATGTGGAAGTGGGAGCAGATCTCTATGGACTTCATAACAAAGTTACCCAGGACCCCTAGAGGACATGATACGATTTGGGTAATCGTAGATCGATTGACAAAGTCTGCGCACTTCTTACCGATTCGAGAAAAGGATAACACCGGTAAGCTAGCTGAGCTTTACCTCAGAGAGATAGTGGCATGTCATGGAGTGCCTATCTCGATAATATCTGATAGAGATGGACGGGTTGTGTCAAGGATTTGGAAATCCTTTCAAGAGGCTTTTGGTTCTCAGTTCAATCTGAGTACAACTTTTCATCCACAGACAGACGGACAGAGCGAAAGCACTATTCAGACATTGGAAGATATGTTCCGCGCTTGTGTAATGGATTTAGGTGGCAGTTGGGATACTCATCTGCCTCTGGTTGAGTTTTCCTATAACAACAGCTACCACATGAGTTGTCACATCCCAACCGATGGCGGAATCATCGGGGCGCGGAACTGAGCGAAACAGATTGTCAAGAGATATTCCATAACGACTAAATTACCAAATAGTTTAATATTACGTCCCATATCGTAACCCATAAAGTAATCTAATTATTACAGACAGTGATGTTCTCAAAACACATCATGTTCCGACAACTCAGATTTTCAAATAAAAATATAAATTGTCTTTGTTTCTAGACTCTTTCCCAACCTCGATTTCATCACACAGCAAACAAGGCATCCTAGCATCTTAAGCACCTGCCACATACGTTAAAGTAAAAGTCAATACACATAGTGTAAAGGTGAGCATACAAGTTTGATAATAGCATATATAGAGTTCGAAATCATTTACGCATAACCAGCACGTGCAACGTGTAATGTGAAGCATGTAAGTTATCGACATGATCCTATCAATACTAATGACTGCGGGTTGACTGCACAATGCAGTTCGTAACACATATTCACCACTGTGAACCATGTGATTAGTTGTCCTTAACAACCCCTGAGTGAACATGTGCTGAGTCCAAACTATAGTACTATCGTTGCTAAGGCAGGTAGACAGCAATCTATGTGTAAACATAACAAACAAGCATTCATCGAGTCACGTATAACATGCGGTAACGGTTAGCGTTAAAATATTGCGTAGTGTGATTGATGTGATTTAGAATATGTAACGTATGTAACACCCAAAAGTGCGTAAAGCAAAAAGGGTTCGAGTATACTCACAGCGATAGAATTAATGGATTGAAGGGAGCGCTAGAGCGGAAATTAGCCTGAACAGTTAACGATAGCCTAAGTGAAAGTCAGCGCGTAAAACGGTGTAGGTGTACCAAGGATCGGACGGTAATCTGATCAGGTGGCAATCCGATCGGATGGCCAGTCGATCGGGTGGTAATCCGTTCGGATGGTCATCCGATCGGATGGCCATTCGATTGGATTGTCACCTCATTTGGTGAGGATGTGTTTGTGTATGATGGTTTGTACTTTGAAGTTTTGATTGTAGCATTTTAAAAATAGAGAAGTATCTCTGCCCTTCAGGTCGGTCGGTCGATCGAACGGTCGTTCGATCGGACAGCAATCCGATTGGCGAGGCTTCTCAATTTGAGAACAAGTTCACAGCAGGACGGTCATTCGATCGGATGGCTATCCAATCGGGTGGCAATCCTTTTGTATTGAACATGTTGAAAATTGTTTAAGTATCAAGGTCCCAATGTCACACGATCGGATGGTCACTCGATCGGATGGCAATCCGATCGGGTGGTAATCCGTTTCAAGGTTCAGGTCTTAATTAGTTTGGAAAATAGTTTAAGTATGAAACCAAGTGCAACCGGATCGGATGGCCGGTCGATCTGGTGGCAATCCGATCGGATGACAATCCGTCCCGACGATCCGTTCGTCTTGACACTTGACTCGTTTGAAGTTTTGTAGCTTTGACCGAGACATTCTGATAACACGCTTGAACAACAAAAACTTCATCTCGGCCCAAGTGACCCGACCGAACAGGAATCACCCTATTCAGACCGGTTCACGGTTCGAGTCGGTAGTTCATGTTCAAACCTAAAATCAATATCTCTGGGATATAATTCAGATCTGGAACTAATACATCACTAAGGATGAGTAGAAGAATAGAACAAACTCCGATTCTATCGGTTTTGAGTGCATTGAGTGTAAAAGAGTTGAAAGAAAGTTGGAAAAACCATCTTTCAATCCTTTTCACCATGAATATGTTCAAATCTATGCAAGATCTTTGTTTATTCATGTGGAAATCGTCCAGATCTAAGTTGTTCTTGGTGGATTGAAGCCAAAACATGAAGTTCATAAGAACACCATGATGACATCATCCTAGAACACCTCAAATCCACTGATTTCACGGTTAAAAGTTAAGATTCAAAAGATAGAAAAGTGTAGGAGTGCGTGTAGATTAAGAAAGTACAAGATTTAGGTTGAAAACTTACAAGAATTGGAAGAAATCACGAGAAATGAAGGCTGGAGCGAGTTGGGTCGAGTGAGAGCTGTCACATCAAGTGATGTGACATATGAGGGGTATTTATTGGGTTTCCTAAAAAGGAAAGTGGGAAGGTGGCTGGTCGATCGGGTGGCAACCCCATCGAGTGGCAACTCGATCGATGGCCACTAGGTCGGTTGGCCACTCGATCCACGAGTCTGGCGCAGTGAGTTTTGGCGTTTCGATTCGAGTGTTGAGCGTTGAGATGCGATTCGAGAGAATGATGCAATAGAGTTACTTATCAAATTACTTTTAATCCCAACTACTATATCTAACATACAATCACTATAATTACTGCGTTTAGCGTTTTCGATTCGATTTGTGATGCGATAGATATGCGATTTCGATTAACACCTCAACATAAACATAACATGCACAAGTAACACATAAGTAGCACACACACACGTAAAGCAATATCCAGAACACATAATTCGAGTTGTGACAGCGATTGCGATAAGCGATAAATTGATTAAACATGCGATTAAATAGCAATTAAACCTCGATTATCAATAGATACTCCACATAATACAATCAAAGTGATAAAATAAATAGATTAACTACAAGTCAAAGAAGTCAAAACAGGAGTTGAGCAAGGAGTGACAGATCGCAATTAGCAATCTTTTCTTCCTTTGACTTCAATCTTGACTTTGACTTTGACTTTGACTTTCAAAACACGGGGTGTTACAGCCTCCCCTACTTAAGGGAATTTCGTCCCGAAATTAGGTCGAAGCCGTAATAAACAATTGTGGGTACTTCGCCTTCATGTCGCTTTCGAGTTCCTAAGTGAACTCTCTGCCTCGTTTGCCTTCCCAGCGAACTTTCACAATGGGTATGTGTGAGCGTCGGAGTTGGTTGGTTTGGCGGTCCATGATTTCGACAGGCTTCTCCACGAAGTGTAGTGTTTCGTTTACTTGAAGATCCTCGAGGGGTACATGTAAATCATGCTCAGCCAGGCACTTACTGAGGTTTGAAAGGTGGAAAGTCGGGTGAACGTTGTTAAGTTCCTCCTGTAGTTCGAGTCTGTAAGCCACTTTTCCGATCCTTTCCAGAATCTTAAAGGGTCCAACATATCGAGGCGCGAGCTTTCCTCTCTTGTCGAATCTGACCACACCCTTCCAAGGTGATACCTTTAGGAGTACATGGTCGCCAACATCAAATTTGAGGGGCTTGCATCGTCTATCGGCATAACTTTTTTGACGACTCCGAGCTTTCAGCAGATTGTCTTGAATTTGGAGGATTTTTTCAGTCGTTTCTTGCAATAGCTCAGGACCGGTTAATTGCGAGTGCCCGATCTCGTGCCATACAATAGGTGATCGACATCTTCTCCCATACAATGCCTCAAATGGTGCCATTTGAATGCTGGAATGATAACTGTTATTGTACGAGAATTCGACCAAAGGTAAGTATACGTCCCAATTACCACCGAAATCTATGACACACGAACGGAGCATGTCTTCAAGGGTACGAATCGTTCTTTCAGTCTGACCGTCGGTTTGGGAATGGAAAGCGGTACTTAGATTGAGCGTAGTACCAAGGGCTGATTGAAATGTCTCCCAAAGACGCGAGGTAAACCGAGTATCACGGTCAGATATGATGTCGCGAGGTGTCCCATGTCGACAAATGATCTCCTTGGTGTAGATTCGGGCTAATTTTTCTACCTTATAGTCTTCCCGTATCGGCAAAAAATGAGCAGGTTTAGTCAATCGGTCAACGATAACCCAGATGCTGTCGTGACCTGTGGGCATGCGCGGAAGTTTCGTTATGAAATCCATAGCTATACTCTCCCACTTCCACACAGGGATCTCGGGTTGTACGAGTAAGCCAGAGGGTCTTTGGTGCTCAGCGTTGACTTTCGAGCAAGTCAGGCATCTCGAAACATAGTGGGCGATATCTCTCTTCATGCGCGGCCACCAGTACTTGTAGCGCAGGTCCTGGTACATCTTGTCGGCACCAGTAAGAATAGAATATCGGGATTTGTGGGCTTCGTCAATCAAAATCTGTCGTAAATTGGTCTGTTTGGGGATCCAAATTCGGTCCAGATAATGGAATATCCCATTTGAGTTATTCACTAGCTGGGCTCCATCGTTAAGAATCATTTCCTTCTTCAAAGTGCGTTCATTAAAACAAGCATGTTGGGCTTCACGGATGAGGGTTTCGAGATCATATTGGGCTTGGATATTATGGGCGCTGTGCAAATAACTCCGTCTGCTGAGAGCGTCGGCAACGACATTTGCTTTGCCTGGGTGATAACGAATCTCACAGTCATAATCGTTGAGAAGTTCTACCCGCCGGTGTTGACGCATATTTAGCTCCTTCTGGTCAAAGATATGTTGTAGGATCCTATGATCGGTGAAGATCGTACACTTGGTACCATAAAGGTAGTGTCGCCAAATCTTTAACACAAAAACAACTGCGCCTAGCTCGAGGTCGTGGGTTGTATAGTTCTTCTCGTGGATCTTGAGCTGACGAGATGCGTAAGCAATGACCTTGTCTCGTTGCATGAGAACACAACCAAGACTAAGGTTTGAGGCATCGCAATAGACGATAAAGTCATCGTTTCCGTCGGGTAGAGTGAGAACAGGAGCATTGCAAATCTTGTACTTGAGGGTTTGAAAGGCAGTCTCTTATTCAGTTCCCCAAACAAAAGGCTTGTCTTTGTGCGTGAGAGAGGTGAGTGGCACAGCAATTTTAGAGAATCCTTCGATAAATCAATGATAATAGCCCGCTATTCCGAGAAAAGAATGGACTTCAGACGGGTTCTTAGGCGTAACCCAACTCTTGACAGCTTCAATGTTCGTGGGGTCGACGTGAATACCTTGACTATTGACAATGTGATCGAGGAATTGAACCTCCTCCAGCCAGAATTCACACTTAGAGAACTTGGCATAGAGTCGATTCCCCCGAATTAGCTCGAGAAACAAACGTAGATGTTGCGCGTGTTCGGCTTTCGACTTGGAATAGATCAGGATATCATCGATGAACACGATGACGAAGCGGTCGAGAAAAGGTTTACACACGCGTTTCATCAGATCCATAAAAATCGCGGGTGCGTTGGTTAAACCAAAAGGCATAACAACGAACTCGTAGTGGCCGTATCGAGTGCGAAAAGCGGTTTTGGGGATGTCTTCCTCTTGTATGCGTAACTGATGGTATCCTGGGCGTAGATCGATCTTGGAAAAATACGTAGCGCCTTGTAACTGGTCAAACAAATCATCGATGCGAGGCAGTGGGTAACTATTCTTGATTGTTAGCTTATTCAATTCCCGGTAATCGATGCACATCCGGAACGACCCATCCTTCTTTTTGAAGAAAAGGACTAGTGCGCCCCAAGGGGAGGTGCTAGGGCGAATGAAGCCTTTGTCAAGCAATTCCTGGAGTTGACTCGAGATTTCACGCATTTTGGATGGAGTGAGTCGATAAGGAGCTCTTGCAACAGGATTTGCTCCAGGAATGAGGTCGATGCGAAAGTCAATATCACGACTTGGTGGTAAACCTGGAAGATCTTCTAGAAAAACGTTAGGGAATTCACAAACAATAGGGACGTCTTTCACTTCTTTAACTTCCTTTTTCTCCGCTACTATGATGTGTGCCAAGAAAGCTTGGTATTCCTTGCGGAGATACTTGCTAGCTTGAACACACGACATCAGTTGTAGTTTCTTCGATGCGACTTCACCATAGACACATAATTGATCACCATTAGCGAGCGAAAATCAAATCATCTTGTCGAAGCAAACAACTTCAGCATGGTTTTCACGAAGAAAGTCCATGCCTACTATGACGTCAAAACTACCGAGCTGCATCAGAATAAGGTCGATAAGAAAGATGTGATTGTTGAGTTCTAGAGTACAATCATGAAGAACAGAGTTGACGGCGACAATTCTTTCGATGGCAACCTCAACATCGAACGTCGAGGGGAGATGGGCGCGCTTACGATTAAGGAGCTTTTCGAACTCAAACGATACAAAACAGTTATCGGCTATAGTATCAAACAAACAAGAAGCATAAATACCATTCACAAGGAACGTACCATTGACCACATTGTTGTCAGCTTGAGCCTGGCGCACATTAATGTTGAAAGTTCGAGCTAGAGCGGCTTGTTGTTGCTGCTGCTGCTGTTGTTGCGGCTCTTGCTTCACAACCCGATTGGGGCACATGTTTGCGAAGTGGTTGGGATCACCACACGCAAAGCAGACTCTAGCATTAACCGCGGGGGCTTGAGCTGCTTGTTGGCCTTGAGGGGCAGGGAGCAGAGCTTGATGAGCAGTAGCTGGTGCTGGTGCTGGTGCTTGTCGAGGACCTGTATGGCAATTGGTGGTGAAATGGCCGTACATGTTGCAGTGTACACAAAATCTGCAAGCAATTCCCACTGGATGATGATAGGTGCATGTTGGGCAGGCAGGGTGAGGACCAGTATAAGCACGCTTTGCTGGCGGTGCTTGGGTTACCGGTGCCAAAGCCTGGCGGTGTTGAGTTTGCTGCTGAGCTGGTACAGCTTGAAGTGGGGCAGCAGTGGTGACAGCACAATTCTTGTTGCTGGAGTTGCTATTATTTTTCCTCTTGCGACGAGATGCCTTTGAAGACTGAGAGTTGGCGGCGGATTCAGCGGTTGGTGCGGTGGTAGCTTGATGCAGGTTCTTGGCGGCTTTATCCCAGAAGCCAGACTTGACTCGCTTGTCGTTTATTTCAGCGGTAAGCAGGTAAGTTTCCTCAATTGTTGCTGGCTTTGAAGCTTGCACAAAATCTGCGACATAGTCGGGTAGAGCTCGAATATACTTCTTGATTGCCATATCAGAAGTCTTGACTTGATCAGGACAGATTATTCTGAGCTGCTTGAAGCGAGCGGTTAAAGCTGCGTTGTCACCCTCCTTCTGCTTGATGTGCCAAAATTCGTCCTCCAACTTTTGGCGCTCGTGGGGAGGACAAAACTCTCCCAACATGACGTTCTTCAACTCATCCCACGTCAAACCGTAAGCTGCATCGTTTCCGTGTTTATTTCTCTCGGCCGTCCACCAATCTAGCGCTTGGGATTGGAAGACGCTGGTAGCATTCATAGAGCAGAGATCGTCAGGACAGCCACTCTGGCGCAGGGTGACCTCGATTGAATCAAACCATTGAAATAAGGCCGTAGGGCCATCTTCAGCAGTGAATTCTTTCGGTCCGCAAGCTATAAACTGCTTGAAGCTAAACGCAGCCTTAGGGGTTTCAGTCCTGGACTCTTCAGACGATTTGCTCACATTCTTGTACAGTTCACTGACGATCTGTGGAACAACCTTCGCCATTTTCTTAGTGATCATAGCGGCGAGGCGTTTGTCGGCCTGCTTTCGGCGAGCGGATTGGGTAGCGCGAGATCCAGATGACGACATTGTCTACAACAGACATCGTCACAGGACTCAAACACAATTTCGATTATTCCTAGTATAGTCTAGCGATTATCATAAAGCTCAAGAACACATCTATTCATATAATCACACAGGCACGTAGGCACATAGGCATGTAAACACATAAGCACACAATCATGTAAAGCATAGAAACACATAAGTACGTAAGGCACAGAAGCACATGAGGCAGTCAGAATACAGAAACCTAACTATATGTTACATGTATTCCCTATCCTTCATAGCGCGTATAGCGAACACATATGGCGATTGCGAGTATCGAGCAGTGATGCCGAGTGATGACCAGCGATTTGCTAGCATCTTGAGATAGATGTGCAGTGCGAGTTGTGCGTGTTGATCGAAATGAACAACGAAAGCGAATAACTTACCAAAATCGAAACATGTAATAACATAAACACATAAATTCCACATAAAATCGACAAATATCGGAGTCAGCAGTTGCGGGCCCAGAATCGAAACACATAGAAATCGAGAATAGATTGTCTTCGGCTAGAAAGACGTTGACTACCCAAAGTGATTCAACTATTCACAAGGACTTTGAGTGCACACTTTTGTAGGATCGGGATTCCAACCGAACAAGTCGATCAGAAGAGTTCTCGATCAATACGAAAGGCGGAATCAGACGTATTGATGTTATAGTAGCTAGATTTGCACGTAGAATCACTTTAAATGTCGATTGTATTGATTTGACAACGTTACACGAGCTGGCGACACTTCGGCAGAGCTTCGCTACCGGAATCCAAAAGTTCTAAATGAAGACCCAAGACCACATATATATAGAAATCGCCAGACCGCACGAACCAGTCCACACGAGCTGGCCCAGGTCGCACGACCTGGCCAGGCCCCATGAAATTTGTCACATCGTGCGAGGTGGCCTAGCCACTTTGTGTGAGGTGGCTGGTTCAGGTCTGTTTCCTGTTTCTCTCGTACAACGTGTCCTGGTCTATCTATTCTAGTTACATGACTCGATCCAAGATGAAGGCAACAGACATATGCACTAACAAACTCCCCCTTGGATGATGACGAGTCTTCAGTGTATTGAGTCTTCAGTCTTGATCGGTCTTTTCGCTCTCACTAAAGTATTCTCCATTGTACGCATCTTTATCAATCTCTCTCTTACTCTTCCAGCATTTCAACCTTACTCTTCGAACTTTCTAATTCTCTTGATCAGATCTCTTGATTCATTAAGCTCTTCAGCATTAGCAGCTTCTATCTCGAACGCTATTCCAAGATCTTAATCAGGCTCTAACGTCTTCAGACTCCCCCTTTTAATAAGCTGGGATCGCAGTCTGGAATTCACTATCTGCAGGCTTTGGATTGGAAACCTGGCTCTAATCTGCATACGCTTATGCGGAAAGTCCTCAGGATTCAAAACCTATCTCTTTCAAAGCTTTTTACCTGCACATACTCTACCCAAAACATAAGGTTTTTCATTTTAACAACATTTATAGTCTAATCATCTAGACACATTTTCAAGATAGGCAATTTTGACATATATGAACTCTAATTATTCTCTTGTAAAAACAAATTTGGTTTCAAATTAATGAACCATGTAATCATCTCAAATTCATTTATCATTTCAAACAAACTCTCCCAACCCTTGTTGTTCTTCATGTTCAGCACTTGGAATTTTGAAAATCAGCTTTCCAACATCAGTTGTCGAAAATATGATGAAATAAAATCTTTTTGAATTTTCAAAATTTTACGCTAAAACATATTGAAAATCTTTTTGGATTTTGGGAAATAAACTATATACAGACATCTTTTTGTGAGTTTGTGTAAGAGGATCATATCAGTTTATGACAAATCACTAGTACCGTTGAGCTTTAAACACTTTAAGATCTAAACAATTCACTTAGATTGTCAGTATACTGATCTACTTAAATTTTCACACAAAGTTCAATTGATTCGAGATACGAAATTAGTGTTTTAAGGGCTTAACTTATTCGCGTGTCCCACCTCAGAATATATCAGACTCCTATATTCAGTCTTACAGGTGAATGTACACTAATGATATCTGTAAACGGGTAATGCGAGACCATGAGAGCTTAGGTTAGAGCTTCCGTTCAGACAAAGAGATGATGGCTCGACTTTTAGGTGTGTCCCGTTTGGGGATCTTTTCTTCAACAGCACATGATTAGCATTTTTCAATGTTTCATCATTTTTTTATGCTAAGGGTGGGCTTTATGATTAAAGCAGTGCAGAGTATTATACGAGGACTAGGCTATTGCTCCCACAAAATCAGAAGTCCTGGTATAATACCCTAGATATCATCATGCACAAAGACCTAGTATGTCAGAAATACAAAACCCTTCAAACAAGATTTCAGGGGTTACCTATATATCCGAGAGATGTTCCCCACGTGATAAGTAAGTATTTGATATTTAGGTTTATATCTCGAAAACAATCTACTAAGCGTGTAAAACCTACTGGCATATCATCCGTGAGACCGTTTATCACATTTTGACTTTCCAATTCTTTAGCGTACTGTGATTGTCTACTGATGTACTATCATTTCCTATTTTTCACAACAAAACTCATTTTGATTTTTCAATGTTTTTGGTTTTTAGATTTTATCATGTTTTTGAATTTCTTACTCCCCCTAAAATCAAAAATATGTTTCAATTTTTGATTTTCTGGGAAAATTTTGAACGTAAAAACAATAAACTATACAAACAAAATGACAAACTGATGTGAATTGCTTCAATTCTCCATTCTCTTGGCTTAAACAATCAGAACTCCCCCTGACAACAAACTGTTTTCCCATAAAGATTTCAAAACACTTAAGTTTGTTTTAATCAAAATGGTTTTTCCGGAAACTTAGTTTGTTTATCATTTCACAAACATGGGGTTTCATCACATTATTTTCAAATTACCACTTGTAAGTTCACTTTTCCTTTTCTTTAACCACTTATATGAAAGTTAAATCAAGTTCAACTTAATGACCTTGATTAACCACTTGTAGGTTCTTATCAACAATACTACTTGTAAGTCGAAATATCACAGTTGTGAATTTCTCAAGAAAGATGCCGATTCCTACTCCCCAATTACCAACCTGGGAGTTCCGGCAAGTCAGGATTTCAAACAAAGAATGCTGACACCCAAGCCTGACCAGCCTTGGGTGCATCCGAGTTATTTTCACTCGGTGTGCAAGTTCTCCTATTTGATTCATAAAATTCTTTTACCCCTTTGGCCCTACCATCGACCATTTTTCCAAAAATATGTTTTACTTTCCCATTGAAAGCCTTTTCGACATCGAATTCTTTCTTTTCAGAATAAAATTGATTCGAAATTTCCACTTTTCCAAATTTTGATTTTAAATTTGCAGCCCGCAATGGTGGAAAGTTGACATCATCCATTGGCGGCACTGACTTTTCTCTTTTTAGCTCATCTTGTGGCTCCTCTGACTTTGACGAGTCAGATTCATCGCCAGAAAGTGGCTTCTTTGCTTCCGAAGAAACAAATTCATTGCCAGATTTAACCTCTGATTTCTTAGCAACCCACGTTTGGTTGTTAAGATTCACTCTTCTTTTGTAAAACCTTTTAGAACACTCACCAACTTCATATGTTGAATTTTTAAACATTTTAAATTTTTCAGTTGGTGGTTCAGTTTTATCAACCACTTTTTCTTTGAGTTTAGAAGACACTCCCTGTTGTGTGTTGGTTGCCTTTGGACAGTTCCAGGTGATGTGACTAACTCCTTTGCATCGGTAACAGGTTCTTGTCTCCTTTTTCTGATTAGCTTCATTCTTCTCATGTTTCTGTTTTTCTGCAAGAAACGCTTTGTTTGATTGCTTCCAGAATAAGTTCTTTTTCTCTTCTTCAGAACTTGCCCCTGAAACAAATACAGTTTTTGATTTGAAATCTTTAATATTTTGATTATTTTCAACATCAAAACCCAACCCCTTCTTTTTGAAATTGCTTTTATGATTTGGTTTCTTTTGATGACCTGGACCGAAACCTTTCTTCTTGTTTAAACGTTGTTGAACTCTAGAAGTATATTTAGGTTTTGTAAATCCCATTTTATCTTTTATTTCTGAAAACTTTATTTTTATCAATTTAAAAACTGTTTTAATATTTTCAATTTTCACATTTTTAATTGGAAATTCCTCATCAGAATATAATTTGTCTGAATCATTCAAAGTATATGCCACTTTAATTGGTTCATCATTCAAACTATTTTCTATTTTCAGAATCTCTTTATTATGACTACTCTTGACCGATGAACTCGAACTGTTGACTGATGAACTCGAACTCTCAGATTCAGACTTTGACTCTGACTCCTCGTCCTTATCCAACACCTGATCGACCACTTTCTTTATTAACTCAGACTCATGATCAGTGTCAGACGATGTGAATGTGACGTCAATGTTGTCTGGTAACTCATCAGTTGTTTCAGACTTTAACTTTATATTGACTGCCTTTTTAACTTGTTCTGAATTTGGTTTTCTGGGAGAATAACCTTCCCAGATCGGAGGCGGACACTTGTTATATTTTGCACTTTGTTTCTTACCGGTATCCGTATCTTCCGACTTCTTATCTTGAAAGGCTTCAAAACCTGCTACTGTAGGATAGATTCTATCAATCAAGTAATCAGAACTTGAATAACTCATTAGCAATAGTCTGATTCTTTCATTCTCAATCTTTTCAGTCTCTAATTCTTGCTTCAACTTTGCACACTCATCAATATAGTGATTGATGGCCTTCTGCTTAGACATCATCACTGCATTCATCATTGTCAAAGCATCTTCCCTTTCTGAGTTTGTCTTTTCTAACTGATTAACCGTTCTGTTCAACACATCATACGATTCTTTTACATACTTAACATCAAACAACAATTTTTCTTTCATCTTGTATAGTTCACTAAACTTCTTATCTTTCTCTTCACAATGTTTGCATGGTTCCAAACATTTCAGACAAGGTTTTGTGACCTCAACAATCTTTTCAATCTCAACAATCTTCTCAACAACTTTAACTTCTTCACTATGTTCATACTTCTCTTCCACCTGAACAACATTCTCACATTTTACCTCTTTCTTTTCTTTTGCTGCTCGTTTCTCCTTTAGTTTCTCCAATTTATCTGCAAAATAAAATTTGAAACTTTCAGGAGATAAATGAGTTTTACCAATGTTTATTTGATTAATTTCTTCATCATCATCATCACTACTATCAATTGATGATTGATCAAAGACTGGTGTCTTTTCTGAACTATCTTCTGAAGAGACAGATTCTCCATCTTGAATTTTCTCGTCATTTGCAAACACATCCATCCATTCTTTCATCAACTCTGTCTCTTGAATGATCTGTGTAACAAATGATCTAAACTTTGAGTTACTTTCAGCCGGAATATATTTGTCCCAGCTAAATCCCTCTGGCAATCTTTCATCTTCTTTATCTGGAGGCATAGTAATACAAGCTTTCTTCTTTCTATCTTCAATCGGAATAGTACGGGATGATGACGGTTGTTGAGCTACCTGATGATATATTGCTTTCCGATAATATTCATTGTTCCCGAAAGGATTCTGAGCTCCACCTGCTTCTCGGTTGGTACATTCCCTCTTGAAATGTCCTTTTTCCCTGCACCGAAAACAAGTAACTTTAGACTTATCAAAACCTAAAGTAGAAACATTAGCATCACGTAAGTCATCTCTTCCAGTAATCTGCTTAAATTTCTCAGCTCTCCTCGACACGCTCGCTAAACACCACTTAATATCCATTAGCTCTATTTCCTCAGCATCAATCTGATCGTAATCCTCTTTTGTTAACATAGGATTTCCGATCCTTCCCGCAACCAAACTCTCATATGATTCTAACACGGTAACTAGTAATGCCATATGACCTTTAGCGACTTCTTCAGAGAAATTCTGACAATTCTGAAGATGCAACGCAATGTTGCATTGTAGCACTTAACCATTACCATTGTTTGAGCTTTGAGACTGATAATTTGAAGTTGAAACATTAGGATTAACACTCGGATATGAAGAAAATCCACTGTTGTTGATTGAACTTTGATTGAGTGATCTGGATGAGTTTTCTACGCTGAAAGCGGTCTGGATCTTTGGACTAGCTTCAACATTTTGAACATTACCTTTGAAATACATCTTGATATCTTGTTGACCACTTGAATTGTTCATTCAAGAAATCTTTTGTTGTTCAAGATCTTGTCCTTCAAGTTTTTCAATGAATTAAGCAATTGACAATCTATCATACTCTCTGGTATTCTTCAAAATCATAAGATATGTACCCCATTCATTTTGAGGTAAAGCATCTCTTTATTGATATCCAACCTGGTCATTGAACGCACTAAATGACAATATCTCTCAATAAGAGTCTTTGTAGTTTCACCCGGCAAACTTGAAAACAATTCAAATTCTTTCTTTAATAATGATTTTTTATTCTTGATCATCTCCGTACTTCCTTCGAATTTTGTGAGAAGTGCTTCCCAAATCGAACGTGCACTACCATCATGTTGAAGTAATACGAAAATGTCTTCTTTCATAGCTTGTTGTAGTAAATTGATCATCATTTTTTCTGCCTTGTACATGTCTCTCTCTTTATCCGAAAATTCAGAAATAATCTTTATAACTCCCATATCAGAATGAGGTCGAACGTACTTAGTTTCAATACAAACCCAAGACATTAGATGATTTGCTTGAACCCAGTTTTTGAAACGTTCTTGCCAACTGTAATATTCTTCAATGCTCATCAGCTTAGGGGGTTTCTGCAACGTTCCTGTTTCATTTTCCATGTTTACGTTCTGAGCAACTGAACTTGCAGTAGCTGAGGTAGTACTGAACGCGTTATAGAATTTGTTTTCCATGTTTCGGTATCGAGAGTTCACAATAACGGAATTTTCAAACGATCTGAGGGTTTGGAACGAGCTGGAAGCCTCAAACCACACAACCTGGAAGAATTAGTTCAAACGACCTGGAAGTTGGCACAATCTGAATTTGGTGCGACCTGAGATTGGTACAACCTGGATTTGGTACGACCTTGTTCAAACGAGTTGGAATTTCAAACGATCTGAATATTTGAAACAATTTGATCAACTTGTGCGAGCTGATGAAATCAAAGTTCAAACGACCTGGTCGACCTGAAATTCAACCCGTGCGACCTGGAGTTCAACTCATGCGACCTGGAGTTTTTTCAAACGACTTGAATAGATTTCACGCGATCTGGATGATCTTCAAGCGGTTTGGACCGAAATTCAAACAATCTTGTCCAATTTTCATGTAATTTGACACTTTTTCACCTCGTTTCAGCAAGATTTCAACTCCTTTGGGATATCTAAGTCCAGAACTCCATGATTTTATCGAATTTTAATCAGTTTTAGGTGTAATTTGCCGTCCAATTTGTTCACAGATTGATTAAAACTCAGTTTTACGTGTTATATCACAAAATCAGGTCATATTAACCACGAATTCACGGTTAATTTTGAGAAAAACGTGTAGAAAATGAGTAGAAAGAAGTTGTTTTTGAAGAAATCAAGCTGAAATGGTAAGAACTCTTCCTCCTGAGCTCTGATACCACTTGTAGGATCGGGATTCCGACCGAACGAGTCGATCGGAAGAGTTCTCGATCAATACAAAAGGCGGAATCAGACGTATTGATGTTATAGCAGCTAGATTTGCACGTAGAATCACTTTAAATGTCGATTGTATTGATTTGACAACGTTACACGAGCTGGCGACACTTCGGCAGAGCTTCGCTACCGGAATCCAAAAGTTCTAAATGAAGACCCAAGACCACATATATATAGGAATCACCAGACCGCACGAACCAGTCCACACGAGCTGGCCCAGGTCGCACGACCTGGCCAGACCCCATGAAATTTGTCACCTCGTGCGAGGTGGCCTAGCCACTTCGTGTGAGGTGGCTGGTTCAGGTTAATTTTCTGTTTCTCTCGTACAACGTGTCCTGGTCTATCTATTCTAGTTACATGACTCGATACAAGACGAAGTCAACAGACATATGCACTAACAACTTTGGCCTTCTGGACTGTGCTCTCGCTTCGATTCGAGAGATCGGCACGCATCCTTCCGGTTTCAGTGTGACTTCAAGTCGTTGGAGTTCGTCGAAACTTTGGTGAGGGTTTTGAAAATCAAAATAAGACCAGAACGAGCCGTCAAGGTTCGGGTTTCACCCCTAACTTAGCGACTTCATTCCTGCTTTTATGTAAATAAAGGGGAAAATGTGCGTTAAAGTACGGATTTCACTCCTGATTCAACGTATATTCTCATGTTTATAAGTATAAATGCGAGTCGAACAAGTGGTTGGGTCGAGAGTTTGCGGTTTTCACACCTAATCTCGACCTGATCACTCGTTCATTGTTCGAAAATTAGAATGTAGTGATAGTGTAGTGTAAGCGAGAATAGCGAGATATAGCAAGTAAGCTCGCACAAAACCCCTACAGGGTATGCACAAGTCTGTCTGTTTGGTACCTAACTATAGACTAGGTCGTTTCTAAGACATCGACTCGGACTAGGTCGAGTCTTGCCTAATTCCCTATAGTTATGGCTCTGATACCAATCTGTCACACCCCAACCGATGGCAGAATTATTGGGGCGCGACACCGAGCGAAACAGATTGTCAAGAGAAATTCCATAACGACTAAATTACCAAATAGTTTAATATTACGTCCCATACCGTAACCCATAAAGTAATCTAATTATTACAGACAGCGATGTTCTCAAAACACATCATGTTCCGACAACTCAGATTTTCAAATAAAAATATAAATTGTCTTTGTTTCTAGACTCTTTCCTAGCCTCGATTTCATCACACAGCAAACAAGGCATCCTAGCATCTTAAGCACCTGCCACATACGTTAAAGTAAAAGTCAATACACAGAGTGTAAAGGTGAGCATACAAGTTTGATAATAGCATATATAGAGTTCGAAATCGTTTACGCATAACCAGCACGTACAATGTGTAATGTGAAGCATGTAAGTTATCGACATGATCCTATCAATACCAATGACTGTGGGTTGACTGCAAAATGCAGTTCGTAACACATATTCACCATTGTGAACCATGTGATTAGTTGTCCTTAACAACCCCTGAGTGAACAGGTGCTTACTATCGTTGCTAAGGCAGGTAGACAGCAATCTATGTGTAAACATAACAAACAAGTATTCATCGAGTCATGTATAACATGCGGTAACGGTTAGCGTTAAAGTATTGCATAGTGTGATTGATGTGATTTAGAATATGTAACGTATGTAACACCCAAAAGTGCGTAAAGCAAAAAGGGTTCGAGTATACTCACAGCGATAGAATTGATGGATTGAAGGGAGCGCTAGAGTGGAAATTAGCCTGAACAGTTAAAGATAGCATAAGCGAAAGTCGGCGCGTAAAACGGTGTAAGTGTACCAAGGATCGAACAGTAATCCGATCGGGTGGAAATCTGATCGGATGGCCAGTCGATCGGGTGGCAATCCGTTCGGATGGTCATCCGATCGGATGACCATTCGATTGGATTGTCACCGCGTTTGGTGAGGATGTGTTTGTGTATGATGGTTTGTACTTTGAAGTTTTTGTTGTAGCATTTTAAAAATAGAGAAGTATCTCTACCTTTCAGGTCGGTCGGTCGTTCGATCGGACAGCATTCCGATTGGCGAGGCTTCTCAGTTTGAGAACAAGGTCACAGCAGGACGGTCACTCGATTGGATGGCTATCCGATCGGGTGGCAATCCTTTTGTATTGAACATGTTGAAAATTGTTTAAGTATCAAGGTCCCAACGTCACACGATCGGACGGTCACTCGATCGGATGGCAATCCGATCGGGTGGTAATCCTTTTCAAGGTTCAGGTCTTGATTAGTTTGGAAAATAGTTTAAGTATGAAACCAAGTGCAACCCGATCGGATGGCCAGTCGATCGGGTGGCAATCCGATCGGACGGCAATCCATCCCGACGATCCGTTCGTCTTGACACTTGACTCGTTTAAAGTTTTGTAGCTTTGAACGAGACATTCTGATAACACGCTTGAACAACAGAAACTTCATCTCGGCCCAAGTGACCTGACCGAATAGGAATCACCCTATTCAGACCGGTTCATGGTTCGAGTCAGTAGTTCATGTTCAAACCTGAAATCAATATCTCTGGGATAGAATTCAGATCTGGAACTAATATATCACTAAGGATGAGTAGGAGATTAGAACAAGCTCCGATTCTATCGGTTTTGAGTGCATTGAGGGTAAAAGAGTTGAAAGAAAGTTGAAAAAACCACCATTCAATCCTTTTCACCATGAATATGTTCAGATCTATGTAAGATCTTTGTTTATTCATGTGGAAATCATCCAGATCTAAGTTTTTCTTGGTGGATTGAAGCCAAAACATGAAGTTCATAAGAACACCATGATGACATCATCCTAGAACACCTCAAATCCACTGATTTCACGGTTAAAAGATAAGATTCAAAAGATAGAAAGGTGTAGGAGTACGTGTTGAAGTACAAGATTTAGGTTGAAATCTTACAAGAATCGGAAGAAATCACGAGAAATGAAGGCTGGAGCGAGTTGGGTAGAGTGAGAGCTGTCACATCAAGTGATGTGACATATGAGGGGTATTTATAGGGTTTCCTAAAATGGAAAGTGGGAAAGTGGGAAGGTGGCTTGTCGATCGGGTGGCAGTCCGATCGGGTGGCAACCCGATCGGGTGGCAACTCGATCAGATGGCAACCCGATCGGATGGCAATCCGATCGGATGGCCACTCGGTCGGTTGGCCACTCGATCCACGAGTCCGGCGCGGTGAGTTTTGGCGTTTCGATTCGAGTGTTGAGCGTTGCGATGCGATTCGAGAGAATGATGTGATAGAGTTACTTATCAAATTACTTTTAATCCCAACTCCTATATCTAACATACAATCACTATAATTACTGCGTTTAGCGTTTTCGATTCGATTTGCGATGCGATAGATTTGCGATTTCGATTAACACCTCAACATAAACATAACATGCACAAGTAACACATAAGTAGCACACACACGTAAAGCAATATCCAGAACACATAATTCGAGTTGCGACAGCGATTGCGATAAGCGATAAATTGATTAAACATGCGATTAAATAGCGATTAAACCTCGATTATTAATAGATACTCCACATAATACAATCAAAGCGATAAAATAAATAGATTAACTACAAGTCAAAGAAGTCAAAACAAGAGTTGAGCAAGGAGTGACAGATCGCAATTAGCAATCTTTTCTTCCTTTAACTTCAATCTTGACTTTGACTTTGAATTTCGAAACACGGGGTGTTACATGAGTATTCAAGCCGCACCGTTCGAAGCCCTCTATGGACGTAAATGTCGCTCACCGTTATGTTGGGCAGATGCTGGTGATAGACAGATGGTTGGTCCCGAACTGGTCCAAGAAACAACTGATAAGATCATACAGATCCGAGAGCGCATCAAGGCGGCTCGTAATCGACAGAAGAGTTATGCGGACCAAAGGCGAAAACCCTTGGAATTTGAAGTGGGTGATATGGTTTTGTTAAAAGTCTCACCTTGGAAAGGTGTAGCACGCTTTGGGAAGCGTGGTAAGTTAAACCCACGTTATATCGGGACATTCAGAATATTGGAAAGGGTTGGTACCATAGCGTACAAGTTGGAATTACCAGAGGAACTACACGGTGTTCATGATACATTCCATGTATCTAATCTGAAGAAAAGTCCAACTTAAGAGACAGTTGTCATCCCTGAAGTACATATAGATGAAACACTCCACTTCACTGAAGAACCCGTTGAGATTACTGATTGGAAAGTTAACAAGACTCGGAGGAGTAGTGTTAAGCTTGTCAAGGTTCGTTGGAACGCACGTCATGGCCCAGAGTTTACTTGGGAGCGTGAAGATCATATAAAATCAAAATATCTGCATTTGTTCCCTAACTCTCCTGCAACCGTTAGCGCAGCTTAAAATTTTGGGACGAAATTTTCTTAACGGGGGAAGAATGTGACAATTGTCAAAATTTTATGTATCTGTACAATAGTTAAATAGTAATTAGTGCCTTAATGACCGTGTTGATTTACTATTAATGACATGAATGCTTTCTGATTATTGTCATATACATACATGTGCATCACATATTGCATAGTGTCATATCATTATTGCATGCAACACTTTATTGATTCAAATGATGCACGCAATAAAGTAAGCACAATTATCAGAAAAATCAGAAATACTGACGGGAGTTCAGTACATAGACAGACATGGTATTGAGACACAGAATGAGCCAGAAAACAAGAGTTACACTAGTATAGTGTGTAGGAAAGTAAGAATCATAAAACTGCCTTCCTAGTAATAGTTTAAGTGCCGGAAACTGCCTAAAACTCACATAAACTGCAGAATTCTGTAGAATTCAGCAAAAAAATAAGCTTTTAAACAACTAAATATCATGCAGAATTATGGTTAAATGGTCCAGAATGCTTTCCTAAGTGTTGTGAATCAAAACTGTCACAAAAGGTAAGATAAAGCACACTAAACTGCATAGTTTAGCACCTTAACGAACCGGTAACCAACTGAACAACCGAACACTACCCGAAACACCAAATTTTCACTAGATGCATTGTTTTATCATTTTCGAGCTAGTTATGGTCCCCGAACAACATAACACACTATATAACATCATAACAACTTATACACTAACTAAACCATATTAGTATTCTGTGATAACCAATCTTCATGAGAAATGCTTCCATGGTCACTTCTACCTGTGTATTTAGTAACATACATTATAAATTAAAATCTAAGATAAATAGATGTATAGCAACCGTAATTTAATAGAGTTAAAATTACCTTAAACTAGTTCGATTGTTTCATCAACTGTTTCATCAGTGATGATGGTGGGTTGTTCCAATCGTCTCCTTTCGTCAATAAAATAACCATAATAATCTCTTGTTACGGTTGCACATGAAGGTACAATAAAACAAGGATTAACAACCTTACAAAACTTGCGAAACCCCACCTGCTCGACAAAAGAAAAGTGCAACTCATCAACAATCAACATTTCTAGTAAAGCTTTCCTAATCACTTCTTGGTAAAATTCCTCATTCTCTGAAACTAGATCACAATCTGAGTCGTTTTCATCTGGGATACCCATTGAAACAGCTAACCTTACAATAACACGTTTTACTATATTCTATTACTTTATTTAGAAAAGCCAAAACAATAAACTACTAAAAATACCAAAACAACAAAGAAGCAGACTAATAAATAAGATTTACTATGTGCTATTACTTTACTAAAACAACTATTACTCACTTATCGAATGCTATAACTCTACCAAAACCTGAATTGTTACTAAAATATGAACTTTATAACACAACCAAATTAGCAAACTAATTAAAAATAACCTTGATTTTAGTGATTTTTATATGCTATTACTTTACTTTATGTAGAAAAGCATATTACCTTTTGAAGATGTGAACACAAAAACCAAAGAATATCCAAGTATCTACAATCAATTAGAAGTACAAGTTAGCCAGTTAGGTATACACATAGAAACATCTTAAACGAGCAAATCTATTGTTAGATTTTCATTTTTATGGTCGTCTCATACGAGTAAATACAATCAGTTAGAGTATAACTTACCAGGATACCGACGGAGATAGAAGCTTCGTTGATCGGAGACACCAAGACAGAGAAGGGCGTCGCGGCGGCTGGCGATTGGCGGTGGAGAAGGGTGGAGTCGTGGAGGCGAGTGGCGACGGCGCCGTTATGGTGAGAATGAGAAACCCTAGCTTTCAAATGTGAATGTGCGTACTGTAATATGAGTATATATGTATTTTTAGTAAAGTTAAATGGGTAATGCTGTAATGGGCCTAACTGATATAATATATATTTATTTTTTTATTTTTGAAGTTTCCGGATTTGGATAGTCCAAATATCCAAAACTTTTTAAAATCTGTTAAGATCGAAGGCTCTAATGATTGTGTTAATTTGTGTAAATTGAACAAATCAATAGAAATGAACAAAGTTTAAGTGCAGCGGAAATGAATAACAAACTCTGTAAGCACAATCAAAGGAGAATATAGTTTGATAAACATTTGCTTTTCATAAAGTCGAAAGATTACAATTCAAAGCAAAAGATTACAATGCAAACTTACAAACTAAGCTCCCCTTCAGCCTGATACTACAGTGGTTGGTTGCTCAAGATGAAAGGATTGAATTGAGGAGAAGAACTCACTCAAAACGATCAAATGTAACAGTGCAGAGTACTGTTCCATTTATAGACAATCCAAACCACTGAGGCATCTCAGCTGACGTCACCATGAAAGCGACGTCTAACAGCCTAACATCCTGTATCTACTGTTCTCATACAAACACTGCTAAACCTAACCACTTACTACACATAAAACAGATGACATACTAAACTACTGCTTTCTCTTTACATCAGTGCTTTCCTCAAGGTTGATCAGTCCTTGATTGGGCAGTGCTTTGTCATCAGTAGAATACACCAGCAGTGCTTAGTTCTCAGCAGTCTTCTGGGCTTCATCAGTAGTATTGAAGAGCAGCAGCAGTTGTATCCGGGCAGTGGATATAAGACCATCAGCTGTTATAATCACTTTCAAGGGAGAAGACTTAGTGTAAACAGCTGCTTATTGTGAATCCACTGTTGTGAACCGGTTTTAGCTTTCATTATCTGTTCCTCTGGTAGGGTTCAATCCCAACAATCTCCCCCTGGAACAGATAATGCCAAAACCCTTCATTATTCTGGATTTTTATTTCTCATCAGAAGTTCCTTAGCTTTTCTTTTAAATTCCACTTCAAAGTCCTTGGAACTTGAATCATCCTCATCCCTGCACAGTGTAAGTTCAAGGAGATCCTGCAAATCTTCAACACTAAGGCCTAGTGCTTCTTTCCTTGATATGTACTTCACTTCGCCATTGGATCTGACTAGAGTCAATACGTGGGTCTTTTGATCAGACATCCACTTTAGTACTTTTAAACCCAATGGGTTTCTTGGGAGAGATTTATTTTCTGATGAGCTTTGAGATGTTGGCCTAGAAAAAAAATTGTACAGCAGTATCCTGAACTTCAGACATTCTTTTGAAAGCTTCTTCTATGACTTCATTTGCTGCAGCTATATCTTCTGCAACTTCTTTGTCAACTTGCTCTTGTGTCTTTTGTTGATCAAGCTCACTGTCTGAGATATCTGCTGAAATGTTTGTTGATGCAGGTTTGGTTAGTACCTTTTTGAAAAGGTTTTGAAGGCTCACTGAACTATCTTCTTTTAGACCCATTTTCTTGATGGCTTCTGTGAAGTACTCAGCTTCCTTTTCTTTTTCTTCTTCACTGGTCAGCAGTTTTCCTTTCTCTTGGTTTATCACAAGACTCGAGTCAACTGTTGATGTGATCAGTGTTTTAAGAGCATCCAGCTGTTGTTCTATCTTGTTGTAGTCTGGATTTTTAGAAGTGCCTGAGACTGTTATCTTTCTTTTCTTCAGCCGTTCATAAGCCTCGTCGGTATACTGCTTTGTCCATTTTGCTATGGCTTCAGCAGCATCCACCTTAGCATCTATCAGTTCCTGTTTTTTTCTTTTTGTATTCAGAAGTAAGATCAGCAATTAGCTTTTTGAATTTGTTCCAATTTGGAGCTGTCTTCTTCTTACTTGGATCATTTTTAATCCTTTCAATCCTGTTTGCTTCATGCTTCAAGGCAACCAGTGGCCACTCTTCAAATTGGTTTTCTTCAGCTTGATAGAATTTTTCTTTCATGATATATGCAAGATATTCTTTTCTCATTGCTTTTCGTTGATCTATCTTTTCTTTGATCAGATCTTGTGCATAGTCTTCCATCAGCTTGACTTTTGTGAGCAAGAGGACCATTCTTTCTGCAATGGCTTCATCACCTTCATCTTTGCATTCAAGCTTAGCTCTGATCCTTGCTTGCCTTGCTTTCATTTCGAGATATTCATCCATGTTTTCTGGGACTATGAAGCCAATGAGAGAAGGAAATCTTCTTTTTGAAGGATCTTCCTCGATGTAAAATTGTCTCATCTCATTTTTCACAGCATCTAGTTCCAGTGGATATTTTGCAGCAACAGGATCATATTTTTCATCAGTGGCTTGAGTTGTTTCTCTTTTTCTTTTGCGAAGCTTTACGGATGAAGAGGGTTTTGGTTGTGATCTGGGAATGATGAGAGCAGTGGTGGATGGTTGACAAACAGCTGTTGAAACAACTGGTGTCTCAACCTCTGTTGTCACTACAACTACTGATGTGTCAGTACATGTCTTCTGCTTTTGAGCAGGAGTTGAAGGTGGTGAAGTAGTTTTTGGTGATGTTGATGGAGAATCATCATCAGGAATGAAAACCCTTCTCCTTTTTATTGTAGGAGAGGCTGATGATGTCTTGGGTGGATCAGTGGTTTGAGATTGACTAACAGCTGTTGAAACAACTGGTGTTTCAACCACTGTTATCATTACAACAGATGTTGTAACATCTGTTATCTTCTGCTTTTTGGCAGGAGGTAATGATGATGATGTGATTTTAGTTGATGATGGTGGTAAGGCAGTGGTTTTGGTGGTGTGTGTTGAAGAGATGGCAACTGTTTGGCTAGCAGTTTTTAAAACTACTGCTGTATCAGCTGTTTGGATGGAAGTTTGTTCTGGTTCAATAGACAGACCATCTTCTATTCCCTTCTTTTTCAACTGGATTTTCTCCCCCCTTTTTGGCATTATCTGGAAGGGGGTTATCCATGAAGAGTATAGTGGAGGGAACTTTTCCAGAAGTGCTTTGGAGATGAGCCTTGATAGCTTTGATGTCTGCTTGAGTATCTTTAAATCTCGACTCCACCATGTTTGTCAGCATTTTCACATGTATTTCATGCTGATGATCAGCCATTTGTTTTTGTTTTTCAAGTAAGGGCTGGAAAATATTCCACAGCTCATTTGCAGCAGGTGCAGGTTGTGCAGATGCTTGAGCTGGAGCAGCAGTGGATTGTGCTTTTTGAGCTTTTAGCAGCTGCTGCACCATATCCTTTATCTCAGCAACTGATGTTTCAAGTTTTTCAACTCTGCCCGTCAATTCCTGATATTTTGAATCATCACCCACTTTAATGGGATCATCTGAATCCCCACCAGCAGTGGTTGTACCAATGTGTGACTTAGGAACTGAGTCCCAAAAATCACCCATTGATGCCCCTTGTTCTTGGTACCGGGGACTTCTTTCTTCAACACTTGATAACCCTTTGATGGTGCCAGTGGTTAGAACCAACTCACTGGTGGTTACCGATGGTGCTATAGAAGAAATTGCCTTCAAGGGAGTCTTATTAATGAAACAACTGTCCAACTGAAGATCTGTTGATCCATCAGTTGTAGTTGCTGCTCCACTTGAACTACCACCGAGAGTTACTTGTAACTCAGGGGGTGTAACCTCCTCAGTTGTTGCTGGGATAGCAGGAGTAGCAGCATCAGACCCAGTCACTTGTGGGAGTATACTCTCAGTGACAGGTGATAGAGAGGAACTGGTTTGTGTCTGAGCTATAGCAACTGCATGCAACAAGGGTATTATTGATTGTGGTATTATGGTTGGTGAGGGTATGGGGGTTGAAAGAGACATGTCCTTGGGATCAGGACTGAGGAAGATGGATCTGATTGGGTCTAGAGCTTCATATTGTGGGGTCCCTGTGCTTACAACCTGATCCTTTTGTGAGGATGCAGGAGGAGTTTGAGGCAATGGTGGAGATCTTTCTACCAACTGCTGTGAGGAAGTAGCAGCAGTGGTTTGTGGTGACATTTGTTTTGTCACTGGCAGTTGCTCTGGGATCTCATCTTCCAGAGTTGCCTTTGTTTTGGGTTTGGTGGGTTTTCTGGATGTTTTCTTTTTGGTCTTTTTGGTAGTGGCAGGTGTGGGTTTCAAAGCAGTGGTAGTGCTGCTATGATCACCTGGAGCAGTGGGCTCAGCAGCAGATGTCTGAGGAGCAGTGGTAACTGCTAAATTCTGCTCAAACACCTCTGCTTTTGTTTTTATTGGTGCCAACATTCTAGTGAATGTTTCAGGTGTTAAAGTTTTTATTTGAAAATAAACACCTTGTTTTAGCAAATTTTCATTTTCTTTTTCAAATTTTTTGTTTAAAATAGTAGCTTAGAAATATTGGAAAAAGTAAAAATGATTTGCTATCAACATTTTTTACCAAGTCATTAAAGATTTCTTGGGAATAGTTGTAATTTTCATTCTTTAAAATAGCGTAACCCAGACATTGAATCTTTAATGGTATTTCGTTAAAAGCTGTTGTTTTATTTGAAACACACATCAAAAGTGTGTGAAATAAAAACCTAGGTGCAGAAGGGAAGCAACCTTTTTGTAAGGTATCTACCTTTGATTGTTCTGCATACCCTCTTTTCAGAAAATCAGTTTTCAACTCGGTTTTATCAAAAGAAGTTTTACCTTTCTGATCATCGAGTTTAAAGACTTCTGAGATTGATTGTGAAGTGATTTGAATCACTTTACCCTGTATCGAGGAGTTAATGGCTATGACTTTATCATCTTGTTTTTCAAGCGTCGCCTTTTTCCAAAACTCTCTCTGGGTTTGCAGGTAAATGGGAGCATCTGCGGTAAGCAAAGTTTTGTACTTTGATGCAGATATTGTGTCAATGATGGAATCGAATGTGTGGTTGTTGGTGGGTTTTATGAGTAGACCCAAATAGTTGTGAGGGGATTTGTATTGTATTTCAACAGGTTCAGCGGCCGTTTGAGCGACCTCTTTAGACGAAGATGATGATTTAGACTTTGATTTTGATTTGGATTTCGTCATTTTGATGAAATGGAGGTTGGAAAGATGAAGAAAGATGAAGAATGATTTGAAATGGAAGTTGGAAACTGCTTTGAGAAGAGAATTTTTGGAATTCAATTCGACAGTGTAAAAACCCTGTTTGGGGGTTTTGATCAGTGTTTTATTTAGGGAAAAAGTAAGTGCTGATGTGGCAGCGGTTACAAAGATCTGAAGGCTAAAAACTGACCACGTGTCAACCTCTGATGATATGGATGAAGAATGAAGGACAGTTGTTTTGAGAGCCACTGATGAAGCAAGCATCAGTGGTTACAACGGTAATACTGTGATAACAGTGGATGATTTTTACTATCAGTGGATAGCATATCAGTGGATAAGACACTGATTTTGAGCATCAGTGCTTGCCAAGCAAAATGAAGGATCAGTGGCTGACTTTTAGCAGTGGACAATATTTAGAAGTCAGATGTTTGAACAAAATAGTGATTAGGGTAAATGGTAAAGATTTGAAAGATGGATATATCAGCAACCGTTTTGAGAATTTTTTATTCAAGGTTTTGCCACATGTCAATTACACATTTTGAAGCTTATACAAATTTCTGACAGTGGTTTAGTACCCCAGATGATGCAAACTTTTTACCAAGGCAACTCATTCTTGTTATAATATTTAAATTAAAACATGAGTACCCAAATATTTTAAGATCTGTTGACAATCAATCTTTTTCATAGAGTAAGAACAAACTTGAGTTTGTCATGACCTTGACAAATATACCATTTCCTTTTGATCTATTTTGAGGATAGTATCACCAACAAAAATAAGGTCATATATCCTCACAGGAGATTGAAACTTTTACTATCAAAAACCAGTAAAAAGTTCAAAATATATCATTCCAAAAAAATAAAGAATAATATATCCTGCTTTATTTGAGAAAACCCTGTTCCAGGAAAAAAATTAAAGGATTTTCTTAAAACAGCACCAAAAGAATCTGGTATAATTTTCCACTGAAACTCCTAATCATATCAATCTCAAGCTTATGAAAATGGTTAGTGGTTTGACACCAGTGGTATGACATTTTAAATACATTTTGACCACTGTTTGGTACCATTCTCTTGTTGAATAATTGACAACAGAAATGAGGACACATGTTCACATGGGTTTTTGAAAACCCAGTTGTAGACTTTGTTACCATGTGAAGATTCTGAAAATTTGTCTAGTCCTCTTTTAAATACATTTACTGAGAATACTATTGTTCCCTGAATTTTCCTAAACCAATGGTTGCACATAGTTGCTTAATGACCACAATTACCCCAACCTTTGACTCTAAAGTGTTTTATGTTTATACTCTTTTCTTCTGACTTCAAAAGTTTTGAGATAAACACACTTCTGAGCTTTTGTGAATTTTATTCTTCCCCTTTCACCCTTCCCATTCATAAGTAATGAGATACTTACTGGGAGGTCTTTATTGAAGGAATACTTAATCCAGAATCATTTTGTAGTAATGTTTTAAAAGGTTTAGCCATACTTGTACTAATTTTTTACTAACCTCTCATTACAAATGATATGGACTATCCTGCTTTCTTAATGTATTTTAACAAAGTTGATTTGTTCCTTTTGAGGATCTCAACCTGTTTTTCAATACATAAGAGCAAGTGACTAAAGTTTTAATTTCCCTCTCTTTCGTTAGCAAAAACACTAATGTTTTTATGAACATAGGCTTTTATTAATCCGAGATTCATACTTTAGCACCCAACCATAATGAAAACATCACAAATTTCATACCAACAGTTGAAATCAATTTTGAAAATAAGAAATAATCCCATAGTTTAACAGATATGTTTTCAGATCTAAAAACCATGAGTGTCTTGTGCATGAAATCACTTGTTGTGAGATTTGTGTGTCATATGTCATCTTGATTGATTTACAGAGTTTTTGAATAACCACTTTGAGCATGGTTTACTCAACACTCTGTTTTTCAACTAAAGGCACCCAACCTTAGTATCAACGAATTATGAGCCGAACTGTTATGTCAAATTGATTGTTAGATCGAATTTGACTGTCCAAGCTCTGATACCAATTGTTAAGATCGGAGGCTCTAATGATTGTGTTAATTTGTGTAAATTGAACAAATCAATAGAAATGAACAAAGTTTAAGTGCAGCGGAAATGAATAACAAACTCTGTAAGCAAAATCAAAGGAGAATATAGTTTGATAAACATTTGCTTTTCATAAAGTCGAAAGATTACAATTCAAAGCAAAAGATTACAATGCAAACTTACAAACTAAGCTCCCCCTCAGCCTGATACTACAGTGATTGGTTGCTCAAGATGAAAGGATTGAATTGAGGAGAAGAACTCACTCAAAACGATCAAATGTAACAGTGCAGAGTACTGTTCCATTTATAGACAATCCAAACCACTGAGGCATCTCAGCTGACGTCACCATGAAAGCGACGTCTAACAGCCTAACAACCTGTATCTACTGTTCTCATACAAACACTGCTAAACCTAACCACTGACTACACATAAAATAGATGACATACTAAACTACTGCTTTCTCTTTACATCAGTGCTTTCCTTAAGGTTGATCAGTGATGGGTGTCAAGTGTTATATATATTAGGTGTATATTTTAAGCCCCTTTAACACTTTTTAGTCAAGTTTTAAATTTATAAAACACGATATTCACTAACACTAGACACTCATATGGGCAAGTGCACCCATCGTGAGCGTAGTATAGTGTTGGTAAGATACCGAGGTCGTCCAAGGACACAAGTGCTTTTAGTACCGGTTTATCCTCAACGTCTAATCAAATCAAAAAGTTTAGAAAAATGTTTTAAACTAAGAAAAATAAAAACTAACTAAAAATGCTGAAAATAAAAATAAAAGAAAAACAGATAGACAAGATGAATCACTTGGTTCCGACTCGTATCTAGTGTAACCTTTGATTATTTCCGCACTTTTGCACTATTTTAAGAGATTATCTTAGTTATTGTAGTAGGCCCCTCTTTTGAAGGTGACGTTACCCTCACCCCAGTAGTTTGAGTCAGCAAGGATACAATCCTAAAAGGGTGGATTATTGAAAGATAATTAATTAAGTTATTAATGCAAATTATGGTAGGCCCCTCTTTTGGAGGTGACGTTACCCTCGACTAAGTAGTCTGAGTCAGCAGGGATACAGTCCTAAATAGCCGGGTTATAGTATTAATAGTAGTTAACTTATGAGGGGATCAAAGAGTTTGGACCCCCGCCATCCAATACCGTTAAGTATTGAAGGAGGTCCTACTAAATTTGACCCAGGTCCATTGCAGGACCTCTAAACGCTGAACAATGGCAAGATCTTTACCAAACCGTTCCCTTAATCCCCGACCAGGTAGCCAACATACCTCCATATAGAACGTGGAGATATAAATGGTGAAAATCTTTTATTTTATATAGACAGTAAAATAATGCCAAGACACCACGGACAAACGATAAGGAAAAATCACCTTCAACATAAGAAACTAGTTATTAAAGTCATTAATACAAAACCAAGTAAAAAGTGCGAAAAGATTAGAAATAAAAAGTATTACACTAGACACTTTGTCTTCACCAAGTGATGTAAGAGACTTAGGCAAACATGGCCTTGATTGTCAAGAACTCTTACGATCAATCTTGGATCCCGAGACGACTCACACACTCTACGATGGACAATGGATGATGGTGGTGGATGATGGTGTTATGGTGGTGGTGGGTGGTGGGTGAAGTGTGAGAGAGGTGGTGTGCCAAGGGATGGTTTGAGCTTGAGCCAAGCACTCCTATTTATAGGCTGAACAGAAGCTCGGGCACGGCCCCGTGTCCACATCCTCTCTTTCTTCATTTAATGCAGCTTTGTCTTATTAGTTGACCACGCCCCCGTGTCCGCTGAGCACGACCCCGTGTGCAGAAGAATCTTTGTACTATGAAGATTTGCCTGGATTGTGCGAATCTTATAGTTGACCACGGCCCCGTGTCCGCTGAACACGGCCCCGTGGTGGGCAATAGAAGCTTCTACAACTTTGTCTTTTCTGCTGACACTTGGGCACGCCCCCGTGATGGCTGAGCACGGGGCGTGTTCAGTCTTCTGTCTTCTTGTTTTGCTTGGGAAGATGCTGTCGTGGGGTCGGGCATGTCACGTCTTGTTCCTTTTCTTGTATTTATGTCAGATTTTGGTGTCTTTTTGCTTCTTTTGTTAATTTGAGCTCATTTAATCCTGAAAATACAAAAGGAAGACAAAAGCACACTTTTTCCAACATTAGTACTAAAAAAGGGTTAGTTTTATGCCACAATTGATGTAATTTATATGTTGCATTTTGCACACATCAAATACCCCCACACTTGAATCTTTGCTTGTCCTCAAGCAAAACTCTTTAATATGTGGCAATTACACACCCAAATGGAATGGGTAGAGAAGAAGGTTTTTGGGCTTGTCATAGAGTGTCGGGATTTCCAAGATTCTTTATTAAGTTTTATTTTTATTTATTTACAATCCTATTCGTCATGATTTATTTAAAACTTTTCATAAGATAAATTACTTATTAGGGCATAACATGCCTCTTTAAAATTCTATCTATATACAAGTTCACATACCTCACGGGGATCACTCAACACTCGGCCGAAAATGTATTTTTGTGGATCCCTCGAGAGCGGCATGGAACTTACTCCTACCATAGGCTTGCCAAGCAATCAATCCTCCTCCTTTTTAACTTATATACCTTTGTAAATATCAAGAGGACTTTGTGGGTGAAGGGTTAGGCTTGGGTTAAAGGTAGGTGGTTGGGTTAGTGGTTAGTAGAAAAAGGGCGAAAAGCGTAACAAGCTTCAGTTTTCGTAAGACTTTTTATTTTTGTAATTTTTATTTTGATGAAGCTATTATTCAAATAAAGTTATTTTTGATGAACTTGTTTGTTTATTTTCTTTTGCTTCATCATCAACACACATTTTTTTTTGAAAAGTCATATGAAAAACCGAACTTGTTACTAAAACAAAGGGTTAAAAATGAAAAAGGTTTTGGTGGGTAAAAGGGTGTTTGGTTTGGGTTATGAAATGAAAAGGTTTAGGCTCAAAGGGGCTAACTAAGGGGATTTTGGGTAGGTGGTAAAAAAAAAGAAAAATAATGGTGTAGAAATAAAAAAGGGTTAGTCCTAATGCCTCCATCAGTTACTTACTCGGGTTTAAGTTGGTAAGGACCGGGAATGTATCGTCATGGCAAGTTCTAGAGTCGTAAGAACCAAGCGGCTATTCACACAAGAAACGAAAAATGAGCATTTAGTCTAATGATATGTAATTGTATGCTCGATAAAGGCTCAAAACTCACTTTTGTGGGAATGGGTTTTTATGTGATCAAGTATATATAATCAAATTTTAACTAAGTTTGCCATGCCTTTTCATAATTTTCTTATGTTGGTTCTTTTTATCACGACGCTATCGGTTGTAAATTCGTAAAAATATAACCTTTTTGAGAACTTGAATTTCCCGAGTTAAACTAGCGGTTCCAATAGAGTTTTGTGTAAGGCTTGTATTTAGGACTTGCAAGATTCAAGGTTTTAGCATCCTCCCCACACTTAAATTACACATTGTCCTCAATGTGTCCCAAAAATAAGTTTTTAGGTTGATTGAATGTGTAAAAAAGTGTAAAAAGCAAAAATTTTGTGTTACTGGGCGCTGAACACGGCCCCGTGTTCGAGTGCCAGTAACAAAATTAAATCAAGAGAAACAGAAGCCTGGACACGGGGGCGTGTTGGGTGAACACGGCCCGTGTCCAGTTACCTGAACTGGGTCTTTTTCTGCAGATTGTGCAGCACGGGGCCGTGTTGGGTGGACACGGCCCGTGCCGAACTTACTGTAAACGAAGAAATTTGTCGGACGGTTCTGTTTTCCTGCATGGGGTGCTGGTTCAAGTTTCCCTTGTATCCTTTGTCATCTCAAGTGTGTTTTATTCCTGAAAAATAAAACTTAACTAGAAAACATAAAATTTAATCTAAACTAAACTAAGGATAGTTCCGCGGAATGCCTCCGTGGTGCGCCACGTTTATAAGGGTCCTTGGCTAGACCCAAAGTCTGGTCATATGTTACCCAAGTGGGATGTATTGCATCCCATGTTACACCGTCGGAGAGCGTCATCCAAGCTTGAGTCTATGACCTTCATGTAGTTGACCGGGTCTTCGTCCTCTACTCTTTTTCCACATTCAAACTTCACTTCCTTGTACCCAAACTTCAATGTTAACGTTTCGTCATTCATATCAACCACTGCTTGGGCGGTGGCTAGAAATGGCCTCCCGAGGATGAGAGGGACATCGGTGTCTTCTTCCATGTCTAGGATGACAAAGTCGGTTGGGAAAACAAAGTTGTCAACTTTGACCAATAGATTTTCAGCGACACCTTGTGGAAATTTGACGGATCTGTCGGCGAGTTGTATGCTCATCTTTGTAGGGCTTGTTGTTCCTAAGCCGAGTCGTTTGAACATTGATGTGGGCATGAGGTTAATGCTAGCCCCAAGATCGGCTAATGCATTACGAACGGGGGATTCCCCGATCGAGCAAGGAATTGTGAAACTTCCGGGATCAATTTTCTTTTGTGGGAGTTTGTTGAGTACTAGGGCGGAGCATTCTTCGCCTAAGTTAACTAATTGCAATGATTCAATTTTCCTTTTGTGAGTGAGGAAATCCCTCATGAATTTTGCATATTTAGGCATTTGGGTTAGGACCTCAATAAAAGGAATATTAACATGCAATTGTTTTAATAAATTTTCGAACTTTGCGAATTGCTCATCGGTCTTTTGACGATTTAACCTACCGGGGTATGGAATTGGAGGAGTCTTGGTGGGCTCTTGATTTGGTAAAGAAGCCTTTTCTGATGCGGGTGGAGTCGTGCTTTGGCTAGACCGGCTTCTTTCATCTAGCGGTGATGGAGCCTCCTCGGGACCCACGGTTCGATTTATCAATGTGATGAGATGTACTTGTGCTTTCGGGTTGGTTTCGGTATTGCTAGGTAACGCGCCTTGTGGTCTCTCGGAGAAATTTTGAGCTATTTGATTTAATTGTTTTTCAATGTTTTGAATGCTAGCTTGTTGATTTCTAAAATTCGATTCCAATTGTTGAAATCGATCCAAGTTTTTCTTTTCGGTGTCGGAGATGAGGCGAGATACAGTATCTTCAAGCCTTTCTCTTCCACCTTGTTGTTGAGAGAAATTTTGTGGTTGTTGAAAGTTAGTTCGTTGGTTTTGTTGGTTACTACTATTGCCGGGATCTCTCCAACCAAGATTAGGGTGGTTACGCCATCCTTGGTTGTAGGTACCCGTTGGTGGACCCGACGGCCTAGGTCTATTATCAATGTAGTTTACCGTTTCTGTTTGTTCATCTAATTCTTTCATACAACTCCAATTTTCATGTGGCCCACCACACCCTTCACAAGCCATAACCGAGGCCGTTTTTGTCATTTCTAGCTTTTTGATTTTCGAAGAGATGGCCTCGATTTGGGCTTGCAAAGAAGTGCTTTCATCAACCTTATGGGCGCCCGGGGCAATAGATTTATTACCTCGGGGAGTGTGCCATTGAAAATTGGTTTGAGCAATTTCCTCAATTTGATTATATATTTCATTTGGGCGACGATTACCTAAAAGTCCCCCGGAGCTAGAATCAAGTGTTTGTCTTGTGTGTGGCAACAACCCATTGTAGAAAGTGGATACTTGTTGCCATACCGCAAGACAGTGATGAGGACACTTTCTTAGTAGCTCCTTGAACCTTTCCCAAGTTTCATATAAGGATTCCCCATCCTCTTGTGAATATGTATTAATTTCAGTCATTAATTTAGCCGTTTTAGCAGGAGGGAAATACTTATATAGAAACTTTTGGGCTAGTTCATCCCAGGTGTTTACCGAGCCAACTGGGAGGGTGTTAAGCCAAGCCTTAGCTCGGTCTTTTAGTGAAAATGGAAACATTCGAAGGCGGATGGCGTCATTTGATGCTCCATTGATCCGAAAGGTATCACATATTTCTAAGAAATTAGTAATATGTAGATGGGGATCCTCGTCCGCAAGCCCATGGAAGGTTGCGGAGTTTTGAAGCATTTGTATCAAATGTGGCCGAAGTTCGAAGTTATTGGCTTCGACATTTGGTGCATTGATAGCGGCGCCGAGATTACCTACGGTGGGCCGTAGGTAATCCATGAGGGTAAGTTGGTCCGCCATTGGAAGTGGGTCCCCCGAAACTTTCTCTTGATTTTTAGCTTTGAGTCTTTTTCTGAGAAAGCGTTCGGGTTCTTCTAGAGGTTCTTTTATGTCTCTACTAGAACTGGAGCTCATGCACTACGTAGGAAGTTCAAATGTGGTGCCAAGGTTCCAAGTCCTGCGATAAAAACAGAAAAGAATGTTGGTCAGAAGGTTCACCACGGCCCCGTGCTCAACGAACACGGCCCGTGGTCAAGTTTACAGTAATTGTTCTCCGGATCCCTGTTACTGGGAGTTGGACACGGCCCCGTGTTGCACCGACACGGCCCCGTGCTCAGCCCTCTGTAACTCGGAAAATAAAAACTGCCAGTGATAGTGCTGGGCACGGCCCGTGTCCGACCAGGCACGGCCCGTGCTGAGCTCTGCAGAAATAGAAAAATTAAAAAAAATCCTAAAAAAAATGAAAAATAAGAAAAACGATTAGGCTGTTGATTCCTAACTTTCTTAAAATCCTTGTGTCCCCGGCAACGGCGCCAAAAACTTGATGGGTGTCAAGTGTTATATATATTAGGTGTATATTTTAAGCCCCTTTAACACTTTTTAGTCAAGTTTTAAATTTATAAAACACGATATTCACTAACACTAGACACTCATATGGGCAAGTGCACCCATCGTGAGCGTAGTATAGTGTTGGTAAGATACCGAGGTCGTCCAAGGACACAAGAGCTTTTAGTACCGGGTTATAGTATTAATAGTAGTTAACTTATGAGGGGATCAAAGAGTTTGGACCCCCGCCATCCAATACCGTTAAGTATTGAAGGAGGTCCTACTAAATTTGACCCAGGTCCATTGCAGGACCTCTAAACGCTGAACAATGGCAAGACCTTTACCAAACCGTTCCCTTAACCCCCGACCAAGTAGCCAACATACCGCCATATAGACCGTGGAGATATGAATGGTGAAAATCTTTTATTTTATATAGACAGTAAAATAATGCCAAGACACCACGGACAAACGATAAGGAAAAATCACCTTCAACATAAGAAACTAGTTATTAAAGTCATTAATACAAAACCAAGTAAAAAGTGCGAAAAGATTAGAAATAAAAAGTATTACACTAGACAGTTTGTCTTCACCAAGTGATGTAAGAGACTTAGGCAAACATGGCCTTGATTGTCAAGAACTCTTACGATCAATCTTGGATCTCGAGACGACTCACACACTCTACGATGGACAATGGATGATGGTGGTGGATGATGGTGTTATGGTGGTGGTGGGTGGTGGGTGAAGTGTGAGAGAGGTGGTGTGCCAAGGGATGGTTTGAGCTTGAGCCAAGCACTCCTATTTATAGGCTGAACAGAAGCTTAGGCACGGCCCCGTGTCCACATCCTCTCTTTCTTCATTTAATGCAGCTTTGTCTTATTAGTTGACCACGCCCCCGTATCCGCTGAGCACGACCCCGCGTGCAGAAGAATCTTTGTACTATGAAGATTTGCCTGGATTGTGCGAATCTTATAGTTGACCACGGCCCCGTGTCCGCTGAGCACGGCCCCGTGGTGGGCAATAGAAGCTTCTACAACTTTGTCTTTTCTGCTGACACTTGGGCACGCCCCCGTGCTGGCTGAGCACGGGGCGTGTTCAGTCTTCAATCTTCTTGTTTTGCTTGGGAAGATGCTGTCGTGGGGTCGGGCATGTCACGTCTTGTTCCTTTTCTTGTATTTATGTCAGATTTTGGTGTCTTTTTGCTTCTTTTGTTAATTTGAGCTCATTTAATCCTGAAAATACAAAAGGAAGACAAAAGCACACTTTTTCCAACATTAGTACTAAAAAGGGTTAGTTTTATGCCACAATTGATGTAATTTATATGTTGCATTTTGCACACATCAATCAGTCCTTGATTGGGCAGTGCTTTGTCATCAGTAGATTACACCAGCAGTGCTTAGTTCTCAGCAGTCTTCTGGGCTTCATCAGTAGTATTGAAGAGCAGCAGCAGTTGTATCCGGGCAGTGGATATAAGACCATCAGCTGTTATAATCACTTTCAATGGAGAAGACTTAGTGTAAACAGCTGCTTATTGTGAATCCACTGTTGTGAACCGGTTTTGGCTTTCATTATCTATTCCTCTGGTAGGGTTCAATCCCAACAAAATCCAAATCCGAATCCGAATCCAAAATTTTGGATATCCGAAATTTCGGATATCCGAAATTTTGGATATCCGAAATTTCGGATATTTCGGATACGGGTTTTTGGATATTTCGGATTCGGATTTTTTTGAGCACCCCTAGTACTTGGACGTATAAAGCCTTTGTCAAGTAGTTCCTGCAGTTGACTAGATAGTTCTTGCATCTCGGAAGGTGCAAGTCGGTAAGGAGCCTTGGCGACCGGAGTCGAACCAGGTATGAGATCAATACAAAAGTCAACAGATCTAGGAGGAGGAAGACCAGGAAGATCTTTAGGAAAGACGCCAGGGAAATCACACACTACTGGAACATCGCTCATGTTCTTTCCTTTGCCCTTTTGTTCCATTACATGGGCCAAGAAGGCAAAGTACTGTTTACGTAAGCACATGTTCGCTTGAGTGCATGACATCAACTTCAGTCCTCTGGAAGGTCGGTCTCCATAAACGTGCAAAGAATCACCGGATGGGAGAGGTAAACGAACGTACTTCTCGTGATAAGCAATCTCGGCATGATTCTTATGCAACCAACCATGCCGATTATGAAATCAAAGCTACCCAATTGCATGGGTCATCATCATCATCATCATCATACTCAGTATATCCCACCAATAGCAAAAGCTAAGGTAGGGTCTGAGGAGGGTGAGATGTAGACAGCCTTACCTCTACCCCGTAGGAATAGAGAGGCTGCTTCCAATGAGACCCCCGGCTCGATTGTGGTTTTGCATCAAGCCTTGGACATAAGGCACATAACACTCAGCAATTGAGACAAACGCCAATTGGTGCATGTACCCCCTTGTCTTTCGGCTATCAACGCCACCACATGATGCATGATTAACCATCCCCTCTTTTAACGTTATTTTCACGAAATTAGTAAAATAACGTTAAAATTAGTGCACTTTTGCTTTTGCCCCCCGAGCGCCCACACATATATACATTATATGCGCATACCGCAAGTTGCATGGGTATGAGATCAATAGTAAAGACGTGATCGTTAAGAGTCAGGGAACAACCACTAAGAATAGAATCGACTTACCATCAGCAATCTCTACCGAAAACGACTTAGGTAGTTTAGAGCGTGTACAGTTTAACAAAGATTCAAATTCTACGGACACAAAGCTTCTGTCGACACCAGTATCAAATAGTATCGAAGCGTAAAGATTATTGACGAGAAACGTACCATTAACGACGTCATTGTTGTTACGAGCCAGGTTTGCATTAATGTTGAACGCTCATCCTCGAGCAGCTGGCTGTTGCTTCTGGTTCAGCTGGGGACACTGGTTACAGAGATGAGTAGTGTCTCCATACTTGTAGCATACACGAATATTATTGACTGGCCTGGGATTCTGCGGAGGAGCTGGGAGAGCTGGTAGAGCTGCCTGAGCTGGAGCTTGCTGGGCTTGGTTAGCTTGACAGCAGTAGGGAGTGGTGTAACCATAGCGATTGCAATTGGTACACAGACAACAAGCAGAGGTAGCAGGGTGATGAAAATTACAAGTAGCACACTTAGGATGAACTCCAGTGTATGACTTCTTGTTCTCCGAATCAGGAGGGTTAGTAGCAGCAACAGCTGGCACAATAGTGTTGCCTGCAGGGTTTGCATTTGCAGCAGGGATAATGGCATTGCAGCCTGAACTCTGAGACTTTCGTTTCTTGTTTTTGTTGCCACTGGGCTGCTGGGTAACTTGGTTCGCTGATTTCGAGGGAGCAGGAGTAGTGAATTGTTTGTCACGGATGCAATTGTTTTTCAAACTTGCTGCAAGACGGTAAACTTCTTCAATAGTGTCGAGCTGAGCTGCTTCAATTGAGTCACGCATGGCAGGAGGTAACCCATTAATGTACTTGGTTATCATGCGCTTCAGAGTAGAAACCAAGTGAGGCACGATATGCTGAGTTGCTTAAAACGGGTAGTATAAGCCAGATTGTCATCTCAAATCTGCTTGAGGTGCCAGAATTCTTCCTCAAGCTTTAGCTGTTCATGGGGAGGGCAAATTCGAGCATCATCAATTCTCGCACCTCAGGCCATGGAAGAGCATAAGCTTCTTCGTTGGAGCGAATGTTTCTCTCGTTGGGCCACCACTCCAGGGCTCTACCTTGAAACATGCCAGTTGCACTCCTAGTCTTTAAGTGTTCTGGGCACTCGCTGTTAATGAAGGTAACCTCGATGTTGTCGAACCACTCCAGCATAGCAGTCACCCCATCACTGCCCGTGAAAGTCTTAGGGTTGCAAGAGACAAAGTGTTTGTAGTTGAACTTCATAGGCTTCACTTTCTCTGTCTTAGAGTCAACAGAGGAGGGAGGAGTGTTTAAACCCTGGATCTCAGTGACGATATTTGGCACGATGCGAGCAATCTGATCGGCCATGAAAGACATCATTTTCTTCTGAGAGTTGGCTCTGGCTTTCTTGAGAGAGTCGGATAGTTTACGGGAAGACATCTAAAGATCCAAGAAAAGGATCATATAAGTCTAGATCATAAAGTCTCGTAGTATATAGTTTCACACACGATCACATAAAGACTCAAGTTTCACACATCACAAAACGTTCAACAAGTTTCACAAAGATTCAACATTCTCACCACAAGTCCACAAACCCATGACTTCCGCATGGCACGTGGTACGAAAGTTCGGTAACATGCTGGAAACACTTATATATAGGAAGTACCAGCGGCGTATCCACCATGTTTCGACCATGTCACGTCCGTCTCGTCGTTCGCTGTCATGTTACGTGTCGTGTTTCGCCAACCATAACAGCACACTCCATCATTTTCATGCGCTTCAACCGGTTACGTACACATAGGTCAATCAAGTAGTTTCACATAGCTTAACATTCAACATTCTCACCCCAAGTCTGCAAAACACCAAATTTCGCATGGCACGTAGTACGAAAGTTGGTAACATGTTGGAAACACTTATATATAGGAAGTACCAGCGGCATATCCACCATGTTTCGTCCAGGTTACTTCTGTCTCATCATTCGGTGCCCATGTTACGTATGGTGTTTTGCTACCCACCACAACACAGTCCACATAGGTTAAACAAGTAGTTTCACATAGCATCACGTTCAATCATGTTTCACATAGTTTAATCAAGATTCCCATGTAGTTTATCATAACGAATAAAGCATCATAAATTTAGTTCGATCCTGAGAGATTATGATTATTAATGTTTTAGATTGCGGAGATACGTGCGATTTGTGTAAAAAGTCTCAAACGAACAAAGAATCAAGTTTAAAACCACATATAAAACCGAGATAACATAAAAGATAGGCTCATAAAACACAGGATTGTTCCGGGTAGGGGAACGTTGACTAACCAAAGTGAATCGAATCCCTCTCGAATTGAGGCAACGTGCCTTGACTTACTTAGATAAATACGTCATCGATGTTAGGCCTATGATATTTGTCCTTTTGGTCATTACACTTCCCTAATTGATTGGGAATTTCGAGACTTTGGCGAGAAATAAAAATCAAAGAGTGGGACTAGTTATCAAGATGCGAGTTTCACCTCTAACTTAACAACATCGCACCCTAATAGTGTCGGTACTTATCAAAAGATAAGACCTAATAGAATATGATATGGAAATTTCCCTTCAAGGTTTGGATGTCACTCCTGACTTGAGGGTAAATCTCGTGTAAAAATACAAACACTGCATAGCAGTGTTTTCAAAGTATACAAGTGTATATTGTGTCAGCCTTAGGAAAGGCAAGTAAGTTTAACAGGAAATGTGTTGCTAGGAAGCAAGTACGGTAGAATGCATAAGTCTTAAACAACAGATAAGAGTCAAGATTCCTAGAACTATAGACTAGGGCAAGTATTCCTAATTTTCCTAATTCCATATAGTTATGGCTCTGATACCAATCTATCACACCCCAACCGATGGCGGAAACATCGGGGTGCGGAACTAAGCATTCAGATTGCTCAAGAGTTTCCATAACACTAATAGTTTCAATATAGATTAATCAATTTCAAAACATTGTCTAAGCATCAAAGTTTCGCAACCACAAAATATCAATTACAAAACGTCTCAAATATTGTTCAGAGCTTCTAAATTAACTAAGATGTGTTTCTAAGCAACATCCTAGCAAATTTCTTGTTCCAGCTACTATCAACCTTCAACATGTATAAAATACAATCAACAAAATGTTGGCGAGTATACAAGTTTGAGTACGTATAGCATAATAGTTTAAAACGTTCCAAAACTCGTATCTGCCATGAAACATATAACAGGTTTCACCATGCTAAGCTAACGTAGTCCCTATGTAACACGCATTTCCAACGCAATTAACATAGCAATCCCAAGAGTCTAGCAGGAGCTATAAACGTTCAGTGCCTTTCCCAAAGTCTAACGGGAGGTTTGATCTTAGCAATACCCTGGAGAGTAAAAGGCGGGGTGTTACAACCTATAGCATATGCATATGCATATAACCATAATTGCTAAGACATGTCACATACAAGGATTAAACGTAACATAGCATATAAGTCTCAAGTATCACAAGTATCCTGTTTCACGCAGATAGAGTAAGTTTCCAAACAAGCTTCAAGTGTCAAGTGTCAAGTTTATAGAATACATGTTGCATCCCAAAAGTGTCCAAAAAGGGATCGAGTATACTCACAGTGGGTGCTAAGTATCAACACCAACTATTTGGATCGAATGGAGCACCGGAGTTAGCCCGATTATAGTTAACAGTGTAAGCGTTTAAATAGAATATCGAATCGAATGAAAGTGTATGTTTCCTGTTCGGATGGTCATCCGGACGGAAGGTCATCCGAACGGATGGTCATCCGGTCGGATGACCATTCGGCCCAGAGGTAACCCGTTCGATCAGTAGTGTGTTGCATAGTGTCTCAAACTTTTGAAGTTTTTGTTGTAGTATAAGTTCAAGTCGTTCTATCGGATGATTGTTCGAGTGAAAGTTTCATAGTTCAAAATCCTGATTCAACTAGTTTAAGTATTAAGAGTTACAAAGGACAGTCACTTGGCTGGATGATCATTCATCCGGATGGTCATCCGTTCGGACGATCGTTCGACTGTCGTGATCTTTTCCTTTGAACCTTTTGTAAAAGTATCTAAGTTCGAGTTTAACGGTAACGTATCAAGACAACGGAAACCCATTAAGTTTCAGCTCATCTGATCAGATGGGAATCACCCCGTTCGATCGGATGACTGTTCTTGATGGAGTTTCATGTCTGATCCGTAATTTGGTCATCTCTCCGGTGGAAATCCGTTATCGAGCCGACTCCAGACTAAGGAAGAAGTCCTAGGCCTGTTTTGGCTCCAAATTCCACCGTGTTTGGGTAGATAAGTTAAGAAAACATGTAATCAACCGAAAATGTTTAGATTTTGTATAGATTTTAGTAAAACGTGTAGAAATCTCTTAGATCTAGATTAAATCTTGACGGAATGACATCATACAGCCGATTGTACCAACAATCATGATGACGTCATCCTCAAGGAGCCCAAATCTTAGTGATTTCATGGTGAAAAGTATGATTTTGATGAAGAATCTAGTGAGAAAGTGTGTAAAGATGAAAGTTGTACAAGAATTATGGAGAAAACTTACAAGAATCGCTTGAAAATCGAAGGAAAGTGCCCTAGAACGAGAGAGGGTGCGTCTGGTCGGAGGAGGCTGTCATATCAGTGAGTAATGATGTGACAGCGAGTATTTATAGCGCAAGAAGGTGAGTAAGGCGGTGGAGCATGGATCGGATGGCTGCTGATCGAATGACTATCCGATCGGATGTCCATTCGGACAGCCAATACTCGTTTGCTAGATTTCTGATTTCGATTCGTTTTGCGAGCCAGATTAAGCGTTGCGTTGCGTATTATTGTGTAATATCATCACATGACAAGATTGTATAGCTAACACAAAAGTTTCCATGTTTCAAGTCTACATAAGCTAGCTAATAAGTGTTAAGTTTCAAGTTTCCCGTTTAACAAGTCTCAAAGTTACTCGTTCCATAAGTATCAAGAGTCTAGTTCAATAAGTATCAAGAGTCAAGAATCAAGTATCTAGTATTAAGTATTAAGTTTCAAGATTCATAGCATTTAATAAGTATCAAGCATCAAGAGTCAAGTTTCAAAGTATCAAAGAGTCTAGATTCAAAGTTTCATAAGATTCAAATATCATAAAGTTTCACAAATAGTCTAACATAGTTAAGTCTCAAAAGTGTAGGGACTAGACTTGCCAAAAGTTAAAAGTTTAGGGACGCAGGGTGTTACACGATAAGCGTCAGAAGTACTCTGATAACTCATATTGTAAACTAAGAAAATTGTCAAAATGACATAAAATAATAATATACATATTTACACAAAATAACACAAAAGTTATGGATATTTCCTAACACAATTGTTTAAAATTTAGGCATTTAAAAGAACACCTAAATGGCTCAAACCAGTGGCTCTGATACCACCTTCTGTCGCAACCCCCGACCCCTACCCCGGGAGCGGGAGCCGCGAGCACGAGCTGGTGGTATCGGTGTTTATTAATTTAGCAGCGGAAATGAGACATCAGGATCGTAGTTAGGAAATAAATTTCAGAGTTTCAAAACACCAAACTTTTATATTAAACAAATGGGATAAAACCTATATTTCATTTATAATATCTTTATAGGGATAAACCCTAGTTGCTGAAAACATAAACTTTTATTTAGGTAACTTTATAGCCACTTTCTTTAAGCCTTCAGTGCTCCATAGCTGACTTCTAATAGCTTTCACATCAAGTTACTTGAAACGCGTTTTGATATTTTATCAGCAAGAAATACTGGCGAGTACATTCCAGTTTATAAAAAATATATTTTATAACATTACAGTATTGAGAGCGATTACAATGTTTATATCTACCCAATTACTCATTCAGTATTTGTCATGTTGGTAGTTACAATGACCGTGGTCATATTACTATTGGCTAACTCTTTGTCCAATAGTAACGCTTGATTAGTAGTGTATACAAAACCCCACATACCGGCAGTAATTGTAGAATACAAATACTCAATCACTGTAATAACTGAAAACATTTGAGATCTTATAACATAGTTTAGTAGAAAAGAGAATGACTCACATTGTAAACTTAGGTATTTCTGCGGGCTTTCTGATAACAATTCCTGATTATTTTATTGAGATTTTGTTAAAAACATACAATGCACGCGTATTAGTAAAATAACCCAAGTCACTTTAGCCATACAACACGAGACAGAACCCCAACGGACTTAGTCAGGCAGAGCCTCGACATGCGTTGGTGGGTCCTAAATCAATCGGGTAGCGTAACGAATTAGTGATCAGGGGTTAAAATACTTACAACGGGGCAGAGCTTCGTGTTTTAGGGGGTATTACAACTTGAAATTTCGTCTAGAATTATAGAGAGAAAAGAAAGGTGTGAGCGAGATGGGACAATGGCACAACTGCTCAATTTATACATTTTTTCGGGGGTCTCTCGCGCCCCACAACCCGCCTCCCTTGGTCCTCTCGCGCCCCGCGAGGGCACCCTAGCTACGGCTAGGGTCGCCTGGTCACGAGCCTAGCCTTGACGCGTGTTGTGCCACGTGGTATAAAAAGGTGTCCGACAAGTAAGGCTTATCGCGCCCCGCGTCAAACCTAGGTGGATTCTGTCGCAGCCCGTGAGCGAGTGAAAATCAGGATTTTGTTTGTTTTTAATAAAATTAAGGTTATACGTGCTCGGTTTCTCGTTTACGAAGGTTTTAGGGGTGTTTTCGAGGGTTGTTATAGTTTTCATCGGAAAACTATAAAATTAAATATCAAGAAACCAAAAGGACAAATTTTAAACCTTAAAAAAACATGTTATCATAATTACGATTAACCTCTTCATTTATCATAAACACGCATTTTAAACACTATAAAAGACTGATCATTAGTTTGATTCAAACATCAACAATTACGTTTTAAAAAACTATCTGTAAAAAAACAAATCAAAATCAGCAACACCAACAATAGTCTAGATGACAAACAGATGCTTCTACCACTGGTCAGACACCAGCAATGTTAAAACGCAATTCTCTATCTGGTCGCTCAAAGAAAAAAGAGCAAAAGAAGAACTAAACAGAAAAGTCGGCATCATCAGTGATAATAATTACAAGAAACCTGGAGCAGCATCAGATTGCTTGACGAAGTCCTACACTCTCCTCCATCAGATTTCAAGAACAATGCAGAAGAATTTATAACACAACTGCTAAAACAGGATCAGAAAATATGCGACATGCTAGCCGATCTGCAAAAGAAAAGAGAGAATGAAATCGTATGGAAGAATGTGAGAATCTACGAAATCCTAGCAAGTGTTAATTGTAGTGTGTAATATTTTATGCATATTTCAATTTTTAGTCTTTCTTTGTATTTAATTTTATATAATCAATATCCATATCAACACTTGTTTCTTCATAATCAAAGTAAATAAGTATAACTACAGTTAAAAAAATAAGCAACAAACCTAACATGCAACTCTCGCATCAAAAAAGGTAGCACATGCAACTTTCAACGATGTTGGAACAATGATGTTGCAAAAACGATGTTGAAACGTTGATGTGTGATGCAAAGCTTCGTTGAAACGACAATGTTGGAACAATGATGTTGAAACGATGATGTGTAAACAGAATCAGTAAATGTTCGAACAAAAATTTGTAATCTGAGATTAACCACCTGAATCATCAGAGACTTTCTTCTTTTGAGTTGAGAGAGAGACAGATTGCTCGCGGATATGAATGACAGTGATGAATTGAAATTTGAATGTAGAGCCAGAATCATGTATGTTATATATATATATATATATATATATATATATGTATATGGTTTGAATTTTGAATCTTGAATCTGAAACCATAATTTTGAATTTTGAATCTAGGCAGAGATTTTGATGACAAATGTTTGAATTTTGTATAGATGAATAGATGAATATGGGCAGATGTTTGATGGCAGAACTTTAATGTATTTTAAAGTGATTTTATGTTATTCTGATATATGATGCAATAATGACATAAGAAAGACATTGTTGGACAGTCTCTATGGCTGCCACATCAGCTTTTCTTATGTCAACGTGTTTTCTCCTTTTATAGATAGTATAAATTGTTATTTTTTAACGAAGGGTATTTTAGTCTTTTCACAACTGCTTAACAACAAAAACTAACCCCCATCCACGCTAGGGACTATTCGAGAATGAAATTGCAAAAGTTGAGGACTATAGCTGTAATTTTAGAAAGTTGAGGATTAAGGTGAAAAAATGGCAAACCACATAAACTATCCGACTATTTTTCTCAAAAAAAAAAAAAAAAAAAAAAAAAAGTTAACCCAAACCACCCAATCAGGTACATCTACTTTTTGACTAGTTCTCTTCCAGTTAAAATCCGTGCCCTCGCTTAGTTCCACCCGTAAAACCCCCAATTATTATGGCCACCGTTGCTCCTGGTAGCGCCACCGTCGATCCCGACCGTTCTCCGCCTCTCCGCCTAGACTCCATCCCCGCCGTCGATCTCCGCCTCCTCTCACAATCCGAACTCCATTCTCTCTCCCAGTGCTCCAACTCCTCTTCCGATCTCCACCGTTGCGACGACGTCGTTATCCCTAAAATCGACCGCTCCGTTTTCAATGAGTCCGCCGGCAGCCGTAAACAAACCTACTCACGCCTCCGCCTTGCTCCTCCGGATTCCTCCGCCGCTACCACCATTCACCGCCGCATGCCTCGCATCCGCGCGTCGCGTACACTCGCGTCTAACGTTGTCAATGATCCTGAACAAGCGGAAAACTCTCAGATTGTTGGTGTGCTGAAGGAACTCTTTAGTTCAGACTCTAGTTTTCAGGATCTACCTCCGGTTGAAGTTGATAAAGAAAATGAAAGCAATGCAGTTGCACCTGAATCGTTAAACACCAAAGCGGCTGAATCGTTAGACACCGAAGCACCTGAGTTGTTAGAAACCAAAGCGCCTGAGTTGTTACACACCGAAGCGCCTGAGTTGTTAGACACCGAAGCGCCTGAATCATTAGAAACCGAAGCGCCTGAGTTGTTAGAAACCAAAGCGCCTGAGTTGTTACACACCAAAGCGCCTGAGTTGTTCGACACCGAAGCGCCTGAATCATTAGAAACCGAAGCGCCTGAGTTGTTAGAAACCAAAGCGTCTGAGTTGTTACACACCGAAGCGCCTGAGTTGTTCGACACCGAAGCGCCTGAATCATTAGAAACCGAAGCGCCTGAGTTGTTAGAAACCGAAGCGCCTGAGTTGTTAGAAACCGAAGAGCCTGAGTTGTTAGACACCGAAGCGCCTAAAGTGTTAGAAACTGTAGCACCTGAATTGTTAGAAACTGAAGCGCCTGCATCTTTAGGAGCACCTGAATTGTTAGAAACCGAAGCGCCTGAGTCGTTTGGAGCACCTGAATTGTTAGAAACTGTAGCGGCTAAGTCGTTAGCTGCGTCTGAATCGTTAGGAGCACCTGAATTGTTAGAAATCGGACCGTTTGAATTCATAGACTCGGACACTGAAGCGCCTAAATTTTTTAAACCTCAAATGCCGCGAAAGCGAGGGAGACCGCGAAAAGATGAGAATGCGGTTTCCATTCGCCCTCCTGCAGCGAAGAGAATGCGTGACAGTAACAGTACGGTTAAGAAAGTAGTTGTTTACGATGATGATAAAGATAGAGAAATTGTGAATAGTAGAGGCGAGAAGGTAAACCTGATGAATCTGGGCAGGTTGGAGGATCCGTATGGACCGGAAATTAGGAGGAGGACTGAGGGTTTGTCGACCTCGGATGAGTTGTTAGGGTTCTTGAGAGGTTTGAATGGACAGTGGGGGACGACGAGAAAGAAGAGAAGGGTTGTGGATGCAAGTGATTTTGGGGATGCTTTGCCTAAAGGTTGGAAGCTGAGTCTTTGTATCAAGAAGAAAGAAGGCCATCTTTGGATATTTTGTCGTCGTTACATAAGGTCTCTTCTTCTATCTCATCTTCATACTATCAATTGTTCCTTTTGTATTGTCAGTTTATCATGCAGTATACTATAGGGTTAATTTACTGTCATCCTATAGTGGATGATGCTCTTGTTATTAGTGGAATTCATTCACTTAAGTATCATTTTCTCCTGTTATATGTGTGACATGTTTCTGAATATTAATAGTTTGCTAGAAGTTCTACTGTGCTAAGGCAGAGTGCAGGCAATGCTGAGATATGTAATTATAAGTTATGAACTTCTGGCTATGAAACATAAGATATATATATATATATATATATATAGGGAGAGGATCATGAGAAAACTAGATATAAATGAGAAAACCAAAAAACTAACCAAAAAAGCACTAAAAAGGAGGGGGGAGACTTTTAATGAAGGAGGGGTAAAATTGGAAAAAAAATTATATAACTTTTCAAACATTTCCCATTTCTCCATACGTTATCATTTTAAAACAAAAATGGCACCATAAGATCACAAATTTTTGTATCTTTCATTCAAGTATATTCGAGCATATTTTTTATGACATAAAAAAAGATTTATGGTGTCGTCTTGTTTTCAATACTATTATTATAGTAGTGCACATGTGCAATATAACATGTACTACAATTGCATTACATGCTTAAAATTAGCTTTTTGAGTCTAGTTTAGCTTTTAGGGTTAGTTTTTTTGTAGGTTTAGGATTAGGATTAGGTTTTTGGGTGTGGGGGGAGGGGGGTTTAGGTTTTTGGGGGGTGGGGGTGGGGGGGTTTAGGTTTTTTTCGGGTTTATGTTTAGGGTTTAGTTTTAGGTTTTCGGGAGGGTGGGGGGGGTTTAGGTTTTTGGGGGGTTGGGGGGGGGGGGGTTAGGCTTTTGGTGGGAGGGTGAATTTAGGTTTTTGGGGGGTGGGGGTGGGGGGGTTTAGGTTTTTGGGGGGTGGGTTAAGTGGTTTAAGCTTTATGTATTAGTGCACATGTGCAGTACAACAAAAAAAAAAAGATTTTTTTTTTTTTTTTGAAATTTTTTTTCCATACATAAAAAGTAGCGATTTTTTAAAAAAAAATTGTAAAAAAAAATAAAAATTTTTGGTATGTTTTTAGGTTTTTTTTAGGCTTTTTTGGTTAGTTTTTTGGTTTTCTCATTTAAACTAGTTTTCTCATGATCCATCCCCTATATATATATATATATATATATATATATATATATATATATATATATATATATATATATATATATAGGGAAAGGTTAACATACAAAAAGCCTTATCCTACATTATGTACGCTACGCGCGTAACCGTCCGATCAGGGGAATAATCACGCTTTGGACATGTAATCACGCATGGGGGTTAGTTTTTTTGGGAAAATCACGCATGGAACCAAAAATAACGCACGTTATTTTGATCAAAAATGAAATTACGCATGTTATATCCTTTGTCGCGTACGATAATGTAGGATAAGGCCTTTTGTACATTATACTTATTCTATATATATATATATATATATTATACATATTTTATTTGTTACTTAAGATATGATAACTCAAGAGGGTATTGAAAATACTGCAAGTTCAGCAGTCTGAAGAATAGACATACCAAGGGCCTAAATTGTATTGGGTGGATTGAAACTCCAGTGTAGCAAAAAATAAACAGTAAAAACGTCAACCATCATTATTCTTATAATTATATTATACGGATGTCGAATGGCTGCCATTTATTATGCAAAATATAACTTTGATATACTTGTTCATATTGATATTATGCTATAATTGTGAGTCGGATAGTTTTATGTTTCTTAAATGTACTTTTATGATAACCAGCCCTAGTGGTCGGCAATTTGAGTCATGCAAGGATATATCTATGTACTTGCTTTCCATTCTCGGAGAAGAAAATATGGATGAACCAAATCACCCTCACATCAACAACCATGATGACTCTGCCTTGAAAGAATCTTCTGGAAATGTAAGTTTGTGTTTGCAGTTACACTCTCTTCCATTATTAACTTCCATTGCTATTATTTGTAGGATAATATATGTGGAGGCCACCCAAGAATTTAGCCTGTTTCGTTAAGGCCCCTAAATATTAAAACTACTTTTTAGTTTTCAGGCCACCAAAATATGTATTTTGTTTCATGTATTATTTGTGACACTGTATTCTCTTTACTTTTTATTGGATCTGGTATGCCATTTGGGATCCAGTGTCCAATTCTTATGTTTATATATAATATATGTAATTTTTATAAACATACTTATACTGAACTAATTTTTTACAAATATCATATATAGATCAGGGGCAGATTTAGATGGTGCCGAGGGGGTGCCCTTGCTACCCCTCAAGTTTGTCTCTGAAGTGCAAAATTTTTCCTTTTTTTCTTTGTTTTATGTATCGGTTACCCTTGAGAAAATATGAGGATATCCCTGATTAAAAGAGTAGTTAAAATGAGAAGAAACAAGAAGAGAAAAATAAGTGAGATCATCGGAATGTTTTCCGGTAAAAAAAGCAACGGTACCTGACTACCTGCATTGAATAAGGGAAGAGAAAGAAGATACAATACTTTTTTCAATATTTTTTTTTGTCTCTATCTGCTGTACAATACGTTTTACAACAGAAAGCAAGTCTACTTAGCCTAGTTTCTATCCTACCCCAAGCTAATTTCTTAACCACTTAGTTTATTTGTTTATTAATTTAGTATAGAATAATATTCCTGTTTTTTAACTTTATTGCTTTGGCATTTTTTATTGTTATTATTATGATTTATTATAAATATGTAGACAGGTGTGTGTATATATATATATATATATATATATATTAGCAAAGAATTAGAACATCGTATTTCCTTTACTGCTTCATATTCTATTATGGTATTTATATATAAAAATGCCTTTCAAAAAAAATTTATATATATAAATATGTTAGGCTGATTTGATAGTAAATTGAGAAATTTTGTATGTCACTCCCAAATACTACTTTAACCCGAATTGAAAAGATTAATAAGCTCACTTGAACCTAAGCAAAGCGAATCGAGCTATTTTGGCCAGACTTCAAGCCGAGCTCGAACTAGCCTTGGCTCGGCTATGTCCGGCTTGTAAAAAACCCTATTAACAAGTATCGCCGTACTAATGAATTTTGTTTATATATATAAGTTTCCATTTAAAGTGCCCACTTTTACTAGGTGCCACATTTAGCCCAAAATTCATATTCATGTTAATTAAAGCTCACATTTAATAAAAAAATTAAAAGCCCAAACACATATTATTACACTGTATGAATGTACGTTAAAAAAAAATTTGGGATACCCCTGAATTTTTCTTCTAGATCCGCCACTAATATAGATAATATATAAAGCTTTGTAACTTCTAATATGTAACATAATATAAAGTTTTCTTGTAATGCTAATAGCCTAATAATGATTATAATATCATATAGAAATTGAATCTCATGACATAGAAGTTGAATACTTGTGGTGGCCTGCACATCATTTTTTGTTATATACTTGTAATCAACTTTTATCAGGTGGTAAAATTATTTCTTAAACTGTATAGCAGGCTGCAAATCTTTATGCTCAAGAAGACCTAGAAAGAAACAGCACTGTTCATAACTCATCAACACCACCAATTTCTTTACCTGCTGACTGTGAGAGGCAAATCAAATATGGTATTGTGGGTCCCATGAATGCACATGTAGATGTTTATAAGTGCCTTAAATGCTATTTGATCTTTGAAGGAAAGAATGAGTTATGGGATCACAAGTCTTTATCTCACAAAGATGAAAAATCTCAACTTGGTTCTTCCATTCCTGATTGGAGTATAGTAATAGGTGGAATATTTAACTGTAATTTGTGCCATAAGACGTTTTATGAAATAAATCAGTATAATGGACACATTGGGACCCATGCAACAAATGAAAACAAAACTGCAGAAAAAAGCGTTGACTCTGTATCAGTTTCAGCTGAAACTGATCATGATCATAGGATGAGTTTTGTCACAGAATCTAATAAAATTGACGAGGTTGCTCATGATCTTGACATGAATGAAGATGTTTTAGTCGAAGAATCTGGCGATGGGATTGGTAACAAATGTGTAAATGACAATAATGCCCTTGAAACAGACAAAGCTCCCGTTGTTTCTGTTTCTGTCTCTGTTTCCAAACCGGAATGTGATCTTGATCAAGATATAGTTGTTAGATCTAACGATCAGGATTCAGGTTCTGAAACTAGGGTTCAGAGTTCAAGCATCTGCGAAGAAAAAGGTTTTCAACCAGACATCAATGATACACGTATATATAGTTCTTTTGATAAGCTGACAACTGAAAAGGGTAACGTTGTATATAACGAATCATCAGGGGTTTTCCATGGTGTATCCAATGGTCAAGATGCAGTTTCTGAAACTAGGGTTCATACTTCAAGCATATGTGAAGAGAAGGGATATCGGGAAGAGATCAACGATGTGCATATGTCTAGTTCTTTTGATGAGTTTACGTCTGAAAAGGGTAAAGTTTTAAATAATGAGTCATCATCAGGGGTCTTCCATGGTGTCTCATATGGTCAAGATGCAGTTTCTGAAGCCAGGGTTCAGACTAAGGGCTTTCGAGAAAACATCAATGATACGCATATCTTTAGTCCATTCGGTGTGTTGACTTCTGAAAAGGGCAAAGTTGTAAATAAAGACTCATCGTCAGGGGTTTTCCATGGTATATCTAACGGTCAGGATGCAGTTTCCGAAACTAGGGTTCATACTTCTAGCATATGTGAAGAAAAGGGATATCAGGAAAAGATCAATGATATGCATATGTCTAGTTCTTTTGACGAGTTTACGTCTGAAAAGGGTAAAGTTGTAAATAACGAGTCATCGTCAGGGGTTTTTCACGGTATCACATATGGTCAAGATGCAGTTTCTGAAGCTAAGGTTCAGACAAAGGGCTTTCGAGAAAACATTAATGATACGCATATCTTTAGTCCGTTTGCTGTGTTGACTTCTGAAAAGGGCAAAGTTGTAAATAAAGACTCGTCATCAGGGGTTTTCCATAATCATCTTGGACGTGATCAGGCTCGTTTGGCTGAAACAAAGAAGCTTTCTGAGTCAGAAAACCTTTCCCTTTTTTCAAATACGCTTAATATAGCCGTCGATAATTCCAAAAAACAAGATTCTTTTCAAAAGTTAGGTTTTGCATCTGTTGATCAGGTTGCTCATGGGTTTGATGAAAATCGATTTTCTTATAATATGTCAAGTTCTAAACTTGATGAACCATATGGAGTCCGGAACCGTGAGTTTGACCGGTACGTAGGAAAAGAACATGTGAATAAGGAATATGTTCAAATTAAGAATGCTGAGAAATCAGGTGAAGCCAATTTAAACGAATACCAAGTTTTTCGGAACAATGATTCAATCAATAACGAGGTCGTTTCTTTGGGCAGCAGCAGCCAGAATGGTTTAAACGCAAATGTTATGAATTTTAATACAGGGAAAAATATTGAATTTTCTTCACTTGTTCCCCCAGGGAATAATCAAGCATTTGGCTTTCAAGATGGGCTTAAATTTGATGATATTTTTGGGGATAAATTTGATGAAAATATCCATGAGTTAAGTCTTGCTTTTGGGAACCCTAATTCTCTGTATGAAGATACAGTTGGTGTCAGTGAGCAGAAAAAGGATGGTTTAAATTGTTCTTCGAGGGTTTCGTCTAAGATTAATGACACTTTTGACGTCCAAACTGATTTGAGTATGGTTAATAATAGTATGGTTCAAGATCTCAAAAGGGGAAATGAAACAAGGGGTTTTCAAAATAATGATAATTCGGTTTATCCCAGTAGAACGTGGGGTGATTTTAAATCAGATGAATTCAGGAACTCTGAAGGCAAGAAGTTTATGATGGGTTCTGGTAGCAATCAAATGTGGAAAACGCCTCAAGGAAATCATCTGCAAAGTGGTTTAGTGAATTCTAATGCACCGATTCAGTCCCCAAATTTCCATTCGTTTGACATAATGTCTCAAAAGGTGATTAGTTTAGGCTATCTTAAGCATTTTTTTTCTAGAGGTGGCAAATGGGCAGGTCAAAACCGTTGGTGCGGGTTGGGTTGGTTCTATTCACTTTTTGTCTAAGATATTTATATTTTTTTATGTACAGTTAGTGTGTCAAATAAGGTTATAGAAGCTATGTTATTTTTAATAATAAACTATATTTTTGAATGAAAATGATTTACAGAGGTTTATGCATTAAAAATGCACTTTCTACCCCTTTCCATTTATAATAAGAGTAAAATGCCATTTTCGTCCTTGAGGTTTGGCTAGTTTCGCGACTTTCGTCCAAAGGTTTGTTTTTTCACATCTGGATCCAAAAGGTTTGAAATCTTGCCATTTTCATCCGGCTCGTTAACTCCATCCATTTTTGTCCGTTAGGTCAAGGGTATCTTTGTTGTTTCTTTTTAACTCAAAGGGCAATTCGATCTTTTGAATACTTGTACATTATGCTACATGCCTCTACATAAAGTGAAAAAGACCGAATTGCCCTTTGAGTCAACAAAAAAGATGGAAATACCCCTGACTTAACGAAGAAAAATGGATGGAGTTAACGAGCCGGATGAAAATGGCAAGATTTCAAAACTTTTGGATCCAGATGCGAAAAAACAAACCTTTGGACGAATGTTGCAAAACTGACCAAACCTCAGGGACGAAAATGGCATTTTACTCTTATAATTATATGGGTTGAAATTGCCACCTCTTTTATTTTCTTTAGGTCTCATAATAAGCAGCAAATTTTTAGCATGTTTTCGGGAGCAATTAAATTACCAGTATTTACAGGCTCAAGATGGACTCTTCAGACAACATACTGAAAGATATAATCAAAGTAGATCTGAACCTGTGGAATTCAGGTTTCTAACAGATAGATCGGAACTTAATCCACATGCGCTTCAATCGGGTTCAAGGGTATTTCCATACAATTACAACACAGGAATTGACCAAGGGTTTGACTCCAGTTTTTGGATGGGAAAGAATGCTATGATGCCTCCAAATATGAGTGGCAGAAATGTAATTACCAGCATATGTGCATGGTGTCGAAATGAATTTCATCTCCCTGCTATGGCTCTTCATCAACAAACACAAGCTGGAGTTGGTTCTTTATGCCCGAATTGCAGTGCAGGAATTTCTGGGCAAGTCAACATGCTGTAGCATGGTCAAACTTTTCGACCACTCTTTTCCGGGCAGGTCAACTTGTTGCACTATAGTCAACAAAAATTCTGGCATAAGGTAACTTCTAGACCAAACTTTTTTTATTGTATCTACGTTGGTAATAATTGATCTTGTGTTAAGCTTCAGAGAGAGTGTGAGTGTTTTTTATCTCAACATAATATTTTAATTCTTTTAGGGAATAATTTCATATATATATATATATATAGGGAGTTCATGCGAGAACCGCGAGAACCAATGTGAACACAAGCTAAAATAGCTAAAAAAACCTACCCCCCCCCCCCCCCCCCCCCCAAAGCTAAAAACTAAACCCCCAAAAAATCTAAAAAAAAATCTACATTTTTTTTTAATATTTTTTATGCTCAAATCGCTACTTTTAGTGGCAAAAAATAAAAATAAAAATAAAAAAAAAAATTTAAATTTTTTTTTATTTTTTTTGCTTCGAAAAGTAGCGATTTTTATATAAAAAATATTAAAAAAAAAAATTTGTGTGATTTTTAGCTATTTTTAGGCATTTTTGGTTGTGTTCACATTGGTTCTCGCGGTTCTCGCAATAAGAGGTGGTTCTCGCATGATCTTCTCCCTATATATATATATAGGGTCGGAGTTGGCTACAAACTCTATTTTTCCTACAAAGTCACAAAACACCACAATTTCAGCCATAAAACACACTCAAAACCCACAAATAACAAAGTGAAGATTACTAAGATGTCATATTCGTGGGTTTTGTGTTGTGTTTTGGATGATAGGGCTTTGATTTTCGAATGACTAATATTAATGTGTTTTATTTGATTATCATGTTGTGTTTTATATTCATAGTTCTACGATGGTGTGTTTGAAGTTTTTATGGACTGTTAGGATTTGAATATTGTGTTTTAGTGATCTTCACTCTGTTATTTGTGGGTTTTGAGTGTGTTTTATGGCTGAAATTGTGGTGTTTTATGACTTTGTACACTTTGTAGGAAAAATGGACTTTGTAGCCGAACCCCACCCTATATAGGTACTTCACGCCTTAACGTACATTAACGTACTTCACGAAATATATAACATGCGTAATTATTTTTTTGACCAAAATAACGTGCGTGATTTTGGATCCCATGCGTGATTATGTGGTCCCATGCGTGATTATGTGGTCCCGTGCGTGATTATATGTTCCATGCGTGATTATACCCCTGATCCAACGGTTACCATTGTCTCCTACGTCAAGTATGATAAGCCGTGAAGTATGATAAGCCGTGAAGTATGTTAACCTTTCTCTCTCTCTCTCTCTATATATATCCTTCTAAACGTAATAATCTTGTGTGTACCATTTCAAAACACTATAAACATCACATTTGTTCATTCATAGTAAATATAACTAAATCAGTTACTTCTACTAGTTTGTTTCTTTAAATAAAATAATAGAAAAAACGTTATAATTGTGGATCATCTTAGTGCATAATGCTCTATTGGTTATTCAGTGAAACAAACTGTTTTAGGTAACGAGTTTTGTTTTATTTATATGGAATGGTTAAATATTATAATTTTGGTGTTCTATAAGAGTAATTATGATATTATGAAATTTAAAAGGATATATATATGTGTGTGTGTGTGGCATTGTTTCTTGTTTTATAGGTGATGAAAGGGCCAAGCTCGGTTACGGGCTAAACCTAGAATACCTTTTGTATCGATTTCCTTTTTGTAAACCAATGATTAAAAAGATTATACTTCTTACGTCCCAAAGTTATTTGTCCACTTTCAAAAATAGAACTTATAGTTTACCCATTTTACCCTAATATATTGTTATCATTAAATCTTGGTAATTCTTGAAGTTAATTTTTTTTATCTTAAATGAATTAAGGGACTTAGGGTAACGTCGTCTTTTTGCTGATTGAAAACTGCATTAAATTTCAAATATTAAATTGTGGATTTTTTTCTTGTGGTTCTTCGGCAAGATTATGTTACCTATTTTTTTTCCAGTTTGTGACGTGTTAGGTAAAACGTTATCCAAATCAACTCATTCATATGTAAATGGATATTGCCAGTTAATTACCCATATCAACCAGTTTTCTTGTAAGTTACTATTTTTGGGTTTAATAACCTGAGTTGCTAAATGTAGGATTTTATTTCAACAGGAAAAAGAAGATAGGGAGACCTGAGTTTGGTCATATCAGCTTTTGATTAGTGTCACCTGTAGTCATGAATATTGTTCAATCCTGGTATGGTTTTTTGAAATATCATAAGTTATTAGTTTATCTCAAACTTTATATTTCTGTAATCTTGTTGGTTACTTTCTCTTGATATCAGAATGGTGAAGTAGAAGTTTAAAATTGAATCTTTATCTTAGTTGGATTATAACCTTAAACATTTAATAGAAGAAGTTGATTAGGCTGCTTAAAAATGCGTTACTATTGGCTCATTGTCTAAAATATCTCTTTAGTACCGAGGCTGCTTAAAAATGTGTTACTATTGGCTCATTGTCTAAAATATCTCTTTAGTACCGAAAGTGTAGGGGATATTGTAGATCTAAATACTTGAAATACTACTAATTGCTAATTGCCAGATAGGTAAAATTGAATAAAAATTTTTTAAAAGAAAAGATAATGAGTAAAATTCCATTTCGTCCCTGAGGTTTGGCCAGTTTTGCAATGTTGTCATTTTCATCCAGCTCGTTAACTCCATCCAATTTCTCTGCAAAGTCAGGGGTATTTTCACCTTTTGGATCCAGATGCGGAAAAACAAAGTAACAAACCTTTGGACGAAAGTCGCAAAACTGGCCAAACTTCAGGCATTTTACTCGAAGATAATTTTGCTGTTTATAGTTTATACTTAAAATTAAAATCCCTCATGAAACTTTCAAGCCCTTTGCTTTCTATGCATTTGTTTTGTATCTAGGATTTATGTTGAAGTTTTTTGATGAGAGCATGTTACAGGAAATCATGATTGTTAGGGTTTTTAGCTTCTGTTTTAGGTTATTTGTGTTCATTGAAAATTTTTTGGATGTCATATTCATGTTTGATTCTGAGATTCGATTGTAGAAAATTATGTTTTGTTCACTAATTTCTTCTAAAATTATATTTCAAGTTGTTGATCTGGAAATGGTTGTGATGTTTTTAGCTTTTATTTCTATTTTCTAGGTTTGTTTGTGTTTCATGATCTCAGATTCATGAAATTGGATTGTTAAGGTTATACTTGGTTCACTTTTAGGTGTTGTAAGAGAAGTATTTATTTGATTTTGTTTTGAATAAAAATGACAAGAATTTGCAGGTACATGTCATATGACATGAGGCCTCCCAAGTTGCAACATGTGCAGCTAATAAATATGTTTATCTCGTCTATAAAATTAATTTTTTTTATGTCAAATCTAAACATAACCCCTTGTGATTAGAATAATACTAAGTTGGAACTTACATAAATAATTTTCAAAATAAATATCTTACATATAACAATGTTACACTTGCTATTATTTGAGATCCAAGTTTTTGAACAGAAACAGCTTGACTTACGGTAAACATGTTTTGGGTGATTTTAATCAAAATTTCACACGTTTTCTATAATAGATGTATGCTATACTATTAACTTTATTTATTTGAACATATGTTTTTCAAAGTATTGTGTCTAAAATTATTAAAATTGCAGTTTTTTATGTTCTCTATTGTGCTTGTGCCAGTTTCATTGAGAGGATGTTTAATTCGTGTAGTCATTTTAATAAAGATATTTATTTTATTTAAAAGTGATGTAACATACGACTTTTCAACCAATTTTTCTTTTTACTAGATGTGATTATGCGTAGGGGAGTCGAGCCGAGCCCGGCTTGTCATGTTTCTATGAAGCTCGAGCTCGGCTTGTGAGTTAAACCCAGGCTCGAGCCCGGCTTGTCATGTTTTTATGAAGCTCGAGCTCGGCTTGTGAGTTAAACCCAGAGCTCGAGCTCGGCTTGAGTTATTTGAGAACAACCTCAAACGAGCTAAAAGCTCTGCTCGAGCTCGCTTTAATATCGCTTAAACGAGCCAAAGCTCGGCATGCCAATGTTATCATCATTATTATTTTATATGGTTGTTGCTATAGATCAGTTCCATATTGATAACAGGACCAATTTTGGTTTAATTTAAATGTGAATGGCATACAATAGGGTGTGAATTTTTTACACAATATAAACCTAATAGCAAAATTGCAAGTTTGGGTTTAACCTTAACAGGTCTCGGTGCATTTTATTTTATATTGCACCCACACACACTTTTAGCTAAACGAATCATTTTGTGCTCAACATGGCAGGCTGGTTTTTATTTTTATTGGCTTTTAAGGGTATTCTACCATTCTATATCTTTTATACTGCAAGTGACTAATGAGAATGGCGCATATGGTTTGGTGCAACAAATGTTTTACAAAAAAAATCTGGTAGTGTACAAACGTCTAAACCGTAAAACTAACCCGTTTTAATTGATATAAAGATTCCAATATAACATTTGATTCCTTATACCAATCAATGTTGTTTGCATTGCCATAAAAAGCTTACAAATTTGTTTTTATTCCTTGAAAAGGTCACTCAAACATGCTAAACTGTGGATAAGAGAACTATACAGCTAAGCAACAACATGAACCCTTGTTCGTAATAGGGCGTCCTTGAGATTTTGAATGCCCTATGCGACAACTAATAATGGGCCCTTAATATAGATACATGTAAGGGTGTGCGTGGGTTCGTTTGGGTCGGTTTTTACTATTAACCATAACCGCTAGTTTGGTTATGGAGTTTTGGTAACCATAACCATAACCAAACTTCGGTTATGGTTAATCGGTTATGAAGTCGGTTATGGTTAATTTCAGTTAAGTAACCAAGCAAGGTTTGAAATAAATAGGGTTGTGCACGATTTGAACTTAGCTTAAGCCTATTTTATAAGATAACGAAGACTAAACTTTTTGATTAAACTACCGATTTAGAGTTCTTTTTAATAAGGTAATTCTCAAACAAAAATAATTATGGCCATAACACCTTAGTTCTTTATCAAAATAAATGATATCTACATCAAGATCATTTTGTTACTAACATACTTTCATCTTAGTAAAAACCCTCTATATGGTTTTGTAAAACACAAATATATTATATAAAGTTAACATCACAACTTCGGTTCGGTTTCGGTTATATTCGGTTAACCAAAGCTTCATAACCATAACCATAACCGATTGAGCGGTTATACAAAGTTTCATAACCATAACCATTGGTTATATTGGTTATCGTGTTATTAGTGGTTCGATTATGTCGGTTATGGTTCGGTTATTGGTTATGGTGGTTAATTTGCTCACCCTTAGATACATGTGTGTGTATATATATTAAAAATGGGGATCTTGAAACGGGAGAAGTGAATTGAAAAAAATGTTCAAGAGTGTCATGCCACCTCTTTATCTACTTTTGTCTTTAAATCTTCAATATAATAATTAAATAATATTCAAATGTTTTTAAGTTTTTTATACATGTAAAACAACAGGAAAAAATAAGGGATCCTCAAATTATTGGACCCTGTGCGGTCACATCTTTTGACCTGCTCAAATTCGGCCCTGGCTGACAAAGGGACAACTGTATGTGTCACTCTTGTTATGTTATGTTTACGATAGTGGAGCAAAGGTCATCAACGGTGATGAACTCTAAGGTGTTTGTTTTTTAAGAGGTAAAATGTCTGCAGTCTGCGAACTAAATCTGCAGACATCTGTAGAAAAAGAAGGGACCAAATCTCTGCAGTCTGCAAGAGAAGGCTGTTTGTTTTTTAACATACGCAGACTTCTAAAATAAACTGGTGGTGGTGGTAGACGATGGTGGTGGTGGTAATGGACGGTAGTGGGTGGTGGACGGTGGTGGTGATGGATGTTGGTGGGTGGTGGACAGTGGACGGTGGTGGGTGATGGACGGTTGTGGTGGTGGTGATGGGCGGTGGTGTTGAGTGGTGGGGTTTAACCCTCTACAGACCTTAGAAAATCTTAGAAGTGGTTGGGATAAGTCTGCACCAAGAAGAGCTCGTGCAGATGTTTTTTTAATGAAACGTCTTTGGAAAAACAAACAGGCTGCGCGTGGTTTGCACGACGCAGACAGAAGAGCCTGCGCAGAGCTTTTGAGAAAAAACAAACAACACTTAAGGAGACAACTTAGGTAAACCTTATGTGGCCTAGCCATATATAAGATATTATACATATGAAATGTCCGATCTCAAATATTCACATCTTAACATTCTCTAAAAACAAATCTACGATATGTTTGGTGTTTTGAGACTTGAGTTGACCCTCGTCCACTTAAATCTATATTTTAACATGTGTATTTTTTTTTTGTCCGGTTAGATGTTCCTGTCGACTAAAACTAGATTCCATAATGCAAGGCTGGCTACCAAAACAAACAATAAATAAATAGGGTAAATTATAGTTTTCGTCTTTTATGTTTATACTCGATTGCAATGGACGACCTTTAATTTTAATAATTACAGCCACAATCCTTTGTTTGGAAAACTCATTACTTCCTAGGTCCTTTAGCACTAACTTAGTTAAAATTTTGAATTAAGGCTGATCAGTTAAGAGTAAATTAGTCATTTTACCAACAAAATTAACAAAAAATTAAAAACCCAATTATCTGTTACTTTTTTACATTATTTCCTTACCCTTTTCTTCTTTCACCATCACCATCACCGCCACCACCATAACCATCAACACCACCAAATCTGCCGCCACCACAACCACCGCCAAATCCGCCGCCACCAACACCAGATCAATCACACCACAACCTCCATCTAGTTCGTGACTTAACCACCACACTTCATCTAGCTCGTACTCGAATATTCAACCAAATCCCCAAATCAAAACACCACCATCAACCATCGCTTTGATTCTTAACAACATCATTCCGGCTTCATTTACTCGAATATTCAACAAAACAAGTTCAATTTCAACACAAAATTTAGGGCTCGAATACGTTACCGGGGAGTGCCGGAGGTGCTGTTGAGAGTGGTTCGGTTGATCGGTGACAATGATGTGGCGGGAGTGTCCGAGAGGTTATTGAGAGTGGTTCGGTTGATACCGGCGTTACTTCCCGGTGAGAAAAGGTGGGGGTTTCTTGATGAAGTGGAAGTTGAGCAGATCGGAGGTTAACGTCTACAATGGTTTCAGATCTATGGGTTGGGGTGGTGGAGGTGCTCGTGGTTGTCGGAGGGTTGGGGTGGTGGTGGTAGGTCGGTGGTGGTAGTGGAGATGGGATATGGTTGTGCTTTGAATATGCAGGTTTATGTTACTTGAAACGTTCAATACATATATTATATTTTATATATATTAAATAATTAATTAATTGTGTTAAAGTATTTCCATTTTATTTATTATAATATATATTTTTTAATACGTAAAATAACCAAAGTGCCCTCATGTGTCATACCGATGCATACTTAACTCAAAATTTTAACATAGTTAGTGATAAAGGACCTATGGTGTAATAAGTTTTCCAAATAAAGGACCGTGACTGTAATTATTGAAGTTAAAAGTTATCCATTGCAATCCAATACAAACATAAAGGACGAAAACTGTAATTTACCCAAATAAATCTATACTATATAATAAAAGAAACCATTTGGGGGACACTTGTCATCATCTGATGCCATGTCTTATGGATAATTATAATATTAATAACTTATATATTTATATGTGAATATGGCTTAAAAGATAATACAATAATCAACATGCAACAAACAAATACATAAAAACTTCATACGTCATCCATCCATCTATCTATTTATATTATTAATTTATTATTAAGTATTAAAAATATTAGTTATATATATATCAATTAACAGTTATAATATATATTTATTTAGGCGGAAAAAAATAATTGAGATCATCCCATAAAACGTCATGTGTCCTTTTATGATATAGAAAATCAATTAAATAATATTATAAATGAAAAGTATACATTAAAGTTAAAATAAATTATAATTATCTATAGTTAAGTAGAAGGGTTAAATAAAATAATATTTAGTAGGAGCATCTATATTACTATATAAAGCATTTCGTATGTAAAAAATGGTAAATTCCCATCAAATTTTAAATTTTAAGATGAAATATACAAATTTACTCTTTTTATTTTCAATGATGTAATTATCTCTAATAAACTTTAAATTTTTACCATGGTATATATAATGCTAGACATAAAATAAAAATAAAAACATTTTGGATGACATCAATAACTTAAGACATAATATAATTATATGTATAATATACACTTTTTAATAAAATAATACCAAACAAAATTACAAATATAAAATCACTGACTTTACTAATAATAGCAAAAGTCTTAATTTTTTTAAATTAGATTTATTACGGGTTTCTTAAATATAATTTATAACAAATTTACTCTTTTTATTTTCAATGATGTAACTATCTCTAATAAACTTTAAACTTTTACAATGGTATATATAATGCTAGACATAAAATAAAAATAAAAACATTTTGGATGACATCAATAACTTAAGACATAATATAATTATATGTATAATATGCACTTTTTAATAAAATAATACCAAACAAAATTACAAATATAAAATCATTGACTTTACTAATAATAGGAAAGTCTTAATTTTTTTAAAGAGTAAAATGCACGGATAGTCCCTGTGGTTTTGCAAAGTTTCAGCTATAGTCCCCAGATTTTGGAAATTACACTCGTAGTCCCTGTGGTTTGACAGTTTGTTACGCGGATAGTCCCTAGAGTGGATGGGGGTTAGTTTTCTCAGTTAAGTCGTCCACTTTTTTCTTTCCCTTTTCAACATTCACACATTCATTCAGCTTCAATAGCTTCTTTGTTTGCAATTGATTTCATCTAGACATTCCTCGATAGATATCATCGAAAGCCATGAGGATTTCGCCATTTGGGTTCGTTTTATTGGCGATTCTTGTTACGCTAACATACGCAGATGACACCCCTAGGGTTTCTAATTCTGTTTGTCCTCTTAAATCGATCAAAGATTCAATCTTTGCTTCTCTGTCTCCGGTTTGTCCTATGAATTCGATTGATTATTCTTTCGGTGTTATTGAGGTATCATACACCTTCTTTTCTCTTTAATTTGTATAATGAGATTCGGGTTTTTTTTTTTTATTGTTGTATGTTAGAATCATATAGTCAAACTTTTTTGTTAGCAAGATCGATTTTTTTAGCTTCAAGGCATTTGATTATAGTCAAACAAGTTGCTATTAAGTCAAAAGCAACATTTGTGAATGGTAATGAGCTTTTAGTTATGTTGTTATTTTAGTAGTTGTTTGTAAATAATGATGGTATGATACTTATAACTAGTCAAAGATGTTTGTATAACTCCATTTTGCAATTTTAGGGAGATGAGATGTCGTTGCAAAAGGCGTTAAATACGGTTAACGGGAATGCTGAAAGTTATGCTGTGTTCCTATTTTATGCATCTTGGTGCCCCTTCTCCGTAACGTTTAGACCAACTTTATCGGTTATGGCATCCTTGTATCCTTCGGTTTCTCATTTTGCAATTGAAGAATCCGTCGTAAGACCAAGGTTTGGGAATCTTATACTTATTTTCCTTTGAATGTGGTTCAAGTGATTTTGCTTTTTATTATAAACAAATTAAGAAATAGACTCAAAATCCATGATTTAGATTTGCATACAAGGTATAGATCAGTTCTTTTGTGAAAATCAAATTAGTTTTTTTAGTAAACTAATTAATCTACTATCTGATTAATTAGTTTAAATTCAATTTAATATGGACGGGCGTTTTGGATATGCTTTTGCAAACTTTTTATTTCGACTTCAAGTTGCGAGTAATGTTAACAAGTTAGTTTGGTTATCTGATAATTAATTTCATACCAACGGCAACAAAATTGATCACCCGAGGATAAAAACAGATTCACCTATTTGCCCGTTCTTTTAACCTAACTTGACAGATTGTTACCCCCATGTCTTAACCCTACAGTCGTACGACAAGCCTACTTTATCACTTTAATATCCTCTTTCGTCAATTTATTTATTATTTGTAAAAAAATCAGAATTTGCCAAATGCTCAAACGAAAAAAAAAAAAAATAATACTATCCCAATAGTCTGTTTTGTTACAATTGATTATGAATAGGCAATGGGTTGTACTTGACTACTTGCACCACTATAGGCTATAGCCACATGTCTAAATAACATGCAGTTTCTCTTTTTAACGTGTAAACGTCGGGAATTTGTGTGCAGCATACTTTCAAAGTACGGAGTTCATGGTTTTCCTACTCTCATTGTCTTGAACTCAACAATGCGTGTGCGCTACCATGGGTCCCGGACTCTTGATTCTCTTGTGGATTTTTACACTAACGTTACAGGTATATTTACTTCCATCTTTCCTTCTTAGATACCCCCTTACAAGGCTATAAATGGATTATTATTAGATTGACCGTAACAGGTACCCCCGTAAGTTAGTGTCTTAACATAAAAACATTCTTGCTACTTAGTGGATGTGCTATGTAGGCGATATCTTTCTTAAGCACCATTAATATATAGGATGCCTAAAATAATGTCATTTGTGATATTGTGCTATGTATAAGTATAACATTTTTTTTTTTATGTTTTGAAGGAGTACATATGATAATATGAAATTCAGAAGCTATATAAGCCTATCATATTTTTTATTGTAATTTACATCAAATGACTGTATGCATAGGTGTCAATAGCGAGTGTAGCGATCGCTATAGCGCGCTATGTAGCGTATAGGTCTAGGCTCGCTATTAGGGTTGTAGCAATAGATAGCCATAATAGCGACGGGTTTTTTTTTTTATTTATATAAATAGCAATTAAATATAGCTATAACATAGCTGGATTTTAGGTTTTTTGTTAAATATACATGTAAAATAGCATATATACCAGGGTATTTTGATATAATACAGTAATACACATACAATTTTTTTTAAATTTTTTTCTAGTGTGTCGCTATTTATAAAATACCCGCCTGCTATTTATCGCTATTCGCTATGTAGCATATAGGTACCTTATCGCTATATGTTGCTATTCACCATTAACAACTATGATTGTATGTATAGGTATTAAACCTGAGTCTATCAATGACACATCACTCGGTGAAACCGTACATGAGCACGAGAAGAGAAATATGAGTGGGACTGAAAGCTGCCCGTTTTCATGGGCCCGGTCCCCTGTAAACATGCTTCAACATGAAACTTACTTAACATTAGCCACCATTTTTGTGGTTTTAAGGTTGGTTTACTTGAGTTATCCTTTTATCGTGACATGTGCTCGAGTCTCTTGGAGAAGAAGGACCGTAAACATACGGTTTAAGAGCTTGTGGGAACATCCTTTATTGTACATGAATCAAGCAATACAATTATTCACTTCACTCACCGAGCCTTGCAAAAGAAGCAATCTGCATGGAGCCATGAATGCCAAGGCTAAGGCTGAATGGGCTTCAAAATCATTAGCTTCGGTCTCTTTTGGGGAGGCGAGCACGAGCCGGGATGGAGTTTGACTTGTTGACCTATTTAATTTACTTTCCTTTATGTGTGGTTTCTTGAAAGGGAAGTTTTTTTTGTCTAACTGGCTTTGTGTGTAATGTAGATTTGTTTCATAGAAAAGAGTTGTAATATGGATTCTCGCCTTTTTCTATTTAGTCAAGTCAGTTGCTTGTAGATGTACTCTGCGGCTTGCTTTGCCACAGGCAGACACGACGCCACCCATGAAGGCAAAGCCACCATAAGCATCCGCCATTGATTTAAAACGCAAAATTTGGATGGCAAAACTATAAATCATGCAGAGTAAAGAAATGCATACTTTCTAACAACGCATCCACACTATTTAAATTCATGCAGCAGGTAGTTAGAACATGTTTGTTATTTGCTCGTCATACACAAAAGCAATGGCATCCAAGTACAACATGACATGACATAAATAGGGGCAGTCAAAACTGGGGTTTCAGAGGACTCCAGAATTTTCTTATGTCTAAAAGTAACACTGTTTTTACTTCTTTACTATACAGCATCATAAGGAGAATACCAACACCAGAACTAATGATGGACGAAATCTGAACTAGATCGCCTCGGAGATTGAGAACCGTTGATGAAAATACGTACGCTCCGAGTTCATGATCCAATATCTTTACCTTCTCAGATAACATATTTTACCTGTTTCAAAATTCAGTATGAAAATATACAATTGTCCAGCATGATTTGATATTATATTTTGAAATTATTACCCGGTTTGGGAGAGTTGCCTCCAGTTGAGCTGTGGATGCCTTTGCAAATAGGAATTATCTTCACCGACAAACGACTCAGAATTACTAGAATTTGCCGGTGACCACACAGGCACCACACCACCGTCACGTTCCCTTCTAGAAGTCGTAGCACTAGAAGATTCCGCCGGAGAATCTTCACTATTTCTCAGCGCAATTTGCATATTAAATTGGGGCAAAATCGACTGCGCACCAAAATCTTGACCTAATTGTCGCTGAATTGGTTCTCGTAACAATTCCCGATTCATAGCATCAGTAGGTACTTCGGCTCTACTATTATCGTGTGCTAAATTTCTATCATCTGAAGACGATTCGTCTTCATCTTCTTCTACTCGTAATAACGAAGAGGTCAAACTTGGAACCATTTGGTCTTCATAGCGACGGATTGGGGTGGTTGTACGGTTTCTTACGGTTTCTTGATCCAAATCCATTTGCATATCTTGCGGGAAAGCAATCGGGGTGTCTTCAAGAGAATCACCGAGCCCTTCTTCAGTCCCGTTTTCGAGAACGGCTCGAGTATTGGCTTCGTGTTGCCACATATGAGTTAGTGCTTCTTGTAATCGGGATTTTGCTGCATTGATCGTTACGATTGGGAGAGGGTAATTGGACCCGAGTTCGATTCCAGCGGCTTGCAGTACGTATTCGGGTGCATCCCATGGGTGGTGTATCCATTCGGTTGGTAGTCTAGCAAGCTCAGGAAGCCATCTTCTTACGTATTCACCATTCGGGTCGAAGCTATATCCCTCTATCTGTTGAAAAAGACAGTATTATGGCAAAACCAAAACCGAAATTTCGGTTTTCGGTTTTTGAAAACTGTTCAGTTTCAGTTTTTTCAGTTTCGGTTACAGCAACGGTTTGATTTGGTTCTTCGGTTATTTCGGTTTTTGAAACAAAGTTACGTAAGATTCAAAAATAAAAAGTATAAATAATATAGATGTTTACATATATGTTAATATATTTAATCTTTTGAATTAATATTACTTACATAAACCTAACATTCTAATCTATTTTCATGTTTCTCCAAAGTTTTTATTAATATATTTTCATTTATAATACTTTAAAAATATTTTATTTTTATGTAAAATTTTGGTATGTCTTACAGGCAATGGATATGCAATTTTGAATATAAATAAATATGTTAATGTTCTTATTATAAATAATAAACATCCAAGAACAAATTTAATAATTCCTAAATCGATGTATAAAAAACATTAAAAAAATGATTTTTTGGGTTATTCGGTTCGGTTGTTTTGGTTTTTATAAAATGCAAAACCAAAACTGAACCGTAAATTTCGGTTCGGTTTTTTCGGTTTTCTGCTCACCCCTAAGTCGTGAATCAGGAAGTCAAACAACAATGGTTTGTCCATGAAAAGTCAACATAAGCTCATACCTGAGGATTATCGATTCGGTCAAACTCGCGGCTATCGGGTAAAGTACCCGATATATACTGCCAACCGAGCGCATCACTTTCAAGATCTGCATCTAACAAAGTATCCCAAAAATATTTCATTCCCCATCTCCATGGTAACTGTAAAACTTTCACAAAAAAACTTGAAACTACGACCCGTATCCTATCATGTAACCAACCCGTGGCCCAAAGCTCTCTCATACCCGCATCAACTAACGGGTAACCCGTTCTACCTTGTCTCCATGCCTTAAAATAGTTCTCATCAACAATCCACGGGAAAAACTTCAAGTGGCCCAAAAGAGGCCTTTCGTGACTATAGGGGTGATTAAAACTCATATATCGTGAATATTCACGAAGCCCGATTGACTTTAGGAACAAATTAACGCTTTCTTCGCCCGCTTTGTTCCCTTCGTTGGCCCATAAATTTTGTTTGGTTCGGACTTGGTGAAAGACTTTTCTCACACTAACTTCACCAAAGTGTAGGTGTGGAGAGAGAAATGATGTTGTGGCACTATCAGCTTTTCTACGGTTTGTGGAGTAGTCGAGTAGTGGCCCGTTAATGAACGTTGTTAGCGCCTTGTTGGCATTGCTCCATCCTGGTGACCAGGCCCGCGCTAAAAGGGCGTTGCTTCCTCTTTCAGAGTCGTTTTCGAAAATTATCGTGTCTGAAGGGCATCTAGATAAGTCACCTGAAAGAAAAACCGAAAACTATTTACTTATCAACCTTAATCATAAAGAGAACACGGAAGCAAACAAACACATAGCCCAAATTATTAAAAAATAAAAAATAATGAACCTGAAATTATTCTTTTTGGTGGAAGTTGTGGGGGCTGGGGATCATATGGCATTCTAAGACATCGATCCCAAAACGATGAAAATGTAACAAACGGTTGACCTTCATCATCAAGAACTTCCCAAGGTTCATATAGCAAATCTGCGTTAAACGAGCGTACAACTATCCCATTTTCTGTTAAAATCTCCTTTGCTCGGTGATCCCTAACGAGAGAAAAAGGATCTACACATGGAAAAAAAAACATTATTATTTAAGTCACTGTAAATCTACATAACTTAAAAAATTCAGTAAAATATTAAAGTACACCACGCCTTTTAGTCGTACGTACCCTACTAAGTGTCTAAATTAATGGTTTTAACCATAAAACTTGTTAAACTAAGCATCAAGTAACTGGTTGGTTAAACTAAACTAGGGAATGATAGTTTGGTAGATTTACTTTTATATCAATATCAGAATCCATTACATCAACTTCGTACTCGATCATCAAAATAAATACGATTATTTCACCCTAGATAATCATACTCATATTCCTTTCACCCGGAACAACTTAAGCTGATGCTTATACACAGAAGCAGATAATTGGGCTTATTGAAAGAAACTGCTTACTATGTTGTTTGCCCTAAGAGTAGTAAACTTGTGCTTTTCAATTCATCAAAAATAATCAGCAAGCAAGCATTACTAAGCTTACGGAAAACGGCTAAAATGAGCACTTTTCGACATTCAAAAAGGGCTTGCTTTTTAAGCAATAATAATAAGTTGTTTTAAAAAAGCATGCCTGCCTGCCTGCCTGCCTGCCCAAACACAACAAATAACAGTTACATCTCCTAGATTATCCAAAATCTATAAAAAAAAACTCATAACAAAAGGGGAATAATCATATTGAATAATAAAAAGAAAGCTAGGGTAGGGAGGGACTAACCATATAAGTGATTAAAAAAGAGGTGAGTAGCACCGGTGGATTTGATGACATGAAGAAGTGATAAAACACTATCAGTAGATCTTTTAGTGATCAAACTTGTTCCGAGATTCTGCAAGGATGAATCAAGCAAAGATAAACTTTGTTTTAACCACCATCTTGATACCCTTCCAGGGTAATAATGACCTTCTTCTTCAGGTGCCCATACAAATACTGCTATCACTTTACCTGATCTTACACCAGCTGCTAAAGCAGGATTATCTTCTACCCTCAAATCTCTTCTAAACCACACTACACTTGTCATCTTTCTTTCTACAAACAACCCCTAATCCTCTTTCTTTCTTTCTACTAAGATCCCCCCAATTTACTTAACTCAAATTTCAATTCCCTTCAACAACAACAACCCCACTTGGAAAAACAACTACCCAGATTATTCCAATTCAACCTTTTTTTCTCATAAAAATCTATTCAATCAAGAAAGCTTAACTTTGGCTTTCTAAATATGAAATTGTTTGTGGTGGTGAAACAGATGGATCGGAGGGACGACAGCTGGTTTCTCATAATTATTTGGAGAACATCTTCATCTTATCCCTCACCCATCACTCATTTCATCAAGAATCATTTTTTAGGGGCAAAAAGGGAAACTTTGCTTCCCCAATTGTCGAGAATCTTAGCAGTAATAATAATTTTATAATAATAATAATAATAATATCCTTATTCATTTTTGTATAATTTTATAATAGAGTTTGTGGTTCGGTTATTTTACCAGTTTAGTTTAAAGGTTTGAAACGTTGCTATTTTAGTTCAAATAGTTTCAAACATTGTCATTTTAGTCTACTCAGTTAACTCAATTCATTTTTTATGTTAATTAGAAGAGCAAGTAATTCTGTTAACTAGAAAGGCAATTCGACCATATAAAATGATCGAAATGCCCTTCTAGTTAATAGAAAAAATAGTTGGAGTTAACCCAGTAGACTAAAATGACAATGTTTGAAACTATTTGAATTAAAATGATAATGTTTTAAACCTTTGTGGACTAAAATAACATTTAACTCTTAATAATAATATCCTTGTTGATTTTTGTATGATAAAATTGTATTATATTTTTATTTATTATAAATACTTAAAACCATTTTTTTAAATAAGCAACTTTAAGCTATTTAAAACACACACAAACATAAATATATTATTTATCTAAATATTTGAAATAAATAATAATAATAATCCCAAATCTTGAAATAGCATAGAAGCAAAGATGGGTAAGAAAGAGAAAAGAAGGAGATTGGGTTCATCAAAATGGGGGCAGCAATTTGCAACCACAAATCTTGGGCCCTCTCTTTTCTTCTTTATCTAAATGGGGTCAGCAATTTGCAACCACAAATCTTGGGCCTTCTCTTTTCTTCTTTATGTATTTTTCTTCATGGTTCCTTATCTTTAAATAATAGAACAAAACCTCATTTTCCTTGCTAGGGTGGAATTTTTTATAAATAAATCCATTATTTTTTGTCCATTTCCCACATTTTTTAATGGTTTTCCATAATCAAAAATAATTCTTTGATGCAAATTTATATTATATTAAGCTTAACATAGATGAACAAAGATATTTGTAATTATTTCATTGATAAATACTTTCACTAAAAGAAACCAAAGTAAAATTGAGAAGATTTATAATATAGTGTTTTTTATAATAGTTGGAAAATTTAGTATAAAATAACATAAAAAACAAAAAGATCAGTTTTCTTTTATTTTAAACTCGAATAAACATAAAAACATCAAGATATAAATCAAGCCGAATTTAACCTTTTTTAAACATTCTAATTATAGTCGATAGAAAAAAGTATTTTATATGGACCCTCAACCAAGATTCAACCACATTATAGGACCAAATTCTCATTCTAATACCTAATGAGACGTATTATTAAGGCTCGTCATCGCTCATGTATTACATGATACAACTCATTATGGCTTAACATATGATTTTTTACAACATAATATATATTACTATGAACCATTACATTCTAATATGACATGTTACAACTTAATTTGATCTATTAAAACTCATCTTGATAAATTATAAACTCAACTTGACCGGACATTGATAGAAATTAACATGGGATGGTCCAATAAAGTCAAAATTTGTCAATCATTATAAAAGTCCTCTGAATTTTAGCGATGATACCTTCATGGACTGATTGACAACGTATTTTACCATCAGTCATTTGAATTGTAATGACAGACTTGCCACTCCTACATGGCCCTACCACTAGGGCTTTTCACGAGCCGAATCGAGCCGAGCTAGGGCAAAGCTCGGGCTCGGCTCGATTATAAACCGAGTAGGCTCGGTTCGGCTCAGATTTGAAACCGAGCTGGAAATCTAAGCTCAGGCTTGGCTTGACTTGGTTTGGCTCGATTTTGAAAAGAAATACATGGCTCTCAAAGTTCAGTAATCTAAAATATTATTCAATAATTAAAAAAAACAAATCCAAAATAAGCTCAATCTAATACTTTACAAGTCAAAATCAAATTTAACAACACAAAATACGTTCTTAATTTGAACGAAATACAATATAAGTTCATTAGCATGGTAATCAACTTTTAAATGTGGTATAGATATCAAATTACACTCCTAATCATATGTAAATAATAATAAGTTTTTGTGATATATTATAATGTATATAAAAATAAAATATATTAAAAGTAAAATAATCCGAGCAAAGCCAAGTCTAGCTGGTATGCGAGCCAAACCGAGCTAATCCGGCTCGTTACGAGCCGAGCCGAGCTAGACTCACTTTCTAACCGAGCCGAGCCGACTCGACTCATTTTCAAACCGAGCCACATCGGGCAAGTTTTTTCCAAGCTAAATCCGAGCGAGTTGTGAGCCACGAGCTTTTTGGATAACACTACATACCACCTTCTATTTATATATAAGTTACTCATCCATCCATAATTATATATATTGTTTTTTCTTGAAAGGCAATATTTTTATCTTTATGACTTTCAGAGTTTAGATTTACACATCTTTTTCCATCTAATTGCGTCGACTAAGGGGCTGTTTGGCAAACCTCTTAATGATTCATTAAGAGGTGGACCTCTTATTCGGACAGAGGTGTGGTTGTTTGGTTGGCAAAATGCTAGCCTCTTAATGGTCTGAATCAGTCTGTATCATACAGATATAATATGATGCTGAATGGAAAAAAAAGACATTGGTTACCCTTTCCCCCCTCTTCTCCTTCTCTTCTCAACAACAAACCCTACTTCATCAGCCAACACCTCCACCGTCCACCCCACCCCTGTCCTCACCACCTCCGCCTCCCGCCGCCGTCCTCCTCCCTCTCCTCACCACCTCCGCCTTCCGCCGCCTCCTCCCTCTCCTCACCACCTCCGCCTCCCGCCGCCTTCCTCCTCCATCTCCTCACCACCTCCCGCCGCCCTCAGCCCTCTCCTCACCGCCGATTGCCGAACTGCACCCAGGTTTGTTTTCTAGTTTTATTTTTTTTATATATGATTATGATGTGGTTAAGTTTGATTTTTATGAATTTGTTTATTTTTCTGATTTTTTGATGTTGTATGTAGAATGGATTTGTTTTCTTGTATGTTGGAAGTGGATGTTGATGTTGATGAGGTTCTTGTTGTTGTTGAAGATCGGTGGTGGGTGTTGTGGTGGTGACGGTGTAGTGGTGGTGGTGACGGTGGAGGTGCAGCGGTGGTGGGTGTTGTGGAGATGAACGATTCCGGCATGATGAGGTTCTTGTTCTTGTTGTTAGGTAGAGAGAGACAGAAAGTTTCGTGGTGATGAATGACTGGAAATGATATATATAATAAAATGTTTTTTTTAATTAAAAGGGGTAAAAATGTCATTTTACACGGTCATTCAGATGTGCAACCAAACAACACTTTACTGGTTCAGCACTTACTGGTTCAGAGCCTCTTACCCATTCAGACCTTTTATTCATTCAGCACTTATTGATTCAGATGTTGCCAAACAGCCCCTAACACTCGACACTATAAAACTAAAACAAAAGGAAATAATTGACTAATAAATTAATGGGTTAAGTTATTCTATATATGCTGCTAAAAATAAGAAGTGTAAGAATGCATTATACAGTGACAAGTGTCCAATAACCTAAAACCTAAAATCTAAACTCACTACACCATCACCGAAAACCTAAACACCCACCCCTACCCCACCACCACCCAAAAACCTAACCCCCACCCACCCCTCAAAAACCTAAAAAAAACTACCCCCAACCCCCCCCCCCCCCCCCCCCCCCCCCCCAAAAAAAAAAAAAAAAAAAACACCACCACCACCACCACCACCCAGAAACCTAAACCCCCTCTCCCCCGGCAAAAAAAAATTCAGGTGGGTGATAGGGGTTTAGGTTTTTGGACGGTTGTGAGTGTTTAGGTTTTTTTTTGTATAGTGGGTTTATTTTTAGGAGCCTTTATACACTTTTTATTTCTAGAAGCCTTTGTATTTAATTCTAAACCATACTTAATATATCTGTATACTTGCTTTTAATCATGCTGATGTTTTAAGCATCAAACATCAAATCACTTGCTCATCCTAATCAGAAACATGTTACATGGTTTGTTATTTGGTAGTCGACTACAACATGCATTAATTAATAATTAATAATATATGTAAAGTGAAATAAAAATAAACTAATTCATCTTATCTTTTTGCTTGAATATGTTTCAATATTGTTAGACCAAGTGGGGCCATTTTCTGTCGTCATATCAATTAATATCTGTCTTTGTTTTCTCAACTGTTGTTCTCCTTTTCAGTATTCTACGTGCCCTTCATTCTCTTGACATGATTATATTTGCATTGATTTAAGATACGCACGCACGCATGCATACATACATCATCATGTATACTGTCGAATCCCCTAACTCCAGTTTAAGATTGAAGAGACTCCTTAATGTCCAGTGAGATCTTTTTCAACGTAGAGAACACCGTTAGCCTCGTCATGAGGGACCCGAGGGGATCCTTGACCAAGCTCCGACGTGAAAATATGTAAATTTTCCGGAGAAGAAAGGTGATTCCGGCGTGATAGAGCTGCCGGAATGTTTAGTGTGAATCCAAGGATTCGAGTATTCAATGCTATAAGGAGAATGTTCGAAGTAAAATGATGCTTGTGTGTGAGTATCAGGGCTCTTGGGCCGGCCAACCTGTGCCGTCGCTCGAGACCCAAATTTTTAAAGGGCCTGAAAGGTTTCTATAAGCTTTTATATATTTACTTAATTATATATTGAATATATGCATCCACTTATTATGTAAAAAAATGTTGGTGGTGGAGTGAAAAAACCATCTCAAGATAATGTAAAGGTCTCAAGTTCAAGCACTACTAGAAAAGAGGGTTTTTGTTATGAAACTTTTGGTCACAAAACAGTAGCAATTTCCCTGTTGTCACCATTTTGCCACCAAAAATGTGGTGACAAAAACACCCGTGTCAATTGCCCTAATGCCACCAAATAGCGACCATTTTTATATTTTGCCACCTTTTTTTGCCACCACAAAATTGGTCAAAATTATTTGCCACCGCTTCTTGTTTGCTACGGTACCTTGTTTGCTACCGAGTTGTGACCGATTTTTTGCCACTTTATTGCCACGGTTTGATATTGCCACCATTTAGCCACCAACCATTTGCCACCATTTTCATTGAAAATCGGTAGCATTTAACGAACTTGTTGAATTACTTGCTACCATTATTTGCTACCATTTTGTGATTGCTTAAATATTGGTTTTTGATTCAAATTGATTTTCCATTTTTCTCTGCTTTTTTATAAAAATTACATATCAATAAAATTACAAAATTATTTTAAAGTCTAATAAGATCACGAAAACCCAAAATTATATAAAACATCTCTGTATCAAAAGCATATAAAACATTCTAATAGAAATACCAGCTAAAACATCAGATAACTAAAATTATCCTAATATGATAAACATCGAAACATTTAAAACCAAGTGTTTGTAGCCTATCTTCGAATTGTACTTGTTAACTTAGCTTCAATTTGTGACATCCTATCGAGCATAGTATCTTTATCCACCTTATATTTTTTTCTTTTCCAGTCAACAACCCCGCAATAATCCCATTTAACCTTTCCTTCTCTTTTTCTTCGTCCTTTTTCCTTAATGAGCTCCTTATAACTACGTTCAACTTTTCAATCTACAAAACAACCAATGAATTGAATCAAGAAGTCAGAATTAACAAAAATAATAACGGGTCAAGTTGATTGCAAAAATAACAATATCCAATTTTGAGCTACAATTCAAGTGCTAGAAGTTAAAAAGCATGATTCATTATGTTTACAGTTAAGAATGAAATTCTACTTTATTTCAAAAGCAAATTTTTGTATTAAAAAACCTGTAGAGAAAGTGTAAACTCAATAAGAAATTCCTAAAATTCTCACTAAATTAAAAGCATCAATAAACTTATTCACATCTTTCCATTTCTGATATCAATCGTAATTCCTGACAAAATGAGATTGTTTCAGGCTTACCCTTTTCTTTTCTTCCTTTCATTAACAGTGGTGCGATCTGGGACACCAATCTCCCAAACTGTAGGGCCATTTCTTGGTGGTTTGTGCACAAGCAGACCCATTCTGATCTTACTTCCTGTTAATAGTTGAAAACCATAATCATGATAAAATTTTCATTAATAAATAAAAAAAGCGATAAATATTATGAGATTAAGATTTAAGAACCTTTTAGGACATAAATAATGGATTGGTACATGTACTCGCCAATGTACCCGGGAACCCAAGCAATTCATAATCCATCACTTTCAGGTGAGAACATGACAAAACAAAAGAAAATGAGTTATAACCAAAGGCAAGAACAAGATTGTCAGTTCTCTCACCGTGATAAGGTCTTGAACAGTTTGAAATGCACTATCACCAACTAAATCCAACAAATCACCAGCTATCTTCAAAACAGATATAACAGCATTAGAATAACTTAATATCCAAACAAGATACCGTTTTATAAAATATACTTCAGAACTGACAAGATCACAGTACCTCATCACCAGCTTTGTCTGATTCAAGTACCCGACATATAGCCATTGCTAGTTCATCTTGAGGAAGCTGAGAAGCGCTACCACTTACTATTCTACTGCATTCATTTCTTAACCATTCTAAATCAAATACTTTATTTGTGTTCTCACTATGATCATACCACCCTCCATGGAGTGAGGTAGAAGTTACATTTGTACCCTCCCCCCACATTTCTCGATCGTCAAAAGAAGCATCAACCAAGAACCGGGCTGGGTGGTGAAAAACCAAATTTGCACCGAATTCTTGGCCATCATCATTCCCGTTTACTTGCCTTTCAAGTAAAGACTTTGACTCGTGGTTGTCTGGCTGCAAACTGGAAAGACTTTGAACGGCATTAACACCTTTCTGTAGCTTTGCATCCGAAACAGCATAGCCAAGTAGCTTTTGCAGTTCAGATTTGCACAAACACATTGTATGATAAACATTTTGATAAACAAAGGGAATAACTACAGAACCATCAATGCCACACTCGATAAGCATAAACACATTGTATGGTAAACATTCTGTATTTTCGTAAAGTTTTCAAGGTCACACCTAGCATTTTTACAAAGCAAATATCATAAAATCATAAGACTCCATACGTCGAGTCACTATGTTATCTAAAATTCTAACCTAATTACCACAACTTTCTCCTAAATTTTCAGATTGATCGGTACAAAAGTTGAAAAAAGAGATCACATATTTAACATGCCACAACATATAAACGCGATATTATATAGCAATTCATGAACTAACAAGTACCTTCGTCCCATATTGACTTGAAGTAACCTTTTTCGTCGGACATTCTTGGTTGAGGCATTTTCACAGGCATCTCATGTATTACATTAGTTCCAATCAGCTCTATATTTTCTTTTGGTTGAGGCATTTTCACAAGCATCTCATGGGCATATAGCTTCAAGTCGGAAATGGGAGCCGGAAGCCAGAACAGGAAGCAGCGGCTGTGTTACTGATGTTGCAGACCTGGAAGCCGGAACTGGTCGATTGATGTTGCAGAACTGGTGGAAGCCGGAACTGGTCGACTGATGGGAATTAAAAAAAATCAGCATCATCTCCAATAAAGTTGCTTAGTCTAGCTTTTATGGAAGCTTTAACATCAAAATTTCCAGTCACACAATCACGTATCCACACATTGCAGGCATATATTCATACTTCACTATCCATCATAGTGTCATTATATACAACTCAAGTCTATACAATTACAGTATTATTCACACCTGCCAAAATATTATATTTGCAATCATACTTCATATCTTACAATATGTATAAAACTGACCTACAAAAACTGAACCAAACATCACAAATCCTCAACCTAAAAATTCGTCTAAATTTCATAACAGAAACAAAACTCCAAATTTTGACCTAAAAAGTCTAATCGATTCAATTAAAAGCCGATCAATCACTCCTAAATGTCAAAATTTTCATATCGTACATCAGATCTAACGAATACGTATCCTTATTAACAATTCTGAATGCAAATAATTGAAAAAATCGATTAAATTGACGATAAAACAGAAGAAAAACGAGTACGGAAACAATTGAACGAGATGAAGAGAATCAAACCTGTTGCAGCAATAGACGTTCGATCAGGATTCGAGTAATAATTGGATTTAGAGGAATTTAAGTTACGTAATTGAGAAATTTGTTGGAACCCTAAAAATCGGTGAGAAGAAGAAAGGGGCAATAGCAGAGAACGAATAGAGGAAAAGAATGAGGCTAGGCCTATTTGAATTTTCATACTTAAAAAAAATTTGATTTTTCATGTTGTCACCGATAACATGGTCACAATTAACAAATATTTTTTTATTTTTCATGCTTTTGTGTATTTTTCTCGTAAATTGCCACCAAAAATAAAAAGGTGGCAAAAATTGCAACCATTTTGCTACCATATCAAGATAAATACACTTATTTTCATTTTCGTGGCAAATCGGTGGCTAAATTTGCTACCATTTTTTTTGGTAGCAAATTTTGGTCACAATTGCCCATTTTTCTAGTAGTGAAGTCTAGGCTCCACCACCAAGCTTTTATTTTTTTAATTCATTTCCTCTTGACCACAATTTTGGGCACAATTATTTTTTATTGCCCGAGGCCTAAATTTTTTTGAGAGTTCTCAGGGACGGCTCTGGTGAGTATTAGGGGTATTTTAATGCTTACCTTGGATGATTATGAGGATGACTTATATATAGAGATAAACATATCAGTCAACCGAGATCTTCTGGACGATCTAACGGTCTTCCATGTGCCATCCGATACGTCTGACAGCATCAGCTACGTGTCCCTTTCTTGCCGGAGAGATGGCCTTTACCATTAATGTGGTCAGTACCAATGTAGGATCGTTTGCACGACCAAACGAGTCGTTCAGAAGCGTTCTAATCAATACGAAAGGCGGAAACAATCGTATCGACTTAGAATCGGCTTGATTTACACACAGAATTACTTTTAATGTCTCGTATATTGATTTGACAATGATTACAGACAATAGACACGTCGGCAGCAGTTCGGTACCGGAAATCAGAATCGTTCCAAATGACTTGGCACAACAACTATATATAGGAGAGGGTATTTCGTACGAAATGACCAAGAGTCATTTCGTGCGAAATCAACTTCCATCACACATTCTCGTTTTTCGTGCCCTGATCTTTCTAAACTAGTACAAGACTCGATACAAGACGAAGTCGACAGACATATGCACCTACAGACTCCCCCTTGGATGTTGACGAAGTCTTCGGTGTCGAGTCTTCATAGTCTTCAGTCTTTATCAGTCTTCTCACTTTCTCCGAAGTATCTGACAGTGTAATCTTCCTTCATTCTCTTCTCTTCTTCTATCTCCTCATTCTCTTTCAGACTCCCCTTTGCTAGCAGACTCCCCCTTAAGTTGTGCTAGAATCGTAGTCTGGCTTTCACAGGTTCTAGAATCGAAACCTGGCTCAACTTCTGCTCAGGTTTAGACATGGGGACCTACACAAATCTCTACCTCACAATAAATCTCACAAATTTAACATTTGACAAAATTTATTCTCTGCTTATCACTTGTAGAAACACACTTAAACCATCAATTGTAAATATCATTTTTCATTCTTAAAAAAAACTTTCCCAAACCTGTTCGTCATGTTTAGCACTCGGAGTTTTGAAAATAAGCTTTCCAACATCAGTTGTCGAAAATCTTGTTGAATTTTTTCAAAATTTAGGCTAAAACACTCTGAAAATCTTTTTGGATTTTTTTTTTTTAATAAAATGCAGTAAAGAAATATTTACAAACAATATTTTTTGTGAGTTTGTGTAAGAGGATCATATCAGTTTATGAGACAAATCACCAACACCGTTAAGCTTTAAACATTTTAAGTTCTAAACGATTCACTTAGATTGTCAGTATACTGATCCACTTAAATTTTCACACAAAGTTCAACTGTTTCGAGATACGAGATTAATGTTTTAGAGACTTAAACTTATTCGCGTGTCCCACCTCAGAATATACTCCCGTATCCAGATCCCAATATTCAGTCTTACAGGTGAGTATACCTAGATGATATCTGTAAGGGGTTAAATGCGAGGGCCATGAGAGCTCAGGCTATTGCTTCCGCAAAATCAGAGAGATGATGGCTTCGACTTTAGGTGTGTTCCCTTTAGAGAATCTTTTCTTCAACAACACATGATTAGCATTTTGCAATGTTTCATCATTTTTTATGCTGAGGGGGGTGCTATTATTTCAAGCAAGCGAAAAGTATTATACGGGGACTAGGCCATTGCTTCCGCAAAATCAGAAGTCCCGGGATAATACCCCAGATATCACTAAGCATAAAGACCTAGTATCTCAGAAAGAGGGGTCTTTCAAACAAGATTTCGGGGGTTACCCATATATCCGAGAGATGTTCCCCACGAAATAAGTAAGTATGAAATTTAGGTTTATATCTCGACACAATCTACTAAGCGTGTAAAAACCTACTGGCACATCATCAGTGAGACCGTTTATCACTTTTAACTTTACAATTCTTTAGCATGCTGTGAATGTCCACTGATATACTATCATTTCCTCTTTTTCACAACAAAACTTTTTTTTTATTTTATCATGTTTTTGACTTTTTCAAAATTTTCTAATGTTTTTGGATTTTCCAAAATTTCTTACTCCCCCTAAAATTCAAAATCATTTAAAGGAAATTTGAAAACAAACTGTACACATAAACTGACAAACTGATTCGAATTGCTTCAATTCGCCATCCTCTTGGCATAAACAATCAGAACTCCCCCTGACAATAAACTATTTTCCCATTATGATTTCAAAACACTTAAGTTTGTTTTAATCAAATGGTTTTTTTCCGGAAAATAAGTTTTGTTGATTTTACCACTTGTAAGATCGGGGTTATGATCATCACTTTGTTTTCTTAACCACTTGACTGAAAGTTAAATCAAGTTCAACTTAATGACCTTGATTAACCACTTGTCGATTCAACCAAACTATTTTTAAAAATGAAATATGACAATTTTCAAGAATAACTACCATTTGTAGCTTGAAATACCACTTGTAGTTGTAGGAAGATGCCGATTCCTACTCCACACTTACCAACCTGGGAGTTCCGGCAAGTCCACAGTTGTAGGATTTTAACAATTTTAAGTATTTCACAAAAACAAATTTTTAAGAATGATGCCGATTCATGCTCCACGATTACCAACTTGGAAGCTCCGGCAAGTCAGGATTTTAAGTAGAAAATGCTGTCACCCAATCCTGACCAGCCTTGGGTGATTTTGATTCATCTCTATCCCACCATCCTTTTGATTTATTAAAATCTTTCACACCCTTTACCTTCCCGTCAACCATCTTCCCAAAAATATGTTTGACTTTTCCATTAAAAGCCTTTTTAGCATCAAATTCTTCTTTACCAGAGAAGAATTGATCTGAAATTTCAATCTTACCAACCTTTGATTTTAGGTTTTCTCTTGACAATGACGGAAAGTTTTCTTCGTTCATTTCTAGAACGGAATTTTTCTCACTTTTCTCAACAAATGACTCCTTTGACTTTGACGAGTCAGATTCATTGTCAGAACTACTCTCTGAACTTTTAACAACCCATTTTTGTTTGTTCAAATCAACTTTTCGTTTGTAAAAACGTTTCGAACTTTCACCAGTTTCGAAAGTTGAAACTTTGAACTTTTTAAAACTTTCTATTGGTTGTTTCTTTTCATCAACACATTTCTTTTTCAGATTTGAGTTAGAAGTAACTCCCTGTTTTGGATAATTGGACTTTGGGCAATTCCAAGCTATGTGTCCAACTTCTTGGCATTTAAAACAGGTTCTTCGTTCAACTCTCTTCACAGATTCTTTCACCATGTTCTTTTCCTTTTCAGCAAGAAACTCTTGGTTTGTCTGTCTCCAGAATTGTTTCTTCTCTTCTTCAACAAAACTTGTACCTGAAACAAATTTAGTTTTTGGTTTATAAGTTTTCTCATTTTTATAATTTTCTGGAGGAATGAAACCTAATCCCTTCTTTTTGAAATTACTGTTATGATTTGGTTTCTTTCGATAACCTGAACCACAACTGTAATCTTTTTTCTTATTCAATCTTTGTTGAACTCTTGAAGTGTATTTTTTAGGTTTTACAGCAAGATTTAAATCTTTTATTTCAGAAATTTTAATCTCCGTTAATTTGAAAACCTGTTTGATCATTTCAATTTTGACACTTCTTATTGGAAATTCTTCATCAGAATATAATTTGTCCGAATCATTCAAAATATATGCCACTTTGATTGGTTCATCATTCAAATTAGATTTTGATAACATAAATTCTTTATTGTAAACTCGTTTGACCAGTGAACTCGGACTCTTGTCTGACGAACTCGAACTTTCAGATTTAGACTCCGTCTTTGACTCTTCATCCATATTTAACACCTGATCGACCACTTTCTTTAATAATTCAGACTCATGATCAGTGTCAGACGCTGTGAATGTGACATCAATGTTGTCTGGTAACTGATCAATGGTTTCAGACTTTAACTTTATGTTGACTGCCTTTTTTAGACGCTCCTCATTTGGTTTTCTGGGAGAATAACTCTCATAGATTGGAGGCGGACACTTGTTATACTTGACACTTTGTTTCTTACCAGTATCCTCTTCTGTCTTTTTATCTTGAAAAGCTTCAAGACCTGCAATAGTAGGATAAACTCGATCAATCAAATAATCACAAGTAGTATAACTCAACAGCAATCATTTGATTCTTTCACTTTGTAACACCCCAAAAATGTTTAGTACGGTAATAAATGAAAATAAACAAAGAACTTAACATAGTTAATGGAATTTGACAAAATGGTAGTTAGTTTATGAGAAAGCCTAAGTTAAACATTCTTTCTAAGAGGGAGGGTTTAATGTGTAAATAATAAACAAAAAGGGTTTTAACTAATAAATCAAAAGAAAACACCCATATCTGGGTGTTTGGTCGATCGAACAAAGGAGCAGGGAAAAGGGGTGAAACCCTAACTTCAAGAAATCAAGAATTGAATCAGAATTCGTAGGATAATCCAGTGCATGGGCTCTTAAATTCGAATAGCCAACCCCAATTTCTGAAGTGGTAAGTTAGATTTTCTGAAATTATGATTTGTAGAATGAGGAGTTCAACCCAATCTCTATTTCTTGCATCAAATGTGGGAAATCTGAGTTAGAATTGTCTTCTAGAACAAGAATCATGTTGATTTTAGGTTGTATGAAGGATTGTAGAGAAAACCCACTTTGTGAAATTGTGTTATGAATAGGATGATCATAGGGATTATAATCATATGTAATTTTGATATATGATCTTGCTTGTAATACTTGAATGCTAGATAAATTGATGTAAAATTTGAGAATTTTAAGAACTAGATTGATTATTGATGACATACAAGATGAACTAGTAAAGTCATGCTTTGAACGCTTGTACATTATGCTTTACTAATGCAACGCACACTAAGTGTTTGATGAAATGCTTAAGAGTATAAATGTATAAAAATCGGAAAAGTTAGTGATAATATTGTCACTTGAAAATGAGAAATTTATGTAAATGAGGAAATGAAAGTGTTGGGCTAAATGAATGAATGCGTTTAATGTAGGCGTGAAAGAAGAAGGCTCAAACACTAAGAAAACGAGAGACTCGCAAGATCGAGGTACGTTAGTGTACACCTTATCTCTATTATGTTGTCATATGTATAATAATCTCTATTGTATTATGTTGTTATGTTGGAATCGTGAAAGTTGAAATATAAGATTGTTGGAAGTAAAGTTAGATCCGTCTTAAACGGATGTAGAGAAATGAATAAGATACGAAAGATAATGATTCATATCCGGTTCCTTCTAGTCGAACCGGGTATGGGAAGTTAATTATGTTTTGAATGAAAGTTTACTCGATCCGTCTTATCGGGTTGGAGTGTAATGGTATGTAAAGAATATATATTCATTCGTTATGAATGAATCGAATGGAAGTTATGATAACAATATTAGTACCCGTCGTTAGCGGGTATGTTAAGAAAGGAATGCTAGTCTCTACATTGAGATAAGCACGTAATGAACCATCTAACGGTTGGTAATGTAATTGAAAGATGTAAGGCCGCTATAATGCTTAGTCGGGTTATTAGTCAATCGTGTTAGTGATGAAATGCTAACTTCTTTTGTTTATGTTGAACGTAGGTAAATCCTCAGTTTAGGCGACTTGGCAAATTGGAGCGAGCATACACACACTTTATGACCATCAAGCGCTTCCGCTAGTTCGTACTAATGTTTTGGGCTATATGTCTGTTTTGTACAACTCGTTAGTAGTCACACTTTTTCTTAACACTTGATGTTTTGGTTTTAGTAGTAGTATCTTGTCGAACAGAATGTAGAATTGTATTAGTTTTGGTTACGGTTAAAACAGGGGTATACTCGTTTTACGGACGGGTCATGCCCAAATTTTGTTAAAATCATGTATTAATGATATTAGTATTTTTACCTTTCAGTTGTGAAAAGTTTGTACATTTTAAAGGTTTATGTTTTTAGCATCTTTTGGATGTCGTTCCTATTAGACGCAAATGCGGGTCTTACAAGTTGGTATCAGAGCCAAGGTTTGAGGGATTCGAGCATACGATGTGATGCTTGAACTCAAACCGACGACTCGTGCAAAAGTGTGCTCGCTCCAAGATCGCCAATGAGGTAATAATTTGAGTTTTCGGTTTAATACAAGTATGTATAGTGTGTTTACGATAAATATTTAAGTTAAGTATGTGGGTAGTAATAATGGGAAGTGAAATGGGGAGTTCCAGGAACCGTATAACTGAAACCGACCCGAAAAATGATTAAAGTACCAAAAAACATGGTCAGCAGCGATTTCAGCAAACGGGAGGCCGTCGCCGACGCCCCCCCATGGTGCCGACGCCCTAATTTTCTGTCGACGGGCAAAAGTGGCCGGCGCCACATTCTAGGCCCCGTCGCCGACGGGAGGCCAGGCCGTCGCCGACGGCTAGCGGAAATCCAGTCCGCTGGAACTTTTCGTTCTATGTTATTTTTCGTATTTCGAGTCCCCGAGTTGTCCGAAAGCCTATTTCATGATTGTGTGAGGCCCATATAAGGCCTAATAAGATACATGTAATCACGGGTAGTGGTTACGAATGAATGAAATCGTAAAGGTCGAAAGTAATGTGTCGAATGACGTGAATGAATGATGAAAGTTCAAAAGGTGAATAAAGTTTAAAATGTAAGAATGCGGATTAAGTAAATGCAGACTAATGAACTATGATATAATGAAAGGCATGTAATGGTGTTAAAAGAAGGACACGAAATAAATAATGAAACATAGAGAATTAAAAACTTGAAATGCATGATTACAAATGTTGTAATCAAAGGTTGAAGTATGTGTTATATTGAAAGCTTGTGAATTATAATTTAAGTTTCCGTACTTCTCAGAAATGCCCGTTTTATGTTCTTGTCAAGTTATTAGAAGATATAATAAGTTATGTAAAGTTACGTAGATCATCGTCGATAAAGTAAAATTTATAAAAGTCGAATGTAACGTATGGAATGGCATGAAATGAATGACAAATGTATAAAGTAGAGTCAGAAACGTATGATAATGAATAATGAAGGAAGTAAATGTAGACTAAAGTACTTGAATATGTGAAGGAACCTAAATTGTTAATAAATGAATATAAAAAAATGATGAGATTAGTGGTGAAAATAATTTGAAGAATGTGAGTTAGATGGAATTCGTATGAGAATTCGGATAAATGTATGCTTTGATCAGAATTATGCATTTGAGGCTAGTACCCCGTGTTTGGAATGGTGTGATACTTATGTGTATATAATGATTTGCTTTAGTATGATTAAGAGGCGAATATGTGCTAAATGTGAATCATACGAGCTTATTAGTAAAGGATATGCTGAAATTATGTTATATAGTTGCTTCGATTGAAAATTGCTATTTGTAGAATCATGGAGCATTAGCATGTGAAAGTACGTGTATGTGAATGTATATGTGTATTGTTTAGAGGATCACGTAAATTGTACATGTTATACAATACGAGTATGAAATACGTAGGATATTATTATTATGACCTACCATATTTAGATGAATACATGTTTAAAAGTTTAAAGTGTGTAAACGAGACAGTTGACTTTCTGAAAGTCAACAATATAGGGATATCATGGGAGGGCCATTAGACACAATGGTTAAAGTAAAGAGTTAATGTGTTATGTACTAGATGAATTACGTGTTATGCGTGATGATAGTTTAGTTGTATGGAATTGAAATGAGATAACTATTAATGAATGTCCCATTTATATGAAATTCTACTAACGAAAGTCGATTACGTATGAATAGAAAGAAAGTGAACAGTCGTATGTATGCTCACATAAGCTAATGATAATACGAACGTAATGATATATAAGGATGGAAATCTTGTCAATTGACCTGAGCATGGATGGCAAAAAGGGTTGAGAGGAAGTAATAAGGTAAGCATGAACACGGACGCTAAAGGAAGGTGAATTCGCAATCGCTTCGAATTTATTTACATGAAGATGTATACGTGTTTGAATATTTGAAATTAAGTGGAACGTATAAATAAATGAGAACTTGGTAATGTTAATGAAAAGGTATGGAAAGGATATTAGTTCAGATGTTAGCTAAAGACGTTTTGAAAGTATGTTCGAATTGAAGGTATGTACAACACATACTACAATACTTACATACAAAAAGTACTGGGTGGTGGTTGACCTTAAAAGGTTATATTGTAGAAGTCAGTACATAATAATTACTTACAAATGCTGGAAGTATTACGTAAGAAATACAACGTGTAATGTAGGATACTTATTAGTAAGAGACATGTTAGAGAACGTAGGTGAATTAACACACAAAAAAAAAAAAAAAAACGGTGAACGAACAAATGGAAATGGTATATTAAGGGATGGTCATGTATTGACCGAAGCTCGAGAAAAACACCAGAATCATCTCACTTATAACCGGTCAAGCTAGCAAAAAGGGGTCTAACGATTCTTAAAGGAACGGATCAATATAAGAACGAAAGATAAGAATGAAAAGTATAAGCCTACGATTGAATGTAAAACAAACTTAAGAAAGAAAGGTACGGAGGAAAATGTTTGAATATGAGAAATGGATTCAACCATGTAAGGAATGAAAGGATGGATCTATAAGCAAACACGGATCAAACCAGTAAGAGTGAAAGGTAATAAATTAAAAGTTCGAATCTGTAAATGAAGACGGATTAAACAAGTAAGAATAAAAACTGAGTACCAAACTCAAATAAGTCATATGGGTCAAATGGCGATCGCCATTTGAACCCGGTATTTAATGTTCGATTTGTCAAGTTTATTACTTATAGGTGAGCATAATGTATGGACATGCATTGTCACAGTTTGGAAAGTATTAACCGTCGCAAAGTATGAATAACGAGTCAAGGGATTTGACCCACGCCAGGTACGTATAAAAAGATTATATTTTTAATAGGAGCTTAGGGCTCGACTAGAGAATGATGTGTCAGAATAGGATAACTGATACCCATATGTAAGAATGTATTTACAATTAGACTTCCGAAAAGTCAAACAAAGTAAATGAAGTCCTTGCAATTATGCAAGTATAAGGTACGAACGTGTACCTCGATGCGACCACACTAAGTAAGGGGATGTTAGTCTGACCTTGAAAGGTCAAACTGCGAAAGTTGACGAAATAACCAATAAAATGAAAGGATAGTATGTAAGAAATGGAATGTATGATATGTTTTAGCGTGTACGTAAGAAAATTGTGAAAGAGACAATCGGCGAACAAACACCCTGTAGGACGCAAATATGAAAGGATATGTGCTAACTATTATTTATAGATAAATATGATGGAATTCTTAGTGAGATGATAGTAATGAAGCTAGTGGAAGGATGCTCACGAGTGGGGGTATATTTCATGAATGAATGAGACCAGTTCTGGTACGGAAGGTATACATAAATAAGCGGATCGATCCGGCACACGGATAACTGACTTATGCATTGAAGGCGAGGTTAGTAAAATGTTTAATTCTTGATTAATGATTAAGAATCCGTAGATTTATTTGTAAGTGTGAACAAAATGAATGGTAGAATAATTATGGTATGGTATACAATGATCGACCTGTAACGGTCAGCGTGAGAATGTATGAATGTCATTAAGAGGGAGATCTAAAGGCCTTAAATGAAAGTTTGAGCTGAATTGGTTAAACGCTCGTATGGTGCTCGTACACAACATACCTAGTTGTTATCATAAGTAGTTCATGCAAGGAGCTAATAATAAAGTGTGCGAAGGATTAAATTTGAGGCTAAACTCAAATTTGTAATTAGTTCAAGTGACGGTAGTAACCGTAGAATGATGCCTTATACTCGTATTAAGTATGAAAAGTAATTAGGAAGTGGGTAGCGTTGTATTAGTACCACTAAGTCATTAAATGTTTATAGTATACGAATAATGTTATGCTAAGCCCTCATATGAACAAGAAAGTAATTAGAAGAACGTTAGTAATGGGATAATGGGGTTTGCTCATGATTACAATAATGAATTATATCGTGCATGATTCGTGTGCGGAATGAAATAAATCGATTTATTTATATTAATAAATGTATGAATATGTTACGCTTATTTAGAAAGATAGAAACAAGCCGTAAGCATAAGCTTGTACGACCAATAGTATACATTTGGAATAAATTTCAATGAACGAACCGCTAGTGATGATGTATGCTAGGAACTAGCATTATAAAGTGAAAACGACACTAATAAGAGCTCTGGATCAGATTCTGACTTATATGTGATTATGAAAGTAATTTACTTGATTTAAGAACGGAGGGACAATGCGTACAAATACGTTTATGCATGAGTGAAACTCTTGCCAAGATCCCGAATGCATCTATGTTGTATTAAGCATCGTGAAGGAATAGGTGAAAAAGTAAGAGTAGAAGTGGTCTAGTTGGAATGAGAAAGGTTTCGGGGACGAAACCTTCTTTAAGGGGGATAGACTTGTAATACCCCAAAAATGTTTAGTACGGTAATAAATGAAAATAAACAAAGAACTTAACATAGTTAATGGAATTTGACAAAATGGTAGTTAGTTTATGAGAAAGCCTAAGTTAAACACTCTTTCTAAGTGGGAGGGTTTAATGTGTAAATAATAAACAAAAAGGGTTTTAACTAATAAATCAAAAGAAAACACCAATATCTGGGTGTTTGGTCGATCGAACAAAGGAGCAGGGAAAGGGGGTGAAACCCTAACTTCAAGAAATCAAGAATTGAATCAGAATTCGTAGGATAATCCAGTGCATGGGCTCTTAAATTCGTATAGCCAACCCCAATTTCTGAAGTGGTAAGTTAGATTTTCTGAAATTATGATTTGTAGAATGAGGGGTTCAACCCAATCTCTATTTCTTGCATCAAATGTGGGAAATCTGAGTTAGAATTGTCTTCTAGAACAAGAATCATGTTGATTTTAGGTTGTATGAAGGATTGTAGAGAAAACCCACTTTGTGAAATTGTGTTATGAATAGGATGATCATAGGGATTATAATCATATGTAATTTTGATATATGATCTTGCTTGTAATACTTGAATGCTAGATAAATTGATGTAAAATTTGAGAATTTTAAGAACTAGATTGATTATTGATGACATACAAGATGAACTAGTAAAGTCATGCTTTGAACGCTTGTACATTATGCTTTACTAATGTAACGCACACTAAGTGTTTGATGAAATGCTTAAGAGTATAAATGTGTAAAAATCGGAAAAGTTAGTGATAATATTGTCACTTGAAAATGAGAAATTTATGTAAATGAGGAAATGAAAGTGTTGGGCTAAATGAATGAATGCGTTTAATGTAGGCGTGAAAGAAGAAGGCTCAAACACTAAGAAAAAGGGAGACTCGAAAGATCGAGGTACGTTAGTGTACACCTTATCTCTATTATGTTGTCATATGTATAATAATCTCTATTGTATTATGTTGTTATGTTGGAATCGTGAAAGTTGAAATATAAGATTGTTGGAAGTAAAGTTAGATCCGTCTTAAACGAATGTAGAGAAATGAATAAGATACGAAAGATAATGATTCATATCCGGTTCCTTCTAGTCGAACCGGGTATGGGAAGTTAATTATGTTTTGAATGAAAGTTTACTCGATCCGTCTTATCGGGTTGGAGTGTAATGGTATGTAAAGAATATATATTCATTCGTTATGAATGAATCGAATGGAAGTTATGATAACAATATTAGTACCCGTCTTTAGCGGGTATGTTAAGAAAGGAATGCTAGTCTCTACATTGAGACAAGCACGTAATGAACCGTCTAACGGTTGGTAATGTAATTGAAAGATGTAAGGCCGCTATAATGATTAGTCGGGTTATTAGTCAATCGTGTTAGTGATGAAATGTTAACTTCTTTTGTTTATGTTGAACGTAGGTAAATCCTCAGTTTAGGCGACTTGGCAAATTGGAGCAAGCATACGCACACTTTATGACCATCAAGCGCTTCCGCTAGTTCGTACTAATGTTTTCGGTTATATGTCTGTTTTGTACAACTCGTTAGTAGTCACACTTTTTCTTAACACTTGATGTTTTGGTTTTAGTAGTAGTATCTTGTCGAACGGAATGTAGAATTGTATTAGTTTTGGTTATGGTTAAAACAGGGGTATATTCGTTTTACGGACGGGTCATGCCCAAATTTTGTTAAAATCATGTATTAATGATATTAGTATTTTTACCTTTCAGTTGTGAAAAGTTTGTACATTTTAAAGGTTTATGTTTTTAGCATCTTTTGGATGTCATTCCTATTAGACGCAAATGCGGGTCTTACACACTTTCAATCTTTTCAAGTTCCAAATCCTGCTTCAGTTTTGCACAATCTTCAATATATTCATTAATGACCTTCTGCTTCGTCATTAATGTTGAACTCATCATTGTCATGGCCGCATCAACTTCTAAGTTTGTTTTATTCAAACTATTAACTGTTTTGTTCAGGACATCATATGATTCCTTCACATACTTCACATCAAACAACAGTTTTTCTTTCAATTCTTCAAGTTCATGAATCTTCTTATCATTTTCTTCACACTGTTTGCAAGATTCCAAACATTTCTGACAAGGTTTAGTAATCTCAACGATATTTTCTACTTCAACAATTTTCTTAACCTCGACAATCTTTTCGACTTCGACGATTTTTTCAACCACTTTCTCTGCAACTGATTCTTCATCAAAAACTATTTTTACTTCATGCTCTTCACATTCAACCTTCTCTGTCAAATTTTCTTCAACTTTTGCTTCTTCAGCTTCCAATTTTGCCTTTTCTTTAGCAATTCTTCTTGCTTCCAAATCTTCCCATTCTTTCTTCAGCCGAGCAACCCTTTTCTCTTTCAACATCTCGATCTTATCTGCAAAAAACAAATTAAAGCTATAAGTATCCAAACCTTTTCTAGCTTTATTGATATACTCTTCTTCATCATCAGTGTCTGCATCGCATCCTAATTCACTGAAAATTGGTATTCTTTTTGGCTTAGATCTGACTGAATCTTTTTCAAAGATTTGAGCAACGAAAGCTGATTTTTCTAAGTATTCTTTATCTGGACAATATTTATCCCAGCTAAATCCTTCTGCAACTTTTTCATGATCTTGATTGACAAGATATGCTTTCTTCTTTCCATCCTCAATACACGTGATGATGATGGTTGTTCAGCAATCTGATGAAAAAATGATTTTTGATAATAATCATTCTTTTCTTGTCTTCCAGTTGCTTCTTTGTTTATACATTCTCGTTTAAAATGTCCCTTTTCTTTGCAATGAAAACACGTAACCTTTGATTTGTCAAACCCTATCGGAGAAGTAGCAATTTTACTAAATTCATCTCTCCCAGTGATTTGTTGGAATTTTTCTGCTCTTCTTACAGCACTGGCTAAACACCACTTGACATCCATCAACTCAAGTTCTTCAGCATCAATCTGGTCATAATCCTCTTTAGTGAGCATTGGATTTCCAATTCGTCCATCAACTAAGCTTTCATACGACTCTATCATAGCAACAAGTGAAGCCATGTGTTGCTTAGCCATTTCTGGAGAAAGATTTTGACCGTTTTGAATGTACAATGTTACATTGCATTGAAGATTTGTTGAATTCTGTCGTTGAGGACTTGGTGTTGTGAAATTCGGATCAAAACTTGAATATGAAGATGAATGTCCACCACTCTTAGTTACAGTACTACCATTTGTTCCATAAGAACCATCAACACTGAAAGCAGTTTTAATCTTTGGACTTGGAGTAGTCTCAAATTTGCTTCCTTTATAGTATAGACTAACATCATGTTGAGCGCTTGGATTATTCATGATAGCAGTTTTCTGAACATCCAATTCATGTTCTTCAAGCTTCTGAATGAACCTCGCCAAATTCATACTTTCAGATTTTCTCGTATGTTTTAGGATCAACAAATATGTTCCCCATTTATGTTGAGGTAATGCATTAGCAAGCTTATCAACCCATTCATCGTCTTCTTTCTTGATCTCCATTCTTCTCATTTCCTGAAAAAGACGACAATATTTATCGATGGTTGTTTTTGTTGTTTCACCTTCAAAAGCTGTAAACATATCAAAAGATTTCTTTAGTAAAGCACATTTATTTTTAATCATATCTGCACTTCCCTTAAACTTTTGAATTAATGCCAACCAAATTGATCTAGCAGTGTCCTCATGTTGAAGTAACACAAAGATGTCTTCTTTTACCGCTTGTTGAAGAATGCTAATCATCATTTTCTCACTGGTGTACTTTAATTTCTCACCATCTGAATAGTCACTTAAAGCTTTTTCATTCCCACATTCATCTTTTGGTTTAGCATAATCTACATCTAATGAACACCATGCATCAAACCTATAAGCTTGCACCCAGTTCTCAAAACGATTTTCCATCCTTTAAAATCCTCAATATACATAAGCTTTGGAGGCTTTTGATAGGTTCCTGTCTCATTTTCACTATAAAAAGTTTCAGCAGCGGTGGCTGGAGTAACCGGATCAGTAGCAAATGCATTTTAAAATTCCTCTTCCATGTTTCAGTACAAACTTTCACAAATTCTCAAAGTTCTAACGAAATGAATATTCACACGAAATGAGATTTTGATGCGGAATGAGACCTTTGGTGCGAAATACCCTTCAAGCGAGATAACCTTGGCACGAAATGACTATTTCGTGCGAAAACAGTCACGCGAAATGAAAACTTTGTGAGAAATGATCTGATTTCGTGCGAAATGAGGTATTTCGCGCGAAATGAAGGTTCCAAGGTTGATTTCGTGCGAAATAAACTGATGATTTCATGCGAAATAAAGGATCTGATTCAAACAAAATAGACTATTCCGTGCGAAATGCTGCTGATATCATCATTTCGATCAGTTTTTGCCAAAATTGACCAAGTTTTTGTTGGATTTTAAGTCTAATTCTTTCAAGGCTTTGTTAAAACAGTGTTTCGCACTTAATATGTGAAATTCAATCCATTTTAACCGTGAAATTCTGTTAAATTTTGAAAAGGTGTAGAAGTCAGAAATTTTGGTGAAATCAAGCTGATTTGTCAAGAACTCTTCCTCCTGAGCTCTGATACCACTTGTAGGATCGTTTGCACGACCAAACGAGTCGTTCAGAAGCGTTCTAATCAATACGAAAGGCGGAAACAATCGTATCGACTTAGAATCGGCTTGATTTACACACAGAATTACTATTAATGTCTTGTATATTGATTTGACAATGATTACAGGCAATAGACACGTTGGCAGCAGTTCGGTACCGGAAATCAGAATCGTTCCAAATGACTTGGCACAACAACTATATATAGGAGAGGGTATTTAGTACGAAATGACCAAGAGTCATTTCGTGCGAAATCAACAATAGCTATTTCGTACGAAATGACCAAGAGTCATTTCGTGCGAAATCAACTTCCATCACACATTCTCGTTTTTCGTGCCCTGATCTTTCTAAACTAGTACAAGACTCGATACAAGACGAAGTCGACAGACATATGCACCTACAACCAACCTCGTCCTTCTTCGGCTGTGAGTTTCTCTCTCTTGTTGCAGGCCATTAATGACCTCGCAGGGATAATGAAGTGATAGCCTTTTTCCCGCTCTTTCATTATGCATGGTATTTCTTTGAGAATAACAGATGGGCCTCTTGGGGAGCCCAATTGAGCAGCCTAGACGAGGAGCCCAGTCAAGAGGCCCTCGTCGACAAGTCATCCTTAGTCCAAGGCCATGGGTTTATGCACATGGGCCTGAACTATATTGCCTACGGCGCTGCATCTGCGAGTGGGTCCAAGTGTCATGTTGATGCGTCACCCTTGATGATGGCCTATTCCGCCGCCTCTAAATGATCTGACGATCAAGGGGAGAAGATGCTATCACGTGGGTTAAATCGGACGGTTACTTTCAAACTTTTGACAAGATGGTTACCGCCATCTAGATTATCCCATTAAAATCCAACAAACCGCTAATTATCTTTGTCAATTTCCCTCTTTCTCTCTACTCTATCTTCTTCATTCTCCCTTTCATATTTCTTTGACAATGAGTCGCAAGGGTCGGGCTTCAATCCGTTCCATCATTACTCAAGAGGAACTGGATTCCTTTGTCACATCTTATCGTATTCCATCCAACCTCTCACCGCGTCTTCCCGGTCCTAACGACTTGTTCGTCGGACAGGATCGTGATTTACACCCCTTCCTTTCCATTTTGTGGTGTTCGTTACCCATTGTCGTCATTTGATTTACACCCCTTCCTTTCCAAAGGTAGATGTGTCTAAAGCTTTTGTCAACACATCTGCCAGCTGATCCTTAGTTGGAACATGATGCAGAGAAATCAAACATTTTTCATAGCAATCCCTCACAAAGTGATGTCTGATGTCAATGTGTTTGGTGGTTGAATAGGATACTGGATTTTTAATGATGTTTTCAGCTGCTTGACTATCCAACATGAGAGGAGTCTTTATAGCAGTTACACCAAAATCCAGCAACTGCTTTTGAAGCCACAAAAGTTGGGTTGTACAGCTTGCAGCAGCAATGTATTCAGCTTCAGCAGTGGATGTGGAAACAGCTGCTTGCTTTTTGCTTTGCCAAGATACTAAGCAATTGCCTAGAAATTGACACCCTCCTGATGTGGACTTCCGCGTTGTGTTACATCCAGCAAAATCACTATCTGAAAAACCTGAAAGCTTGATATTCCCATCAGCAGGATACCAGATACTAAGTGTAGGAGCACCTTTTATGTATCTGAATATTCTTTTTACAGCAATAAAATTAGACTTCCTAGGTGCTGACTGGGATCTTGCACAAACACATGTTGCAAACATGATGTCTTGCCTTGATGCAGTTAGATACAATAAAGATCCAATCATGCTTCTATACAATGTTTGATCAACCAAGTCATCCTTTTCATCAATAGTTACAAGCTTTGTGGTTGCCATGGGTGTACTACATAGTTTACAATCATTCATCTCAAATTTGGTTAAATTTCTTTTACATATTTACTTTGATGAATGAATGTTCCATTTTGCAACTGCTTAACTTGGAGACCAAGAAAGCATTGGAGTTCACCCATGGCACTTATTTCAAACTTTGCTGCCATGAGTTTTCTGAACTCTTCACACATGGAGGTACATGTGGATCTAAAGATGATGTCATCAACATAAATTTGGACAATCATCAGATCCCTTCCTTTCCATTTCAAAAATAATGTTTTGTCAATTTTACCCATTTTAAACCCTATGGAAATTAGAAAGGTGGAAAGAGTTTCATACCAGGCTCTAGGTGCTTGTTTCAAGCCATACAAAGCTTTGTTGAGCTTGTTGACATGATCAGGATAAATGGCATCTTCAAAACCAGGAGATTGATAAACATATACCTATTCTAGAATCTTTCCATACAGAAATGCACATTTTATATCCATCTGGTACACCATGATGTTGTGGTTGACAGCAAAGGCTAAGAACAATCTGATGGCTTCAAGTCTTGCTACTGGAGCAAAGGTTTTGTCATAATATATGCCCTCTTCTTAAAGCCTTGAACCACTAACCTGGCTTTGTTTTTGACAACAATGCCCCTTTCATCAGTTATGTTTTTGAAGACTCACTTTGTGCCAAGTGGACATACATCCTTTGGCAGTGGTACAAGTTCCCATACTTGTTGTCTTTTAAACTGTTGGAGCTCCTCTTGCATAGCTTCTACCCAACTGTTGTCTTTCAGTGCCTCTTGGTACTTGACTGGTTGGATGAGTGATAGAAAGCCAACAAAAAGACATATGTTTTGGGATTAACTTCTTGTGAGAACCCTTTCACTGATGTTGCCAATAACTTGGTCTGGTGGATGAGATTTAAGGAAGATTAGATCCCCCTTGTATGGAACATTGGCATTGAGAGGTGAAGGCTGCAGATGTGAATCATCTGAGCTAACACCTGTTGGCAGTTTTGAAGAGCTAACATCTGTTGGAGATGGAGGTGGAGGAATGGGAGGAATGGGTGTGGTACAATGTTGACTTTTATCCACAGATGATGGACTTTGTCAACAGAGGTTGGACTTGATGAAGTGGCAGAGGTTTGATCAACAACTGTTGATGCAGTAGTGGTAGAGTTTTGGCAGCTGTTTTGAATATCTGCTTCTCTGGTAGTGGAAGTGACTTTGTATTGTGGAATCACAATGTCAAAATCCATGATCTTGAGAGAAAGATTGTGGTGTACCTGTAGGGTTAGTCCTGCCAGACACATCTTCAAATGTAAATTTATCAAGGTCAGACAGTTCAGCAGGATTTGCTGGGATTTTCAATGATGAAAGTTCATTGAACTTTACATTCAAGGTCTCTTCCACACACCTAGTCCTTGTGTTAAACACTTTGTAAGCCTTAGTAGTGGTTGAGTATCCCAGAAAATAACCATAATCCACTTTGGCTGCAAATTTTGAAATTAAATCTTTTAAATTTAGAATAAAACATGGGTAGCAAAAGATTTTGAAGTATGAGATCAGAGGTTTGATCTTGAACAGAGTTTCCTAGGCAGTCTTTTGATGCCTGGGGTTGATTAAAACTCTGTTCTGCACATAGCAAGCAGTGTTTACAACCTCTGCCCAAAAGGTTAAAAGCAAACCTGAATTTGTAAGCATTGTTCTGGCAGCTTCTATCAAAGTTCTGTTTTTCCTTTCAACCACCTCATTTTGTTCTGGCGTTCTTGGGATACCATATTGCCTTACAATCCCTTTTTACACACAGAACTCATCCAACTCCTTGTTTCTAAACTATGTTCCATTGTCACTTCTAAATATTTTTACTGGCAAGTCAAATTGCTTTTCAACCTGTTTCACAAAGTATTTCAAAATACCTGCAGTCTTATCCTTAGAGTGTAAAAAGTATGTCCATGTAAACCTTGAAAAATCATTAACAATAACAAAATAATATCTTTTCCTTTTCAAACTCATGATTTTTATAGGGCCAAACAAATCCATGTGCAACATTTGTAAACCTTGGGTTGTTTTGGACTCTTCAATGGAGTTGTATGAGCTTTTATGTTGTTTACCTTTTAAACAGGAAACACAATGCTCATTACAAGTAAAAAGTTTTGGTGGAAGACCTCTTACAAGGCCCTGTTTTGAGAGTGTGGCGATAGTTTTAAGATTTGTGTGCCCAAGTCTCCTGTGCCATAGTTCTGTCTGTGACAACTGTCAAATTTGCATGCATCCGTACATTTATTAAATAATGATTAGTGCTTAACGACTGTGCCAGAATACAATTAATTGCTGGAACTGCTTTCTGATTACTGCTTTATACTTACATGTGCATCACATTTCATACCGTCACATCATTTTTACATACAAACGTTAGTGACATAGACGATGCACAAAGCACTGTTAGCACAGTTAGCGGATAACTCAGAAAATGCTGGCGACGTTCAGTACATAGACAGACGTTGTTTTGAGACCCAGTATGAGCCAGAAACTAAGTATCACACTAGTGTAGTGTGTAAGGAAGTAAGGACCACCAAACTGCTTTTCTAGGTGATAGTTAAAGTGCCGGAAAGTGCCTAAAACCCACATAAAGTGCATAATTTTGCATATTTCAGCAAAATTCAGCATCTTAACAAGTTAGTAACATGTAAAAATATGACTAAATGGTCCTGAATACTTTCCTAAGTATCGGGAATTAAAAGTGTCACAAAAGGGTACACAAAGATCACTAAACGGAATAGTTTGACACTTTAACGAACCGGTATCTAACCGAACAACCGGACACTACCCGAAACACCAAAATTATACTAGAAGCATTGTTTTATTATTTCTGAGCTAGTTATGATCCCCGAACACCCTAACACACCATATAACATAACATTCACACAAACACTAACTAATACACTTAACTTCCAACTATATAATCTAACCTACCATTTAAACTCAACCTATACCCCCCCCCATATAAGTGGACGGTCACCTTAGTGGCCCCACCTTTGATCTTGTATGATCTTACTAAATCTCCTAAGATTTGTGGAGATATGTTTAGAGATCATGCATTGTACTTAAGGGACATGTTAACCTTTGGGTAATAGCTTAAGATGGTTATAAGAGGATTGGAAGATCATTCATCTTTCACTCACACCAACTCTCTCCCTCCTCTTGCCTTGCTCACGACCACAACCCACAACCACAATCCCACCATTTTCAACCTTTGTTGTTTTCTATTCCAAGGTGCTACAAAGGTGTAAGGAGCTAAGTTAGGAAGCTTGGAGCTTTCGGAAGTTGAAGGACCTTCACCGGTTGCTTTTATCCACTTCATTTATCTTCTTGATCATCCCTAGCCTTGAGCTAGTAGTAAGATCTTCTACTCTTCATTTTACATCTTATTTAAGTGGATAAAAGTTGATACATGATGTAATTAAAGAACACTAAGAAACTTGAAGAAGAAACATGAACATAAGCTTGAAATTATAAGGAAACTTAAAGGAATCATGTTGTTTAATGTTGTTGTGATATTTGATGAATGATTGTTTGTGTAAACGATGTAAATCATTATCTGATCTTGCTAGATCATGATTAAAAACATAATCTAGCAATATGAGAGGATGGAAATGTTAGAGATTTATAAATCATCCTCATGAAAGACATGAACTTGAAAGAATATATTGTGTTCTTGAAAAATAATAATCAAAGTGGGTTAATAATCATATAGATCTAAAATTTATGAATGGTTTTCCAAAAGAACCAAGCTTGAAATATGAGTTTTAGTAGATGTTGGTTCTTGCATAAACAAACACTATTTTTAATGGATAAACAAGTGTAGAAACACTTGTGTAACAAGAAGGTTACATAAAGAAACATTTTTAGAAAGTGTGTTTTGAAGTTGTAAACATCCAACTTCTTCAAGGATGAAGTTTTTAAAGTAGTAAACACATTTTAAAGGGTAACCCAACTCACTAAACACACTACCAAGTTACTACAAGTTTTTATGAAAGTCAAGTTCATGTTGTTATGTAAATAGCATTGTTTTGACACTTGGTAAGTGTTGGTTAAGTTGTGGATTGTTTGTGATGATTTTAAAAAGAAAATGACATGCTTTGATAGCATGGACACCTCCATTTTTAGGGGAAACTATGGCAAAATTTTCTAAAATTACAAACACTAAGAAAAATATTTTCTAAACAAATATTACAAGTGTGTTTTAACTATGGTTTTCAATATAAACTTTGCCATAGATTTTGTTACAAAAATACAAGTATTGGAGGTTGGTTTTTACAAATAAAAGTGGATGAATATATATTTACAATAAAGGCATTGTGTGTGATTATTTGTATACTTTGTAGTAGTTATATTAAAATAGTATAACATGACAAGATACCAAGAATTTACCATCCAAAATAATACCGAAAATCACATGGAATGAATATATAAGTTACACACAATATTGTGTAACCGAACAAGAATGTAACTTACCAATGTTCCGGAAAATACATTTATAAGCATATTTTTGGTAAATATTATTTTGGATACACTAGGAAGGAAAACATGATTGTCATTATCATTACAAGTATATCATATTTTCGACAAGAAGAAAATATATTATTTTGAGAAGTAAGAATATATTTCTCCTAGAGTTTTAGAAGATATATTATTTTTGCGAAAAATATATATTTTCTTGAAACACATTATTTTGGGCAAAATAAGTTTATATATATTTTCTGAGTGAGACTTGAAAATATATTGTTTTGGATATATATATTGAGAATATATTGGCATGTTTTTATTTGGAATAATACACCGAAATACGACGCCAATACATGGCTAAATACACAAATACAAAATACGAATACACATGTATGAGTTACCCCCATCCTTGGGAAGGAAATATGAATATAAATACTTGAGAAGTATTGTTACGAAAATATTGTTTAACAATTATTCTAAAATTTATAAATATAATTTAGAGTTAAAATATTGATTATTTTAACAAATAATTATATACTTGGAATACTACCGAAGACACTTTAAAACGTAACTCAAAGGCTCTAATCAATACCAAGTGAAGGCACGACCCGCTCGTCTAACGGACCGTAGTACGCATGTAGGTAGTCGTGCGTTCTAGTGGAAGCTTTGAGTTACATCGGATACAAGGAACGCAAAACTGTGAGTTCATGTCCCCCTTTTCTTTGACTGTTTTCAGTTTTTATAACTTCGGGGGTGAAATACATGTTACATACTGTTCACAAACAATTACAAGTGGTATGATTAGCTAAGGAATGTACTGCTAGATCATGTGAATGGATAGGCGATTGACTTAAGACCATTAATCCTTGTATAAGGACCGAGGGGCATGAGTGATAGATCTATTGGGTGTTGTGAGCCCCACCCATGGGCCTGCGAGTTGGCCGCATGTGGTGACTATGTCGTTCCGCCGGAGGGTCCGGTACGAAATACGCATACAGGATTGAGTGCTTCCTATGCCATGTCACTTTTATTAATGTATTAGCTACACATTAATCGATCTATTTTTTTCCTTGTTGCTTCATACCAGTTTACATGTACATACATACATACAAAGGTTTTCAAGGATGATTTGTGCACACATACTAAACACATGAACTCGCTCAACTTTTGTTGATGTTTTCAAACTACATGTAATTCAGGGAACTAATAAGTGGATATGGTGGCGTTGGAAGTTTTTATGCTGCGTTTGAAATAAAGATGTCATCCATGGTCTTTGGGATTGGTCGGTGTGTCTTATTCCTGGACGAGACACGTTACCCAACCCTTGGTGCTATTTAATATCTTTCGATGAGTCCTTAGTGAACTCATAAACATTTTGGTACGATTGTAAAACTTGAATTTGAAGTCTACGTTTTTAAACAATGTTGTTATGTTTTAAACTTATTCAATGGATGACAAACCAATGGTTTTATCATATAGTTGTTGTTATGATTGAATGCAATGATATTAGGAAAGTCACACCATAATCACGCTTCCGCAAAAGTCAGGTTGTGACAGCTTGGTATCAGAGCTTCGATCGTAGCGAACTAGGATTCTTTCTCGAGTCTAGACTACGATCATTAGGGCTCTCACAAAAATGTTTTCACAAACATGTTTTCATTGCATACATGAAACGCCCAGATCCAGGAAACAAACATTTTTACAAACAAAAGACACGAAACACATTTCAAAGTTCATGTTTATAATTCAGTCTGATAGACTGGGGAGTTAGTCTGAGAGACTAGCTCGGGTAGTCTGAGAGACTGGGTAGTCTGAGAGACTAGTTGGGACAGTCTGAGAGACTGGGGAGTTTAGTTTGAGAAACTGGGTAGTTCAGTCTGAGAGACTGGGTAGTTAGTCTGAGAGACTAGTTGGGACAGTCTGAGATACTGGGTGTTTAGTCTGGGAGGCTAGGTAGTTTAGTCTGGGAGACTGGTTGGGTTAGTCTGGGAGACTAAGTGGGTTAGTTTGGGAGACTAGGAAGGATAGAAAGTTTCATGAAGAATAATGTGAATACATGATTACATGATAAATTACCTTTGTTTACATACACTAAGTGTTAGTGATTACTATGGATATACATGCTATGACTATTATGTATCGACACACATGTCGCCTTCCTCAGAGAGCAAGTTGTCAGATGTTGACGAACCTATGGCCACCGCCACAGATAATAAGATTGCACCTGCGCCAGAGATATTTACGTCAGACACTGAGAGTGATCCTGATATGATGACCGAGGACGAGGACGACTTCCAACAGTCCGCGCTGCCAGATTTTGGTGATGATTCACCCTTTCTGATGGTTTCCCTGACAAGAATCCTTCTGTCATTCTTGTTTCGGCCCATGACCACCTTATCATATGTACACCCCGATGGCGAGCACATCATGGCTCAAATCCTCGACGCCGTACCTCTCATGGTCATTCCTCCCGAGGATATGCCTTCTGACGATTTGTTTGATGACGACGTTGATTTGTTTGTGGATGATCCTCCTATTGACACCCAGGGTGATGGAAAGACAGCTGAGGATGTCATTGCTATGCTACCTCCTGAGATTCCCGCCATTGAAGTATCCCCTGCTTCCATTTTGTACTCGATTTCAGACTCTTTTAAGACTGTGACATCTGTAGCCTTATAGACGGCCAGGTTACCGCTTCGTGCTACTGACTCGGACGACGACACCGCTATGACTACTGCACTATCACACTGCTCGAGATCCCACACCTTCACACGACCCAGAGCCTGCTCCTGAGCCAACTCCTATTCCTCTTAGGTCAGCTTGATGTTGCACCTGCTGATCCTGAGCCCTTACTTGATCATGACCCTATTTCTTTTGGTTTATTAGACATTGCACCCCTTATACCAGACCCAGTGCCTACACCTGATGGTCTTCTCTTTTGCTGAGACGTTTGTTCCTGCACCCGCACCCGCCGATGTTGCTCCTTTATCCCCTATGGAGACCGACGTCTATTGCGCCGACATGGCTATTGCTTTCTTTCAAGACATATCCGCACCCTATCCAGGGGAAGGTACCTTTGGCCAGCACCTGCGTGACGATCTTTTTGTATCAACAGCTTTTCCACAGATCCTTCAGGCTGTACTATTCATTGCTTCACCGCTGGATGAGCCATTCCGATGGTTTACATGCCCTATGTTAATTTTACCCCTGTCATTCTTCGCATTATGGAGACTACACACGGAATGAGTTGCACATGACACTTCAACTACAATTTGAGATTTTGAGTCGTAAAGTTTTGGAGCTTGAGCTGACACCACGTCCTCCACCCTGTCTATGCCAGTATACTTTGATCCTCCACATTCATCACTGTCTCCTTTTTCACTCTCACTTGCTGCTATTACACCTTCTTAGGTTTTGATGCCCGTTTCTTTACTATTACGTAGCAAATCAGTTACTTATCTCACCGTATATACGAGCTCGAGGAAGAGCTCACTCACGTTAGCAGTTTTCTTTTCTTCACTCCCACCTCAGACATCAGTATAGTTGGCTTTGGTTTTATGCGGACTGCATTACTTTTGGGAAAAGACACTACTAATGAGTCGAGATTGCGGAGACTTTTAGAAGACTACTTTTGACCACGTGATTCTGACACACTGATAGATTTATTGGGCAAGGGTAGGGTGACCCTGTGTCCCTTTTGATGTGATACGCTTTGTAGACAATGTGATTGTGGTCGGAAAATAATGAAAGCCCAATCGTCATATTCCCCATTAAACATGTAACAATACCTTGTGGTCAATGACTAATGAAAACTCAGTCGCTATGCCCTCACTAAGCACGTTGTTAATCTGAATGTGTGTGCTATAATTGTGATGCTACATGCTTGCTTGTTGTATTCTCATTATATATGTTCCCACCTACAAGTTGTACTATAATGGTGCCGTTATATGGTTGCTTATATTCGTATGTAAATACACCTCTGAGGTCTTAATTCGTTAAGTAGAGGCTTGTGTGCTCGTGTCCTTAATAAGACCTGACCTAACCGATCTTCTTCTAGGAAGATGTCGACTCAAGGGAACATCGATACCAACACCCCTTTTCTGACGACAGAGGCGGAAATACAAGAGCGCATCTCACAGGCCATCGCACAACACGAGGCCCTTCGCTGCGAGCGCAGCGGGGGCACCACAGGAAATAACCCACCCAACGGTAATGTTTAGTCACTTAAGACACATTAAAAGAACGTTTGGACATTTCCAAGCGTGCTTTGCTAATGCCTCACGTGAATGATGTTGCAGGCTGCACCTATAAGCAGTTCTTGGGCTGCAAGCCCCTAGGTTTCGATGGCACCGGGGGTGCCTTAGCCTTCGTGCGCTGGGTTGAGAAGACGGATTCTGTTTTGCGGTTGAGCAAATGTGCCCCAGAGCATCAGGTCGCATACATTTTCGGACTGCTTCAAGATTGGGCTCTGTCATGGTGGATCCTCCAGGTTCAGACGTTGGGCGAAACTGCTGCGTATGCTTTGACATGGGACGAACTGAAAGAACTAATGCGTAAGAAGTTCTGCTCGAGAGCAGAAATCCAGAAATTGGAGACTGAATTCTGGAATCTCAAGATGGATGGCCCAAAGATTGCTGAATACGTGCAGAGATTTAACGACCTATCTCGCGTCGTTCCTTACATGGTTGATCCAGAATTCAAGCGCATTGAGCGTTTTATTTGGGGATTGGCACCCCAAATTATGAGCATGGTGACGACATCAAAGCCTGCAACGATCGCTTAGGCCATTGATCTAAATGTGGCCTTGACTGAAGAGGCAATCAGGTTGAACAAATTTTCAATCTTTGAATAGAAAAAGGAGACTCATGTGGAGTCATCTGGAGATAACAAGAGAAAGTTCGGAAACTTCAAGTAGGGTACTCAGACGAATAACAACAACAAGGCCAAATAGGGAAAAAAGTACATGGGTAAACTACCTAAATGCAATAAGTGTCGACGTCATCATACCGGGCGATGTAATAATGGAAAGTGTGACAACTGTGGCAAAGTGGGGCACTGCAAGGAGACGTGTTGGCATGAGACGAAACGTGGAAAGAGAGGTCAAGGGTGTTATAACTGCGGTGACATGAGACACTTTTTGAAAGATTGCCCAAAGGAGATTAAACAAGATCGTGGGAGAAATGTCTAACACCGAAGCTAGGGAAGCGCGCCAGGATCCAAACATGGCCATCGGTACGTCTCATAGTAGTCAATGTTATGCGTCTGTGCTATTTGACATTGTTGTCAAATTTTAGGTTCAAAATATACTTGTTTTAGTAGTAAGTAAGATAGATATCCAGTACTCGATAGAACTAGCTTAAGGGAAGCTTCGACATGGTAATTGGGATGAATTGGTTGCCGAGCAATCAAGCAGAAATTATTACCCACTCCCCGACGGAAAATGAAGAAACGATCATGATTCATGGAGGTAAGCAGGATACGCCTCTACAAATTCCTAATTGCTTGAAGGCACGAAAGTTGTTGCGAATTGGATGTGTTGTTTTTCTGGGCTCATATCGCGGACAAGGGAACCAAAGAACCCCAACTCGAAGATATCCCTGTGATAAGGGAATTCCTGAAGTCTTCCCCGAAGACTTGCCAGAATTATCTCCTCAACGACAAGTCGAATTTCGCACCGATTTGATTCCAGGCGCCGCGCCTGCAGTCAATGCACCTTAGCGACTTACACCTTCGGAGATGCAAGGATTAACAGTGTAGTTTCAGTAGTTGATAGAGAAGGAAGATAACAGACCAAGTTTCCCGCTTTGGGTAACCCCAGCTTTGCTCGTCAAGAAGAAGGACGATAAGGTTTCGTACGAACATCAAACTACCAGGAGCCGAACGAGCTAACCAACAAGAGTCGATGGCTCTTGCTAAGGATTAACGAACTACTTATTTAACTAACTGTGAGGATCCAACTACTGTTTTACAATTGATCGATGATCGAGCATCATTAGCTGCGAATTCAGGAAGAAAGTACACCGGGGAAATTGTGGGACAATAACTTGTTTTAAACGTACACAAAAATGGTGTTTCCTACACGATGCACAAAACAGTTTTACACAGGATACGAAACTTTGAGAATCTAGAAAACATGTACTTAGGACCCTTGGGAACCCAGGTCCAAACTCGTAAAGGTTGCTTAGGAACCACACCCGTTAACTCAAGCAAACCCCATTATCCTGAAATATATGCTATTTCAGTTAACCAAACAGAAAATACTCAAATTTATTTTGTTAAAAACTTCACTTTTGCTTCTAGCAAGTAGATGTTTGCATCTCTACTCCCCTTAATGGTAGTTGCATCGCGTCAATTTTCTTCGCTAAGAGCGAACACACATTTGCTTCGATACTTGGTCATTTCTTCATGTTAGTAAATACTCATTGTTTTATTTACTTGAAAACATAAATGTTACGCACACACCATTTATTACGCATGCGGTTTCATTTCGAATAAACGCTTCATTGAAGTTCAAATATTATGTTGCTAAATCTAATTACTGATTTGCGATTCGAATGACCTACATTATGGTAATTGTTGGCTCCTTTGCTATGAAGTCAACACACTTTCTTGAAACTTCTTTTCTTTCAAGTTACATTCATGGTTTATCTTCGTAACCATGCTGAGACTCCCTTGTTGATACATATGTTTATTGTCAAGATACCAAGTTCAATTGCTTGAACTTATCCATTTCGCATATTCAATTTAAAACGTCATATGATGTATTGAGAGCATCATATTCAAACATTTTTGCAAAGGTTCTTTTGTTTCGAGTCGTAGTACACTTGGTTGGTCTATGACTCCACTAAATCGTTTGTTGGTTTCGACACCTTGTGGTGATGCTTTCACAAAATTGAAGCTTGCGCTAAGTTGGTTACGCACCTCATACACGGATTTAATTGTCTATTTATTTGTTCTAAATTCGTTTTGTTTATCACAATTAAAGCGGTCTCAACACAATTGTGTGTTAAGACAATGGTACATAGATTCATTTCATATCACGGTGTACCTCCTAACGATTCTTTCATGGTCGATCGAATGCCTTGCGGTACTTATTACTTTTCATCTTCGATCGGAAACAGTGGTTCTTTGATATTCCGTGTTCAATTGGAAACTCTATGACATTGTGTAAATCAAATTTTCAGAATTGTTTCAATACACTTTCATTTGTTTACAAACACAGTGAACTTGTTCGGTCACCGCTATTATTGAAATATGTCAATTACGACACCTTGAGGTGTCAATACAAACTTGTAGCTTGTGGTAATCATGGTCAATCGTTTCACACCAAAACTACATATACTTTTGTTTGACTAATCATTTAAACGTTCCAAATGCAACTACGAACTAAGACAAAAATACACCAGATTCGCTTGTGTTCCATTCGGTGTATTTTCGCAATTCAAGAATGTCAGCACACTAATCCTTACCATTTATTTATTCGAAAATTGACAAATCATTTTCATATTCAAATGGTTGACTTTGAGTTCATACAACGGATGCTATGGTTTGTGAAAACTCGTTTGCATATTGTGACCGATTGTTTGAGAATCCATTGGTTAAAACTTTTTTGTTACACCCCTGTTAACTGAGTTACACTAGATTATACAACTATACATCTCGTGTCCTTTGACATCAAATGCTAAGAGCACATGCCTTTTAACCATTGGAATCGTGTTGTTGTAATATATTCCTGGAATCATCTGATGTGAATAAGATTTGATTCGGTTTTGTGGTTATCTACCACAGTATTATGCATATACATACACGCATAATGTAACCCTAAGGAGTTAAGGTAGTACAAATTTCGAGGACGAAATTTTCTTAACAAGGGGAGAATGTGACAACTGTCAAATTTGCATGCATCCGTACATTTATTAAATAATGATTAGTGCTTAACGACTGTGCTGAATTACAATTAATTACTGGAACTGCTTTCTGATTACTGCTTTAAACTTACATGTGTATCATATTTCATACTGTCACATCATTTTTACATACAAACGTTAGGGACATAGAAGATGCACAAAGCACGGTTAGCACAGTTAGCGGATAACTCAGAAAATGCTGGCGACGTTCAGTACATAGACATACATTGTTTTGAGACCCAGTATGAGCCAGAAACCAAGTATCACACTAGTGTAGTGTGTAAGGAAGTAAGGACCACCAAAATGCTTTTCTAGGTGATAGTTAAAGTGCCGGAAAGTGCCAAAAACCCACATAAAGTGCAGAATTCTGCATATTTTAGCAAAATTCAGCATCTTAACAAGTTGGTAACATGTAAAAATATGACTAAATGGTCCTGAATACTTTCCTAAGTATCGGGAATTAAAAGTGTCACAAAAGGGTACACAAAGATCACTAAACGGAATAGTTTGACACTTTAACGAACCGGTATCTAACCGAACAACCGGACACTACCCGAAACACCAAAATTATACTAGAAGCATTGTTTTATTATTTCTGAGCTAGTTATGATCCCCGAACACCCTAACACACCATATAACATAACATTCACACAAACACTAACTAATACACTTAACTTCCAACTATATAATCTAACCTACCATTTAAACTCAACCTATACCCCCCCCCCCCCATATAAGTGGACGGTCACCTTAGTGGCCCCACCTTTGATCTTGTATGATCTTACTAAATCTCCTAAGATTTGTGGAGATATGTTTAGAGATCATGCATTGTACTTAAGGGACATGTTAACCTTTGGGTAATAGCTTAAGATGGTTATAAGAGGATTGGAAGATCATTCATCTTTCACTCACACCAACTCTCTCCCTCCTCTTGCCTTGCTCACGACCACAACCCACAACCACAATCCCACCATTTTCAACCTTTGTTCTTCTATTCCAAGGTGCTACAAAGGTGTAAGGAGCTAAGTTAGGAAGCTTGGAGCTTTCGGAAGTTGAAGGACCTTCACCGGTTGCTTTTATTCACTTCATTTATCTTCTTGATCATCCCTAGCCTTGAGCTAGTAGTAAGATCTTCTACTCTTCATTTTACATCTTATTTAAGTGGATAAAAGTTGATACATGATGTATAATTTAAAGAACACTAAGAAACTTGAAGAAGAAACATGAACATAAGCTTGAAATTATAAGGAAACTTAAAGGAATCATGTTGTTTAATGTTGTTGTGATATTTGATGAATGATTCTTTGTGTAAATGATGTAAATCATTATCTGATCTTGCTAGATCATGATTAAAAACATAATCTAGCAAGATGAGAGGATGAAAATGTTAGAGATTTAAAAATCATCCTCATGAAAGACATGAACTTGAAAGAATATATTGTGTTCTTGAAAAATAATAATCAAAGTGGGTTAATAATCATATAGATCTAAAATTTATGAATGGTTTTCCAAAAGACCCAAGCTTGAAATATGAGTTTTAGTAGATCTTGGTTCTTGCATAAACAAACACTATTTTTAATGGATAAACAAGTGTAGAAACACTTGTATAACAAGAAGGTTACATAAAGAAACATTTTTAGAAAGTGTGTTTTGAAGTTGTAAACATACAACTTCTTCAAGGATGAAGTTTTTAAAGTTGTAAACACATTTTAAAGGGTAACCCAACTCACTAAACACAATACCAAGTTACTACAAGTTTTTATGAAAGTCAAGTTCATGTTGTTATGTAAATAGCATTGTTTTGACACTTGGTAAGTGTTGGTTAAGTTGTGGATTGTTTGTGATGATTTTAAAAAGAAAATGATATGCTTTGATAGCATGGACACCTCCATTTTTAGGGGAAACTATGGCAAAATTTTCTAAAATTACAAACACTTAGAAAAATATTTTCTAAACAAATATTACAAGTGTGTTTTAACTATGGTTTTCAATATAAACTTTGCCATAGATTTTGTTACAAAAATACAAGTATTGGAGGTTGGTTTTTACAAATAAAAGTGGATGAATATATATTTACAATAAAGGCATTGTGTGTGATTATTTGTATACTTTGTAGTAGTTATATTATTTTAGGGTTAAAATAATATAACATGACAAGATACCAAGAATTTACCATCCAAAATAATACCGAAAATCACAAGGAATGAATAAATAAGTTACACACAATATTGTGGAACCGAACAAGAATGTAACTTACCAATGTTCCGGAAAATACATTTATAAGCATATTTTTGGTAAATATTATTTTGAATACACTAGGAAGGAAAACATGATTGTCATTATCATTACAAGTATATCATATTTTCGACAAGAAAAAAATATATTATTTTGAGAAGTAAGAATATATTTCTCCTGGAGTTTTAGAAGATATATTATTTTTGAGAAAAATATATATTTTCTTGAAACACATTATTTTGGGCAAAATAAGTTTATATATATTTTCTGAGTGAAACTTGAAAATATATTGTTTTGGAAATATATATTGGGAATATATTGCCATATTTTTATTTGGAATAATACACCGGAATACGATGCCAATACATGGCTAAATACACAAATACAAAATACGAATACACATGTATGAGTTACCCCCATCCTTGGGAAGGAAATATGAATATAAATACTTAAGAAGTATTGTTACGAAAATATTGTTTAACAATTATTCCAAAATTTATAAATATAATTTAGAGTTAAAATATTGATTATTTTAACAAATAATTATATACTTGGAATACTACCGAAGACACTTTAAAAAGTAACTCAAAGGCACTAATCAATACCAAGTCAAGGCACGACCCGCTCGTCTAATGGACCGTAGTACGCATGTAGGTAGTCGTGCGTTCTAGTGGAAGCTTTGAGTTACATCGGATACAAGGAACGCAAAACTGTGAGTTCATGTCCCCCTTTTCTTTGACTGTTTTCAGTTTTTATAACTTCGGGGGTGAAATACATGTTACATACTGTTCACAAACAATTACAAGTGGTATGATTAGCTAAGGAATGTACTGCTAGATCATGTGAATGGATAGGCGATTGACTTAAGACCATTAATCCTTGTATAAGGACCGGGGGGCATGAGTGATAGATCTATTCGGTGTTGCGAGCCCCACCCATGGGCCTGCGAGTTGGCCGCATGTGGTGACTATGTCGTTCCGCCGGAGGGGCCGGTACGAAATACGCATACAGGATTGAGTGCTTCCTATGCCATGTCACTTTTATTAATGTATTAGCTACACATTAATCGATCTATTTTTTTCCTTGTTGCTTCATACCTGTTTACATGTACATAGATAAATACAAAGGTTTTCAAGGATGATTTGTGCACACATACTAAACACATGAACTCGCTCAACTTTTGTTGATGTTTTCAAACTACATGTAATTCAGGGAACTAATAAGTGGATCTGGCGGCGTTGGAAGTTTTTATGCTGCGTTTGAAATAAAGATGTCATCCATGGTCTTTGGGATTGGTCGGTGTGTCTTATTCCTGGACGAGACACGTCTCCCAACCCTTGGTGCTATTTAATATCTTTCGATGAGTCCTTAGTGAACTCATAAACATTTTGGTACGATTGTAAAACTTGAATTTGAAGTCTACGTTTTTAAACAATGTTGTTATGTTTTAAACTTATTCAATGGATGACAAACCAATGGTTTTATCATATAGTTGTTGTTATGATTGAATGCAATGATATTAAGAAAGTCACACCATAATCACGCTTCCGCAAAAGTCAGGGTGTGACACTGTCTCTTTGGTAGAGGCAGCTGAGAACAGACATGCATCAGACATTGGATTATCTTTTAACATATCAACCACATTGTAAGTCCAGAAAACTTCAATCACATATCACGATCACAATCAAAGTGCGGAAAACTTATGAAAGTGACAAGAACAAGAACAATCGAACTGATTAGATTGCACACGAGTATAAAACTCGTCTGGTACAACTAATAGAGAAAGCGAAAATGTCAAGAAGAACTGAATATGAACAACCCTCCTAAAATGAACTAGGCTCACCCGATTTATAGTTACATAGGGTGACCTAATACAAACTGGGCCAAGCCCACATGCACACTATTAACTAAACAAGCACAATATATTTAATTAGCCAACATGACTTATCCCAGTACTATCTAACCCACTAGAAAACTAAGCCCAATAGCTTATAAATGTGTTTGATAAAGATAAGCGTAAACCTACTCAGTTATATGGCCTTACAATACCCCCTAGGTTTATGTTGTCTTTATCAAACTGTTGTCTTTGTCATGTCTCTGTGGGAAGATACTTCATCTTTTCATCTTCAAACTTGGGCTTTTGGTTCTTCTTGATCATGATCAGCTTTGCTTGAATCTTGTTGAAAAGAATGCAAGAGGAGGATTCTCAGCAACTCTTTTCTTTGTCAATGTTTTCTCTTTCAAGCAGGTTCACAGGTACTTCTTCAAATTTACTATCACTGTCTATTGATGACTCGTATCTGGTTATTCTGACTCAGGCACATCTTGTTGTTGTGATGCTTCATGCTTTGTCAGCAGCCAATAACATCTCAATCTTCAACAACCCCTATTTCTTGATTTAAATCAAGTTCTGCACATGCTCAGAAATTTATAAGCAACATTTCTAAGCAACAGAGGGAAATACCACATGAACACTTGGTACATCCACGTATTTGTACTCGGATTTCACAATTCAAATTTCTTTCAACTTATGAGGATCAATCAAATCTTCAAGAACGGTTAAAATTTTAATAAAACAAATAAACACTCTATTTTTGGATTTTAATTTTTAAAATTTGAAACACAAATAAACAAAGAAACTAATATATAATTACAAATGCAATGGGATCAAATCACAATGTTTTGGGCCAGACTACATTTATTAACACTGATTTACTTTGGATGATCTGAGCGATTGCCAGTATGTTTGTCCATTTAAACTTATCTCCTTAGGCCTTTTTCATATAATGGCCTGGAACTAATTTATCGTGTTTTTCAATTTAATTAATATGAACACACAATTAAATCACAATCAAATCCTGGAATTTTAATCAGAACACGCTATTATAGATGCAATTTCCCTACCACATATTTCACAAGCCAGTTCTAGGATTCTGAAACCTTAACTGGGACTGGGACTGGGTTGAGAAGAGAACATAATAGATCATTTGCAGAGATGGATATAATGTACATATCATATGAGTTTTCTCAATTTGATATAGGTTTTTAAGGTTTCTTCTGGGCACTAGAGGGCCTCTTTCGGGTGTAATTGATCTATAGCGCGACAACGTTGATGTGCGTGTAGTGTGATAGGTTTTTATATATATTTTAAGCCCTTTTTAACACTTTAGTCAAGTTTTAAATTTATAAAACACGATATTTTACTAACACTAAACACACAAATGGGCAAGTGCACCCATCGTGAGCGTAGTATAGCGTTGGTAAGATACCGAGGTCGTCCAAGGACACAAGAGCTTTTAATACCGGTTTATCCTCAACGTCTAATCAAATCAAAAATTTAGAAAAAGTTTTAAATATGAAAATAAAACTAAAAATGCTGAAAATAAAAATAAAATAAAAACAGATAGACAAGATGAATCACTTGGATCCGACTCGCCTTTAGTGTAACCTTTGATGATTTCCGTACTTTTGCACTTTTTAAGAGATTATCTTAGTTATAGTAGTAGGCCCCTCTTTTGAAGGTGACGTTACCCTCAACCCAGTAGTTTGAGTCAGCAATGATACAATCCTAAAGGGTCGGAATATTGAAAGATAATTAATTAAGTAATTAATGCGTAATGTGGTAGGCCCCTCTTTTGAAGGTGACGTTATCCTCGGCTAAGTGGTTTGAGTCAGCAGGGATACAATCCCAAGAAGCCGGGTTAATGTATTAATAGTAGTTTACATATGAGGGGATCAAGCCATTCGCACCCCCGCCATCCTATACTAGTGGGTATTGAAGGAGGTCCTAGTAAGCTTGACCCAGGTCCTTGCAGGATCTATACACTGAACAAGGCAAGAACCTTACCAAACCATTCCCTTAACCCTCGACCAGGTAGCCAACATATCTCTATATAGACCGTAGAGATATGAATGGTGTAAATCTTTTATTTTATATAGACAGTAAAATAATGCCAAGACACCACGGACAAATGATAAGGAAGTTTCACCTTCAACATAAGAAACTAGTTATTAAAGTCATTAATAGAAAACCAAATAAAAAGTGCGAAAAGATTAAAAATCAAAAGTATTACACTAAATGCTTGTCTTCACCAAGTGATGTAAGAGAGTTAGGCAAACATGGCCTTTGATTGTCAAGAACTCTTACTATCAATCTTGGATCCCGAGACTACTAAACACACTCTAGATGGATGATGGATGATGGTGGTGGATGTGGGTGTTGTGATGGTGGTGGAGTGTGGGTGAAGTGGTAGAGAGGTGGTTTGCCAAGGGATGATTTGCAAGTGAGCCAAGCACCCCTATTTATAGCCTGTGTAGGAGCTCGGACATGGCCCCGTGTTTATTAGACACGGCCCCGTGTCCATCCTCTTTCTCTTTCTTCATTAATTGCAATTGTCTTCATTAGGCTCCACACGCCCCAGTGTTTACTGGGCACAACCCCGTGTGCAGAAGAGAATCTGTACTATCAAGACTTGCAAGATTTTGCGAATCTTAGCGTTGACCACGCCCCGTGTTGAGCTGGGGACGCCCCCATGCTGGGAATAGAAGCTTCTATGAGTTTGTCTTTTCTGCCAGTGTCTGACCACGCCCCCGTGTCCGCTGGGCACGGGGCGTGTTTAGCCTTCTGTTTGCTTGTTTTTGATTGGGAAGATGTTGTCGAGGGGTCGGGCATGCCACATTTATTCATTTCCTTGTATTTATGTTAGATTTTGTCGCATATTTGCTTCTTTTGTTCATTTATGCTCATTTAGTCCTAAAAATACAAAAGGATGACAAAAGCACAGTTTTTCCAACATTAGTACTAAAAAGGGTTAGTTTTATGCCTCATTTGATGTAATTTATATGTTGCATTTTACACACATCAAGCAAAACTCTTTTTAATGTGGCTTACACTCCCAAATGGAATGGGTAGAAGAGAAGTTTTTGGGCTTGTCTTGAGTGTCGGGAATCCAAGATCTTTATTAGGTTTTAATTTTATGCTATTTACAATCCTATTCATTGTTAGGCTTGGGTTAAAGGTAGGTGGTTTTTGGGTTAGTGGTTAGTAAAAAGGGCGAAAAGCGTAAAAAGCGTTGGTCGTCGTAAAACTTTTTGTTTTTGTGACTTTTATTCAAATGAAGCATTTTCAAACAAAGTTTCTTTGAGGAACTTGTTTGTTTATTGCTATATTTCAATTTTTTTGATAAGGAATGTCACATGAAAACCGAGCTTTTTACTAAAATAAGGGGTTAAAAATGAAAAAAAGGTTTTGGTGGGTAAAGTGTGTTTGTTTTATGGGTTTAGAAACGAAAAGGTTTAGACTCAAAGGGGTTAACTAGGGGGATTTTGGGTAGGTGATAAAAAAGATGAAAAATAATGGTGTTGAAAAGAAAAAGGGTTAGTCCTAATGCCTCCATCATTTACTTACTTGGGTTTAAGTTGGTAAGGACCGGGAATGTATCGTCATGGGAAGTTCTAGAGTCATAAGAAACCAAGCGGCTATTCACACAAGAAACAAAAGAGGAGCATTTAATTTAAAGATGTATGCTTTTATGCTCAATAAAGGCTCAAAACTCACCTTTTTTGGGAATGAGTTTTTAATGTGATCAAGTATATATAATCAAATTTTATCTAGATTTGTCATGCCGTTTCATAATTTTCTTATGTTGGTTCTTTTTATCATGACGCTATCGGTTGTAAATTTATAAAAATACAACCTTTTTTAGAACTTGTTATTCCCAATTTAAACCAAGACAAGTAAAACAAATGAAAAGTTTTCGAAAAAAATTGGGGTGATTAGCGGTTCCAATAGAGTTTTGTGTAAGGCTTGTTATTAGGACTTGCAAAATTCAAGCTTTTAGCATCCCCCCACACTTAAATTACACATTGTCCTCAATGTGTCCCAAAAATAAGTTTTTAGGTTGATTGAATGTGTAAAAAGGTGTTAAAAACAAGGTTTTGGTGTTACTGGGCATTTGGACATGGCCCCGTGTTGGATGAGCACGACCCCGTGGTCAGATTGCCAGTAACGAAAACTTACAGAAGGTGGACACGGGGGCGTGCCTGGTGAACACGACCCCGTGTTGGGTAGAAATTAAACAAACAACAACATGGTGGTGGACACGGGGGCGTGTTGGCTGGGCACGACCCCGTGTGGACAAACTACAATCTGTAAAAATAGGTTTTTGCTTCCGGTTCTGGTTTTCAGGCTTATGTAGCACTAGTATTTAGTGCTTCCAAGCCTCGTAGGTACATGCTTTACTTAAAAATACCACACCAAACAAAATAACCAACATCCTAATTTACCATAAGTTTAACCATCCAAACCACAAACTAAAAAAAATGAAAGAAAGTAAAAGAGTTAAGGAAAGTAAATTGTTCAACAAGTGGCACGCAGACCATGAAATTGTTTGTTAGAAGTGCCGTTTTTCCCAAAACAAACCATTTACCCCTTCAATTTCATCTTTTTCGGTTCAAAAACAAGGGTTTGAGGTTTCTGTGAGAAATCGAGCAATCTACAAACAATTCAAGTTGATTTACTTCCTATAACATGCATCTATACTAATACTAACAGATCTAAGCAAAAATTGGGGTTTGATTCGGCGCAAGTTGAAGAACCCTAGATTTTTCCCCTAATTTTTGTTGTTAAACTACATGTAAGTGATTAACCTAACTAATTATAACGATAGAATCATACCTTGATGTTGTTAGAAGTCGGGGGAATGTTAAAATCTGCAGAAAATTTCGCAAGAACCAGAGAGTTCTTGGGGAAACGGGGCGTGTTGAAATGAGAAAATGAAAGAAAAAGGGGTTTTATCCCCGACAGTTGTGCAAACACGGCCCCGTGGGCGGGAAAATATATATATATATATATATATATATATATATATATATATATATATATATATATTTAGTGCTCGTGTGAGTACCCTGTTTCCCGAAACTTGGTTTTAGAAATCTCACCGATTTAGATGCTTTCCCGATGTTCGTAACTTACAAGATATGATGTTAATGCTCAAACCTTCATTTTATTCTTCAGCCGCTTGTAGCGAGATTTCCTCCTCTTCATCCTCAATAAATCCTTGATAAAGCTTTAGCCGTTGGCCATTGACTTTGAATGGGATTCCATTCCGAGATTTAATCTCAATTGCACCGTGTGAAAAAATGTGGGTAATTGAATAAGGTCCCGTCCACCTAGACTTTAACTTACCAGGAAATAATCGAAGTCATGAATTAAACAATAGAACTTGATCTCCTACCCGAAATTCATTAGGTTTAATGTGTTTATCATGCAAAATTTTCATTCTTTCCTTATAAATTTCGTAGTTAGAGTATGCGTGATTTCTTAATTCGTCTAATTCATTTAATTGACAATATCGATTTTTACCGGCCGTTTCTAAGTCTAAGTTTACGTTTTTAATTGCCCAGTAGGCTTTGTGTGCTATTTCTACTAGCAAATGACAACTTTTTCCATAGACAAGCTTATATGGGGTTGTACCTATTGTTTTTTATACGCAGTTCGAAAAGCCCATAAAGCGTCGTCTAATTTATCAGCCCATTCCTTTTTATTTAATCCTACGGTTTTTTCAAGTATTCTTTTAAAACCTTGATTAGTCACTTCGGCTTGTCCGTTTGTTTGAGGGTGATATGCTGTTGAGACCCGGTGATAGACCCCATACCTTGTTAGAATTTTTTCAAGTTGATGGTTACAAAAATGGGTACCTCTATCACTTATTAATGCTTTTGGAGTTCCGAAACGAGAGAATAATCATTTCAAAAATCTTACCACAACCCTTCCATCGTTTGTTGGAAGTGCTTCGGCCTCGGCCCATTTAGACAAGTAATCTACTGCCACAAGTATATATTTGTTTCCTTTTGACGGTGGGAAAGGTCCCATGAAGTCGAGTCCCCACACATCAAAAATTTCACAAACAAGGATGCCATTTTGTGGCATTTCGTTTTTGGAAGAAATACTACCTAATCTTTGGCAAGCATCACATGTCTTGACAAGACTTTTGGCATCTGTATAAATGGTTGGCCAATAAAATCCTGAATCAAATACCTTTTGTGCGGTACTAGCGGCACCATGATGTCCTCCGTATGGACCTTCATGACAATGGCGGAGAATTCTTCTTGCTTCACTACCATGTACGCATCGACGGATAAGTTGGTCGGCGCACATTTTGAAAAGATAAGGATCCTCCCAAAAATAATGCTTTACATCGGCAAAGAATTTTTTTCTTTGATGATGTGGCCATCCTTTTGCAACTATACCGCTAGCTAAGTAGTTAGCATAGTCGGCGTACCATGGCTCTTCTCGGTATTCCACCATTTCTGGGGACTCCGTTGTGAATTTTTCATTGATTAGCTCGTCCCTAGTTGCCTCTAAAGCTGGATCCTCTAAGCGGGAAAGATGATCTGCATCGGTGTTTTCTGCTCCTCTTTTGTCTTTTATTTCAATGTCGAATTCTTGGAGGAGTAGAATCCATCTAATTAAACGTGGTTTAGCATCCTGTTTCTTAAAGAGATATCGAATGGCTGCATGGTCTGTGTAAACTATCGTTTTAGAAAGAACAAGATAAGAACGAAATTTATCAAAAGCAAATACCACAGGTAGTAATTCTTTTTCTGTTGTTGTGTAATTTTCTTGTGCATCATTAAGTGTTTTACTAGCGTAATAAATTGGGTGAAAATGCTTATCTTTTCGTTGTCCTAAGACTGCTCCAACTGCAAAGTCACTTGCGTCACACATGATTTCGAAAGGTAATTTCCAATCAGGTGCTATCATGATAGGCGCATTGACTAACATTTCTTTTAGCGTTAGAAATGCTTGGTTGCAGTCCTTGTCAAAGATGAAAGGGGTATCTTTTTCAAGCAATTTTGTTAGAGGTCTTGAGATTTTTGAAAAGTCTTTGATAAATCGCCTATAAAATCCGGCATGCCCAAGGAAGCTTCTGATAGCTCTAACGGAGGATGGGGGTGGTAATCGAGAAATGGTGTCTATTTTTGCTCGAGCAACCTCCATTCCTTCGCTTGAGATTTTGTAACCGAGTACTATTCCCTCCGTTACCATGAAATGACATTTTTCCCAGTTAAGGGCGAGGTTAGTTTCCTCACATCGGCATTCGTTCAAGATTATCGAGGAATTGGTCGTATGAATCTCCAAAGATAGAAAAGTCGTCTATGAAAACTTCCATTGTCTTTTCTTTCATATCATGGAACATGGCCACCATGCAACGTTGAAAGGTTGCGGGGGCATTACATAGACCAAAAGGTATGCGTCGATAAGCAAAAGTTCTGTAGGGACATGTGAATGTTGTCTTTTCTTGGTCTTCGGGTGCTATCGGTATTTGAAAGTAACCTGAAAAACCATCTAAGAAACAATAAAATTTATGACCGGATAATCTTTCTAACATTTGATCAATAAAAGGTAAAGGAAAGTGATCTTTCCTTGTTGCCTCATTTAATAGACGATAATCAATACATACTCTCCAGCCTGTGATGGTTCTTGTTGGTATTAATTCATTTTTCTTGTTAGTTACTACCGTCATACCTCCTTTCTTAGGAACTACTTGGACGGGACTTACCCAAGGACTATCGGAGATTGGGTAAATGAGTCCGGCGTCAAGTAATTTGATGAATTCATTTTTAACCACTTCTTGGACGTTTGGATTTATTCTTCGTTGTGGTTGTATTACCGATTTATAGTCATCATTCATTAAAATTTTGTGCGTGCACATGGAAGGATGTATTCCTTTAATATCAACAAGCTTCCAAGCGAGCGCGCTTTTGTGTTTTTTCAAAAGTGTGATTAACTTTTCTTTTTCTAAATTAATTAATTTCGAAGAAATAATTACAGGTAATTTACCATCTTTATCGAGAAAAGCATATTCCAAACCTTTTGGAAGTTCTTTGAGCTCAAGTGGTGGGTCTTTAGGAGACTCCTTATTCGGTTGCTCATTTCGATCAAGAACCAAAAAGGTTTGTTCTATGGCGACCTTTTCTTCAACAAAGTGGTCAATTTCTTCTCTCGTATCGGGTGGTTCATCTTCACCTTCAATTAGGGGGTCATTATTGCCGAATGGATATTTCATTGAACGCTCAAGATCGACACTTCTTTTGAACGCCCCTAATTGAATGGGTAGATTATTTTTCTTCCGATTTTTCAAAGCTTCATGAGTTTTTACAAAAGGTCGTCCCAATACTAACAGAGCGTCATCTAGGATGACGAAGTCGGTTGGGATTACCATTTGATTTGTTTGGACTAACACATCTTCAACTATCCCTATTGATTTTACCGTTTTCCGATTAGATAGAAAAATGGGTATTTGAAGTGGAGAAAAATCACCAATACTTAATTTTTCGAAAATGTAGTTCGGCATTATATTAACACAAAGATCTTTATCAATTGTAATATTACTAATAAAGGAATTTTGAAAGAAACATGTAAGTTGGTGATCGTATGGATCCGAGGTTTACAAATGGTTTTTCCTAAATAAACCAAGAGTAGAAGATGATTTTTGAAAGGTTATGACTTTTGTTAAACCTACACTATTTTAGTAACAAAATAAGCGTAGAAATATTTTTAGAACAAGAGGATCCAATAAATACACATTTTTGCAAAATGAGTTTACAAGTTGTAAACATCTAAAAATCCCGAGAATGAGATTTTAACAAAAGTAAACACACTTTGGAGGGTAACTAAACCCACTAAACACCCCACTAAGTTACTACGCGTTTTTATGAAAAACCAAGTTCATGTTGTATGTAAAGTGCATTGTTTTTGCACTTGACTAGTGTAATGTTGTTTAGTAACTTGTTGTTGATTGATTGAATATTTTTCCGAAAAGAAAATGATATGCTAATAAGCATGGACACCTCCATTTACAAAGGAAACTCTGGCGAAATTTTCTAAAAATCCCAACACTTAGAAAATATTTTTCTAAACAAGCATTACAAGTATATTTTATAACTTGTGCTTCGAGTATAAACTTCGCCATAATTTTTGGTAACAAAATACAAAGTGTCGGAGGTTGGTTTTTGTAAATAAAAATGGGTAAATATATATATTTAGAATATATATCTTATATTAGAACACTTGTGTGGATACTTGTTTATTTTGTGAGATAGTTATATATTATTTTAGGGTAAAATAATGTAACTTAACAATATAAATTGACATTTGAACTATGTGGTATGTGATAGAAGTATTGAGTAGATAAACCGTACGTAGGATACGGGTTATGCATGAGAAACTGATTGTTATATGTACCTTAATAGGACGTGCTTGATTTCCTGATTATTTGAGTAATTAATCTAACCGAGCAAACCGAGGTGAGTTCACACAATTTCTAAGGCATGGGATTCCCGGTGGTTGGGAATGGGTTAAAGAATTAAAACGGAACCTACATATCCTCCTTGGGTAGGATATGTACCGCCATCCTCCATAGGTAGGATGCCAATATTAATCCTGCGTATTCTCCTTGGGTAGAATTCGTACGTTCGTCCTCCTTGGTAGGACAACAACCTTAAAACCTACTAGACAAAACTCTATCATTAAGTCCCTCATTTTATATCGACTTAATCGCCGAGGCCAATGGCGAGCGGATCATTAGTTAATAGCGCTATTAGGTTTAACAAACCTCACACCGTGCCATTCGAACGGGCGTGTACTAATGGACTATGGCAAACTGTCAATGATGATAGACATTGACGTAGGGCACAACTATTGTTCGTCAGTTGTCGATATGGTATGGTCTAGTGGTTCACATGGGGAAGCCCCCCACTGACTCTGGATATGGTTTGGGTAATAAAGAAGGAACTGGTTAATCATACTTTCAACTATGGGGTAACCCCCACGGCAAATAAGCCAGCGAAAGACAAACCATGTTTTCGGAAACAACATAAAACTAAACAACCAAACGTGAACTCACTCAACTTTGTTGTTGACTCGTTGTTATATGCCTTACAGGTCGTTAGATGCTTATGGAGCTTGCACGAGGAGGAGCTCGTTGTGGGATACGGACTGCTATGTCCCGTGCTAAACATTTAATCCTTATGAACTTATTAAACTTATGTTTTGGACTTTAAACTTATGAACTATGGAACTTATGTTTTGGGTTTTACCTTCAACGCTTTCGCTGTTTAATTTAAACTTGGTTAACCAGCTTTGGTCACCAATTGTATTGTGGTTGGTTTTATTTACTTAATTACGTTGTTCAATATGATTGGTGGCTCGATCCTGGTCGTGTCACACTTCCAAGCGGTGATACTCCGCATGGTGGATTTTGGGGGTCATTGGTTATAGTGAACTTGGTTTTAAAAAGGGGAAAAGCTTTTTGACAAAACCAGACTATAACCTGTAAAGTGCTCAACGATCCACAACGATGCTTCGCTCCACGTGCAAGACTCGACACAATAGGTGGTATGATTTATGTTTATATTGTCGGTTAGATAGTTCACACTGTGCACTAGTTAACGTGATAACTGCTATTTGAACCTTGTGTGCTTACTCTCTCCTGTTATCCCACGCTTACGCACATTCGTGACACTTTTCTCACTTACGTTGCTTTGTTGTGAAGATCATGAACGGACGCGGAGGACGTATCAACCTAACTCAAGCCCAGTTGACGGCTTTGATCAATGAACGGGTTACTAAGGCACTCGCGGCTATCCCTGCAGGTCAACATGCTCAGCCTCCCGTATGTACGTTCGAAACGTTCATGGATTGCCGACCTAGTACTTTCAGCGGCACAGAAGGAGCTGTAGGTCTTCTTCACTGGTTCGAGAAGCTTGAGTCTGTTTCCGAGATGTGTGAATGCCCTGAAGATCGTAGGGTGAAATATGCTACTGGAACACTCGAAGGTGCTGCGTTAACCTGGTGGAAAGCACAGGTTCAACTGCTAGGGCTGGCGGTTGCTAATGCCACCCCATGGAATGGTTTCAAAGAACTGATCAAAGAAGAGTACTGTAGTCGTGACGACATCCACAAGCTAGAGGTAGAATTTTTCAATCTGAAGATGACGGGGTCTGAAATCGAGGCATACACAAAGAGGTCGAACGAATTAGCTATCCTTTGTCCCACTATGGTGGATCCTCCTATCAAGCGTATCGAGCTGTACCTTAAGGGTTTGGTGCCAGAAATTCAAAGCCATGTGACCTCAGCTAATCTTGGCACCATTCAGCAAATCATCAAGTTGGCTCATCGTCTCACTGATCACGCAGTTGAGCAGAACAAGCTGCCCAAGCGTATTAGCGCTACTAATACTGATGCTCCCAGTGATAACAAGCGCAAGTGGGATGTAAATTTGGGCAAGGGTTCTACTTCAGTCCAGTCTCAGCAGCGAAAGACTGATGACTACCAGAGTCCTGGTCAGCAATCTTCTGGTAATCAAGGACAGAGTGGATACCGAGGAAACCACCCCATGTGCAACCGGTGCAACAAGCATCATAGCGGGCAGTGCCACAAGGGTCGTTGTCTGAGGTGTAACAAGTTTGGCCATGAAGCAAAGGATTGCAGGGGCATACGACCAGCAAATCAGAATCGCCAAGAACAACAACAAGCTCCACAGAACCACCAGCAGCAGCAAAAGCAGGGCAATAAAGGATGCTTTCAGTGTGGCGCTGAAGGCCACTTTAAGAGGAACTGTCCTCAGTTGAACCAGAATCAGAACAACGACAACCAAGGAAATAAGAACAACAATGGAGGCAACAACGGGGGTAACAATAATGGCAATGGTGCCAGGGGACGTGTTTTAGTGCTGGGTCGGGGTGATGCAAGGAATGATCCCAACGTTGTGATGGGTAAGTTTCTTCTGGACGACTTCTTTGTTACTGTTTTATTTGATTCGGGTGCCGATACTAGTTATATGTCCTTAAAAGTTAGCCAAATGCTTAAGCGCACTCCAACACTTCTGAACACCAAACACACGGTAGAACTAGCAAACGGTAAAAGTCTTGAAGCCACACATATAGTTAAGGGCTGTAACCTCGTCCTAGCTGGTCAGACCTTCTCTATCGATCTTATTCCAATCATTCTGGGTAGTTTCGACATTGTTATTGGGATGGATTGGCTATCTCAACACCAAGCGGAGATTATTTGCAAGGAGAAAATCGTCCGCATTCCTCGTTCTGGTGAAGAACCTCTCATGATTCATGGCGATAAGAGTGGTGCTGTCGTAGGCATTATCTCTTTCCTTAAGGCCCATAAGTGTTTGCGAAAGGGCCACACTGCCATTCTAGCACTCGTTACTGACACATCAACGGAAGAGAAGAGAATTGAAGACATTCCTATTGTGCGTGATTTTCCTGAGGTATTTCCTGAGGAATTACCTGGTCTTCTGCCTCATCGAAAAGTCGAGTTTCAAATCGAGCTAGCTCCTGGAGCAGCACCAATAGCTCGTGCACCTTATCGACTAGCTCCGTCAGAACTTGAAGAACTGTCCACGCAATTACAAGAACTCTTGGAAAAGGGTTTTATACGTCCTAGCTCTTCGCCTTGGGGAGCTCCAGTCTTGTTTGTGAAGAAGAAAGACGGTACTTTCAGAATGTGTATTGACTATCGTTAACTTAACAAGGTGACCGTGAAGAATCGTTATCCTCTTCCACGTATTGACGACTTGTTCGACCAGCTGCAAGGGTCGAGCTTTTACTCTAAAATTGATTTGAGATCGGGATACCATCAGCTGAGAGTCCGAGACGAGGATATCTCTAAAACAACATTTAGGACTCATTATGGACATTATGAGTTTCTGGTTATGCCTTTCGGATTGACAAATGCACATGCGGTCTTCATGGATCTCATGAACCGAGTGTGCAAACCTTACCTGGATAAGTTCGTCATAGTTTTCATCGACGATGTCCTGATCTATTCGAAGAGTCAGGAGGAACACGAGCAGCATCTACGACTTATTCTGGAACTCCTTCGAGCAAAGCAGTTGTATGCCAAATTTTCGAAATGTGACTTCTGGCTTCGCGAAGTCCACTTTCTAGGCCATGTGGTAAACAAGGGTGGGATTCATGTGGATCCATCCAAGGTTGACTCGATCAAGAACTGGCCCGCACCCCGTACACCAACAGAAATCTGCCAATTCTTGGGTTTGGCGGGCTACTACAGAAGATTCATCATGGATTTCTCAAAGATTGCGCAACCTCTCACTTCACTAACTCAAAAAGGTGTCACCTATCGTTGGGGTGATGCACAGGAATCCGCATTTCAGCACCTAAAAGATAGACTTTGTAGCGCGCCTATCCTCTCATTGCCCGAAGGCACAGATGATTTTGTGGTTTATTGCTACGCTTCCATCCAAGGACTCGGCTGCGTGTTGATGCAACGTGACAAGGTCATTGCTTACGCATCGCGCCAACTTAAAGTTCACGAAAGGAACTACACTACGCACGACTTGGAACTGGGAGCAGTTGTTTTTGCACTTAAGATATGGAGACATTACCTGTACGGTACCAAGGGCACCATTTACACCGATCACAGGAGTCTCGAGCATATCTTCAAGCAAAAGGAGTTAAACATGTGACAACGTCGATGGGTCGAGCTCTTGAATGATTATGAATGTGCGATCAAGTACCATACGTGCGTTACAGCTTACCATTCACTCTAGCCTTCCCGCTCAAATTCGTGATGCTCAGGTTGAAGCATTGAAAGCAGAAAACATCAGGGCTGAGTCCTTACGAGGATCGAGACAGCGGCTAGAACAAAAGGAAGACGGCGCCTACTATGTTAACGGGCGCATCTGGGTTCCACTTTATGGAGACTTACGCGAGCTTGTGATGGATGAGGCACACAAGTCTCGTTATTCAGTACACCCTGGTTCGGATAAGATGTACCATGATCTCAAGACTACATACTGGTGGCCTGGCATGAAAGCCCACATAGCAACCTACGTTAGCAAATGTTTGAATTGTGTGAGAGTCAAGACCGAATATCAGAAACCATCAGGCCTATTTCAATAACCAGAGATCCCGAAATGGAAATGGGAGCAAATTTCCATGGATTTCGTTACTGGCCTGCCTAGATCTCAACGCGGAAATGATACCATTTGGGTGATCGTGGATCGACTGACCAAGTCTGCACATTTTCTGGCTATCAAGGAAACGGATAAGTTTTCTACTCTAGCAGACATCTACCTAAAGGAAGTAGTGTCAAGGCACGGAGTGCCAACCTCCATCATTTCTGATCGTGACTCACGTTTTACATCTGAATTGTGGCAAGCTATGCCTAAATCCTTTGGTTCTCGATTAGACATGAGCACGACATACCATCCATAGACGGATGGGCAATCTGAACGCACCATCCAAACCCTTGAAGACATGCTTAGGGCATGCGTAATCGAATTTGGTAATGGCTGGGAAAAACACCTCCCGTTAGTGGAGTTTTCGTATAACAACAGTTACCACACCAGCATCCAAGCCGCTCCGTTCGAGGCATTGTACGGACGGAAGTGCCGATCACCTCTTTGTTGGGAAGAGGTTGGCGACAGTCAAATCACTGGCCCAGAACTTGTAGTGGATACAACTGAAAGGATTGCTCAGATACGACAACGAGTGGCGGCAGCTCGTGACCGTCAGAAAAGCTATGCTGATAAGAGAAGAAAACCACTCGAGTTCCAGGTTGGGGATCGAGTGCTACTTAAAGTCTCACCGTGGAAAGGTGTAGTTCGTTTTGGCAAACGAGGCAAACTCAATCCGCGCTATGTCGGACCATTCGAAATCATAGAGAAAATTGGCAAAGTCGCCTACAAGTTGAATCTACCTGAAGAACTCAGCAGAGTTCACAACGTATTCCACGTGTCAAATCTGAAAAAGTGTCTGTCAGATGAGACCCTCATAGTTCCTCTCAAGGAACTCACTATCGACGACCAGCTGCGATTCGTCGAGGAACCAGTAGAGATTACTGATCGAGATGTTAAGATTCTTAAGCGTACCAGAATACCTCTTGTTCGAGTTCGTTGGGATTCCCGTCGTGGCCCAGAGTATACCTGGGAACGAGAAGACCAAATGAAACTCAAGTATCCCCAGCTGTTTAAGAAAAGTGCAACCACTACTGAGACTGAAGCTACTGCAGAATTTCGGGACGAAATTCCAAACCAACGGGGGGATGAAGTGACACCCCAGGAAAACCACGCAACTTAACTAGCTCCCTCAGTAACCACGTGCTAAATTTCAGGACGAAATTCTCTTAACAGGGGAGAATGTGACAACCCTCAAAATTACATGTATCCGTACGATTCATTAATGTTAATTAAAGTGCTTGATGTCTGTGCTGAATTACTTAACTGCTTTCTGATTACCGTGTCATACTTACATGTGCTTTTTAACATACTAATCTTGTGTAGAAAATTGACTAAATAGTCCTGTATGCCTTCCTAAGTGTTGGGAATTAAAAGTGTTACAAAAAGGTATATATAGGACACTATATGGAATAACTTAGCACTTTAACGGAACGGTAACCAACCGAACAACCGGACATTACCCGGAACACTGAAATATTGCAAAAAAACATTATTTCACTTTTCTGAGCTAGTTACGGTCCCCGAGCACTATAACACCTTACATAATACCCGGTACACACTAAACACTAGACATAACATTAAACTCCCACTAATTAACTTATCTACTCACAAATTTACATCTTACCCCCCTTGTGTGTAACCGTCCCCAAGGGACCCACCACCCCAAGATTTGAGTAAACCTTCCAAGTTCCCATGTAATCTCTTTAGAAGATTTATGATGATCATGTATGTACTATTGGTGACACAAGAACCATTGGACAATGAGGTTTAGTCTACAAATAATCCATAATCTCATCATCTTTATCAAGCTCACTCTCTCTCCCTCTCCATTAAAGTTTCGGCCGAACACCCCCTAGATCACCATCACCATTTTCTTTCAAACTTCAAGCAATCCAAGTGTACTTCTAGGTGCTACAAGGCTTTAAACAAAGCTTGGTGTTCTCGGAAATTGAAGGACCTCTTGCTAGTGCTATTAACCACTCATTTTCCATCTTGTTTCTTCCCTAGCTTCAAAGCTAGTAGTAAGTCTCTTGAATCTTCATTTACTTCATGTTTAGAGTGGTTAATAGTTAAATCATGATGAAACCTTAAGAACACTAAAAATCATAAAGATAGGTCTTGAACATAAAGCTAACTTAATGATGAAATATTGATAAAATGAAGAAGTAATGATATGAATGATGTTGCCTTGTATTGTTGATGATTTCTTATTGCTTGTTTGTTGATTACTAGAGATATGATGTTAAACATCATGGTTGAAACTTGTTAAAGTAAGATTAAAAGCTTAAGTTAACAAGTTAGGAGGTGATTAGTGATTTCCATAAAAGAATCACCTCCATGTTTAAGCATGAACTTGGTAACAATATGTTTTCTTGAAAAATTAGTAAACAAAGTAAGTTGGTGATCGTATGGATCCGAGGTTTACAAATGGTTTTTCCTAAATAAACCAAGAGTAGAAGATGATTTTTGAAAGGTTATGACTTTTGTTAAACCTACACTATTTTAGTAACAAAATAAGCGTAGAAATATTTTTAGAACAAGAGGATCCAATAAATACACATTTTTGCAAAATGAGTTTACAAGTTGTAAACATCTAAAAATCCCGAGAATGAGATTTTAACAAAAGTAAACACACTTTGGAGGGTAACTAAACCCACTAAACACCCCACTAAGTTACTACGCGTTTTTATGAAAAACCAAGTTCATGTTGTATGTAAAGTGCATTGTTTTTGCACTTGACTAGTGTAATGTTGTTTAGTAACTTGTTGATTGATTGAATATTTTTCCGAAAAGAAAATGATATGCTAATAAGCATGGACACCTCCATTTACAAAGGAAACTCTGGCGAAATTTTCTAAAAATCCCAACACTTAGAAAATATTTTTCTAAACAAGCGTTACAAGTGTATTTTATAACTTGTGCTTCGAGTAAAAACTTCGCCATAATTTTTGGTAACAAAATACAAAGTGTCGGAGGTTGGTTTTTGTAAATAAAAATGGGTAAATATATATATTTAGAATATATATCTTATATTAGAACACTTGTGTGGATACTTGTTTATTTTGTGAGATAGTTATATTATTTTAGGGTAAAATAATGTAACTTAACAATATAACTTGACATTTGAACTATGTGGTATGTGATAGAAGTATTGAGTAGATAAACCGTACGTAGGATACGGGTTATGCATGAGAAACTGATTGTTATATGTACCTTAATAGGACGTGCTTGATTTCCTGATTATTTGATTAATTAATCTAACCGAGCAAACCGAGGTGAGTTCACACACTTTCTAAGGCATGGGATTCCCGGTGGTTGGGAATGGGTTAAAGAATTAAAACCGAACCTACATATCCTCCTTGGGTAGGATATGTACCGCCATCCTCCATAGGTAGGATGCCAATAATAATCCTGCGCGTTCTCCTTGGGTAGAATACGTACGTTCGTCCTCCTTGGGTAGGACAACAACCTTAAAACCTACTAGACAAAACTCTATCATTAAGTCCCTCATTTTATATCGACTTAATCGCCGAGGCCAATGGCGAGCGGGTCATTAGTTAATAGCGCTATTAGGTTTAACAAACCTCACACCGTGCCGTTCGGACGGGCGTGTACTAATGGACTATGGCAAACTGTCAATGATGATAGACATTGACGTAGGGCACAACTATTGTTCGTCATTTGTCGATATGGTACGGTCTAGTGGTTCACATGGGGAAGCCCCCCACTGACTCTGGATATGGCTTGGGTAATAAAGAAGGAACTGGTTAATCATACTTTCAACTATGGGGTATCCCCCACGGCAAATAAGCCAGCGAAAGACAAACCATGTTTTCAGAAACAACTTAAAACTAAACAACCAAACGTGAACTCACTCAACTTTGTTGTTGACTCGTTGTTACATGCCTTACAGGTCGTTAGATGCTTATGGAGCTTGCACGAGGAGGAGGTCGTTGTGGGATACGGACTGCTATGTCCCGTGCTAAACATTTAATCCTTATGAACTTATTAAACTTACGTTTTGGACTTTAAACTTATGAACTATGGAACATATGTTTTGGGTTTTACCTTCAATGCTTCCGCTGTTTAATTTGAACTTGGTTAACTAGCTTTGGTCACCAATTGTATTGTGGTTGGTTTTATCTACTTAATTACGTTGTTCAATATGATTGGTGGCTCGATGTTGGTCGTGTCACGCCTACAAGCGGTGATACTCCGCATGGTGGATTTTGGGGGTGTGACAATTAATTTCTTTAAAATTAGACTCTTCTTGAATTTTAACGTTGTAGGACTCACCTCTTTCGTTGTTTAACTCATGTGTCAGCTTTTCACTTACTTGTTCTTCCATTTTTACCTTTTCAACTATCTCTTCTTTATTACATGTTAATTCTTCCCTTGCGCGGGCTTCTTTTATACAATGCTCGATAGTTTTAAGGTGTTCTATTATCTTTTCGGCTACAGGTGAGATAGTGGGTGGTTAGTCAAAGTGAGTTGAATAATTATCATCATAGCTTGAATTCGGAAGTTTGATCCTTGGTTCCTCATAGTGCTCATATGAGGTAGATGGTTCACACCATTATTCCTCATGGTAAGTATATGATGGATAAGGGTCGTAACTTGGTTCTTCATAATACTCATATGAGGTGGGTTGTTCTCGCCATGGTTCCTCATAGTAAGCATATGAAGGTGGAGGCTCATATCTTGGTTCCTCAAAGTATGAGTATGAAGGCTCATACCTTGGTTCATCAAAATATGAGTATGTGGGAGAAGGTTCATACCTTGGTTCTTCATAGGGTGTGTATGAAGTTGATGGCTCATACCTGGGCTCCTCATAGTGGTTGTATGAAGGGGATGGTTGAAATAAGTCACAATATTGCACCGAATGAGGGTTGCCACAAATAGTACAATACTCTTCTCAATAATCCTCCTCCTCATATTGGTAGTTGTAACCTCTTGAGTATTGATCCGTAAGAATCACTCAGCAGATCACAACAGAGTCTCGAGACCAGAAAACAAAATCCTTGTGTCCCCGGCAACAGTGTTCAGTGAGCACGACCCGTGTTCAGGTTCTGTATCTGGGCGTTTTAATAAAAGTGACTGGTTTTGTGCAGCACGGGGGCGTGTTCAGTGAGCACGACCCCGTGTTCAGACTCTGTATCTGGGTGTTTTGAAAAGAAATATGCAGCACGGCCCCGTGTTCAGTCTACTATAAATGCAAAAACTAACTAAAATGTAGAAAAATGCGCGCGGTTTTAAAAAGGTTTTGAAAAACAGATTAGGCCGTCGATTTTACGCTTTCTTAAAATCCTTGTGTCCCCGGAAACGGCGCCAAAAACTTGATGTGCGTGTAGTGTGATAGGTTTTTATATATATTTTAAGCCATTTTAACACTTTAGCCAAGTTTTAAATTTATAAAACACGATATTTTACTAACACTAAGCACACATATGGGCAAGTGCACCCATCGTGAGCGTAGTATAGCGTTGGTAAGATACCGAGGTCGTCCAATGACACAAGAGCTTTTAATACCGGTTTATCCTCAACGTCTAATCAAATAAAAAATTTAGAAAAAGTTTTATATATGAAAAGAAAACTAAAAATACTGGAAATAAAAACAGATAGACAAGATGAATAACTTGGATCCGACTCGCCTTTAGTGTAACCTTTGATGATTTTCCCACTTTTGCACTTTTTAAGAGATTATCTTAGTTATAGTAGTAGGCCCCTCTTTTGAAGGTGACGTTACCCTCAACCCAGTAGTTTGAGTCAGCAAGGATACAATCCTAAAGGGTCGGAATATTGAAAGATACTTAATTAAGTTATTAATGCGTAATGTGGTATGCCCCTCTTTTGAAGGTGACGTTACCCACTGCTAAGTGGTTTGAGTCAGCAGGGATACAATCCCAAGTAGCCGGGTTAATGTATTAATAGTAGTTTACATATGAGGGGATCAAGCCATTCGCACCCCCGCCATCCAATACCAGTGGGTATTGAAGGAGGTCCTAGTAAGCTTGACCCAGGTCCTTGCAGGATCTATACACTGAACAAGGTAAGAACCTTACCAAACCATTCCCTTAACCCCCGACCAGGTAGCCAACATATCTCTATATAGACTGCAGAGATATGAATGGTGTAAATCTTTTATTTTATATAGACAGTAAAATAATGCCAAGACACCACGGCCATATGATAAGGAAGTTTCACCTTCAACATAAGAAACTAGTTATTAAAGTCATTAATAGAAAACCAAATAAAAAGTGCGAAAAGATTAAAAATCAAAAGTATTACACTAAATGCTTGTCTTCACCAAGTGATGTAAGAGACTTAGGCAAGCATGGCCTTTGATTGTCAAGAACTCTTACTATCAATCTTGGATCCCGAGACTACTACACACACTCTAGATGGATGAAGGATGATGGTGGTGGATGTGGGTGTTGTGATGGTGGTGGAGTGTGGGTGAAGTGGTAGAGAGGTTGTTTACCAAGGGATGATTTGCAAGTGAGCCAAGCACCCCTATTTATAGCCTGTGTAGGAGCTCGGACACGACCCCGTGTTCATTGGATATGGCCCCGTGTCCATCCTCTTTCTCTTTCTTCATTAATTGCAATTGTCTTCATTAGGCTCCACACGCCCCCGTGTTCACTGGACACGGCCCCGTGTGTAGAAGAGAATCTGTACTATCAAGATTTGCAAGATTTTGCGAATCTTAGCATTGACCACACCCCGTGTTGAGCTGGGCACGCCCCCATGCTGGGAATAGAAGCTTCTATGAGTTTGTATTTTTCTGCCAGTGTCTGACAACGCCCCCGTGTCCGCTGGGCACGGGGCGTGTTCAGCTTTCTGTTTGCTTGTTTTTGCTTGGGAAGATGCTGTCGAGGGGCCGGACATGCCACATTTATTCCTTTCCTTGTATTTATGTTAGATTTTGTTGCATATTTGCTTCTTTTGTTCATTTACGCTCATTTAGTCCTAAAAATACAAAAGGAAGACAAAAGCACACTTTTTCCAACATTAGTACTAAAAATGGTTAGTTTTATGCCTCATTTGATGTAATTAATATGTTGCATTTTACACACATCAATGTACAGCTAGGTCTTTGCTCACACAAAACAGAAGCTGACGTTGCCTAGCACCTCCAGGTCTTCGCTCACGCAAAACAAAGGAGATACACGAGTTGGTCAGAAAAGATTTCAGAACTAGAACAAAATTATGTGTATCGGGACGTCACACATGTATTCAAATGGCCATGTCCTAATTCAAAGTGACGTTCTTTCCGGAGGTCATAGAATAATTTAGTGTTCTGCACAGAACCAGTCAAAGCGTCCAGCCATCAGGATAAAGCCTACCGACATATCGCTCTAGAGTCGGACCATTTCAATATTGGTCTTACATGAGTCAGCCTTAATCCACATTGTGAAAATTCATTTCATTTCTCGAATATGCAACAAAAGATTTTTGATTTTTTTTTTGTTTTTCGAATGTTTTTTTTTGTATTTTTCTTTTTCATCCTCTAATATTTACAGATATCTCTCTAAGATATCCCCCTAAATTTGTGCATAAAACTTATGCGCAAATTTAATTTATAAAGAAAACTGTATATACAAATTTGATATAGACAAAAGAAAATGGAAATATTTTTGTAGTTTTTGCCTAACCGTGCCGTCATCAGATTTAAGACTAATCAATATCAAATTAGAACATGAAATTCAAATTTTGTACCTTTTCGCTGATCTTGTCTCACCTTTCTTATGCTTCAAACGAAACATATCAACTCTAAAGAATTAAAACTTTTTGCAACAGTGAAATGTTACCCGTTATGTCTCTGTAACAACTGCTATCAACATCCAAAGATTGTCAACAGCTCCTCCTTGGTTGTCCCTGAAAAGAAAGGAGATCACTAAGACATTGATACCCAGGCCATCGTGGTCCTGGGTTGTCCTGAAGCGTCAACATAAGACACTTCCTGCAAGCACATGTCCCTTTTGTTTCAGGAATTGGTGTTGTTGCTGCTTTGAGTTTTGCTTTCCAATTTTTTTTACGCATTTCTAATTTCTTAGGTGCCTTTTGCAAAACTGTTTGCTTTTCAACCTTTGTATTGTTCAAAACTTGTTTAGATTTAAAAGCTTGTTTTTGTTTAGTTTTCGCAGCATTCCAGTCCCCATCAGATGGTTTAACCTTAGGACGCTTACTCATCATTGCCTTAGGCTTTTCAACCTTCATTGGCCTAGAATAAGATCTATCCCTAGATATAACCTTCTGATGTTGTATATAGTATGGCACATAGGGACGATGTGTGCAATTCCTTGCAATGTGATCGGGTATGCCGCAGTTGTAGCATGTTTGCTTCTTTACGTATGCTCCCGATCCGTTTGATCTAACCGATGATGAGTTTGAGCTATAAGTTTTGTTGGATGATTTGTTTGCAGATTGTTCAGACTTTATGCCCTGCTTCTTATGTCCCTTTTTACAACAGTTAGAACATTCACTGTTAGATTTAGCATTATCATTTCTAACTGTTGGCTTTTGAGGCACATATTTATTTGAAGGGCCTCTCAAAGCTGGCTCAGAAACAACCTTTCTCACATATGGAGGAGCATCAACAGGCAAATTTGATGTTTTTGAACAAACATCGTCAGCTTTTTGGCAAACAATATAATCCCACTCAACCCAATCCTCTATTTTTACCTCATCTGCACACGAAGTAGAAGCATCAGTAACATTCACACAATTAAACTCAGGAACTAGCCTTATTTCAATTTCAAACGTTGTGGGCTCAGTCATTGTTTCACTACTTGATTCAGCTGAACCACTTGAGTTACATTCCTTTTGTAATGGCACTGTTGAATCCTCTCCTGCTGAGTTAGCTGTTCCAAAAGACTCACAGCTGGATACTAGATTCAACTGATTCCAATTTCTCAGAATTAGTTACTTCAGATGATTCACATTTGGAGTCAGATGGAACAACTAGCTCAGTTGTTTTATTAGCTGAATCTTCATTTTTCTCAAAACTCAATGTCTCTGTTTGCTTAGAGACATTTTTCGATTTAACAGAAACAGTTGCAGATGCTGGTTCAGTTGTCTTTGTTCCATTCCTTTTAGGTTTTGAGATTTTAACTTTTGTAGGTTTTACCGGCTCAACCTTGACATCACTAGGTTTTCCATACTCCATGTCAGGAAAATTGGCTATCTCCTCATCAGTCATAGGAATAGAGGTGTAATTGTGATTGTATGGTGGAGGTATGCTACAAATCCCAATCCCAATCCCTTATTCCTAACTTCTTTCTTATTGAACTGTAACTGCTTATTTATCATCTTCTCAACCTTTTCACTTAACACATCAAACTTTTTAAAATTGAATTCAGTATTTTCAAAAGTTGATTTTAGATTATCAAGTTGAGCAGTTAGTTTTTCAGAAAGTTCCTTAAAGTGGAGATGCCTATATCTCTCGTCACTCAAATCCTTATGCAACTGTCAGATATCACACTTTTATGCCTCCACCATATCTTTATATCCGTTGATTTTCTTTTTAATCTGATATAAGTCAGATTTGGATATTTGCAGTTGCATAGTCAATGAGTTGGCCTGTTCTTTATACCCGCTTACCTTCTCTCTACAGGCAGTAGTACAACAAATGTTATCTACACATACCTCAGTAGGAGTAGGAGTGAAGTCATAAATCTGAAAACCAGCACCGTAATTTGATTTTGAATTCGGCAATGAATCAACAGAAGTGGACGAGACTATAACAGGCAATGCAGCAGCAGGAACAGCAGGAGCAGGAGTGGATGAGCAAACTGTAGCAGACGTGTTGCATTGAGCCTTCTGCTTGTTAGCCGTATCATATGATTTAATGAGTGAGATCAGCTCATCCGGCTTCATTCTGTAATAGTAACAGTTGGTTGTTAACATTAACTGATTAACATTGCTAAACCAACTACAGTTTACCTGATCTGGAATCCTTTTTATAGCATCCAGAAGCTTCTTGTTGCTCCAATACATAGACACCACAATTTATGCCATCTTCATTTCTGAGAGCAGTTTAGTAAACCGGCCAATCAACGCTTCTACAGATTCACTAGGAGAGTATCTGAAACTTTCAAGTTTCTGCTCAAGCACTTCTTTCTAAGAAGACATTTCTAAGATTCTAAGATGTGATCCCCTGGAAATGTGCGTTTTACCGAACCGGACTGTTAAAACCGTAGGAAAACTGACCGAAAACTATTTTTACCAAATTGTACCGTTAGACTCGTCTTGAAATTTCGAGTTCAATGATATATAATGTCCAAACACTTTTTCGGGATTTTCATGCCTTTTTGTCCTAAAAATCACACGAGTCTAACCGTGCAGTCGGTTTGTCAAGATTGTTAGCAGATCAAATTCTGCACTCAAATACGTCTAACCGTACACATCAGCTGGTTAAAATTCCACCTTTGCACACAATGGACCTCACACTCCAAAGTGGGTCGCACACTCAAGCTTGGGCCGCACAACCAGTAATTTGGACCGTACACTAGACTTATTGGGCTCGTACACAGAAGTTGGGCCGCACACTTGATGAGTCTGGTCGCACACTCCAATTCAGAGTCAGGTCGCACACTTGTTAGGTCGCACTCTAAACTCAGGTCGCACACTATTCCAGGTCACACACTATGAACTGGTCGCACATTAAGTAGTTTGGTCGCACACTAAGCTTGTCCGCACACACCAGTTAGCAAACTTAACTCACACACTTCAAATTTGAACCCGCCTTATGTAACTAATCTACAAACTGCCAATTTTCTTGTAGATAAATCAAATCCCGAAAATCATGGAGCAGTTTTGAAATTCAATTCTTTGTGATTCTTTCCACCAATAATCTCCTAAAAATTAGCAAACACAATTAACTATTCCACAAACAAGATCAAAATACGAAAATTTTGAAATATTTTCCAATCTTCAAGCTGTTCTTCTTGTTCTTGACTGTTCTTCGAGATTTATGATAACCTTTTTGAAATGATGTATCTTTTCTGTTTCTTTAAATCAGCAAAGGTCCACAACCTTTGTAATTAAACCTTTTCTTTTCAGTTTCTTCTTCGAATCAGCAGTAGTGAACAACCTTCAATCTTCAAGCAATATCTAATGAAAAACGAGCCTTTCAAAAGACTTCTTAGGCTCTGATACCAATTGTAAGTCCAGAAAACTTCAATCGGATATCACGATCACAATCAAAGTGCGGAAACTTATGAAAGTGATAAGAACAAGAATAGTCGAACTGATTAGATTGCACACGAGTATAAAACTCGTCTGGTACAACTAACAGAGAAATCGAAAATGTCAAGAAGAACTGAAATATGAACAACAACCCTAAAATGAACTAGGCTCACCCTATTTATTGTTAAATAGGGTGACCTAATACAAACATGGCCAAGCCCACATGCACACTATTAACTAAACAAGCTCAATATATTTAATTTGCCAACATGGCTTATCCCAATACTATCTAACCCACTAGAAAACTAAGCCCAATAGCTTATAATTGTGTTTGATAAAGATAAGCATAAACCTACTCAATTATATGGCCTTACACACATAAACATTGCCACTCCTATGAGCAACAAGTTGTGTTTTGCTCCCGGCTATGATTTCCTCAATCTTTTTAACCACTTCTGGCCCAACAATCTTACAAGTTTCCTTATTGAAGAATGACCCATAGCCTTTGTCACTCATTCGAGACACACTAAGCAGGTTAAATTTACGATTGTCAATAAGAGTGACATTTTCAAACTTGAGTTTCCCAGCCTGAACAGTCCCTGACCTCAACACCTTCCCTTTTGAATTGTTACCAAAGGATATATCACCACCTCCATGTTTTTTGAAATCTTTAAGTAGGGCTCTACATCCAGTCATGTGCCTTGACCCTCCATTATCTACGTACCATAAACTATCTAAGCATGCAGAAGCTCCCTGCACATCAAGTAACAAATTAGTTTAGGTGAGTCTCCAAAGCCAAGATGGCTTTGGATGGGGACACAGACAAATCAGCCTCAAGTCCAGGACAATGGTCAGTGGTTTGCTCAGAGGTTTGGGCAGATTTTTGTAACCACTGCTTAGGACCATTTCCTATTAGATGATGATAACCATAAGGATGCCTATTCATTTTTGGTTTAGATGGCCTTTTGTAAGCTTCATAACCATGAGGGACCTTCTGGTACAATGGTTGACCATATCCCCTTGGGAATTGGTTTGCAGGTGGTGCATCTGTTACTTGAACCTCTCTCGGAACAAAGGCTGCATTCAGCTGTTTTGTAACTAGTGTTTGGATAGGGACAAAATTCTGTTTATTGTTGGATGTTGATTTTTGTAGACTTTCAAGTGTTTTTGATTTAATCTCTTTTCTTTTGATTTCAAAAGTTTTAAGATAAACACACTGTTGAGTTTGATGATTCTTTTTCCCACAAATTGTGCAATGAGGTGCAAGCACAATCACACTTGTTTTGTTAATGTCATATGCTTTTAGAAGAAAACAATCTTTAGTGACATAATTCTTCTTTTCACAGAAATCATAAAACAGTTCTTTTTATGACTTTTTCTATTCTCTTCCCTTTTCAACAAAGTTTATAACCTCAGTTGGGATGTCTTTTAAGGGAATGATTTTGACCTTGGGTGCTTTGACACCTTTAATTGTGTAAAAATCCATTGGTTTGAGATTTTCAAGAATGTCACATTCATCAGACCAGGTAGGTTTGAATTGATATTTTTCAATTTCCTCAAAAGTTGAGGATCCTTATAGTTTTTCTAAAACAATTTTCTTTCCATTTTGATCGGTGACTTTTATTTCTTGACTAGCCAGATTTGTGGGAATTACTTCAACAAAGCCAGATTCATTTACAGTAGTGTTTTTAGAAACTTGGTCATTTTTTCTAAACCCAATGCTAAATTTCACATTGCTTTTGATCTGCTTCTCAAGCATCAACTCATAACCTTTACAAGATTCTACCCATTTTTCACAAGTGATTTGGGTAGACTCAAGCTCCTTTTTACAAAAAGCAATAATGCATTTATCTGAACACAAGTCTTTTAAAACTTGAGGTGATACCTTAGTAGCAGCCATCATGGCACAATCACATTCACCATCACACACACTGGAATCCCAGGGGTCAGTCAGAGGTTCCAACAGAGGTTCAGCAACCTTTTCTTCTAACATTTGTTCACCAACAATTTTTTCTTTAACATCTATTTCAACATTTTCTTCCATCACCTCTTATCTGGACTCCACTTCCTCAGACTCAAGCCCTTCAGGTATTGTCTTTAATGCCATAAAACAAAATTCATCAGGTAAAACATCAAAATTAGCAACTAGAGCAAAATTTTCATCAGTTAAATCCTCAGGTAAGCTGCTCCAATCAACAAAGCCTTGTGTAAAGAAGCTCTGTTGATTGGACTCTACTAGAGCAGGTGTTTGTGCAACTTGTGGTCCAGTTTGCACTTGGACCTGGGGTGCAGGGGCTTGAACATATTGAATTTAAGAAACAGTGGTTTGGATATACCGGACAGGAACAGTGTTTACATGGTGTGCAAAATGAGCAGTGTTTTGCATTTGAGGAGCAGGGGTATATTGGGAATAATGAACAGTGTTTTGGGTGTTTTGAGGTCTTGGACTGGGGTGAGTAATTATAGGACCACTGTTTTGACTCTTACATTCCGTAGTAAAGTGACCAAGCCTGTTACACTTATAACACTTAATCCTTGATTTATCCAACCCAACTTTTAAATTCCATGCAACACTGGAAACTTCCTACCAGTTCTTTTGTAAAACTTGCTTGTTCTCACACTCAACAAGGCAAGTTGATGTAAAATGTCCATTTCTTCCAGATCTGTAGGGTCAAAATGTTAAGGTCGTTTAATTCAAAGGACAAGTTGTTAGAGATCCGGTTTTCCCCATTTGCTGTGAAAGCATAGTTGGGTGAGTAAGAACCCGAGTTGAATGCTCCACCAGATGTTATGTCAATGAAATGATCATAACTCTGATCCTTATTGCCACCAGATGATTCTTCCTGACCAAAAAGTGTTGTACTACCAAAAGAGTAGTCATCAGCCACCTTTCCTGACTCTTGTAATTCTTTTTCTGGTTAAGCTCTCTCTCATAGGTGAGAAGCCTACCATGAAGTTGAGTCAAACTCATCTCCTTAAAACCCACATAATTTATAGTAACAAAGGCTATAGTGTCCCATTTTTCAGGTAATGATCTAAGGAACCTACTATTCAAAGTTGAATTAGCATATTCTACATTAACTAGTTTTAGCTCACTTATCAGACATCTAAACCTTTCAAACTATTGGGTTAATGACTCTCCTTTGACATGACAAAACGTTTCATATTGTTGGTTCAACACTTCTCTGTTGTTATTAGTGACCTATTCTGTACCACCGAATTGCTCTTTTAGTGCATCCCATAACTCTTTTGCACTGTTACAATGTAACAGGCCAGCATAGATACCATTGGGTAGTGTTGTAGCAACTATACTGAATGCTTTAGCATCTAACTCAATTTTCTGAAAATCCTGCTCAGAGTAATTCTTAGGTTTCTTAGATACTTGGACCTTGAGATCTTCTACACTCGGTACCATTGGAACATGTGGTCCGAAGATAACCAATTTCCAGCAACCGGTGTTTTGCTGTGCAAGTACATGACCCATCCTACGTTGCCAGATATTGTACTCAGATCTGACAAGCATAGGTGGCTTATACAGGGTGCCAATGATATGAGGATCTTGTGTGTTTTGAGACATTTTGGTTGTTTTACAAAGTTTTTTTGTTTAAACTACTTTGAACGTGATTAAACTTTTAACTCTGTTTTTCAACTTCCTACGAACAAACGATATCAATGAATTAAGCTGATCTTTTATATCAAATTGATTGTTAAATCGAATTTGATTGACCTATGCTCTGATACCAATGGTTAGGATCTGAGTTTGAATTGTTTGTGAATGTTTAAGATGAACAAATGGAAGATGATAAAAAGATGAAATAATTTGCAGCGGAATGAATGTAAACTTTAGATCACAAACAATGGAAGATTTGCTTTCATCATGAATACTTTAAATTGATTGATTAATTCACGTATGCATGAATAGAAACTCCCCCTCAGCTTTAGATCACTCAGTTTGTTCATACAAAATGCTAGTGTGTGAAGTGATCAAATAGAATAGTACATGCACTGTTCTATTTATAGTACAAACCAAATCACTGTGGAGTCTATGCTGACGTCACCTAGACAGTGACATTTAACAACTCTAACAAACTCTAACATCTGCTATCACTAAACACTGTTCTATTACAAAACACTGATTACAACCTCTGATGATCCAATCCTCTAATGAACTTTATCCTCTGTTGAAGCTTTAGTAGACCTTCTTCAAAGGGTGATCAGACCTTTGCTTCTAGCAGACCTTTGTCTTCAACAGCGGTTTAACTTTAGTAGACTTTGTGAACCATCAGACTTTAGTTTTGTAGCAGACCTTAGAAAGCAGCAGTTGTTTGATGACTTTTCCATTGAGGGGAGAATGTGTTCAAGCACTGTTATTGAAGGATCAAATGATTGCAGAATTATTTTGGCTTTCAATCATCTGTTCTTAAGGTGGGATCCACATGAGCCAACAGTTGTGATGTTCGGTTATCGTTATTTCATTTCCATGTTCCTTGTTACTGATTCGGACGGGCAAATCAGGACCCATAAAACCACATAAAAAAGTGTCATGACAAGTGCCTGGACGGAATACATTTTCTGTTTAAGTTATACTTTTATACCATATACTACGTACTTTAAATTCCGAATCCTCCAATCAAACTCCAATACTCACACATTCGTTTACCCACCCGTAGGGTAACCTTGGTGTTCCAGCGCTCTCACCCTCTACTCAACGACTCGCGGTTCATCAAACGAAGATTTGCAAAACTGTGAGTACACTCGAACGCCCTTTTTACGCTTTACACTTTTGGGTGCAATATGTTTAACTTATCATGTAAGTCCCGAAACGAGATCATAATGATATCACACAAGCTTGAATGGTGGCGGAATCACACAATCAAGCAATTGATACAGGAAAAGAGATGAAGTAGAAAGTTCTTTGATTGATGATGATTATCTTGCATATATAATCCAATGTCTATACAAGATTTTTCTAGTGTCACCAACAACTATGACCTAACACATGACTTTCTATTTATAGTAAGTGTTTAGGGAGGAGGCTCCCTAAACCCTAAGCCCATTTACCCAAAATAGCCCATTCCACTAAACATTAATCCACTAAGCCTCTAAACCACTTTGCTACTAATCCATAAACCTATCAAGGGTCTAACAATCTCCCCCTAGGTTTACTGGATCAGTAGCTGCATCAAGCTTGAGGACCGCCCAGCATTGGATCAGCAAACAAATGATGTCGAAGAATGTTGGCAGCAACAGTTGTCCATTCTTTTGCACATACTTCATACTTTTTGTGGCAACGAATTTGTTGATTGGAGAGAACCAAGATATCTTCCTCATGAAAACTCATCAGATCATAAGAGTTTGGAATCCTGATAGATTGCTCTTCAGTGATTATCACAGCTTCGGCCATCTTTGGATCGTATGCCCAGAACTTGAGATTCTTTAGAATTCCTTTCTCAAATTTGCGAGTGAGGGGAATGATCTTCTCCTTGTCAGTCGGAGGCTAGATGACGGACTTAATAGTTCTCTTTATGAAAGGATCATGAACACCAGGATTTCTTTGGATTTCTGATTCAGCAGTCTTCATGGTAGCGAAGTTGGTTTAAATTTCTTTTTCAAGTCTTGCATGAAATGCCCAACCTCTGCCCCTTTGATTTGGCTCTGGATCATAGTATGGGGCATGCAGAAGACTTTTCAAATCAATCTTTGTCCACGATTCGAACTGAGCTTCTTTTGCATAATATTCCCGGTGACCGCTCTTACGAGTGATCAACCACATATTCTTGTCGTGCTCATACCTCCAGCAGGAGACTTTAGACTTATTTCCCACTTAATCATAGAAGCTCGATCCAAATTCCATCACATATCTATCAGGCCTCTTAGTTGGATCTTTGAGTTGAAAGTTTTCATCCAAAGGATTCATATCCTGGTTCTTCATCACTAGCATCTACTTGTTGCTTTGTTTCTTTTTCTTTGTTTTGCTGTTTCTTTTCTTTGGTTTTTCAGCAAGATACACATTTAAAGCCGCTTCATGTTCAACATCTGCTGCTGCGTTTGCTGCTGCTCTCTGTTCAGTAGTTTGCTCAGGACGACCAACATGAAACTGTTCATCTTCTTTATCAATAAACTCATTTCCAAACTTTTTCTCCGGCTTTGCCTTCAGATTATAAACAACAGACATTAACATTCCCACATCGCCTTGCAGTTGATCTATTGTTTGATCTCTGCTAGAGATTTGGGCCTGAAGAGAGGAGATCTGTGCTTCTTTCAGGGCGGAATCTTGTTGAAGTGATGAAATCTGAGCATTCTTCAATTCTGCATCCTGTTCTAATACAACCACTCGACGTTTCAATCTTGCGACGTTTGCATCTTCATCACTGTCGCTATCACTCTGTTCGATGACTTGTCTTTTACCGGTTGCATAACGGAATGCTGCTTCATCATGCTCTGTAAATCCAGCTTCACTAGAGCTTCCTGTTTCAACTCTAACACCACTCGAGCTACCTGGTTGTGACATTGGAGGTGGTGTGACATTGGATGCAGTTTCTCAGGTTAACCCTTTTCTATCCCATAAACAATTAACTGGCCTGCGTGCCATAGTTTGAACAATTTACTTTCCTTAACACTTTTTTATTTTCTGCATTTTTTTATGTGTGATGAAAATGGATGATGAACTTTGGTAAGTTTAGGATGTTTGTTATGTATTGTATGGTGTAGTGTTAGAAAAAAAAGGTACCCAGGAAGCTTGGATGCACTAAGCATTAGTGCTACATAGGCCCGGAAACCCGAACCAAAAGCCAAAAACTTGTTTCCATCAAATGCAGACTGTCATTAAAGGGCCGTGGTCAGCGACCACACCCCTGAACTGTAGTTTTTCTGAACCCTGCCCACCACGGGGTCGTGGCCACCAGGCACGCCCCGTGGCCAAGTTTCTGTAAGTCTTCGTTACTGGTACTCTGACCACGGGTTCGTGCTCAGCCAGCACGAGGCCATGGCCAGGTGTCCAGTAACACCAAACCTTGTTTTTCAACACCTTTTTACACATTCAATCAACCTAATGTCGCAACCCCCGTCCCCTAACAACCCGGGAACGGGCGGCCGCAACCAGTTTCGGTGGTATTCAGGTGTTTATCATTTTGGCAGCGGAAATTACATCAAGACCATAGTTAGGAAATATTTTATCAGAGTAAAATACCACGCTTTTAATATATTAAACAAATGGGAAAATCCCAAGTTTCAAGTACACACATTTTTATAGGGATAAACCCTATTTTATTTAAATAAAACATCTCTTTATTTTAGGTAACGTTATTGCCACTTTTCCAAGCCTTCAGTGCTGTTCAGCTGGCTTCTATTTGGCTTTCACATTTTGTTACCTGAAACGCGTTTAATGGGGCAAGGGGTCGTGTGTTCGTGATTGGTCAGGGTGATGCAAGGAACAAGAACAACAACAATCAGGGGAATGGAAACGGCAATGGGGAATGGAAACGACAATGGGGGAAACAACAATGGTAATGGGGCAAGGGGTCGTGTGTTCGTGATTGGTCAGGGTGATGCAAGGAACGATCCCAACGTTGTGATGGGTAAGTTTCTTCTGCATGATTTCTTTGTTACTGTTTTATTTGATTCGGGTGCCGATACTAGCTACGTGTCCTTAAAAGTTAGTCAGATGCTTAAGCGTACTCCAACACTTTTGAACACCAAGCACATCGTAGAGTTAGCAAACGGTAAAAGTTTAGAGGCTACACATGTAGTTAAGGGTTGCAAGCTTGTCCTTGCCGATCAGACCTTTTCTATCGACCTCATTACTATCATTCTGGGTAGTTTTGACGTTGTCATTGGGATGGATTGGTTATCTCAACATCAAGCGGAGATTATTCGCAAGGAGAAAATCGTCCGTATCCCTCGTTCTGGTAAAGAACCCCTTGTGATTCATGGCGACATGGGTGGTGCCGTTGTGGGCATCATCTCTTTCCTTAAGGCCCAGAAGTGTTTGCGAAAGGGCCACACTGCTATTCTAGCCCTTGTTTCTGATACATCCTCGGAAGAAAGGAAGATGGAAGACATTCCTATTGTACGTGATTTTCCTGAGGAATTACCCGGTCTTCCGCCTCATCGTCAAGTTGAGTTTCAAATTGAGCTAGCTCCTGGAGCAGCGCCCATAGCTCGAGCACCTTATCGTCTAGCTCCATCAGAACTTGATGAACTGTCCACGCAACTACAAGAACTCTTGGAAAAGGGTTTCATACGTCCTAGCTCTTCGCCTTTGGGAGCTCCAGTGTTATTCATGAAGAAGAAAGACGGTACCTTCAGAATGTGTATTGACTACCGCGAACTCAACAAGGTGACCGTGAAGAATCGTTATCCTCTTCCACGCATTGATGACTTGTTCGACCAGTTGCAAGGGTCGAGTTATTACTCTAAGATTGATTTGAGATCGGGATACCATCAGCTGAGAGTCCGAGAGGAGGACGTCTCCAAAACAGCGTTCAGAACTCGTTACGGCCATTACGAGTTTCTGGTTATGCCTTTCGGATTAACGAATGCACCTGCGGTCTTCATGGATCTCATGAACCGAGTGTGCAAACCTTACCTGGATAAATTTGTCATAGTCTTCATCGACGACATCCTGATCTATTCTAAGAGTCAGGAGGAACACGAGCAACACCCGAGGCTTATTCTGGAACTTCTTCGAAAAGAGCAGTTGTATGCCAAGTTTTCGAAATGTGACTTCTGGCTTTGCGAAGTCCATTTTCTAGGCCATGTGGTAAACAAGGATGGAATTCATGTGGATCCATCCAAGGTTGACTCGATCAGGAACTGGCGGCACCCCGTACACCAACAGAAATCCGCCAATTCTTGGGTTTGGCAGGATATTACAGAAGGGTTATCAAGGATTTCTCCAAGATTGCGCAACCTCTCACTTCACTGACTCAGAAGGGTGTCACCTATCGTTGGGGTGATGCACAGGAGTCCGCATTTAAGCACTTAAAAGATAGACTTTGTAGCGCGCCTATCCTCTCATTGCCCGAAGGCACAGATGATTTTGTGGTTTACTGCGACGCTTCCATCCAAGGACTTGGTTGCGTGTTGATGCAACGTGACAAGGTCATTGCCTACGCATCACGCCAACTTAAAGTTCACGAAAGGAACTACACTACGCACGACTTGGAATTGGGAGCAGTTGTTTTCGCGCTTAAGATATGGAGACATTACCTGTACGGTACCAAGTGCACCATTTACACCGATCACAGGAGTCTCGAGCATATCTTCAAGCAAAAGGAATTAAACATGCGACAACGCCGATGGGTCGAGCTCCTGAACGATTATGAATGCGCTATCAAATACCACCCGGGCAAGGCCAATTTTGTGGCCGACGCCCTCAGTCGAAAGGATACTATACCTAAGCGTGTACGTGCATTACAGCTTACCATCCAATCTAACCTTCCCGCTCAGATTCGCGATGCTCATGTTGAAGCATTGAAAGCAGAGAACATCAGGGCTGAGTCCTTACGAGGATCGAGGCAGCGGCTAGAACAAAAGGAAAACGACGCCTACTATGTTAACGGACGCATCTGGGTTCCACTTTATGGAGACTTACACGAGCTTGTGATGAATGAAGCACATAAGTCTCGTTATTCAGTACATCCTGGTTCGGATAAGATGTACCACGATCTCAAGACTACATACTGGTGGCCTGGTATGAAAACCAGCATAGCAACCTACGTCAGCAAATGTTTGACTTGTGCGAGAGTCAAGACTGAATATCAGAAACCATCAGGCCTACTTCAACAACCAGAGATACCTAAATGGAAATGGGAGCAAATTTCCATGGATTTCGTTACTGGCCTACCGAGATCACAACGCGGAAACGATACCATTTGGGTGATCGTGGATCGACTGACCAAGTCTGCACATTTTCTGGCTACAAAGAAACGGATAAGTTTTATACTATTGCAGACATTTACCTAAAGGAAGTAGTATCAAGGCACGGAGTGCCAACCTCTATTATATCTGATCATGACGCGCGTTTTACCTCTGAACTGTGGCAAGCTATGCACAAGTCTTTTGGCTCACGTTTAGATATGAGCACCGCTTATCACCCACAGACGGATGGGCAATCTGAACGCACCATCCAGACCCTTGAAGACATGCTTAGGGCATGTGTAATCGATTTTGGTAATGGCTGGGAAAAGCATCTCCCGCTAGTGGAGTTTTCGTATAACAACAGCTACCACACCAGCATCCAGGCCGCTCCGTTTGAGGCATTGTACGGACGGAAGTGCCGATCACCACTTTGTTGGGCAGAAGTTGGTGACAGCCAAATCACTGGTCCATAACTCGTAGTAGATACAACCGAGAAGATTTCTCAAATACGACAACGAATGGCGGCAGCTCGTGACCGTCAGAAAAGCTATGCTGATAAGCGAAGAAAGCCACTCGAGTTCCAGGTTGGGGATCGAGTGCTACTCAAAGTCTCACCTTGGAAAGGTGTAGTTCATTTTGGAAAACGAGGCAAGCTCAATCCGCGTTTTGTCGGACCATTCAAAATCATTGAGAAAATTGGCAAGGTCGCTTATAGGCTGGATCTACCTGAAGAACTCAGCGGAGTTCACAATGTTTTCCATGTGTCGAATCTGAAGAAGTGTCTGTCAGATGAGACCCTCATAGTTCCCCTCAAGTTGCTCACAATCAACGACCAGCTGCGATTCGTCGAGGAACCAGTAGAGATTACTGATCGAGATGTTAAGATTCTCAAGCGTACCAGAATACCTCTCGTTCGAGTCCGTTGGGATTCCCGTCGTGGCCCAGAGTATACCTGGGAACGAGAAGACCAAATGAAACTCAAGTATCCCCAGTTGTTTAAGAAAAATGCAACCACTACTGAGGCTGAAGCTACTTCAGAATTTCGGGACGAAATTCCAAACCAACGGGGGGATGATGTGACACCCCAGGAAAACCAGGAAACCAACGCAACTTAACTAGCTTCCTCAGTAACCACATGCTAAATTTCGGGACGAAATTTTCTTAACAGGGAGAGAATGTGACAACCCTCATAATTCCATGTATCCGTACAATTTATTAATGATAATTAAAGTGCTTGATGACTGTGCTGAATCACTTAACTGCTTTCTGATTTCTGTGTTATACTTACATTTGCTTGTTAACATACTAGTAGTGTACAGAAAAGTTACTAAATAGTCCTGTATGCTTTCCTGAGGGTTGGGAATTAAAAATGTTACAAAAAGATACATAAAAGACACTATACGGAGTAACTTAACAGTTTAACGAACCGGTATCTAACCGAACAACCGGACACTACCCGAAACACCAAAATAATGCTAGAAGCATTGTTTTTATTTTTCTGAACTAGTTATGGTTCCCGAACATCATAACACATTATATTATTACATAACACACCATAAACCACTAATTATTTCATTTATTCCTAACTAGCTTAGTAACTAACCTTTACAACCCAACCAAGCACCCCCCCCCCCCCCTCAAAATTGGTTACAAGGGTGGAGACCCACCCTTGATTATATTGAATAGTTTATTAAATATGCTTTGTACTACGGGGACATTAAATCTAGTTGATAAAAGAATGGTGGAGGTTTATTTATATAACCACAAGACTAACAATCTTCATCACCTACAACACATCAACACTCCTCCTCTCCTTCTTCCTTTGTTTCGGCCGCCAACCACCATCACCATACCACCACCATCAACCCACTTTTCATACATTCTACACATATACAAGGGTGTTAGAAGGCATACGACGAAGCTCGGTGTGTTCGGAAGTTGAAGGACCTCTCTTATCTTCTTTTATCCACCACTTTTCTTCACTTGAACTCTCCTAGCTTTGAGCTAGTGGTAAGTCTCTTAGATCTACTCATTTTACATCCTATGAAGGTGGTTAAAGTATGAATCATAATGATAAATGTGAAGAACATCAAGAAGACTAAAGAACATAAAGATGAAACTTAAACATAAGCTTTAAATATAAAGAAATCATGTTGTTATAGTGTTGATATACTTGTTGATTATTGTTTGTTGGTAGAAATAATGTTGACCATCATGTAATCTTGCTAGACTATGATTAAAAACATAATCTAGCAAGATGAGAGGATGAACATGTTAGAGGTTATGGATCATCCTCACAAAAAGTCATGAACTTAAAGAAATATGATGTTTTCTTGTAAAATCATGAACAAGTAAGTTTAGAGTCTTGTAGATCTAAATGTTTCAAGTATGATTTACCAAGAAACCAAGTTAAAAATACAAGTTTACTAAATCTTGGTTCTTACATAAATAAATATCATTTTTGGTGGTTAACAAAGTAAAGAAACACATGAGTAACAAGAAAAATACATGAAGAAATATTTTTAGAAAATTATGAACACAAGTTGTAAAGAATCATATTCTTTAAAAATGGAGTTTTTAAAGAAGCAATCACACTTTAAAGGGGGTACAAGACTTACTAAATACACTAGTAAGTTACTACACATTTTTATAAACTTTCAAAGTTCATGATGTAGAAATTGATGCTTGTTTCTAACAAAACTGTTAAGTAAAGATTGTATATTGTGGATTGGTGATTGTTGAATAATTTTTACAAAAAGAAAATGATATGCTAGTAAGCATGGACACCTCCATTTACAAAGGAAACTCTGACGAAATTTTCTAAAAATCCCAACACTTAGAAAATATTTTTCTAAAACAAGCGTTACGAGTGTATTTTATAACTTGCTTTTCGAATATAAACTTCGCCATAATTTTTGTAACAAAACACCAAGTATTGGAGGTTGACTTTCGTAAATAAAATTTGATAAATATATATTTAAAATATATATTGTATACTAAAACTCTTGTGTGAATATTTGTTTATTTTACCGTTATATTATTTTAGGGTAAAATAATATATAACTTAACAAAGTGCGTTGACGTTTAAATTGTGTGATATGTGATAAAAGTAATGGGTAGATAAATCATACGTGTTGTGCATGAGAAATTGATTGTTATCTGTACCTTATTAGGACGTGCTTGATTTCCTGATTATTAGAGTAACTAATCTAACCGAGCAAACCGAGGTGAGTTCACACTTTTCAACAAAGCATGGTAATTCCCGGTGGGAATGGGAATGGGTTCAGGAATAGGGATTCCTCGTTCTTGGGACGTGTTCAGGAATGAGAATTCCTCGTCCTGTTGGGATGGAATTAGACTTACTGGACTAGAACTCTAAAAGCGAAGTCCCTCCCTTTATATCGACTTAATCGCCGATGCTATGGCGAGCGGGTCATTAGTTAATAGCGCTATTAGGTTTAACAAACCTCACACCGTGCCAGTCGGACGGGCGTGTACTAATGGACTATGGCACGTCGGTGATGATAGACACCGACGCTAGGGCACAAGTAATTTTCGTTAGTAGTCGATATGATAAACGAGTCTGGTAGTTTAAATAATGGGGTAGCCCCCACGGCCGGAGTGCCAGGCTGGATAGCCATGGAAGGTGGACATGGGATGGTTAACTGATAAACGTTTTCGAACTATGGGGTAACTCCCATGGCTGGTGATGTGTGTAAAATGCAACATATAAATTACATCAAATGAGGCATAAAACTAACCCTTTTTATGTACTAATATTGGAAAAAGAGTGTTTTTGTCTTCCTTTTGTATTTTCAGGATTAAATGAGCTCAAAAACACAAAAGAAGCAAAAAGACAGCTAAATCCAACATAAATACAAGAAAAGGAACATTAGTGGACTGCCCGACCCCTCAACGGCATCTTCCCAAGCAAAAGAGAGAAGGCAGAATACTGAACACGGCCCGTGCTCAGCCAGCACGGGGCCGTGCCCAAGAAGCAGCAGAAAAGACAAACCTATAGAAGCTTCTATTGCCCACCACGGGGCCGTGCCCAGTGAACATGGGGGCGTGTCGAAAGTACAGCAGGCGCATTTATTGTAATTGCGAATTACAATTAATGAGGATAGAGAGTGTCAGACGGGCACGGGGTCGTGTTCAGCGGACACGGGGCCGTGCCCAGCTCTCTGTTCAGCCTATAAATAGGAGTGCTTGGATTCATTTCAACTCATCCCTTGGCACACCACCTCTCTCACACTTCATCCACCACCCACCACCATCACAACACCATCATCCACCACCATCATCCATCGTAGAGTGTGTGAGTCGTCTCGGGATCCAAGATTGATCGTAAGAGTTCTTGACAATCAAGGCCATGTTTGCCTAAGTCTCTTACATCACTTGGTGAAGACAAAGTGTCTAGTTTAATACTTTTTATTTCTAATCTTTTGCACTTTTTATTTGGTTTTGTATTAATGACTTTAATAACTAGTTACTTATGTTGAAGGTGATCTTTCCTTATCGTTTGTCCGTGGTGTCTTGGCATTATTTTACTGTCTATATAAAATAAAAGATTTTCACCATTCATATCTCCACGGTCTATATGGAGGTATGTTGGCTACCTGGTCGGGGGTTAAGGGAACGGTTTGGTAAAGGTCTTGCCATTGTTCAGCGTTTAGAGGTCCTGCAATGGACCTGGGTCAAATTTAGTAGGATCTCCTTCAATACTTCACGGTATTGGATGGCGGGGGTCCAAACTCTTTGATCCCCTCATAAGTTAACTACTATTAATACTATAACCCGGCTATTTAGGACTGTATCCCTGCTGACTCAGACTACTTAGTCGAGGGTAACGTCACCGCCAAAAGCGGGGCCTACCATAATACTGCATTAATAACTTAATTCATTATCTTCCAATAATACACCCTTTTAGGATTGTATCCTTGCTGACTCAAACTACTGGGGTGAGGGTAACGTCACCTTCAAAAGAGGGGCCTACTACAATAACTAAGATAATCTCTTAATTATGTGCAAAAGTGCGGAAATAATCAAAGGTTATACTAGATACGAGTCGGAACCAAGTGATTCATCTTGTCTATCTGTTTTTTATTTTATTTTTATTTTCAACATTTAGTTAGTTTTTATTTTTCTTAGTTTAAAACATTTTTCTAAACTTTTTATTTTGATTAGACGTTGAGGATAAACCGGTACTAAAAGCTCTTGTGTCCTTGGACGACCTCGGTATCTTGCCAACACTATACTACGCTCACGATGGGTGCACTTGCCCATATGTGTGTTTAGTGTTAGTAAAATATTGTGTTTTATAAATTTAAAACTTGGCTAAAATAAGTGTTAAAAGGGCTTAAAATATACACCTAAAATATACGACACTTTAACGCACATCAGCTGGATAGCTGATTAAGATTAAAAATACTTTTTTTGGAAACAACTCTAAAATGGACAACCAACCGTGAACTCACTCAACTTTGTTGTTGACTCGTTGTTACATGCTTTGCAGGTCGCTAGATGCTATGGGGCTTGCACATGGAGGTGGTCGTTGTGGGATGCGAACTGTTATGTCCCGTACTCAACAAATAAATTTTATGAACTTATGAAACTTATGTTTTGGGTCTTTAAACTTATGAACTACGAACTTATGTTTTGGTTTAACGTCTTATGCTTCCGCTGTTTAAATTGAACTTGGTTAACTTCCTCTTGGTCACCAATTGTATTGTGGTTAGTTTTATTTTCTTAAATACGTTGTTCAATATGATTAGTGGCTCGATCCTGGTCATGTCACGCCTCCAAGCGGTGATACTCCGCATGGTGGAAATTGGGGGTGTGACAGATTGGTATCAGAGCCATTGGTTATAGTGAACTTGGTTTTAAAAAGAGAAAAGCTTTTTGACAAAACCAGACTATAACCTGTACAGTGCTCAACGATCCACAACGACGCTTCGCTCCACGTGCAAGACTGGACACAATGGGTGGTATGATTTATGTTATATTGTCGGTTAGATAGTTCACACTGTGCATTAGTTAACGTGATAATTCCTATTTGAACCTTGTGTGGTTACTCTCTGCTGTCGTCCCACACTTACGCACTCTCGCGACACTTTTCTCACTTACGCTGCTTCATTGTGAAGATCATGAGCGGATGCGGAGGACGTATCAACCTCACTCAAGCCCAGTTGATGGCCTTGATCAATGAACGAGTTGCTGAGGCACTCGCAGCTGTCCCTGCAGGAGGTATAACCTGCCATATCAACCCATCTTAGGACGTTTAGATCCTACCTTCACAAACCAACCCTCGTGCTTAACCTTGTCTTTTATTCTCGCGCAACAGGCCAGCATGCTCAGCCTCCTGTATGTACGTTCAAAACATTCATGGACTGCCGACCTAGTACTTTCAGCGGCACAGAAGGAGCTGTAGGTCTTCTTCACTGGTTCGAGAAGCTCGAGTCTGTTTTCGAGATGTGTGAATGCCCTGAAGATCGTAGGGTGAAATTTGCTACTGGAACGCTGGAAGGTGCTGCGTTAACCTGGTGGAAAGCACAGATTCAACTGCTTGGGTTGGCGGTTGCTAACGCCACCCCATGGAATGACTTCAAGGAACTGATCAAAGAGGAGTACTGCAGTCGTGACGACATCCACAAGCTGGAGGTGGAATTTTTCAATTTGAAGATGACAGGGTCTGAGATCGAGGCATACACGAAGAGGTCAAACGAGCTGGCCATCTTGTGTCCTACAATGGTGGACCCTCCCATCAAACGTATTGAGCTGTACCTCAAGGGTCTTGTACCAGAGATTCAGAGTCACTTAACCTCAGCTAATCTTGGCACCATTCAACAAATCATCAAGTTGGCTCATCGTCTCACCGATCAGGCAGTTGAGCAGAACAGGCTGCCCAAGCGTATTAGCGCTGCTATTACTGATGCCCCCAATGATAGCAAGCGAAAATGGGATGGAAATTCGGGCAAAGGCGCTACCTCTGTTCAGTCTCAGTCTCAGCAACGAAGGACTAAGGACCATAGGAGCCCCAGTCAGCAGCCTTCTGGAAATCTAGGGCAGGGTGGATACAAGGGGAATCACCCCAAATGTAATCGCTGTAACTTGCACCACAGCGGGCCATGTAGTAAAGGAAACTGTCATCGATGCAACAAGCCTGGTCACATTGCAAGGGATTGCAGGAGTCAGCGTCCGGCGAATCAGAACCGACAGCAACAGCAAGCCCCTCCAAATCAACGCTAGCAACAACAACAACAAGGTAACAACAAAGGGTGCTTTCAATGTGGTGCTGAGGGCCATTTCAAGAAAGACTGCCCCCAGCTAAATCAGAACAAGAACAACAACAATCAGGGGAATGGAAACGGCAATGGGGGAAACAACAATGGTAATGGGGCAAGGGGTCGTGTGTTCGTGATTGGTCAGGGTGATGCAAGGAACGATCCCAACGTTGTGATGGGTAAGTTTCTTCTGCATGATTTCTTTGTTACTGTTTTATTTGATTCGGGTGCCGATACTAGCTACGTGTCCTTAAAAGTTAGTCAGATGCTTAAGCGTACTCCAACACTTTTGAACACCAAGCACATCGTAGAGTTAGCAAACGGTAAAAGTTTAGAGGCTACACATGTAGTTAAGGGTTGCAAGCTTGTCCTTGCCGATCAGACCTTTTCTATCGACCTCATTACTATCATTCTGGGTAGTTTTGACGTTGTCATTGGGATGGATTGGTTATCTCAACATCAAGCGGAGATTATTCGCAAGGAGAAAATCGTCCGTATCCCTCGTTCTGGTAAAGAACCCCTTGTGATTCATGGCGACATGGGTGGTGCCGTTGTGGGCATCATCTCTTTCCTTAAGGCCCAGAAGTGTTTGCGAAAGGGCCACACTGCTATTCTAGCCCTTGTTTCTGATACATCCTCGGAAGAAAGGAAGATGGAAGACATTCCTATTGTACGTGATTTTCCTGAGGAATTACCCGGTCTTCCGCCTCATCGTCAAGTTGAGTTTCAAATTGAGCTAGCTCCTGGAGCAGCGCCCATAGCTCGAGCACCTTATCGTCTAGCTCCATCAGAACTTGATGAACTGTCCACGCAACTACAAGAACTCTTGGAAAAGGGTTTCATACGTCCTAGCTCTTCGCCTTTGGGAGCTCCAGTGTTATTCATGAAGAAGAAAGACGGTACCTTCAGAATGTGTATTGACTACCGCGAACTCAACAAGGTGACCGTGAAGAATCGTTATCCTCTTCCACGCATTGATGACTTGTTCGACCAGTTGCAAGGGTCGAGTTATTACTCTAAGATTGATTTGAGATCGGGATACCATCAGCTGAGAGTCCGAGAGGAGGACGTCTCCAAAACAGCGTTCAGAACTCGTTACGGCCATTACGAGTTTCTGGTTATGCCTTTCGGATTAACGAATGCACCTGCGGTCTTCATGGATCTCATGAACCGAGTGTGCAAACCTTACCTGGATAAATTTGTCATAGTCTTCATCGACGACATCCTGATCTATTCTAAGAGTCAGGAGGAACACGAGCAACACCCGAGGCTTATTCTGGAACTTCTTCGAAAAGAGCAGTTGTATGCCAAGTTTTCGAAATGTGACTTCTGGCTTCGCGAAGTCCATTTTCTAGGCCATGTGGTAAACAAGGATGGAATTCATGTGGATCCATCCAAGGTTGACTCGATCAGGAACTGGCGGCACCCCGTACACCAACAGAAATCCGCCAATTCTTGGGTTTGGCAGGATATTACAGAAGGGTTATCAAGGATTTCTCCAAGATTGCGCAACCTCTCACTTCACTGACTCAGAAGGGTGTCACCTATCGTTGGGGTGATGCACAGGAGTCCGCATTTAAGCACTTAAAAGATAGACTTTGTAGCGCGCCTATCCTCTCATTGCCCGAAGGCACAGATGATTTTGTGGTTTACTGCGACGCTTCCATCCAAGGACTTGGTTGCGTGTTGATGCAACGTGACAAGGTCATTGCCTACGCATCACGCCAACTTAAAGTTCACGAAAGGAACTACACTACGCACGACTTGGAATTGGGAGCAGTTGTTTTCGCGCTTAAGATATGGAGACATTACCTGTACGGTACCAAGTGCACCATTTACACCGATCACAGGAGTCTCGAGCATATCTTCAAGCAAAAGGAATTAAACATGCGACAACGCCGATGGGTCGAGCTCCTGAACGATTATGAATGCGCTATCAAATACCACCCGGGCAAGGCCAATTTTGTGGCCGACGCCCTCAGTCGAAAGGATACTATACCTAAGCGTGTACGTGCATTACAGCTTACCATCCAATCTAACCTTCCCGCTCAGATTCGCGATGCTCATGTTGAAGCATTGAAAGCAGAGAACATCAGGGCTGAGTCCTTACGAGGATCGAGGCAGCGGCTAGAACAAAAGGAAAACGACGCCTACTATGTTAACGGACGCATCTGGGTTCCACTTTATGGAGACTTACACGAGCTTGTGATGAATGAAGCACATAAGTCTCGTTATTCAGTACATCCTGGTTCGGATAAGATGTACCACGATCTCAAGACTACATACTGGTGGCCTGGTATGAAAACCAGCATAGCAACCTACGTCAGCAAATGTTTGACTTGTGCGAGAGTCAAGACTGAATATCAGAAACCATCAGGCCTACTTCAACAACCAGAGATACCTAAATGGAAATGGGAGCAAATTTCCATGGATTTCGTTACTGGCCTACCGAGATCACAACGCGGAAACGATACCATTTGGGTGATCGTGGATCGACTGACCAAGTCTGCACATTTTCTGGCTACAAAGAAACGGATAAGTTTTATACTATTGCAGACATTTACCTAAAGGAAGTAGTATCAAGGCACGGAGTGCCAACCTCTATTATATCTGATCATGACGCGCGTTTTACCTCTGAACTGTGGCAAGCTATGCACAAGTCTTTTGGCTCACGTTTAGATATGAGCACCGCTTATCACCCACAGACGGATGGGCAATCTGAACGCACCATCCAGACCCTTGAAGACATGCTTAGGGCATGTGTAATCGATTTTGGTAATGGCTGGGAAAAGCATCTCCCGCTAGTGGAGTTTTCGTATAACAACAGCTACCACACCAGCATCCAGGCCGCTCCGTTTGAGGCATTGTACGGACGGAAGTGCCGATCACCACTTTGTTGGGCAGAAGTTGGTGACAGCCAAATCACTGGTCCATAACTCGTAGTAGATACAACCGAGAAGATTTCTCAAATACGACAACGAATGGCGGCAGCTCGTGACCGTCAGAAAAGCTATGCTGATAAGCGAAGAAAGCCACTCGAGTTCCAGGTTGGGGATCGAGTGCTACTCAAAGTCTCACCTTGGAAAGGTGTAGTTCATTTTGGAAAACGAGGCAAGCTCAATCCGCGTTTTGTCGGACCATTCAAAATCATTGAGAAAATTGGCAAGGTCGCTTATAGGCTGGATCTACCTGAAGAACTCAGCGGAGTTCACAATGTTTTCCATGTGTCGAATCTGAAGAAGTGTCTGTCAGATGAGACCCTCATAGTTCCCCTCAAGTTGCTCACAATCAACGACCAGCTGCGATTCGTCGAGGAACCAGTAGAGATTACTGATCGAGATGTTAAGATTCTCAAGCGTACCAGAATACCTCTCGTTCGAGTCCGTTGGGATTCCCGTCGTGGCCCAGAGTATACCTGGGAACGAGAAGACCAAATGAAACTCAAGTATCCCCAGTTGTTTAAGAAAAATGCAACCACTACTGAGGCTGAAGCTACTTCAGAATTTCGGGACGAAATTCCAAACCAACGGGGGGATGATGTGACACCCCAGGAAAACCAGGAAACCAACGCAACTTAACTAGCTTCCTCAGTAACCACATGCTAAATTTCGGGACGAAATTTTCTTAACAGGGAGAGAATGTGACAACCCTCATAATTCCATGTATCCGTACAATTTATTAATGATAATTAAAGTGCTTGATGACTGTGCTGAATCACTTAACTGCTTTCTGATTTCTGTGTTATACTTACATTTGCTTGTTAACATACTAGTAGTGTACAGAAAAGTTACTAAATAGTCCTGTATGCTTTCCTGAGGGTTGGGAATTAAAAATGTTACAAAAAGATACATAAAAGACACTATACGGAGTAACTTAACAGTTTAACGAACCGGTATCTAACCGAACAACCGGACACTACCCGAAACACCAAAATAATGCTAGAAGCATTGTTTTTATTTTTCTGAACTAGTTATGGTTCCCGAACATCATAACACATTATATTATTACATAACACACCATAAACCACTAATTATTTCATTTATTCCTAACTAGCTTAGTAACTAACCTTTACAACCCAACCAAGCACCCCCCCCCCCTCAAAATTGGTTACAAGGGTGGAGACCCACCCTTGATTATATTGAATAGTTTATTAAATATGCTTTGTACTACGGGGACATTAAATCTAGTTGATAAAAGAATGGTGGAGGTTTATTTATATAACCACAAGACTAACAATCTTCATCACCTACAACACATCAACACTCCTCCTCTCCTTCTTCCTTTGTTTCGGCCGCCAACCACCATCACCATACCACCACCATCAACCCACTTTTCATACATTCTACACATATACAAGGGTGTTAGAAGGCATACGACGAAGCTCGGTGTGTTCGGAAGTTGAAGGACCTCTCTTATCTTCTTTTATCCACCACTTTTCTTCACTTGAACTCTCCTAGCTTTGAGCTAGTGGTAAGTCTCTTAGATCTACTCATTTTACATCCTATGAAGGTGGTTAAAGTATGAATCATAATGATAAATGTGAAGAACATCAAGAAGACTAAAGAACATAAAGATGAAACTTAAACATAAGCTTTAAATATAAAGAAATCATGTTGTTATAGTGTTGATATACTTGTTGATTATTGTTTGTTGGTAGAAATAATGTTGACCATCATGTAATCTTGCTAGACTATGATTAAAAACATAATCTAGCAAGATGAGAGGATGAACATGTTAGAGGTTATGGATCATCCTCACAAAAAGTCATGAACTTAAAGAAATATGATGTTTTCTTGTAAAATCATGAACAAGTAAGTTTAGAGTCTTGTAGATCTAAATGTTTCAAGTATGATTTACCAAGAAACCAAGTTAAAAATACAAGTTTACTAAATCTTGGTTCTTACATAAATAAATATCATTTTTGGTGGTTAACAAAGTAAAGAAACACATGAGTAACAAGAAAAATACATGAAGAAATATTTTTAGAAAATTATGAACACAAGTTGTAAAGAATCATATTCTTTAAAAATGGAGTTTTTAAAGAAGCAATCACACTTTAAAGGGGGTACAAGACTTACTAAATACACTAGTAAGTTACTACACATTTTTATAAACTTTCAAAGTTCATGATGTAGAAATTGATGCTTGTTTCTAACAAAACTGTTAAGTAAAGATTGTATATTGTGGATTGGTGATTGTTGAATAATTTTTACAAAAAGAAAATGATATGCTAGTAAGCATGGACACCTCCATTTACAAAGGAAACTCTGGCGAAATTTTCTAAAAATCCCAACACTTAGAAAATATTTTTCTAAAACAAGCGTTACGAGTGTATTTTATAACTTGCTTTTCGAATATAAACTTCGCCATAATTTTTGTAACAAAACACCAAGTATTGGAGGTTGACTTTCGTAAATAAAATTTGATAAATATATATTTAAAATATATATTGTATACTAAAACTCTTGTGTGAATATTTGTTTATTTTACCGTTATATTATTTTAGGGTAAAACAATATATAACTTAACAAAGTGCGTTGACGTTTAAATTGTGTGATATGTGATAAAAGTAATGGGTAGATAAATCATACGTGTTGTGCATGAGAAATTGATTGTTATCTGTACCTTATTAGGACGTGCTTGCTTTCCTGATTATTAGAGTAACTAATCTAACCGAGCAAACCGAGGTGAGTTCACACTTTTCTACAAAGCATGGTAATTCCCGGTGGGAATGGGAATGGGTTCAGGAATAGGGATTCCTCGTCCTTGGGACGTGTTCAGGAATGAGAATTCCTCGTCCTGTTGGGATGGAATTAGACTTACTGGACTAGAACTCTAAAAGCGAAGTCCCTCCCTTTATATCGACTTAATCGCCGATGCTATGGCGAGCGGGTCATTAGTTAATAGTGCTATTAGGTTTAACAAACCTCACACCGTGCCAGTCGGACGGGCGTGTACTAATGGACTATGGCACGTCGGTGATGATAGACACCGACGCTAGGGCACAAGTAATTTTCGTTAGTAGTCGATATGATAAACGAGTCTGGTAGTTTAAATAATGGGGTAGCCCCCACGGCCGGAGTGCCGGGCTGGAGAGCCATGGAAGGTGGACATGGGATGGTTAACTGACAAACGTTTTCGAACTACGGGGTAACCCCCACGGCTGGATAGCTGATTAAGATTAAAAATACGTTTTTTGGAAACAACTCTAAAATGGACAACCAACCGTGAACTCACTCAACTTTGTTGTTGACTCGTTGTTACATGCTTTGCAGGTCGCTAGATGCTATGGGGCTTGTACATGGAGGTGGTCGTTGTGGGATGCGAACTGTTATGTCCCGTACTCAACAAATAAATTTTATGAACTTATGAAACTTATGTTCTGGGTCTTTAAACTTATGAACTACGAACTTATGTTTTGGTTTAACGTCTTATGCTTCCGCTGTTTAAATTGAACTTGGTTAACTTCCTCTTGGTCACCAATTGTATTGTGGTTAGTTTTATTTACTTAAATACGTTGTTCAATATGATTGGTGGCTCGATCCTGGTCATGTCACGCCTCCAAGCGTTGATACTCCGCTTGGTGGAAATTGGGGGTGTGACACACACGCGTTAGTATAATAACCCAATATTTACATTAGTAATACCCTCCCCGAGACGGCATTCCAACGACTACGTCGGGCAGAACCACGACAGCCGTTACGGAACCCTGGATCAATCGGGCATCGTATCTAATACGTAACCGGGGTTATGATACTTACAACGGGTCAGAACTTCGTTATTTAGGGGGTATTATGCCCGAGAATAGCTTTATCTATATAGAAATTAGAGAGAGAAAGAAAGAAGTGAGCGAGTTCGACTGTAGGCCGATCAAAGCAATTTATAGGGCTGTTCGACCACCCTGTCGCGGCCCGTGAAGGATGTAGCAAGGGGCTATGCGGCCCGCGAGGCCAACTAGAGTAGGCCCTAGCTTGGCTGACTCGAACCCTAGACCCAACACGTTCACGACACGTGGCACGCTAGGGTTTCCGCCTGATCTCCCATCTGTCGCGGCCCGCGTAAGAGCCCTTAAGGGTCTTCGCGCCCCGCGACAGCCCATTAAAATTTGTTTTATTTAATTTTAAATGAAAATAAAGGTATTCGGGGCCCGTTTTCGAATACGGGGTGTATTTTAGGACATATTGGGGTACTTAATTATATTAGGGGTGTCGGAATATTTTGGAGGGTTGTTATATCCTCCCCACCTTGTTTTAGAGCTCATCCTCGAGATTTACTGGAACAAGTGTGGATATTTCCTTTGCAGTTTTTATTCAAGTTCCCATGTGTATTCTGGTCCTCTCTTGGAGTCCCCTTTCACTTTGACCAGAACTAATCTCTTGTGCTTGAGATTCTTGACCTTCATGTCTTCAATCTGTAGAGGTCTTTCTACAAATTTTAGTTGTTCATTTACCTTTATATCCTTAAGAGGTACTACGAGTGATTCATCAGCTAAGCATTTCTTGAGATTGCATACATGAAATACATTATGTATTCATGCCATTTCCTCGGGCAGTTGTAGCTGATAAGCTACAGGTCCTATTCTTCTAATAATCTCAAAAGGTCCAACATACCTGGGGCTTAGCTTTCCCCTTTTGATGAATCTTACCACTCCTTTCCAAGGAGAGACTTTCAATAACACTTTATCTCCTACCTGAAATTCCAATGGCTTTCGACTGTTATCTGCATAACTCTTTTGTCGATCACGTGCTGCTTTCAATCGTTCCTTGACTTGAATGATCTTGTCTGTTGTTTCTTGCACTATCTCAGGTCCGGATAATTGCTTTTCTCCAATTTCTGCCCAACAGACTAACGTTCGGCACTTTCGTCCATAAAGTGCTTCGAATGGTGCAACATTTATACTTGTATGATAGCTGTTATTATAGGAAAATTCTATCAATGGCAAGTGGTCGTCCCAATTACCTTCGAAATCAATTACACAAGCTCTACGCATGTCCTCCAGTGTCTGAATTGTCCTTTCGCTTTGTCCGTCCGTTTGAGGATGATAAGCGGTGCTTAGATTTAACCTGGTTCCCATTGCTTTTTGGAAACTTGTCCAAAAATGAGAGGTAAAATGACTCTCTGTCAGAAACAATTGATAAAGGAATTCCATGTAATGAAACTATTTCATTTACGTATAACTTAGCTAATTGTCCCATACTGAAAGTTTCTTTCATTGGTAGAAAATGGGCTGACTTAGTTAACCTGTCTACAATCACCCAGATTGTATCATTACCTTTTCTTGTTTTGGGTAATTTGGTAACAAAATCCATTGTTATCAATTCACATTTCTATACTGGCATTTCTAATTGTTGTAACAAACCTGAGGGTTTCTGATGTTCAGCTTTAACTTGTGAACAGGTTAAACATTTAGAAACATAAGATGCTATATCCTTCTTCATTCCTATCCACCAGAAATTTTTCCTTAAATCCTGATACATCTTATCACTTCCAGGATGCATCATATATTTAGACTTATGAGCTTCTTCTAATATATGGTGACGTAGGTTTCCTAATTTAGGTATCCACATTCTTTTCTTATGGAATCTCCAAATTCCATCTGTTCATTGTTCTAGTTCCTTAATCATTCCTTTCAGTTTCTCAGTATCATCCTTGATAACTGATTCTTGTACCTTTCTAATTTGTTCATTTAAATCTACTTGTAGATTTAATTTAAGAGAACGTACTCTTTTTGGCTTTTCATGATACTTTCGACTTAGAGCATCAGCTACTACGTTTGCCTTTCCTGCATGATACTGGATATTACAATCGTAATCACTAAGTATCTCCATCCAACGTCTTTGTCTCATATTCAACTCCTTTTGCAAGAAAACATACCTTAAACTCTTATGGTCGGTGAAAATGGTAAACTTACTACCATAAAGGTAATGTCTCCAAATCTTAAGGGTGAAAATTATAGCTCCTAATTCTAGATCATGGGTTGAATAATTTTCTTCATGATTCTTAAGTTGTCTAGAGGCGTAGGCTATAACCTTTTGACGTTGCATTAACACACATCGATAACCTAACTTAGAAGCGTCACAATAGACTGTAAAGTCTTCAGTTCCTTCTGGTAACGCTAATATGGGTGCATTGGTTAGTCTTTGCTTAAGAATTCTAAAGGCTTCTTCTTGTTTTGGTCCCCATTTAAACTTAACAGATTTACAGGTTAACTTAGTTAAGGGAATGGCTATTCTAGAAAAATCTTGAATAAATCTTCTATAATAACCGGCCAATCCTAAGAAACTTCTAACCTCGGTTGGTGATTCAGGGGTTTTCCACTTAGTAATCGTCTCGATCTTTGTGGGATCCACATGAATTCCTTCATGATTGACTAAATGTCCAATAAACTGTACATGTTCTAACCAAAATTCACACTTCGAAAACTTAGCATAAAGCCTTTCCTTTCTCAATAAACTTAGAAGTGCGTGCAAATGCTTTGCATGCTCCTCTTTATTCTTAGAGTAAATGAGAATATCATCTATAAAGACAATTATGAATGTATCCAAATATGGCTTACATATTCGGTTCATCATGTCCATAAATGCAGCTGGGGCATTGGTTAAACCAAATGTCATGACAGTAAATTCATAATGGCCATACCTTGTTCTGAAAGCGGTCTTAGGAATGTCCTCTTCCTGTACCTTTAATTGATGATATCCTGACCGTAAATCGATTTTAGAGAAAAATCGAGCTCCTTGCAATTGATCGAACAAATCATCGATCCTTGGTAATGGATACCGATTCTTAATCGTGACCTTGTTCAATTCGCGGTAGTCAATGCACATACGCATTGATCCGTCTTTCTTTTTAACGAATAAGGTCGGCGCTCCCCATGGCGTTGAACTTGGCTGTATGAATCCTTTCTCCAATAATTCGTCTAGCTGTTTCTTCAGTTCCTGCATTTCTGCAGGTGCCAAACGGTAAGGTGCTTTGGCAATTGGTGTTGTTCCTGGTAGTTGGTGGATTCTTAATTCAACTTCTCTGTCTGGAGGTAGTCCTAGTAACTCTTCTGGAAATACATCTGAAAATTGAGATACTACAGGGATATCTTTTAATTCTTTTCCTTTAGTGTTAGTGATTATGGAAATCAAATACACTAAAGATCCTTTTTCTTATATAACTTGTTGTTTTCATCACAGAGATGAATTTTGTGGATCTAGAGGGCTTATCTCCTTTAATTGTGATCTTTTCACCCCTTGGTGAATTTACTTGAATTGACTTTTGATCACATAAAATACTGGCTTTATTGGCTATTAACAAATCTATTCCTAATACAACATCAAATCCTGCCAGATTCATTGGGTAAAGGTTTGCAACAAACTTTTGATTTAAAAATTCTATTCTTGCTCCCTGCAAGATTTTAGAAATCTTAATGTTTTCTCCATTTGCTGTCTCTACTAGACATTCTTGTGGGAGTTTAGTTAATGGTTGATTGAGAAGTTTGCAAAATGAAGTATTAATAAAACTTTGGTTCGCACCAGAGTCAAATAATACCTTAGCAAAGACATCATTAACTAAAAACGTACCGGCGATCACTTTTGGGATCATCTTTGCTTCTTCTGCAGTCAGCAAAAATGCCCTAGCATTTTTAGTATTCTTGGTATTCGTGGCTGGAGCTAGTTTTGGACAATTCGGCTTGATATGACCTTTTTCTCCACAGTTGAAGCACATTACATTATTAGGTTTCTTCCTGCAATATTCTTCCTTGTGTCCTGGTATCTTACAGAAATTACAGTAAGTGGAGCATTTTCCTGAATGCTTCTTCTTGCAAGCTTTGCAGTATGGTGTAGAGGTAGAACCTACATTTTTCCCACGGTTGGAATTTCCATAATGGAATTCCTGGGTAAGCCTTTGGGCTAGGTTCCTCCTTTGGTCCTCTTCTCGTGTACGCACTAACTCATCTGTCAAGGTGTTTGCTAGTTCTACAGCTTCTTCTATGGTTTGAGGTCTAGCTGCCTTGACTACATGCCTTATTTCACCGATTAGTCCCCAAATGTAACGGGAGATTAGTACTGGTTCCGGTGATGCAAGGGTTGGCACTATTCTAGCATATTCGAAGAATAATGTAGTGTACCCCTTACTATCCACTCCAATCATCCTAAGGTTTAGGAACTTATTTGCTATCTGTTCTTTTTCATTGGGAGGGCAGAATTTTCTATCTACCATATTCTTAAATTCCTCCCATTCCGTATTGTAAACCCTATCACTCCCCCTAGTCTGGAGGATAGTGTTCCACCATTCTAGTGCTGAATTCTTAAATAGATTGGAAGCAAACATTATCTTATCTTCTTCTGCGCACTTGCTTATTTTTAAGACTGCTTCAGTCTTTTCTATCCAGCGAAAAGCTGCAACGGCCCCTTCATTGCCTGAGAATTCCATTGGTTTACAAGACCAGAATTCTTTATAAGAACAACCATAGGACATGGTTTTTCTTCTTTTAGGAATGCGCGCTTGAAGTATGGGTTCATTGTTTACGCTGTGTTCAGGTTCAGTGGGTCGTTTACTACCATTGTTACTTTTATTATCGGCTTCCCTAACTTTTTTGATAATATATGGCATTGCATCTGTTATCTCTTGTGCCACTATGTGTTGGATGGCACTGTTATCCACTGGGTTTCCATTATTATCATTGTTCGGGTTGTCGTTATTGTTACTCTGGTTATCGTTATTCTGGTTTTCCTGGTTCACTTCGTTGTCCATCTGAATTTTAAACATTTTCCAATTATTAATATCACAAAATAATATTTAAGGCAATTAATCACACAACCCACATATTGGTCAAAAGCGTCGAACATTGCGACTTACTCTTTCTTATAGTATGCATCTAATACAAACTGGAACTGGAATCTAAAATTACAATATTAATATGCATCACTAACCACAAAGTGGTCTATACTATGATAGATATATTATTATTATATTCTATTATATTTTTTTTCATACACACATATTATATATATATTATTATTATATTATTACTATCACCATCACTGATATGGGTTCATCCAGAACTCCATATTATGCTCGTCGTACTTCCAGACGAGTCGTTCTCCAACTTGCCTCATCCTCTCGCTACTTTCTAGAATCTCTTCTCCGAAAGTTCGGAGCTCTTGCACATTTTCTTCACTCATTGGGGGTGCAAGTGCGGGTACTAGATCTGAGTACTGTGGCATGGGTTCTTCCTGGGGATATGGATTCTCTAGGATTTCCCTAATGTATTCATCATTATCATAGTAGGGATGTAGAGGGTCCAGACCTGGGTAAGCTGCTAGGTTTGGCATGGGTTGGTCTGTTAAGTGGTAGCGTTGCTGATAATCCCTATGATCATCGAACCACGGGTCGTAGTCTGGGTCTAAGGGATTAGGTGCTATTATCTTAGGTATCTCTTCTGGGTTAAAATCATGCATTTGGATTTGGTTTTCTGGGTTGTTTTCAATCTCCATTGGTTGCGTGGGAAACAAGGGTAATGGTTGAGGTGCTATGAGTTGCTCCAGGTTTGGGTCGACAGCTGTGGTTACTAAAATATGGAAGTTTGCTAAACTCCTATTAAGCATGTCTTGGGCATGAGCATCTGTCTCTCTCTTAGCGGCTGCTAGAACTCGCTGCTGTTGTAACTTTTTCATTATCTTCCTACGCTCATGTGCTCCCCTACTGAACCATCCTCTCTTTTTAGGAGGGAATGGCTCTTCAGACTGAGCCTTAAACATGAATATCACATCTTCATTGTCAGCTGAATACCCTGAGAGGGCAAGCTGTGAAGAGGTGCCTTCGCTTCTAGGTGAGCCGGACAACTGACGATAAGCGTCGGAGGGTCCTTGATCGCTCATACTGTAAACTAACAAATAGTCAAATAACACACAACAATAAAATACAGATATGCACGTATTTCCGTAATTAATTTCCTAACATATAATATCATGGTGTCAGCAGAACACTTCTGTGGCTGAATCAGTGGCTTAGCTCTGATACCACCTTCTGTCGCAACCCCCATTGTCACACCCCGACCACGTAAAACAACGAAACGTGGCGGAAACGTCGGGGAGTGTTGTAACTAAATCATTGTTTCACAACCATGGATCAAATAGTTTCGTTTTATTGAATTAAATGTATTACATTGGAATCAGAAACATAACATAAACAAATAGACTTTCATTGTTATTAAGTCACTAAGGCCTTGTCCAATCCTATGTGAGAGTACACAAATATCATCAGCAAGCATCATCAACTATTGTACCTGAAACACATGTGAAAATACGTCAGCATAAAAATGCCGGCGAGTACATATGTTTTGTTTCAGTGTCGGATTCATGGCTAGTTTACATGTTGCAATACTTATTTAAAAACCTTTTTTTTGAAAAGTATAGTATTGCGACATAATTAACCAACTCAAATCAAGTTGGTTATAATTTATAAAATCTCATATCCATGATTCTTAACTCCAAAACATTTGTTTAGTTAAACCCAGATTGTAAATCGTTTTAGAAATAAAAACTCGAATAGTATATATATATCGTTAGAAAAACCTTGTAATATAACTTTGTTTCGATAACCTTGCCCAAGTGATCTAGATAACGCAGCGATATATAATGTATTAAAAGCACTTATATATAGGAAGTAATAGCGGCGTATCCACCATGCTTTTAACACATTACACCCGCCCCGTTACCTAATCACTTCCCTAACCCAACGGTTCAAACAGATTTCAAATGGTTCATGTCAATCAAATGGTTACAAACGGTTCACATAGTCAAGTAGTCACAAACGGTTCACATAATCAACGGTTACAAACGGTTCACATAATCAACGGTTACAAACGGTTCACATAGTCAAGTGGTCACAAACGGTTCACATAATCAACGGTTACAAACGGTTCAAAAATGTAAAACAATGTGTTCATATACTGGATAAGCATATGCAACAAAATGTAATATACGAAAAATCTATGTGCTAGCATGTTAAGTGAACATACATAGCAAAACATAATGAAATGATGTACTATATATGTACTAATGAACATAGCAAGTATATGATATAAAAACATGAAAAACATGAAAGTAACAAGTAGGCGCATGTGTTCCACCCCAAAACAGTTTGAAAACAGTAAAAGAGGGGGGGGGCTATGTACTCACTTGAGATTGCTCAATAGTCATAGGATAACCACCAAGCAAAGCTAGAAGATCACGGGCTTTTGAATTAGAAGTAAAAAAATCAAATTAATCAAAAGGCTTAAATTACCAAAGATTAAAACTTTAAACTTAAATTGTCAAAGATTAAAACTTTAGGGTTAAAAAGGAAAGAAAGATTAAAAATTTTAAACTTAAATTGTCAAAGATTAAAACTTTAGGGTTAAGAAGGAAACAAAGATTAGAACTTTAAACTTAAATTGCCAAAGATTTAAACTTTTTTAGGTTAAAAGTAATTTATGAAATACTTTTGGGTGAAAAGTAAAAAAAAATCATTTTTTTTTTTTTTTGAAAAACCCCCAAAGCCAATGTTACAACAACCATATGTATAACGGCACCTAATATAGGTAACTACGTTAATAACCGGACCTAAATCGGGAGATCGGATAGAATGAGGTTTCGTAAACCAAATGAGTGTTGGAACTCATAAGATATGGTTTAACAAAGCCTACATACTAAAATGAAACCTAACCTAAGTGCTTTCGACCCGTTACGACCCGTTTAGGTAGCTTATGCTACTTTAACGCGGCGTTCGCGTAAAACGCGTTCGGATCGCCTAACTAGTACTATGACAAGTAATATATGCCTTAACATGTCTAATATTGTTGTCTAATCAGTTTAGATATCAAAAGTTATGTTACATATGCTTAAAATGAATTTTGGCACAAAGAGGGCATTTTGGAAATTTTCCTAAGGCATATAAACTACCTATCATACAACTACTTAAACGATGTGACCATAACGTATAACCTCGGAAGGTTATTCCCTATACAACTAAGGTCACCTAATGTGTTTGGTCAGATCTTAATGATCGACTAAACGGGTCGGGTTCGAAAGTATAAGCGATTGTTTAGATCGCTTACCTTACGACCCTACATAAGCACTAAACCTAAAGTGACGAGCTAAACATGTTAAAACATGTTTAACAAGGTTAGAAAACAGGTTTGGTATCAAAACAAATGGTTTTGATACCTAAAAGTAGTTTGGTTACAAAATACGCAAGAATACGCATTTTGGCCGAAACTACGACTCGTCACTAAGCCTAGATAACGTGGTAATCAGTAGGTATAGTCACTAGGGACTATAACCATCGTGATTACGCTCACGTTATGAAGTTCAAACGAACTTCGCATTGACCATAAACTGGTCAATGCAGAAAGTCAAACAAAGTTTGACTTTAACGCTAAAAACGCATAAAAAGAACGAAGGAATACTTACAAAGGGTCCCCGCAAGCAAATCTTGATCCAAATAGCTCAGGTATGAAGCAAAGGCTTCAACTTAGAGAACATTAGATCAGATTTGTGTGAGTTGCAACAATGAAGCTTAGGGGTATTTATAGAATTCCTTGAACCGTTAAGATCGTTTATTGAAAATCGAGCTTCAATCTCAACCATCCACTTGGGCACATGGTATAGAATACAAGGGGCACTCAAATACCAGTCCATAGATTCAAGAAAAACCATTTGCAAGTGGGAAAAACAGGTAGAACAGCTGGAAACATGCTAGAAATGATTTTGTGCAGATCTGGTGATCTCACGTGGGCCGCGTAAGGTTTAAGGGGGGCTTACGCGGGCCGCATGAGCTTTCTGATCAGCAAACAAGTTTCAGAAATTGCAGTTTCAGTCCCTGCATGCTTTTAAGGCCATTTTTGATGCGTTTAAGACCCGTTAAGCCATTTTCAAGGCTCTACAATGATGCCTAAGTATAGGGGACATGAAACATGCTCAAAAATATGTCGGATGTCGGTTCGTTTGGTCGTACGATCACGTTATTCGGTTAATTACGACGAAACACGAACGGACGTGAAAAACGATCCAAATTACGCGACGAATGAAATTTTATCATGCCAGTCACTAAAACATAATATTTTAATGATTACATAAATTTTTGGATGTCCGGATATTTTCAGAACGTAAGATATGCGCGAAAATGCAAACTTATGCACTTTTTGACGCTTTTAGTCCCTATTGATCAAGAAAGTTTATTTTTGCGCACAAAACACCTAAAAGCCTATTTCTAAGCTATGTAATGGATATTTAGGGCATATTTAACTTATGATCAAGTTCCGGATTGTTCGTTACAGTACAAATCGGCATACTTTTGCAGTTTGTCGAATTTAGTCCCTGTAAGCGAATAAACTTGATTTCGGCATACCAAACCATCCAAAACTTATTTCTAAGTTATGTAAAGGTTATTTAAGGTATGTTAAGCCTATGTCACTGTTCTGGAGTGTTTTTTGCATTAAACTGGTTATATTTACGCATCAGATCGCGTATAACCTTCGAGAAAGCGATTTAAAGCCCGAAATCGAACAAGGGTTGATATGTGTAAACGATACACATATTTTTACAAATCCCAAGTATGAAACAAACTATTTCATTGATTTGGTATTTGTTTGATGGTCGCAGAGGCACAGGTGTCACAGGCTCCCCTACTTTAGGAAATTTCGTCCCGAAATTTATTCGTATGAGTCTGTCTGTGACGCTGTGTTAAATAATTGTCTTGCATGGAATCTAGGGTGTTTATCTATTTGCGTAGAATAACCCATCAAAGATATGCAAGGCATAATCCTGTCATTTCCCTCAACGGACATTCTTCAGAAACGAAAATGAACTGACGGAGTCATTTTCAATAGATATTCTTCAGAAATGGAAAATGAACGGATAAACAAAAAGGATATTCATTTCCTCAACGGACATTCTTCAGAAATGAAAATGAACGGATGGAGTCATTTTCAACGGTTGCTTCCTTAGAAACGGAAATGAAAAGGATAATCAAACGGATATTCATTTCCTCAACGGGCATTCTTTAGAAACGAAAATGAACAGATGGAGTCATTTTCAACGGTTGCTTCATCAGAGTTGGAAATGAAGGATTAAACAAACGGATATTCATTTCCTCAACGGATAATCTTTAGAAACGAAAATGAACAGACGGAGTCATTTTCAACGGTTGATTCATCAGAGTTGGAAATGAATTGGGTTAACTCTAGATACATGACAGAACTTGCTGTGATTTATGTGCACTAAATTCCATAATTATGTATGCATCCATAATTACGTAATTCCTTGTACAGTCCGCACAGTTTGTTTTGTAATGTTTAGGGGAAGAAAATCAAACTTGTGATGAGGGTGGCTAGACTACCATAGGGTCCTTTTAATTAGATCGACATATGATCTTTTTAATTAGACCACCAAGGAGTCTTTTCAGCTATATCATCACATGATATTCCTAACCAGATTTTTGGATCAATCTGTTTAACTAGACCACTCAAGTGGTCTAATTATGGAATAGTACTTTACAATCCATGGGTCTTAACTATTACGTAGAAACCCATTAAGGATTTAAGGTAGTACCTTTGGGTATCCTACTATGAATCCCTTATACGAAGATATGGAAGATTCTACGTGGATTTGGATAACAAAATTTGGATCACACAAAAAACATAAAAAAAGAACACATAAGCACATAATTGTTTTCTTGGTTATTAATTGTTATTATCTTGTTATTGATTGCTATTAACTTGACGTTGATTTGAACATGGGTATTCAAGGCATACCAGGAACCCAGTTGATGGACTTCAACGTCCTCAAGCATCTATCTGAAAGATAGGATGATCTTCCAAAAATTCGATTTTTGATTATAAGGAATCACCACATTCGAATTAAGGTATACAACAATTAAGGACTTACGGAAATACACTTAGGTACCCCATTAAGGAGTGGGTATTCGTCCAGAGTTGTAACTTGCGCCTTGTACTTCGTTTTTCCTTGGAAGAAACGGGTACTTAGGATTTTCGTGGAAAACGCAAGAGATCATAAAGTGGAAGAATTTTGGGGGTAGTCTGTTATTCAAGGAATACGGTTCCTTGATTGTCGGTAATGTAGGGGATATGTTGTTTTATACATGCAACCATATAAACATATTGCAATGTAAATAAAAGATTTATTTATAAACAACATCAACAACTGTTTCTTAGATCTTGACAACAAAAGAGAATAATACATAAAGCTTGATTATTTCTAAACAGTGTTCTCTTCCAATCGGTCAGATGCTCATCCCAGTGCTGGATTCGCATTAGCAGGCCTTGGGCAATTTCTTCGGAAATGGCCCATCTCGCCACAGTTGAAGCAAGAACCTGGTGGAAAACGACCTTGAGCAGGATTGTTGTTAACTTGATTAGGTGCAGCTGCAGTTGGGCAAACCCTCGCTGTATGACCTATAAGTCCACAAACTTGGCATGTGCGGCACTTCACACCAGCATGATGATGTAGGCTACATTGGTTGCACAAGGGTGCAGTTCCGTTGTAGGGTTTCCTAGCAGGGGGTTGAGCTGGTTGGTTGGGGACGGCTTGACCGTTGTGAGCGACCACGGCGAAGTTCTGAGAATCCTTTTGCTTCTTTGACTTCTTGGGGGACTCAGTCTGTTCCTCCTTGGGTTTCGATTCCTCGACCGGTTTCTTGTCACTTTTTCAGAAAAGTTTACCTTTCCTGATCTGAGATTCAGTCAAGGTAGCGGATAGCTCAATGGCCTGTCTAACTGTAGTGGGATTACTACCAGTCACAATGTCTTGTACTGAGTCGGGGAGACCATCAATGTACTTTTCGATTGCCTTATCCAAAGGCGTGACCATGTTTGGGCATAACAGACTTAACTCCTCATAACGGTCCGTGTAGGCTCGATGCTCACCGCTATCTTGCTTAAGATCGTCAAATTCCCTTTCCAAGGCCCTGATCTCGTGATGAGGACATAATTCCTTCATCATCAGAGCTCGAAGCTCTTCCCATGTTTGAGCCAGTGCCACATCGGCACCCTTATCTCTCATCACACCGTTCCACCATGTCAAAGTTCGTTTCTCAAAGACACTAGATGCGAAATCTACCTTTCGCTCATTTGGACATTGAACATGTCTAAAGGTGCTCTCTAAACTCTTGAACCATTGCAGAAGTGCAGTCGCTCCTTGAGACCCGGAAAACTTTGATGGCTTAGCCGAGTTGAACGTCTTGAAGTTGCAGGGGACATTGTTATTGTTGAGAGCCTGGTTACATTGAGCAACGATGTTCGGGATTGCAGCAGTCATTTGCTGCGTAATGACAGCTGCCAGTTCTTCAATAGGTACTTGATTCTCGCGTCGTGGAGGCATTCTAAAAGGGGAAACAAGAGAGGAAACAAGTGAAATGGCATTGGGTAAGAATAGGATGTTACAAATACCGACCAAAAGCATGGGTGATGGTCATTTTCTTGAACCACGAAGCAAACAAACGACACACAAAGGCTGAATCAAAGTAAATAGGTCCTCATGATGTATCGCGAAGACATGCTCGCCTATAAGTGGACACTCACCTCAAGAGTTCCCAGGTAAGAGTGACTGGTCCGATACTGCGGATTTGTACGAACACTCTAGCCTTAGACATAAAACTCAGGGTACAGGCATCCAACCTTCCAGTTTGCACGTGTTCACATTATTTAGACCCAAACTCTAATGAGATTTTGAAAACTTTGAAGGTTCAAAACCTTATAATAAATCATCCTAGAACAGATGATTAGTTTTCAAAGCGGATTTGAATTTTGTGTTCTTATTGTGGTTGTCACTTAAAGATAAGTGACGGTATTTTTTTATGACTAAACGCAAGTAAACTCGCCTTAGGGTCCTAGGAAGGTTATAGTCTAGGTCAAAGCATTACTAATAACCTAATTCCCTATAACCATTGGCTCTGATACCAACTTTTCTGTCACACCCCGACCATGTAAAACAACGAAACGTGGCAGAAACGTCGGGGAGTGTTGTAACAGAATCATTGTTTCACAACCATGGATCAAATAGTTTCGTTTTATTGAATTAAATGTATTACATTGGAATCAGAAACATAACATAAACAAATAGACTTTCATTGTTATTAAGTCACTAAGGCCTTGTCCAATCCTATGTGAGAGTACACAAATATCATCAGCAAGCATCATCAACTATTGTACCTGAAACACATGTGAAAATACGTCAGCATAAAAATGTCGATGAGTACATAGGTTTTGTTTGAGTGTCGGATTCATGGCTAGTTTACATGTTGCAATACTTATTTAAAAACCTTGTTTTTGAAAAGTATAGTATTGCGACATAATTAACCAACTCAAATCAAGTTGGTTATAATTTATAAAATCTCATATCCATGATTCTTAACTCCAAAACATTTGTTTAGTTAAACCCAGATTGTAAATCGTTTTTGAAATAAAAACTCGAATAGTATATATATATCGTTAGAAAAACCTTGTAATATAACTTTGTTTCGATAACCTTGCCCAAGTGATCTAGATAACGCAGCGATATATAATGTATTAAAAGCACTTATATATAGGAAGTACCAGCGGCGTATCCACCATGCTTTTAACACATTACACCCGCCCCGTTACCTAATCACTTCCCTAACCCAACGGTTCAAACAGATTTCAAACGGTTCATGTCAATCAAATGGTTACAAACGGTTCACATAGTCAAGTAGTCACAAACGGTTCACATAATCAACGGTTACAAACGGTTCACGTAATCAACGGTTACAAACGGTTCACATAGTCAAGTGGTCACAAACGGTTCACATAATCAACGGTTACAAACGGTTCAAAAATGTAAAACAATGTGTTCATATACTGGATAAGCATATGCAACAAAATGTAATATACGAAAAATCTATGTGCTAGCATGTTAAGTGAACATACATAGCAAAACATAATGAAATCATGTACTATATATGTACTAATGAACATAGCAAGTATATGATATAAAAACATGAAAAACATGAAAGTAACAAGTAGGCACATGTGTTCCACCCCAAAACAGTTTGAAAACAGTAAAAGAGGGGGCTATGTACTCACTTGAGATTGCTCAATAGTCCTAGGATAACCACCAAGCAAAGCTAGAAGATCAGGGGATCAAACGGCACCTAATATAGGTAACTACGTTAATAACCGGACCTAAATCGGGAGATCGGATAGAATGAGGTTTCGTAAACCAAATGAGTGTTGGAACTCATATGATATGGTTTAACAAAGCCTACATACTAAAATGAAACCTAACCTAAGTGCTTTCGACCCGTTACGACCCGTTTAGGTAGCTTATGCTACTTTAACGCGTCGTTCGCGTAAAACGCGTTCGGATCGCCTAACTAGTCCTATGACAAGTAATATATGCCTTAACATGTCTAATATTGTTGTCTAATCAGTTTAGATATCAAAAGTTATGTTACATATGCTTAAAATGAATTTTGGCGCAAAAAGGGCATTTTGGAAAATTTCCTAAGGCATATAAACTACCTATCATACAACTACTTAAACGACGTGACCATAAGGTATAACCTCGGAAGGTTATTCCCTATACAACTAAGGTCACCTAATGTGTTTGGTCGGATCTTAATGATCGACCAAACGGGTCGGGTTCGAAAGTATAAGCGATTGTTTAGATCGCTTACCTTACGCCCCTACATAAGCACTAAACCTAAAGTGACGAGTTAAACATGTTAAAACATGTTTAACGAGGTTAGAAAACAGGTTTGGTATCAAAACAAACGGTTTTGATACCTAAAATTAGTTTGGTTACAAAATACGCAAGAATACGCATTTTGGCCGAAACTACGACTCGTCACTAAGCCTAGATAACGTGGTAATCAGTAGGTATAGTCACTAGGGACTATAGCCATCGTGATTACGCTCACGTTATGAAGTTCAAACGAACTTCGCATTGACCATAAACTGGTCAATGCAGAAAGTCAAACAAAGTTTGACTTTAACGCTAAAAACGCATAAAAAGAACGAAGGAATACTTACAAAGGGTCCCCGCAAGCAAATCTTGATCCAAATAGCTCAGGTATGAAGCAAAGGCTTCAACTTAGAGCACATTAGATCAGATTTGTGTGAGTTGCAACAATGAAGCTTGGGGGTATTTATAGAATTCCTTGAACCGTTAAGATCGTTTATCGAAAATCGAGCTTCAATCTCAACCATCCACTTGGGCACATGGTATAGAATACAAGGGGCACTCAAATACCAGTCCATAGATTCAAGAAAAACCATTTGCAAGTGGGAAAAACAGGTAGAACAGCTGGAAACAGGCTGGAAATGATTTTGTGTAGATCTGGTGATCTCACGCGGGCCGCATAAGGTTTAAGGGGGGCTTACGCGCGCCGCCTGAGCTTTCTGATCAGCAAACAAGTTTCATAAATTGCAGTTTCAGTCCCTGCATGCTTTTAAGGCCATTTTTGATGCGTTTACGGCCCGTTAAGCCATTTTCAAGGCCCTACAATGATGCCTAAGTATAGGGGACATGAAATATGCTCAAAAATATGTCGGATGTCGGTTCGTTTGGTCGTACGATCACGTTATTCGGTTAATTACGACGAAACACGAACGGACGTGAAAAACGATCCAAATTACGCGACGAATGGAATTTTATCTTGCCAATCACTAAAACATAATATTTTAATGATTACATAAATTTTTGGATGTCCGGATATATTCAGAAAGAAAGATATGCGCGAAAATGCAAACTTATGCACTTTTTGACGCTTTTAGTCCCTATTGATCAAGAAAGTTTATTTTTGCGCACAAAACACCTCAAAGCCTTTTTCTAAGCTATGTAAAGGATATTTAGGGCATATTTAACTTATGATCAAGTTCCGGATTGTTCGTTACAGTACAAATCAACATACTTTTGCAGTTTGTCGAATTTAGTCCCTGTAAGCGAATAAACTTGATTTCGGCATACCAAACCATCCAAAACTTATTTCTAAGTTATGTAAAGGTTATTTAAGGTATGTTAAGCCTATGTCACTGTTCCGGAGTGTTTTTTTTGCGTTAAACTAGTTATATTTACGCATCAGATCGCGTATATCCTTCGAGAAAGCGATTTAAAGCCCGAAATCGAACAAGGGTTGATATGTGTAAATGATACACATATTTTTACAAATACCAAGTATGAAACACAATATTTCATTGATTTTATATTTGTTTGATGGTCGCAGAGGCACAGGTGTCACACCCATCCCCTAACAACCCGGGAACGGGCGGCCGCGGTCAGTTTCGGTGGTATTCTGGTGTTTATCATTTTGGCAGCGGAAATTACATCAGGACCGTAGTTAGGAAATATTTTATCAGAGTAAAATACCACGCTTTTAATATATTAAAGAAATGGGAAAATCCCAAGTTTCAAGTACACACATTTTTATAGGGATAAACCCTATTTTATTTAAATAAAACATCTCTTTATTTTAGGTAACGTTATTGCCACTTTTCCAAGCCTTCAGTGTTGTCCAACTAGCTTCTATTTGGCTTTCACATTTTGTTACCTGAAACGCGTTTAAAAACATTTTGTCAGTGGGAAATACTGGTGAGTGAATCCCAGTTTAATCAAGTTAAGTAAAAACCATTGTACAGTATTGAGGGCGGTCGCGCAATTACATTTGTTTCCATCTACTTTAATTACCACCCACGGTACTGTCAACCCGACTGGTGGTCATGTTACTCCTCGCAAGGTAGTAACAAATTTTGTATACAAAACCCCAACATACCGACGATAATTGTAGAATACAAATACTCAATCACTATTTAATATAATTTAATTTAAGTGAGGTTTTGTAAACAGTTTGCAAAAAGGAGATTACTCACATTGCTGTCTTAGATTTTCTTTAGGGATTTCCTGGTGATTATCTATTAAATACACAAATGCACACACGTTAGTATAATAACCCAATATTTACATTAGTAATACCCTCCCCGAGACGGCATTCCAACGACTACGTCGGGCAGAACCACGACAGCCGTTACGGAAGGATCAATCGGGCAGCGTATCTAATACGTAACCGGGGTTATGCTACTTACAACGGGGCATAACTTCGTTATTTAGGTGGGTATTATGCCCGAGAATAGCTTTATCTATATAGAAATTCGAGAGAGAAAGAAAGAAGTGAGCGAGTTCGACTGAAGGCCGATTAAAGCAATTTATAGGGCTGTTCGACCACCCTGTCGCGGCCCGCGAAGGATGTAGCAAGCGGCTACGCGGCTCGCGAGGCCAGCTAGGGTAGGCCCTAGCTTGGCTGACACGAACCCTAGACCCAACACGTTCACGACACGTGGCACGCTAGGGTTTCCACCTGATCTCCCACCTGTCGCGGCCTGCGTAAGAGCCCTTAAGGGTCTTCGCGCCCCGCGGCAACCCATTAAAATTTGTTTTTATTTAATTTTAGATGAAAATAAAGGTATTCAGCGCCCGTTTTCGCATACGGGGTGTATTTTAGGACATATTTGGGTACTTCATTATATTAGGGGTGTCAGAATATTTTGGAGGGTTGTTATACCTAAAAACTTATTTTTGGGACACATTGAGGACAATGTGTAATTTAAGTGTGTGTGTGTGGGGGGGGGGTATTAAAATATTGAATCTCGCAAGTCCTAATAACAAGCCTTACACAAACTCTATTGGAACCGCTAATCACCCCAAATTTTTTTTCAAAAATTTTCATTTTTCTTACTTGTCTTGGTTTAATTTGGGAATAACAAGTTCTAAAAAGGTTATATTTTTACAAGTTTACAACCGATAGCGTCGTGATAAAGAACCAAATAAGAAAATTATGAAAAGGCATGCCAAATCTAATTAAAATTTGATTATATGTACTTGGTCACATTATAAACCCATTCCCTCAAGAAGTGAGTTTTGAGCCTTTATTGAGCATACAAGCATACATCTTTAAACTAAATGCTCATTTTTCGTTTCTTGTGTGAATAGCCGCTTGGTTCTTACGACTCTAGAGCTTGCCACAACGGTACATTCCTGGTCCTTACAAACTTGAATCCAAGTAAGTACATGATGGAGGCATTAGGACTAACCCATTTTCCTTTCAACACCATTATTTTTCATTTTTTTTATCACATACCCAAAATCCCCCTAGTTAACCCCTTTGAGCCTAAACCTTTTCATTTCAATACCCACAAAACAAACACCCTTTACCCACCAAAACCCTTTTCTTTTTCAACCCCTTGTTTTAGTAAAAAGCTCGGTTATCGCGTGACGTTTCTTATAAAAAAAATGAAAGTCTTGCAATAAACAAACAAGTTCCTCCAAGAAACTTTGTTTGAATGTGCTTAGTTTGAATAAAAGTCACAAAAACAAAAAAAGTTTTATGACGACCGACGCTTTTTACGCTTTTTGCCATTTTCACTAACCACTAACCAAAACCACCTAACCTTAGCCCAAGCCTAACCCTTTCCCAAGTCCTCTTGATATTTACGAATGTTTATAGTTAAAAAGGAGGAGGTTTGATCGCTTGGCAAGCATATGGTAAAAATAAGTTCCATGCCGGTCTCGAGTGTTTCACAAAAATACATTTTCGGCCGAGTGTTGAGTGATCTCCCGTGAGGTATGTGAACATGTATATAAATGGAATTTTAAAGAGGCATGTTATGCCAAATAAGTAATTTCTCTTATAAAATGTTCTAAATAAATCATGACGAATAGGATTGTAAATAAAATAAAAACAAAACCCAATAAAGATCTTGGATTCCCGACACTCAAGATAAGTCCAAAACTTCTCCTCTACCTCTTCCATTTGGGTGTGCAAAGCCACATATTAAAGAGTTTTGCTTGAGGACAAGCAAAGATTCAAGTGTGGGGGTATTTGATGTGTGCAAAATGTAACATATAAATTACATCAAATGAGGTATAAAACTAACCCTTTTTTAGTAGTAATGTTGAACGAACAAAAGGAACAAATATGCAGCCAAAACCAACATAAATACGAAGAAAAGGAAGAAACGTGACATGCCCGAACCCTCAGCAGCATCCCCAAAGCAAAAGCAAAAACAAAGAAACAGAAGACTGACCACGGGGCCGTGCCCGCTGGACACGGGGGCGTGGTCAGGTGTCTGCAGAAAAGATAAAGATGTAGAAGCTTCTACGCCCACCACGGGGGCGTGCCCAGCTCAGCATGGGGCGTGGTCAATGCTAAGATACGCAGAATCTTGAAAAATCTTGGTAGTACAGATATGTTTCTGCCCACGGGGCCGTGCCCACTGGACACGGGCCGTGTGGAGCCCTCTGCTGACACATGCATTTAATGAATGAAGAGAATAGGCTGGCCATGGGGGCGTGCCCGCTGGACACGGGGCCATGGCCAGGACTCTGTGCAGGCTATAAATAAGGGTGCTTGGCTCACTTCAAAGGCATCCATTGGCAAACCACTACTCTCTCACTTTACCACCACTCCACCACCACTACAACACCCACCACCATCATCCATCATCCACCTTTAGAGTGTGTGTAGTAGACTCGGGATCCAAGATTGATCGTAAGGGTTCTTGCCAATCAAAGGCCATGTTTGGTTAAGCCTCTTACATCACTTGGTGAAGACAAGTCTTTTATGTATTACTTTTGATTTTTAATCTTTCGGCACTTTTTATTTGGTTTTGTATTAATGACTTTAGTAACTAGTTTCTTATGTTGAAGGTGAATTTTCTTTATCATTTGTCCGTGGTGTCTAGGCGTTACTTTACTGTCTATATAAAGTAAAAGATTGCATCATTCATGTCTCTACGGTCTATATAGAGGCATGTTGGCTACCTGGTCGGGGGTTAAGGGAATGGTTTAGTAAGGTTCTTGCCTTGTTCAGTGTATAGATCCTGCAAGGACCTGGTTCAAGCTTACTAGGATCTCCTTCAATGCCCACTGGTATTGGATGGTGGGGGTCCGAATAACTTGAACCCCTCATATGTAAACTTCTATTAATACATTAAACGGATACTTGGGATTGTATCCCTGCTGACTCAAACCACTTAGCCAAGGGTAACGTCACCTTCAAAAGAGGGGCTTACCACTTTTCGCATTAATAACTTAATTAATTATCTTTCAATATTCCGACCCTTTGGGATTGTATCCTTGTTGACTCAAACCACTTGGTTGAGGGTAACGTCACCTTCAAAAGAGGGGCCTACTACTATAACTAAGATAATCTCTTAAAAAGTCCGAAAGTGCGAAAATCATCAAAGGATACTTTAAAGACGAGTCAGATCCAAGTGATTCATCTTGAATATATGTTTTTATTTTATTTTTATTTTTGCATTTTTAATTTTTATTTTCAAATTTCAAATCTTTTCTCAAAAATTTTAGATTGATTAGACGTTGAGGATAAACCGGCACTAAAAGCTCTTGTGTCCTTGGACGACCCCGGTATCTTACCAACGCTATTCTACGCTCACGATGGGTGCACTTGCCCATGTGTGTGTTTAGTGTTAGTAGAATATCGTGTTTTATAAATTTAAAACTTGACTAATGCGTAAAATGGGTTCAAAATATTAATAAAATCATATCACAACTAACGCACACCAATCGGTCAGTGCCATTAAGCATTGATGAACTTTCTCAGTAGTTTCAGACAGCTTCATTGATTCCACTTGTGCAACTGCATCAGCCCAATTGAAGCCATGCTGTTCCTGCGCAATCAAAGCCCTTCCTGCTCCAGAGTTTCCTTGTCTAGTTGAAGGCGAAGTCTCAGCAGGTGTGACAGGAACCATTGACCTTTCCTTGTTCCGAGCTGCAGCTGCTTTAGTAGCTTCATATCCCACTGGTGCCGTTTTGCAATCCCTAGCAAAGTGTCCCAGCTCATAGCATCTGTAGCACCTTAGTCTGTCTTTTAGCACTCCAGGACGAGCATTCGTTGGACGACGCCCATACCTCTTAGTAAACTTGTCTGCCTTAAAAGCTGACATAGCAAGATTCCAAGCCACATCTAGTTCATCCAACTCTTCTTCAACCACCTGATTCATATCTGGAGTTATCTCACTTGAAGGCATGAGATCACTGGCTAAGAAAGCATTCAAACTGGAGATCATAGAAGCTGCGAGAGCTATTTTTTCTCCATTCTCTTAGTCAAGAAGGCCATATGTTCCATTAAAGGTGAGGATGGAACACCTTGAGTTGCAGACTGGGTGGTAGAACCCAAAGTGACATTTGCATGTTGTGGCTGAGGCTAGGGTTGCTGCTGAACATTGGTGGTATTAATGGCAGGTGCTTGAGAAGTAGGAAGAGACATTCCATACACATAGTTGGATTTCGGTGCTGCAAGAGGACTGAACACAATGTTTGGATTGTTGTTCATAACTCCATGAACTGGGTTGAAAACCAGATTTGGATGAGCTTGAGACATCAAAGCTGCATTATTGGGGCTAGTCATGCTAGCAGCCATCAGTGAGTTCTTGTGATTTATCTCTCTCTCTGTTGATTGTCGATCTCACAAGACTTGATAGTGTCAATCAACTCTGTAAATGTCATTTCATTCAGATCCTTCATACGCTTGATCATAGAAACCTCGGCATCCCAACCCTTTGGTAGCGAATTCAGCAACTGACGGTTCATTCTATTGTTTGAGATGTTGATTCCAGCACTAAACATCTATGACGCAAGTTTGACGAACCTCCTTATCCGATTCTCAACAGTTTCGCCATAGATGTGATTAAAAGAACCGAACTGCTGATTCATCATGTTGACTCTGCTCGCCTTCATATCAGCATTTCCCTCAAACAAGTGTTTCAGCTGATCCCGAATTTCCTTTGCACTTTTGTAGTTTCGGACTGCAATCGAAATGTATGGACCAAGAGCCATTGATAGAGTTCCAAAAGCAGATTCATCCCCAGCTACGACCTTTCTGTCTTCTTCAGTAAAAATACCTTCAGGTTTTGGAATCTGACTCTGAGGGCCATCTTCAGTGGAGTACATGATAGTGTGTGGACCATTCTTAATGCTCCTCCAAACATGTGGTTCTTTCGCCTTACAGTATTGCTCAAACCTAAACTTCCACTCATAGTAGTTGTCTCCGTACAAAACCTTGGAACCTTGGTAGATGTGCCAATGACTTGATTGAGCTCTTGATGGAAAGCTAGAGACTGAGTCTGAATAGCAACAAGGGTGGCATTGGCGAGATCAGCAGCAGTCACAACGCCATTTTTAATACCGTTTAGGTTCATTATAGTGTCTGAGAAGTCTGAACAGTAACTCGAGATGATTTGTCCGAGATGGTTGGTCCGAGATGAAGGGTTAGAGATGTACAGTGGTCAGAGAAGGTATGTTATCCGAGATGAATGTCAAAGGCAATCTTCAAACAAATGATCCGAGATGATTTGATGACAATCCGAGATGACTTAATGGTTATCCGAGATGACTTGATGACAATCCGAGATGGCTTGATGTTTATCTGAGATGGTTGATGATGGTCCGAGATGGGTTAATGATGATCCGAGATGATATGATGATGGTCCGAGATGCATGCAATCTTCAAGTCCGAGATTGTTGACGTTTATCTGAGATGGTCTGAGACACGATGATGTTTATCTGAGATCCTCACAAACACGTCTGAGATGACTAGAACAGCAACAGAAACAGCAGAAACAGTACCAGTCCGAGATCAGAAACAACGTGATATCAGATCCGAGCCTGGAAATAGGTTCGACAGGCTCTGATACCAATTGTAAGTCCCAAAACAAGATCACAATGATATCACACAAGCTTGAATGGTGGCGGAATCACACAAACAAGCAATCGATACAAGAAAAGAGATGAAGTAGAAAGTTCTTTGATTGATGATGATTATCTTGCATACATAATCCAATGTCTAATACAAGATTTTGCTAATGTCACCAACAACTATGACCTAACACATGACTTTCTATTTATAGTAAGTGTTTAGGGAGGAGGCTCCCTAAACCCTAAGCCCATTTACCCAAAATAGCCCATTCCACTAAACATTAATCCACTAAGCCTCTAAACCACTTTGCTACTAATCCATAAACCTATCAAGGGTCTAACAAATCAAATTACACATTCACACTTATACTTTATGCAAACACAAACATTCCAATCATACATGCTTAAATACGTGAGACTTGATTTGTATTATTAGAACATTCTTATGTGATTCACTTGTCATTAATTTCGTACGAGCCTCCCCTTAACATGTATAGCGCTATAGGAGTAACGCACCGCCCGTAGTCTTGTGGTCATGTTAAGTCTTTAATACTTGCGGTAATCAGAGGATTGACTTGTACAATCACATGCCAGTTTTATGTTAATCTTGATAAATAAGTTTGCCATGTGGATTCGTTTAAATCATTTTATACTTATGCTATATTAAACTTGTATACTCGCCAATACAATTTAGTATTGAACCATATTTTAAATCATATTGCAGGTTGATGACATTGATGCTCATGGAATCTAGTAGGAATTGCTTAGATACACACTTAGATTCCAGATAATGTTGTTGTATCGTTGTTGTATTTTTGTTGTATTTTGTCTTGAACACTATTGTACTTTCCTTTCTAAATGTTGTACTTTGGTTTCACATGTTGTAATTGACACTTGTTATGAAGTGAATGAAATCAACTTTTGAATTAAAAATTGTCGCAACAGTGTTATGAAGTCTCGAGCAATCTCGTTTTCGTCTCACTCCGATGTTTCTGCCAAGGGTTGGAGTGTGACATCCGCCACCCGTCGGTGCCATCGCCACCCTCTGCCATCTAACCCGGTGCCATCACCACCCTCTGCCATCTAACCTGGCGCCATCACCACTACCACCGAACACCACTGCCACCACAACCATTGTCGTTGCCATCCTCCGCCACCACTACCACCGAACACCACCGCCACCACAACCCACGCCGCCGCCACCACCCTCCACTACCACCCTTCGTTACGATTGCCATCCTCCGCCACCAAACACTGGCGGCACTGTCGACCACCGTCACCCATCATCTCTTTTATTCCTTCTTCTTTTCCTAGCCTACCAAACACTACAAATTAATGATTCATTCCATTCCCATGTGGTAACCAAACAAGGCAATGGAATGGAATGATCCATTTCATTCCTTCGTCCATTCCATTATCTCGTTCATTCCATTCCCTCGTGCATTCCATTACCTCATACCAAACAGACCCTTAGGGTGGATATAGATACTCACCTTGTCTATCTATGTAATTATGATGTTTTAGTCATGAAATTTCTGATTATTTTAATGTCTGTTTTTTAACAGTGTAATGTTTTTTTTTATTATATGACAATGAAAATTTTAAATCTTAATATATAGAAACTTTAGTACATGATGTCTTTGAACAATCTATTACGTCTCGTCTCGATGTTTCCGTTATCGCTTGGGGTGTGACAAAAATCCCTCTGGTAATTAAAAACTTGGTCATTCCTAGAGCCATTGGACTTCTAGGCACCTTTAGTTCCATGGGAGGTCAATTATGTTGTTTGTTAATATCTTGAAAATCTATTAACTATACTAAAACAAAACCAACTTATGCCACTTGTCATAAACTTAGTCCTATTATCATTCATTCATGTGTTTTGAGCAACAAAATCATTCACAACATATTCTTCTTCTCCATCGCAAATTCCCTTCGATAGTTAGATTTAAATAACTTACCAGTTTTATATTCAAACCAAGAATAGAAACATTATTTATGGTATACAAAATTAATTCCTTTTGTTGATGTTACCATTTACCATATATTTATTCTTCATAACTTTTTTCGTAATTCATAACAAATAAATAACATACGTATAGAAAAACCAGTTGGTCGATTTTCATCTTTGAAATATATCTATACTATATTATAAAAGCATATCCGAAGGATAGCTTAAGGTAATTTGCCACTTTATTTAAAATACCCTTAATACATGATGTACAACCCTCTAAAGCACATGAATTTCAACACTTTTTTATCTTTCCAATAACACCCTTTATGTTGCAACCCCTGACCCCTGCCCCGGGAGCGGGTGCCGCGAACTCAGATCGGTGGTATCGGTGTTTATTAATTTGGCAGCGGAAATGAGACATCAGGACCGTAGTTAGGAAATATTTTTATCAGCGTTAAACACCAAACTTTTTATAATAAATCATTGGGGTAAAACCCAAGTTCATTTAACAGTACATTTGTAGGGATAAACCCTAATTATTGAAAACAAAAACTCCATTTTATTTAGGTAACTTTTATAGCCACTTTTCCAAGCCTTCAGTGCTCTCCAGCTGGCTTCTATTTGGCTTTCACATTGTGTTACCTGAAACGTGTTTTAAATACATTTTATCAGCAAGAAATACTGGCAAGTACATTCCATTTTGGTAAAGCACCAGTTGTTTACACATTAGAGTATTAAGGGCAATTACAATGTTTATATCTACACAATTACTCGGTCAGTACGTGTCACTCGACGGATCTATGACTATGGTCATATCACACATTGGATACGCGTGCCCAATTGTGAAGGTTATCAAGTACTGTATACAAACCCCATAATACAGGCAGCAATTTTAGAATCACAAAGACTTAATCACTGTAATTGTATTTGAAAACATTTGAGGTTTTGGTAAAACATTTTGACTCACAAAAAGTGTTTGTAAACGAAAATGTACTTACAAAAAGAGTTTATAAAAGAGAATGTACTCACATTGGTTACTTAGATAATACTAAGGCTTCCTTTTGTATCTCCTGGTTATTATCTATTAAAATTAAACAACGCACACGTGTTAGTAAAATAACCCAAATCACATTAACCGTACAACTCGAGACAGAACTCCAATGACTAAGTTAGGCAGAGCCTTGACATGCATTACGGAATCCTAAATCAATCGACGGTAACACGAGACAGAACTCCAATGACTGAGTCAGGCAGAGCCTTGACATGCATTACGGAGCCCTAAATCGATCGTGTAGGGTAACAGCAGGGTTATAATACTTACAACAAGGCATAGCTTCGCTTTATAGTGGGTATTATGCCCGAGTATTATTTATACTATCCAGAAATTGAGAGAGAGATTTAGAAAATGAACGAATTCAAATGAAGCTCGTCCGGCCTATTTATAGGCTTTTCGTATGGCGGCTCGCGGCCCGCGACAAGACGCGTGTCACTTATAGCTTCGGCCAGTCATTGGGCTAGCTATGCCGAGTCACCATACACGTGGCACTATGCAGTGTCAATCAAGCAAAGGTCCTCGCATCCTGTGACAGACTCTGTTGTCTGAGTCGCTGCCCGCGAGTGACTCATGAACTTTGCTTTTTGTTGATTTTTCTAAGTACAAGGGTATTTCAGGCTCGTTTCTCGCGTACGGGGTACGTAAGGAACGTTTTAGGGTCACGTTAAGGGTTCTAGGAGGGTTGTTATATCCTCCCCACCGTGTTTTAGATCTCGTCCTCAAGGTCTACTGGAACAGGTGTGGTCTACTGGAACAGGTGTGGGTATTTCCTTTGCATCTCTGATTCGAGTTCCCAAGTGTATTCTGGTCCTCTCTTGGAATCCCATTTTACTTTGACCAGAACTAGTCTCTTATGTTTAAGATTCTTGATCTTTCTATCTTCAATCTGAACGAGTTTCTCGATAAACTTAAGTTTCTCATTTACCTCTATGTCCATAAGAGGTATCACTAGTGATTCGTCTGCTAAGCACTTTTTGAGATTACATACATGAAACACATCATGTATTCCTGCCATTTCCTCTGGCAGTTGTAGCTGATAGGCTACGGGTCCTATTCTTCTAATAATCTCAAAAGGTCCAACATACCTGGGGCTTAGCTTTCCTCTTTTAACGAATCTGACTACTCCTTTCCATGGAGAAACTTTTAATAGTACCTTATCTCCAACTTGAAATTCCAAAGGTTTCTGTCTGTTATCTGCATAACTCTTTTGATGATCTCGTGCTGCTTTTAGTCTTTCCTTGACTTGAATTATCTTATCTGTTGTTTCTTACACTATCTCTGTTCCAGATAATTGCTTGTCTCCAATTTCTGCCCAACTGACTGGAGTTCTGCACTTTCGTCCATAAAGTGCTTCAAATGGTGCAGCATTACTGCTTGTATGATAGCTGTTATTGTAGGAAAATTCTATTAATGGTAAATGGTCTTCCCAATTTCCTCCGAAATCAATTACACGGGCTCTAAGCATATCTTCCATCGTCTGGATTGTCCTTTCGCTTTGTCCGTCCGTCTGTGGATGATAAGCTGTGCTTAGATTTAAACGAGTTCCCATTGCTTTTTTGGAAACTTGTCCAAAAATGAGAAGTAAAACGGCTATCTCTATCAGATACAATAGATAAATCAATTCCATGTAATGAAACTATTTCATTTACATAAAGTTTGGCTAACTGTTCCATACTGAAAGTTTCCTTCATTGGTAAGAAATGAGCAGATTTGGTCAATATGTCTACAATCGCCCAGATTGTATCATTTCCTTTCCTTGTTTTGGGTAATTTGGTAACAAAGTCCATTGTTATCAATTCCCATTTCCATATTGGCATCTCTAACTGTTGCAATAATCCTGAGATTTTCTGATGCTCAGCTTTAACTTGTGAACAAGTTAGACATTTAGCAACATAGTTAGCTATATCCTTTTTCATTCATATCCATCAGAAATTCTTTCTTAAATCTTGATACATTTTATCACTTCCGGGATGTATCGTATACTTAGACTTATGAGCTTTTTCTAGAATTTTGTGGCGTAGGTTTCCTTTTTTAGGTATCCACATCCTTTTCTTATGGAACTTCCAAATTCCATAGGTTCCTTGTTCTAATTCCTTAATCATTCCTTTTAAACGTTCAGCATCGTCCTTGATTGTTGTTTCCTGTACTTCTGTAATTTGATCATTTAAATCTACTTGTATATTTAATATGAGAGAACGTACTCATTTCGGTTTTTCATGATACTTTCGACTTAAAGTATCAGCTACTACATTAGCTTTCCCAGCATGATACTGGATATCACAATCATAATCACTAAGAATTTCCATCCAGCGTCTCTGTCTCATATTTAATTCCTTTTCCCCAAAAATATACCTTAAACTCTTATGATCTGTGAAGACAACGAATTTATTTCCATATAAATAGTGTCTCCAAATCTTAAGGGCAAAAACTATGGCTCCTAACTCTAGATCATGGGTTGTATAATTCTCTTCATGTTTCTTAAGTTGTCTAGAGGCATAAGCTATAACCTGTTGATGTTGTATCAACACACATCCATATCCTAACTTAGATGCATCACAATAGACTATAAAGTCTTCAGTTCCTTCTGGTAATGTGAGTATGGGTGCGTTTGTTAACCTTTTCTTAAGAATCCTAAAAGCTTCTTCCTATTTCAGTCCCCATTCAAACTTAACTGATTTGCAGGTCAGTTTGGTTAATGGAATGGCTATTCTAGAGAAATCTCGGATAAACCGTCTATAATAGCTTGCCAGTCCAAGAAAACTTCTTACTTCCGTAGGCGACTCAGGGACTTTCCACTTAGTAATCGCCTCAATCTTTGTGGGATCCACATGAATTTCTTCATGATTAACCAGATGTCCAAGGAATTTCACTTCTTGTAACCAAAATTCACATTTTGAGAATTTAGCATAAAGCTTCTTTTTTTCTCAACAATGTCAGAAGTGTATGCAGATGTGCTGCATGTTCTTCTTTAATCTCAGAGTAAATTAGAATATCATCTATAAAGACAATTATGAATTTATCCAGGTATGGTTTACATATCCTGTTCATCATGTCCATAAATGCAGCTAGGGTATTGGTTAAACCAAATGGCATGATGGTAAATTCATAATGACCGTATCTAGTTCTGAAAGCAGTTTTAGGAATGTCATCTTCCTGTACTTTCAGTTGATGATATCCTGAGCGTAAATCGATCTTAGAAAAGAATCGAGCTCCTTGAAGTTGATCGAACAGATCATCAATTCTTGGTAGTGGATACAGGTTCTTAATTGTAACCTTGTTCAATTCTCGGTAAACAATGCACATATGCATCGATCCGTCTTTCTTCTTAACAAACAACACCGGTGCTCCCCACAGTGATGAACTTGGTTGTATAAAACCTTTGTCAAGAAGTTCGTCCAATTGTTTCTTCAGTTCCTGCATCTCCGTTGGTGCTAATCGATATGGTGCTTTGGCAATCGGTGCCGTTTCTGGTATTAGGTGAATCCTAAATTCAACTTCTCTATCAGGCGGTAATCAAGGTAAATCTTCTGGAAAATTGTCTGAGAATTTAGATATTACAGGAATATATTTTAATTCTTTTCCCTTAGTATTAATGATTACGGAAATCATATATACTACTCCTCCTTTCCTTTCATAACTTGCGGCTTTCATCATAGAGATGAATTTTGTTGATTTGGTTGGCTTATCTCCTTTGATTGTGATCTTTTCACCACTTGATGTACTTACTTGCACTGAATTTTGATCACATAAAATACTGACATGATTGGCTACCAACCAATCCATTCCTAATACAACATCGAATCCAGCCAGATTCATTGGGTAAAGGTTAGCAAAGAAATGATGGTTTAGGATTTCTATTCTTGCTCCCTGCAAGATTTCACTAATCTTAATGGATTCTCCGTTTGATGTCTCTACCAGACAATCTTGTTGGAGTTTGGCTAAGGGTTAGTCAAGAAATTTGTGGAAAGAAGTATTGATAAAACTTTGGTTTGCACCAGAGTCAAACAATACTTTGGCAAATATGTTATTAACTAAGAACGTACCGGCAATCACATCCGGAATCATCTTGGCTTCCTCAGCTGTCAGAACAAACGCTCTTGCATTTTTCTTAGGTGCTTCAGTTGTCTTAGCCTTGTTGGTTGTGGCTAGAGCTAGTTTAGGACAGTTCGGTTTGATGTGACCAACCTCTCCACAATTGTAGCATATCCTGGCACTAGCCTTTCTCCTACAATCTTCTTCCTTATGTTCTGGGTACTTGCAAAAGTTGCAGGACACAGTACACTTTCCTGAGTGTTTCTTCTTACAAAACTTGCAGTAGGGTGCAGAAGAACCTGTTCCTTTTCCATGGTAGTAATTACTGTAACGAAACTCCAAGGTAAGTTTCTGGGCTAGGTTATTTCTCTGGTTTTCCTCTTGTGTACGCTCCAATTCATCAGTGAGGGTATTGGCTAGTTCTACTGCTTCTTCTATGGTTTCCAGTCTAGCTGCCTTGACTACGTGCCTAATCTCACTAATTAGACCCCAAATATAACGGGAGATTAACACTGGTTCAGGTGAGGCTAAGTGATGTGTGTAAAATGCAACATATAAATTACATCAAATGTGGCATAAAACTAACCCTTTTTTAGTACTAATGTTGGAAAAAGTGTGCTTTTGTCTTCCTTTTGTATTTTCAGGGTTAAAAGAGCTTAAATGAACAAAATAAGCAAAAACACAGCTAAATCTAACAATAATACAAGAAAAGGAATTAACGTGGCATGCCCGGCCCCTCGACAGCATCTTCCCAAGCAAAAACAAGAAGTCAGAAGGCTGAACACGCCCCGTGCTCACTAAACACGGGGGCGTGCCCAAGAGTCTGCAGAAAAGACAAAGTTGTAGAAGCTTCTATCTCCCAACACGGGGGCGTGCCCAGCGGACACGGGGCCATGGTCAACGCTAAGATTCGCAGAATCCAGGCAAATCTTGATAGTACAGATACGCTTCTGCATACAGGGCCATGCCCAGAAGACACGGGGGCGTGGTTAACTAATGCAGACAAACTGCATTTAATGAAGAAAGAGAAAATGGGTGGACACGAGGCCGTGCCCAATGGACACGGGGTCGTGTCCGGGCTTCTGTGCAGGCTATAAATAGGGGTGCTTGGCTCACTTGCAAACCATCCCTTGGCAAACCACCTCTCTCACACTTCACCCACCCACCACCACCATCACAACCCACATCCACCACCATCATCCATCATCCATCATAGAGTGTGTGTAGTAGTCTCGGGATCCTAGATTGATCGTAAGAGTTCTTGACAATCAAAGGCCATGTTTGCCTAAGTCTCTTACATCACTTGGTGAAGACAAGCATTTAGTGTAATACTTTTTATTTTTAATCTTTTCGCACTTTTTATTTGGTTATGTATTAATGACTTTAATAACTAGTTTCTTATGTTGAAGGTGAAACTTCCTTATCATTTGTCTGTGGTGTCTTGGCGTTATTTTACTGTCTATATAAAATAAAAGATTTACACCATTCATATCTCCACGGTCTATATGGAGATATGTTGGCTACCTGGTCGGGGGTTAAGGGAATGGTTTGGTAAGCGTCTTGCCTTGTTCAGTGTATAGATCCTGCAATGACCTGGGTCAAGTTTAGTAGGACCTCCTTCAATACCCACTGGTATTGGATGGCGGTGGTTCGAATTTCTTGATCCCCTCATATGTAAACTACTATTAAAACATTAACCCGGCTACTTAGGATTGTATCCCTGCTAACTCAAACTACTTAGCTGAGGGTAACATCACCTTCAAAAGAGGGGCCTACCACATTACGCATTAATAACTTAATTAATTATCTTTAAATAATCCAACCCTTTAGGATTGTATCCTTGCTGACTCAAACTACTGGGTTGAGGGTAACGTCACCTTCAAAAGAGGGTCCTACTACTATAACTAAGATAATCTCTTAAAAGGTGCAAAAGTGCATAAATAATCAAAGGTTACACTAAAGGAGAGTCGGATCCAAGTGATTCATCTTGTCTATCTGTTTTTATTTTTATTTTTTTTATTTTTCAGCATTTTTAGTTTTTATTCTCATGTTTAAACTTTTTTCTAAAATTTTGATTTGATTAGACGTTGAGGATAAACCGGTACTAAAAGCTCTTGTGTCCTTGGACGACCTCGGTATCTTACCAATGCTATACTACGCTCACGATGGGTGCACTTGCCCATATGTGTGTTTAGTGTTAGTAAAATATCGTGTTTTATAAATTTAAAACTTGACTAAAGTGTAAAAAGGGATAAAAATATACATAAATATATCCGACACTCACTCGCATCAAGTTTTTGGCGCCGCTGCCAGGGACAAAAGGATTTTAAGAAAGTTAGGAATCAATGGCCTAATCGTTTTTTCTTATTTTTTTGTTTTTTTTTTTTTGGATTTTTCTTAAATTTTCAGTTTCTGCAGAGCTCAGCACGGGCCGTGCCTGGTCGGAGACGGGCCGTGCCCAGCATTGTTACTGGCAGTTTTTATTTTTCGAGTTATAGAGAGTTGAGCACGGGGCCGTGTCGGTGCAACACGGGGCCGTGTCGAGCTCCCCAGTAACAGGGATTCGGAAAACAATTACTGTATCTCTGACCACGGGCCGTGTTCATCTGAGCATGGGGCCGTGGTGAAACTTCTGACCAACGTTCTTTTTTGTTTTTATTGCAGGACTTGGAACCCAGGCACCACATCTGAACTTTCTACACAGTGTATGAGCTCTAGTTCTAGTAGAGACATAAAAGAACCTCTAGACGAACCCGAACGCTTTCTAAGAAAAAGACTTAAAGCTAAAAACCAAGAGAAAGTTTCAGGGGACCCACTTCCAATGGTGGATCAACGTACCCTCATGGATTACCTACAACCCACCGTAGGTAATCTCGGCGCCGCTATCAATGCACCAAATGTCGAGGCCAACAACTTCGAACTTCGGCCGCATTTGATACAAATGCTCCAAAACTCCGCAACCTTCCACGGGCTTGCGGACGAAGATCCCCATTTACATATTACTAACTTCTTGGAAATATGTGATACTTTTCATATCAATGGAGCATCAAATGACGCCATCCGCCTTCGAATGTTTCCATTTTCACTAAAAGACCGAGCTAAGGCTTGGCTTAATACCCTCCCAGTTGGCTCGATAAACACCTGGGATGAACTAGCCCAAAAGTTTTTATATAAGTATTTCCCTCCTGCTAAAACGGCTAAATTAATGACTGAAATTAACACATATTCACAAGAGGACGGGGAATCCTTATATGAAACTTGGGTAAGGTTCAAGGAGCTACTAAGAAAGTGTCCTCATCATGGTCTTGCGGTATGGCAACAAGTATCCACTTTCTATAATGGGTTGTTGCCACACACAAGACAAACACTTGACTCTAGCTCCGGGGGAGTTTTAGGTAAGCGTCGCCCAAATGAAATTTATAATCAAATTGAGGAAATTGATCAAACCAATTTTCAATGGCACACTCCCCGAGGCACAAAATCTATTGCCCCGGGCGCCCATAAGGTTGATGAAAGCACCTACTTACAAGCCCAAATCGAGGCCCTTTCTTCAAAAATCAAAAAGTTAGAAATGGCAAAAACGGCCTCGGTTATGGCTTGTGAAGGGTGTGGTGGGCCACATGAAAATTGGAGTTGTATGAAAGAAATGGATAATCAAATAGAAACGGTAAACTACATTGATAATAGACCTAGGCCGTCGGGTCCTCCAACGGGTACCTATAACCAAGGATGGCGTAAGCACCCTAACCTTGGTTGGAGAGAACCCGACAATAGTAGTAACCAACAAAATCTAAACCAACGAACAAACTTTCAACAACCAAGAAACGAGTCACAAAATTTCTCTCAACAACAACAAGGGGGACGGGAGAGGCTTGAAGATACCGTATCTCGCCTCATCTCCGACACCGAAAAGAAAAACTCGGATCGATTTCAACAATTGGAATAGAACTTTAGAAATCAACAAGCTAGTATTCAAAACATTGAAAAACAAATAAATCAACTAGCTCAAAATTTCTCCGAGAGACCACAAGGCGCGTTACCAAGCAATACCGAAACCAACCCAAAGGCACAAGTGCATCTCATCACATTGAGAAACCGTACCGTGGGTCCTGAGGAGGCTCCGTTACCTCCAACTGAAAAGAGCCGATCTAGCCAAACCACAACTCCACCGACACCCCAACAAGAGAAGGCTCCTCCACCAAGTCAAGAGCCCATCAAGAATCCTCCGGTACCATACCTCGGTCTGTTAATTTGCCAAAAGACCGATGAGCAATTCACAAAGTTCGTAAACTTACTAAAACAATTGCATGTTAATATTCCATTTGTTGAAGTCCTAACCCAAATGCCTAAATATTCAAAATTTATGAGGGACTTCCTCACTCACAAAAGGAAAATTGAATCATTGAAATTAGTTAATTTAAGCGACGAATGCTCCGCCTTGCTACTCAATAACTCCCGCAAAAGAAGATCGATCCCGAAAGCTTCACCATCCCTTGTTCGATTGGGGAATCCCCCATTCGCAATGCACTAGCCGACCTCAGGGCTAGCATCAACCTCATGCCTGCATCAATGTTCGACCGACTCGGCCTAGGGAAAACAAGCCCTACAAAAATGAGCATACAACTCGCCGATAGGTCCGTCAAATATCCACAAGGTGTCGCTGAATATCTATTGGTTAAAGTCAGCGAATTTGTCTTCCCAGCCGACTTTGTCATACTAGATATGGAGGAAGATACCGAAGTACCACTCATCTTAGGGAGGCCATTCCTAGCTACGGCCCACGCAGTGGTAGACATGAATGGTGGGACACTAACATTGAGGGTTGGAGACAAGGAAATGAAGTTCGGGGTTGGTAAGAGAGTAGAAGATGATGACTCGGTCAATTACATGAAAGTCATAGACTCAAGTTTTGATGGTGCTCTCCGACGGTGCAACATGGGATGCAAAACATCCCACTTGGGTAACATATGACTGGCTTTGGGTCTAGCCAAGGACCCTTATAAACGTGGCACACCACGGAGGCATTCCGCGGAACTATCCTTAGTTTAGTTTAGATTAATTTTTATGCTTTCTAGTTTAGTTTTAATTTTCAGGAATAAAACACACTCAGGATGATGAAGGATACTAAGGGAAACTTGAACCAACAACCCATGCACAAAAACAGAGCCTCCCGACAATTCTTCTTCATTACAGCAAGTTCGGAACGAGCCGTGCTCAGCCAACACGGCCCCGTGCTGAAGGATCTGCAGAAAATCGCCCAGTTTAGGTAACTGGACACGGGGCATGTTCGCTGAACACGCCCCCGTGCCCAGCCTTCTGTTACTTTTTAATGATTTTTATTACTGGCAACCTGAACACGGGGTCGTGCCCGGACACCACGGGCCCGTGTCCAGATGCCCAGTAACATAAAAATTTGTTTTTAACACACCTTTTACACATTCAATCAAACTAAAAACTTATTTTGGGACACGTTGAGGACAATGTGTAATTTAAGTGTGGGGGGATGCTAAAACCTTGAATTTTGCAAGTACTAATTACAAGCCTTACAAAAAACTCTATTGGAACCGCTAAACACCCCAAATTTTTCAAAAACTTTTCATATTTTTTTTACTTGTCTTGGTTTAATTTGAGAATTACAAGTTCTAAAAAGGTTATATTTTTACAAATTTACAACCGATAGCGTCATGATAAAAAGAACCAACATAAGAAAATTATGAAATGGCATGACAAATCTAGTTAAAATTTGATTATATATACTTGATCACATAAAAACCCATTCCCACAAAAAGTGAGTTTTGAGCCTTTATTGAGCATACAAATACACATCTTTAAATTAAGTGCTCATTTTTCGTTTCTTGTGTGAATAGCCGCTTGGTTTCTTACGACTCTAGAACTTGCCATGACGATACATTCCCGGTCCTTACCAACTTAAACCCAAGTAAGTAAATGATGGAGGCATTAGGACTAACCCTTTTTCTTTCAACACCATTATTTTTTTTACCACCTACCCAAAATCCCCCTAGTTAACCCCTTTGAGCCTAAACCTTTTCATTTCTAAACCCACAAAACAAACACCCTTTACCCACCAAAACCCTTTTTTATTTTAAACCCTTTATTTTAGTAAAAAGCCTGGTTTTTCATGTGACATTCCTTATCAAAAAAAAATATGATGATGAAGACAAGAAATAAACAAACAAGTTAATCAAAAAGAACTTTGTTTGAAAAATTGCTTCATTAGAATAAAAAGTCATAAAAATAAAAAGACTTACGAAAACCGACGCTTTTTACGCCTTTCGCCCTTTTCTACTAACCACTAACCCAACCACCCACCTTTAACCCAAGCCTAACCCTTCCTCAAAGTCCTCTTGATATTTACAAAGGTGTATTGTTAAAAAGGAGGAGGATTGATTGCTTGGCAAGCATATGGTAGAAGTAAGTTCCATGCCGCTCTCGAGTGTTTCACAAAAATACATCTTCGGCCGAGTGTTGAGTGATCTCCCGTGAGGTATGTGAACTTGAGTATATAAATGGAATTTTAAATAGGCATGTTATGCCCAAATAAGTAATTTCTCCTATGTAATGTTCTAAATAAATCATGACGAATAGGATTGTAAATAATATAAAAATAAAACCTAATGAAAATCTTGGATTCCCGACACTCAAGACAAGCCCAAAACCTTCTCTTCTACCCATTCCATTTGGGTGTGTAAGCCACATTATAAAGAATTTTGCTTGAGGATAAGCAACGATTCAAGTGTGGGGGTATTTGATGTGTGTAAAATGCAACATATAAATTACATCAAATGTGGCATAAAACTAACCCTTTATAAGTACGAATGTTGGAAAAAGTGTGCTTTTGTTTTCCTTTTGTATTTTCAGGGTTAAAAGAGCTTAAATGAACAAAAGAAGCAAAAACGCAGCTAAATCTAACAATAATACAAGAAAAGGAATTAACGTGGCACGCCCGACCCCTCGACAGCATCTTTCCAAGCAAAAACAAGAAGTCAGAAGGCTGAACACGCCCCGTGCTCACTGAACACGGGGCCGTGTGTCGCAACCCCCGATCCCTTATCTGTCCCCGGAACGGGCGGACGCGAACTCAGAATTTTGGTGATATCAGTTTGTTAATTTGGCAGCGGAAATTACATCAGGACCGTAGTTAGGAAATGTTATTCAGAGTAAAACCACCATATTTGGTATTAATAATTACATGGATAAAATCCAAGTTTCTTATTACAACATGTTTATAGGGATAAACCCTATTTTATTGAATTTAAAACATCGTTTTTTAGGTAACTTTTATAGCCACATTTTTCCCAAGCCTTCAGTGCTCTCCAGCTGGCTTTTTACTAATTGGCTGTCACATTGTGTTACCTGAAATGCGTTTTAAAAACATTTGTCAATGGGAAATACTGGTGAGTGAATCCCAGTTTAATCAAGAATTTTTAATTTAATTTAAACTTAACAGTATTGAGGGTGATTACAATGTTTATATCTACCCAATTACTCATTCAGTACTGTCAATCCTGACTGGTGGGTCATATTACACATTGGCTAACTCTTCGTCCAATGGTAACGTTACTCACATTTTGTATACAAAACCTCAACATACCGGCAGTAATCGTAGAATTACAAAGACTCAATCACTGCTAAATTGCATTGTAAAATAGTTAAGCTTTTGTAAAAACTGTTAACAAAAAGGAGATTACTCACATTGCTGTCTTAGGTTTTTCGTAAGGGTTTCCTGGTGATAATCTATAATTTACACAAATGTACACGCGTTAGTATAATAACCCATTTTAACATTAGTAATACCCTCCCCGAGACAGCATTCCAATGACTACGTCGGGCAGAACCACGACAGCCAATACAGAACCCTAGATCAATCGGGCAGCGTATCTAATACGTATCCAGGGGTTATAATACTTACAACGGAGCAAAACTTCGCTATTTAGGGGGGTATAATACCCGCTTATAAAGCCTATAATTCAGAAATGAGAGAAAATAAACATTTGTGAGCGATTCTCGACTGAAATCCGATGGCCTCTATTTATAGTTGCTGAGTCTGGTCCTTACGCGGCCTGCGTAACACAAGCATAGGGCCTACGCGGCCCACGTTGACCTCCGGTCAATGTGTAGCTCGTCCGGATCAGCGACTAGGCTTGACATGTGTTGGGCCACGTGGCCGCACCGGGCTGCGCCACAATTTGGGACTCTCGCGGCCCGCGTTAACTTAACGGGGGTCTTACGTGGCCCGCTTGAACTAAGAAAAATCAACGAAATCAGGTCTTAACCTTGATACCGTCCTCGTAAGGTTGGGGTGGGTTCTACGCGGCCCGCCTCAGCCCAAAATTTCAATTTTTTTATTTTATTTTTAATGATATATTATGTTTCGGGCTCGGTTTTCACGTATGGGGTGTATGTTTGGACATATTGGAATATTTTAAAATATACTAGGGTGTCGGAAAAATATTCGAGGGTGTCGGTTTCTTTTGAGGGTTGTTACATCCTCCCCACCTTGTTTTAGAGCTCGTCCTCGAGATCTACTGGAACAAGTGTGGATATTTTCTTTGCATTTCAGATTCAAGCTCCCATGTATACTCAGGTCCTCTTTTGGAGTCCCACTTCACTTTGACCAGAACTAGTCTCTTATGCTTGAGATTCTTGACTTTCCTGTCTTCAATTTGTAGAGGCCTTTCTACAAACTTGAGTTGTTCATTTACCTCTATATCCTTAAGAGGTACTACCAATGATTTATCGGCTAAGCATTTCTTGAGATTAGATACATGAAATACATCATGTATTCCTGCCATTTCCTCTGGCAATTGTAGCTGATAGGCTACAGGTCCTATTCTTCTAATAATCTCAAAAGGTCCTTTAACAATACTTTATCTCCTACTTGAAATTCCAAGGGTTTGCGTCGGTTGTCGGCATAGCTCTTTTGTCGATCTCGTGCTGCTTTCAGTCGTTCCTTGACTTGAATTATCTTATCAGTTGTTTCTTGCATTATCTCAGGTCCAAATAGTTGCTTTTCCCCAATTTCTGCCCAACAGACTGGGGTTCGGCACTTTCGTCCATAAAGTGCTTCGAATGGTGCAGCATTGATACTTGTGTGATAACTATTATTATAAGAAAATTCTATTAAAGGTAAGTGATTGTCCCAATTACCTCCGAAATCAATTACACAAGCTCTAAGCATGTCCTCTATTGTCTGAATGGTTCTTTCGCTTTGTCCGTCTGTTTGAGGATGATAAGTTGTGCTTAGATTTAACTTGGTTCCCATTGCCTTTTGGAAACTTGACCAAAAATGAGAGGTAAATCGGCTATCCCTATCAGAAATAATTGATAAAGGAATTCTATGTAATGAAACAATTTCATTTACATATAATTTAGCAAGCTGTTCCATACTGAAAATTTCCTTCGTTGGTAGGAAATGAGCTGACTTGGTTAGCCTATCTACAATCACCCAGATTGTATCATTTCCTTTCTTTGTTTTGGGTAATTTAGTAACAAAATCCATTGTTATTAATTCCCATTTCCATACTGGCATTTCTAGTTGTTGTAGCAAACCTGAGGGTTTCTGGTGTTCAGCTTTAACTTGTGAACAAGTTAAACACTAAGAAACATAAGCTGCTATGTCCTTTTTCATTCCTATCCACCAGAATTTCTTCCTTAAATCCTGGTACATTTTATCATTCCCTGGATGCATCGTATACTTAGACTTATGGGCTTCTTCTAATATATGATGACGTAAGTTTCCTAATTTAGGTATCCACATTCTCTTTTTATGGAATCTCCAAATTCCACATGTTCCTTGTTCTAATTCCTTAATCATACCTTTTAATTTTTCAGTATCATCCTTGATTACTGATTCTTGTGCTTCTCTTATCTGATCATTTAAATCTAGTTGCAAATTCAATTTAAGAAAACGTACCCTTTTTGGCTTTTCATGATACTTTCGGCTTAAAGCATCTGCCACTACATTTGCTTTTCCTTCATGATACTGGATATCACAATCATAGTCACTAAGCATCTTCATCCAGCGTCTTTGTCTCATATTCAACTCCTTTTGCCCGAAAACATACCTTAAACTCTTATGATCATTGAATATGGTAAACTTACTACCATACAAATAATGTCTCCAAATCTTAAGGGCAAAAATTATAGCTCCTAACTCTAGATCATGGGTTGAATAATTCTCTACATGATTCTTAAGTTGCCTGGATGCATAAGCTATAACCTTTTGGCGTTGCATTAATACATATCCATAACCTAATTTGGAAGCGTCACAATAGACTACAAAGTCTTCAGTTCCTTCTTGTAACGCTAATATGGGTGTATGGGTTAATCTTTGCTTAAGAATTCTAAAAGCTTCTTCTTGTTTTGGTCCCCATTCAAACTTAATGGATTTACAGGTTAACTTGGTTAAAGGAATGGCTATTCTAGAAAAATCTCGAATAAATCTTCTATAATAACCGGCCAATCCTAAGAAACTTCTAACCTCGGTTGGTGACTCAGGGGTTTTCCATTTAGTAATTGCCTCGATCTTTGTGGGATCCACATGAATTCCTTCATGGTTCACTAAGTGTCCAAGAAATTGTACTTGTTCTAGCCAAATCTCGCACTTTGAAAATTTAGCATAAAGCTTTTCCTTTCTTAATAGAATTAAAAGTGCGTGCAAATGGTTTGCATGATCTTCCTTATTTTTAGAGTAAATTAGAATATCATCTATGAAGACGATTATGAATTTATCCAAATATGGCTTACATATTCGGTTCATCATGTCCATAAATGCAGCTGGGGCATTGGTTAAACCAAATGGCATGACAGTAAATTCATAATGACCATACCTTGTTCTAAATGCGGTCTTAGGAATATCTTCTTCCTGTACCTTTAATTCATGATATCCTGATCTTAAATCGATTTTTGAGAAAAATCGAGCTCCTTGTAGTTGATCGAACAGATCATCGATTCTCGGTAGTGGGTACCGATTTTTAATCGTGACTTTGTTCTATTCACGGTAATCAATGCGCATACGCATTGATCCGTCTTTATTTTTAACAAATAAAATTGGCGCTCCCCATGGCGACGAACTTGGCTGTATGAATCCTTTTTCCAGCAATTCATCTAATTGTTTCTTCAGTTCCTGCATTTCTGCGGGTGCCAAACGGTAAGGTGCTTTGGCAATCGGTGCGGTTCCAGGTAGTAGGTGAATTCTGAATTCAACTTCTCTGTCTGGCGGTAGTCCTGGTAATTCTTCTAGAAATACATCTGAAAACTGGGACACTACTGGAATGTCTGTTAGTTCTTTTCCTTTAGTGTTAGTGATTATGGAAATCACATACATTATAGAACCTTTTCTTATATAGCTTGCAGTTTTCATTACAGATATGAATTTAATGGATCTAGATGGTTTATCTCCTTTTATAGTGATCTTTTCACCTTTTGGTGAATTTACTTGGATTGACTTTTGATCACATAAAATATTGGCTTTATTGGCTATTAACCAATCCATTCCTAAAACAATATCAAATCCTGCCAGATTCATGGGATAAAGATTTGCCATAAACTTCTGGTTTAAAATTTCTATTCTTGTTCCCTGCAAGATTTCAGAAATCCTAACAGTTTCTCCATTAGTTGTCTCTACGAGACATTCTTGTGGTAGTTTAGTTAATGATTGATTTAGAAGTTTGCAAAACGAAGTATTAATGAAACTTTGGTTTACACCAGAGTCAAATAATACTTTAGCAAAGACATCATTAACTAAAAACGTACCAGCTATCACATCTGGGATCATCTTGGCTTCATCTGCAGTCAGAACAAATGCTCTAGCATTTTTAGTGTTCCTGTTGTTCACAACTGGAGCCAATTTTGGACAGTTCGGCTTGATATGACCTTGTTCTCCACAATTGTAGCATACCCTGTTGTTGGCTTTCCTTCTGCAGTCTTCTTCCTTGTGTTCTGATATTTTGCAGAAATTGCAATAGATGGAGCATTTTCCAGAATGCTTTCTTTTGCAATACTTGCAATAAGGTGCAGAGGTAGAACCTATATTTCTACGGTTGTAATTCCCATAACGGAATTCTTGAGTAAGCTTCTGTGCTAGATTTTTCCTCTGGTCTTCTTCTCTAGTACGGACTAATTCATCTGTCAAGGTATTGGTTAGTTCCACAGCTTCTTCTATGGTTTGAGGTCTAGCTGCCTTGACTACATGTCTAATCTCTCCAATTAATCCCCGGATATAACGGGAGATTAACACTGGTTCTGGTGATGTAAGGGTTGGTACAATTCTAGCATATTCAAAGAATAACTTTGTGTACCCCTTACTATCCACTCCATTCATCCTAAGATTTAGGAATTTGTTTGCTATTTGCTCTTTTTCATTAGGAGGGCAGAATTTCCTTTCTACCATATTCCTAAATTCTTCCCATTCCATGTTATAAACCCTATCACTTCCTCTAGACTGAAGGATAGTGTTCCACCATTCTAAGGCTGAGTTCTTAAATAGATTGGAAGCAAACATTATCTTGTCTTCTTCCGCACATTTGCTTATTTTTAGAACAGCCTCAGTTTTCTCTATCCAGCGTAGGGCTGCAATGGGTTCTTCATTGCCCGAGAATTTTATCGGTTTACAGGACCAGAATTCTTTGTAAGAACAACCATAAGGCATGGTTCTTCTTCTCTTGGGAATGGGCATTTGAAGTACAGGGCCATTGTTCACGCTGTGTTCTGGTTCAATTGGTCGCTTACTACTATGTTTACTTTTATTATTCGCTTCCTGAACCGTTTGAATAATAAATGGCATTGCATCTATGATTCCTTGTGCCACTATGTGTTGAACAGCACTATTATCCATTTGGTTTCCATTGTAATTGATACTCGGATTCTCATTAACCACGTTAATGTTACTCTGGTTATCGTTATTCAGATTTCCTTGATTTCCTTCGTCGGCCATCTGAATTTTAAACATTTATCCCGTATTAATATCACATAATAATATTTAATACAGTCAATCACATGACACGCATTTTTGCCAAAAGCGTCGATCATTGCGACTTTACTCTACTCATCTACTATATATCTATTACACACCAGTACTGAAATAAAATTACAATACCAACTGAAATAAATAATAGTAGGCATCCGTACACACATATTTTATTATATTATTATTATTACTATTACCGTCTCCACCATCACATCACGGATATGGATTCATCCAGAAATCCATATTGCGCTCATCGTACTTCCAGACGAGTCGCTCTCCCACCTGTCTCATCCGTTCACTACTCTCTAGAATTTCCTCGCCAAAAGTCCTAAGTTCTTGTATGTTTTTTGCACTCATTGGGGGTGCAGGTTCTAGGACTGGGTTCGGAATTTGGGGTGCGGGTTCCTGGTGTGGGGGTGTAGGTGCCTGGAATCGGTAAGGATCTTCTAAGATCTCCCTAATGTATTCATCGTGGTAATAGGGATCTAAAGGGTTCATACCTGGGTAGACTCCTATGTTCTGCATGGGTGTGTCTTCATGTATCGGGTAACGTTGCACATAGTCCCTAACTTCATCCTACCAGGGATCGTAATTTGGGTCTAGGGGGTTTGGTGTTGGTACCCTTGGTATTGCTTCCGGATTGAAGTCATGCATTTCTACTTGGTTTTCAGGGTTTTCTATCTCCATTGGTTCGTCAGGGATTGGTAGTTGTGGTTGGGGTGCTATTATTTGCTCCAGATTTGGGTCAGCTACAGTGGTGGCTAGGATGTGAATATTGGCTATACCCCTATTTATCATATCCTGGGCATAGGCATCTGTTTCTCTCTTGGCTGCTCCTAGTACCCTCTGTTCTTGTAACTTTTTCATACGTTTCCTACGCTCGTGTGCCCCTCTACTGAACCATCCCCTCTTTTTCTGAGGAAATGGCTCTTCTGACTGAGCCTTAAACACAAAGATTCCTTCTTCCGTATCAGCAGAATACCCTGAGAGGGCAGGCTGAGAAGAGGAGGTGCCTTTGCTTCTAGGCGAACTAGACAATTAACGATACGCGTCAGATGGTCCTTGGTCGCTCATACTGTAAACTAACAGATAGTCAAATAACACAAAACACATAATTATTTCCTAACACAAATTTTAAAATTTAAGTGTCAGCAGAACACTTCTTTGGCTTAGACCAGTGGCTAGGCTCTGATACCACCTTCTGTCGCAACCCCCGATCCCTTATCTGTCCCGGGAACGGGCGGACGCGAACTCAGAATTTTGGTGGTATCAGTTTGTTAATTTGGCAGCGGAAATTACATCAGGACCGTAGTTAGGAAATGTTATTCAGAGTAAAACCACCATATTTGGTATTAATAATTACATGGATAAAATCCAAGTTTCTTATTACAACATGTTTATAGGGATAAACCTTATTTTATTGAATTTAAAACATCGTCTTTTAGGTAACTTTTATAGCCACATTTTTTCCCAAGCCTTCAGTGCTCTCCAGCTGGCTTTTTACTAATTGGCTGTCATATTGTGTTACCTGAAATGCGTTTTAAAAACATTTGTCAGTGGGAAATACTGGTGAGTGAATCCCAGTTTAATCAAGAATTTTTAATTTAATTTAAACTTAACAGTATTGAGGGTGATTACAATGTTTATATCTACCCAATTACTCATTCAGTACAGTCAATCCTGACTGGTGGGTCATATTACACATTAGCTAACTCTTCGTCCAATGGTAACGTTACTCACATTTTGTATACAAAACCCCAACATACCGGCAGTAATCGTAGAATTACAAAGACTCAATCACTGCTAAATTGCATTGTAAAATAGTTAAGGTTTTGTAAAAACGGTTAACAAAAAGGAGATTACTCACATTGCTGTCTTAGGTTTTTCGTAAGGGTTTCCTGGTGATAATCTATAATTTACACAAATGTACACGCGTTAGTATAATAACACATTTTAACATTAGTAATACCCTCCCCGAGACGGCATTCCAATGACTACGTCGGGCAGAACCACGACAGCCATTACGGAACCCTAGATCAATCGGGCAGCGTATCTAATACGTATCCAGGGGTTATAATACTTACAACGGAGCAGAACTTCGCTATTTAAGGGGGTATAATACCCGCTTATAAAGCCTATAATTCAGAAATGAGAGAAAAGAAACGAAACGTTTGTGAGCGATTCTCGACAGAAATCCGATGGCCTCTATTTATAGTTGCTGAGTCTGGTCCTTACGTGGCCCGCGTAACACAAGCATAGGGCCTACGCGGCCCGCGTTGGCCTCCGGTCAATGCGTAGCTCGTCCGGATCAGCGACTAGGCTTGACATGTGTTGGGCCACGTGGCCGCACCGGGCTGCGCCACAATTTGGGACTCTCGCGGCCCGCGTTAACTTAACGGGGGTCTTACGCGGCCCGCTTGAACTAAGAAAAATCAACGAAATCAGGTCTTAACCTTGATACCGCCCGCGTAAGGTTGGGGTGGGTTCTACGCGGCCCGCCTCAGCCCAAAATTCTATTTTTTTATTTTATTTTTAATGCTATATTATGTTTCGGGCTCGGTTTTCACGTATGGGGTGTATTTTTGGACATATTGGAATATTTTAAAATATACTAGGGTGTCAGAAAAATATTCGAGGGTGTCGGTTTCTTTTGAGGGTTGTTACAGCGTGCCCAAGAGTCTGTAGAAAAGACAAAGTTGTAGAAGCTTCTATATCCCAACACGGGGGCATGCCCAGCGGACATGGGGCCGTGGTCAACGCTAAGATTCGCATAATCCAGGTAAATCTTGATAGTATAGATACGCTTCTGCACACAGGGCCGTGCCCAGCAGACACGGGGGCGTGGTCAACTAATGCAGACAAACTGCATTTAATGAAGAAAGAGAAAATGGGTGGACACGGGGCCGTGCCCAATGGACACGGGGCCGTGTTCGGGCTTCTGTGCAGACTATAAATAGGGGTGCTTGGCTCACTTGCAAACCATCCCTTGGCAAACCACCTCTCTCACACTTCACCCACCCACCACCACCATCACAACCCACATCCACCACCCTCATCCATCATCCATCATAGAGTGTGTGTAGTAGTCTCCGGATCCAAGATTGATCGTAAGAGTTCTTGATAATCAAAGGCCATGTTTGCCTACGTCTCTTACATCACTTGGTGAAGACAAGCATTTAGTGTAATACTCTTTATTTTTAATCTTTTCGCACTTTTTATTTGGTTATGTATTAATGACTTTAATAACTAGTTTCTTATGTTGAAGGTGAAACTTCCTTATCATTTGTCAGTGGTGTCTTGGCGTTATTTTACTATCTATATAAAATAAAAGATTTACACCATTCATATCTCCACGGTCTATATGGAGATATGTTGGCTACCTGGTCGGGGGTTAAGGGAATGGTTTGGTACGCGTCTTGCCTTATTCAGTGTATAGATCCTGCAAGGACCTGGGTCAAGTTTAGTAGGACCTCCTTCAATACCCACTGGTATTGGATGGCGGGGGTTCGAATTCTTGATCCCCTCATATATAAACTACTATTAAAACATTATTCCGACTACTTAGGATTGTATCCCTGCTGACTCAAACTACTTAGCCGAGGGTAACGTCACCTTCAAAAGAGGGGCTACCACATTACGCATTAATAACTTAATTAATTATCTTTCAATAATCCAACCCTTTAGGATTGTATCCTTGCTGACTCAAACTACTGGGTTGAGGGTAACGTCACCTTCAAAAGAGGGGCCTACTACTATAACTAAGACAATCTCTTAAAAAGTGCAAAAGTGCGGAAATAATCAAAGGTTACACTAAAGGCGAGTCGGATCCAAGTGATTCATCTTGTCTATTTGTTTTTATTTTTATTTTTTTAATTTTTCAGCATTTTTAGTTTTTATTCTCATGTTTAAACTTTTTTTCTAAAATTTTGATTTGATTAGACGTTGAGGATAAACCGGTACTCAAAGCTCTTGTGTCCTTGGACGACCTCAGTATCTTACCAACGCTATACTACGCTCACGATGGGTGCACTTGCCCATATGTGTGTTTAGTGTTAGTAAAATATCGTGTTTTATAAATTTAAAACTTGACTAAAGTGTAAAAAGGGCTAAAAATATACATAAAAATATACTACACTCACACGCATCACTAAGGTTGGCACTATCCTAGCATATTCGAAGAATATGATAGTGTAACCCTTACAGTTTATTCCAGTCATTCTAAGATTTAGGAACTTATTGCCGATTTGTTCCTTTTCATTGGGAGGACAAAATTTTCTTCTAACCATTTCCTTAAAGTTGATCCATTCCATATTATAAACTTTGTCACTTCCCCTAGACTGGAGAATAGTATTCCACCATTCTAAGGCTGCATTTTTGAAAAGATTAGAAGCAAACAGAATCTTATCTTCATCTACACATTTACTTATTTTTATGACTGCTTCTGTCTTTTCTATCCAACGTAATGCTGCAATGGCTCCTTTATGGCCTGAGAATTCTATTGGTTTCCAGGCCAAGAATTCTTTATAAGAACAACCGTAAGAAGCGGTTCTTCTTCTTTTAGGAATTGGAGCTTGGATTATAGGTTTGCAGGCCAAGAATTCTTGTTATCGTTCACACTGTGACTTAGCTCAGTGTGGTGACGTTTACTTCCATTTGCAGATTTATTATTTTCTGCCTCTTTAACAGTCTTGATAATATAGGGCATAGCATCTATAATTCCTTGTGCTACTATATGTTGGATGCCACTGTTATCTATTTGGTTTCCATTATTCTCATTATTTTGGTTTTCCTGATTTACTTCATTGTCCATCTAAATTGTGAACATTTTATCAGGTATTAATTATCATAGAATAAATTTAATACAATTATTTATACACAATCATACAAATAATTTGATCAAAAACGTCGTACATTGCGACTTTTACTCTTTCTATATATATGCGTCTATTACAAACTACAACTAGAAATCAAATATACTAGTAGCTATGCATCCGTATCTATTTTAGTCTTTTTTTTATCAAAATACAAAATTACACATATATCTCGGCATTTTCTAAGTACCGTTCCTCCAGTATTGCATTTCCCATTCATCATATTTCCAAACTAGTTTCTCCCCTATTTCTCGAATTCTATTCCCTTCATTTACTAAATTTTCTCCATACAGGTGGAGTTCTTGTACACATTTTTGACTCATTGGTGGGTCTATTGGGTCAGGATGAGGTACGGGTTCCTCATAAGGGTCTGCGCTATTCATTTCGAAAAATGTTCTATCATCATCCCACCACGGATCGCGTTCTAAAGGCATTGGTTCTTTGGGAGTATATAGGGTAGAGTACGACCTATTGTCATCAAATCATGGATCATATTCTAAAGGGTTTGGGGTTGGGATTCTAGGTAACTCATTGGGGTCAAATGCAGGTATCGGGAATTGGTTTTCTTGATTGGGTTCTAGCTTTTGTTGGTCTGGAAATAAAGGTAACAGTGGCGGTTCGGTTATTTGGTTTAGGTTAGCGTCTACTGCTGTAGTGGCTAACATATGGAAATCGGCCAACTGTCTATCTAGTTCCTCTTCCCAAGGTGGCCTAATGACTGTTTCCTGAGTCTGTGTGTTTACTTCCCTATTAGCTCTGACTATTGCCCTCTATTGTTGCAACTTCTTCATTCTCTTTCTTCTCTCATGTTCTCCTCTATTAAACCAACCTCTCTTTTTAGTAGTAAAGGGTTCCCCAGACTGTGCCTTAAATATAAATATCCCTTCCTCAGTATCAGCTGAGTATCCTGAAGGATTAGGTTGAGATAATGTTCCCTCATTTTTTGGTGAACTATCTAAGTGAAGATAAGCGTCCGAAGTTCCTTGCTCACTCATACTGTAAACTAACAAATAGTCAAATAACACAAAACACATAATATACATATTTAAAAAACGCCAAACTTAGAAGATGGAACGTCTATCACCTATAAACTGATAAAGCTGATCAAAACAGTAAATACAAAACAGTAACTGAAAAGACAGTTACTTTATTACTATCATTTATTAGAATAAAAAAATCCCGCCTAAACTACGCGCCAAAAAACTCCTATAAGAGATTTCCTAACATTGAATTTAAAATTTAAGTGTCAGCAGAACACTTTTTTGGCTTAAACCAGTGGCTGTAGCTCTGATACCACTCTCTGTCGCAACTCTCGGTGGTATCGGTGTTTATTAATTTGGCAGCGGAAATGAGACATCTGGACCGTAGTTAGGAAATATTTTTATCAGAGTTAAACACCGAACTTTTTATAATAAATCATTGGGGTAAAACCCAAGTTCATTTGACAATACATTTGTAGGGATAAATCCAAATTATTGAAAATAAAAACTCCATTTTATTTAGGTAACTTTTATAGCCACTTTTCCAAGCCTTCAATGCTCTCCAGCTGGCTTCTATTTGGCTTTCACATTGTGTTACCTGAAACGTGTTTAAAAACATTTTATCAGCAAGAAATACTGGCAAGTACATTCCATTTTGGTAAAGCACCAGTTGTTTACACATTACAGTATTAAGGGCGATCACAATCTTTATATCTACACAATTACTTGGTCAGTACGTGTCACTCGACGGATCTGTGACTATGGTCATATCACACATTGGATACCCGTGCCCAATTGTGAAGGTTATCAAGTACTATATACAAACCCCATAATACTGGCAGCAATTTTAGAATCACAAAGACTTAATCACTGTAATTGTATTTGAAAACATTTGAGGTTTTGGTAAAACATTTTGACTCACAAAAAGTGTTTGTAAACGAAAATGTACTTACAAAAAGAGTTTATAAATGAGAATGTACTCACATTGGTTACTTAGATAATACTAAGGCTTCCTGTTGTATCTCCTGGTTATTATCTATTAAAATTAAACAACGCACACGTGCTAGTAAAATAACCCAAATCACATTAACCGTACAACTCGAGACAGAACTCCAATGACTGAGTCAGGCAGAGCCTTGACATGCATTTCGAAATCCTAACTTAATCGAGTGTAACACGAGACAGAACTTCAACGACTGAGTCAGGCAGAGCCTTGACATGCGTTACGGAGCCCTAAAGCAATCGTGTAGGGTAACAGCAGGGTTATAATACTTACAACGAGGCAGAGCTTCGCTTTATAGTGGGTATTATGCCCGGGTATTATTTCTACTATTCAGAAATTGAGAGAGAGATTTAGAAATTAAACGAATTCTAATGAAGCTTGTCCAGCCTATTTATAGGCTTTTCGTATGGTGGCTCGCGGCCCGCGAGAGAGAAGGCTAAGGCCTTCACGGCCCGCGACAAGACGTGTGTCACTTATAGCTTCGGCCAGTCATTGGCCTAGCTATGCCGAGTCACCATACACATGGCACTATGTAGTGTCGATCAAGAAAGGTCCTCGCACCCCGTGACAGACTTTGTTGTCTGAGTCGCAGCCCGCGAGCGACTCCTGAACTTTGTTTTTTGTTGATTTTTCTAAGTACAAGTGTATTTCGGGCCCGTTTCGCGCGTACGGGGTACGTAAGGAACATTTTAGGGTCACGTTAAGGGTTCTAGGAGGGTTGTTATACTTTACCCTTTACTATACAAGTATTGAAATTTCAAACCCTACTCATCCAACCCAAAATCCCTCCCCTGTATCTCCCTAAAAACACTGATCAAATTTCAAATTTCAAACCTACTCTTCGTGTCACCCCTCTATACAAATCCACAACAATACCCACCTTCTTCACGTTCCTACCTGTAATGTGACAACCCAAACTTTCAAGATTAGCATCACTTGATTTCTTGACCTATAACTTGTACCACTACGTTTCCTATGCCATAATACGTTGCAACAAACTTGTTATACTTGATTGATTGGTATTTGAATATGAATTATTTAAACACTTCATGGATGAGTTATTAGAATCTGTAGATCCTAGTCGCACATACTGTTTCCAAGTCGCACACCTCTAGCTTAGGCTGAACACTCTTTTCTTGTGGGTTGAATCATTCTCGGCCAAGTTCCCCTAAGACCAAACCGAGCCCAACCCTTTTTAATTGAGGACTTGTACGCATACACCTATGTATGCGGTTTCACTATTTTGGCAACACACACAAACATAATCACAAACCCTAAACACTTCTTTCCTTTTCCTCTTGAAGCGTCGGCATCCTCCCATGGTCGAAGACCTTATTCTCCTTGCTAGCATCTCAATTATAGCACTAGCACATCTCCTTCAATCTCATGGTTAGTATATTCGGCTTTGCCTTGTGTTGAGATATTAGCTATGTGTATGTTCTATAATACGTGACTTGATGCTATGAACAAAGTGTTATAATTAATAAGGTAGAATTGTGAGGAACTCGATGGATAATTAGGGCGTTAGACCAATGATACGAATCTGATGTATATGATCAGCCATGATGTGAATTAATTAGAGTATTATGCAATCTGGAATGCTGGTTAAATGATGGGAATAAGGTGATCTAGATTCACACAAAAAAACCGATTCTTGAATGAGATGCATGAATTAGTTCGATGATTATAACCATATGTAGAAATGTTTGATGAATGATTTCTGAAACGATTATGATGATGATAATCATTGTTTAAGGAAAAAGCTTTGTTATTTGGTATAATATGATCGATCAGATCTGATTGATGATTATAGGTTAATTGTTGTTGATAAATCTTGATTTTTGGTGTCCACGTGAATTAATGGGATTGGTAACTGATCGAATTGAATTTGCAAACCTAAAGAGGGTAACTGATTTCCATAAATCACGGTCAAACATAACTGAATTCGCACACCTGGATCACACACCATCACTGGTCGCACACTCGGGCTGGGGACGCACAACTGAACCTCAGTCGCACACTCTTGAGTGTGGGGCGGAGTCCAATGGGCCACACATAGTCGGGCTCGCACATTTGTTTGAATCGGACCCTTTATAGACTGTGCGATTGGAAGGGAATCGCACACTCGGGACTTGGTCGCACACTGCCCAAACGAGTCACACATATATGGGCCACACACCACATGTTTGGGCCGGGGTGCATATAGAATCGCACACTCTAGAGTGAGCCATTAACTTGATTGAATCGCACGCTTTGTATATGACGAATGAACAGTTAAAGTGTTATGTGAAATATGAATTGGTGATGTGAACTTGTGTATAGCTTGAATACCTGCTATCTGATAGAAATAAACTGTTATGTACATGATTAACTGTTATGATTAGTGCTATATGTATTCTTGGTACGCTACTGGTGTAATACGTGCAACGAGTATGTGATTTGTGTGTACATGAAAGTGACTGTCTTTGGTAACCACGGTAGGGTTTGGTTGACCAACTTGGAACGGGTAACGTAACATACCGAGCAATCTAAGGTGAGTTCACTTCTCTTGAGCATGCGTCCCGGTGGGTGGGACAATCAAGCGGGTATTCCTGAGAGGAATACATCTTTTCTGGGTTAAACTGGGATGTTGGATTATACACTCATTACTATCACCTTAAGTCCCATCTTATACCGAATTAGTTACCTGAGAGGTAACGGGGTATTAGTTGATAGCGCTATTAGGCTTGGCAACCTCACACCGTACCTGAGAGGATGGGCGTGAACTAATGACCTTAAATCATGACCAATGATTTGATAGGGGGCATTGGGGATGGGCAAACAAACTGACGCCATCTTGTACGGTATCGAGTTATTATCAACATTGATTTTGAACTGAACTAAACACTTGGCAACTAAACGTTTTTACAAAAACTGTGAACTCGCCATCTTTGTGCTGATACACTTGTTTGCATGCTCGTAGGTTATAGATATGTGAATGTGGAACTTGCTGTCTGGGATGCTGGAGTGGTCATGGGTCGAGATACATGGAAACACGAAACAAGACTAATTGGTTACATACACTCGGGCTTGATTTGATTAAACATTGTATTATGCTTCCGCTGAACACGTTGAGTTTATAAACAATGTTTTGATATACTTTATTAAAACGAATGAAAACTTTTATTTAAATCTTGTACAAGTTTAATGTGATTGGTGGCTAGATCCTGGTATGTCACACGCCTTGCGTGGGTTTCCGCTTGGGGTATTTTTGGGGTTGTGACAGTTTGGTATCAGAGCCACTGGTTATAGTGAACTTGGTTTTAAAACGTTTTTTTTTATAAAACCATACTATAACCGAACAGTTCTGAATACGACGATGACACTCGGCTCCAGATTGCAAGGTTCGTCTTTTATCTACTGTAAGCATAACATGACTAGTGTATACTTGTTTATGTCATAGCATACGGACACACACTCGTCACTGCAACACAATTTCATGAATTGATTATTTACATTATGATGCGTTGTTAGTGTGTCGTAGTCCTTAGATTTCCGTCATCTTTGTCATTTAGATCATCTCCGTTGGACATTTGAATCTGAGGAACCATTTGACATGAGTTAGAAGGAACTGAGATGAGCATGCAAATCATATTGTTATTGTGGGTGCACACAAAATAATAATGTGGGGTGCATGTGAGTACTAGTGAGGCTTAACAAGTGTGAAAGGGGTTCTGTCCCATTATTCGATCTAATGAGAAACACAACAATCTATAGGAGTCATAGCGATGATTGCCTCCTATTCGAGCATGATCTTTTCACTTCCCTCTGAATTACGAATCTTGATGACATCGAGTGTTTCCTGAACACGTATCTGAATGTCTAGGGAACTGTATGAGAATGTTAGGTGCTAGTGCGAAAGTCTCTGAGTTAGTTGTCGAAGCGTCAAATGTTTGGTCTGTACTTTCCTCACTTTTCTCATTTACCTGAACTCAACGAATTGACGCCTCAGATCCAGAAGTATGGTCACCTCTGTAATTCTCCAATGACATACCGTGCATTATTCAATCGACCCACAAGATCGATGGATAAGAAGATGAACATGATACATTACCGACCCTAGTATTATGACGGCCCTGATTACCGACAACGAACACCAGTAGATTGACTTCAATCGGGTCCCTAACCCTAGCCAGCAACCTCTGGGGGGCCAACTCTAGAAAATCAATCGGAGCAAAAACGCTGGCAATCGACCGGAGTATGAGAAGTGTAGCTACTAGCGTCATGGGCGGCGCCCTAGGACGTGTCAAGGAAAGGTGGAAAGGTGGACCCTTTTTGTTTTGGTGAAAGATCGCAAGGCTCTGGTTACAAAGCAACAACATCAGAAGCAACAACCACGGCAACAACAAGGCATTCGTAATCATAGTCTTCAGTATGGAAATGAAGGTGACTTTGATAGGGATTGGCCGCTGTTAAGATACAACGTTAACAACCATGAGAACAATGACAAAATGGAAGATCCTTGTAACAAATCATATTGACAGGGGAAAATGGTGCTTGTGGAAAAGCATTCAAGATTAGCGTGGTAACGCCAGGTATAATAATAACATGGTAATCTGTACGTTTTTGTGATCAATCTTTTCGCCCCTGTTCTGTTCAACCCCGATACTTTATGAGACCAAACACATTGTAGAATTGGCTTATGGCAAGTCAATTCAAGTCTCACACGTTCACTTAGGGCGCAACTCGATCTTTTAGGTCCAGCGTTCGACATTGACTATCCTTCCGTTACCTTTGGAAGCTTTGATGTGGTCGTTGGTATGGAATGATTGACCAAGCATCGAGCAGAGACCATTGTAAAGGGAAATCACATGTATACCTCTCCCTGGGGGAAGATTCACTGATTGTCAGTATCATTTCGACAACGGAAGCCCAGAAGTGTTTCAGCTACCCTGCTACTCTATCACTGGTTACCGGTACTTGGCCTGAAGAAAAGAAGAATGAAGACCTATCAGTTACACGTAATTCTTCCCGATACGCAGCCCGAAGAACCTCCAGGTTTGTCTCCACATCGCCAGGTAGAATACCAGATGATCACGCCAGGGGCAACCCTGACTTCTCGCACTCCTTATCGTCTTGCACCAGGAGAGTTGCAAGAACTGTCTAATCAACTCTAGGAACTGTTGGATAGGGGTCTTGTTTGACCTAGTTCTACGCCATAGGGAGCCCAACCTTGTTTGTGAAGAAGGAAGATGGGTCCTTTCGTATGTATACTGATTTTTGAGAACTCAACAAGGTGAAAGTCAAGAACCATTGGCCTCTACCACGCATTAACGATCGGTTTGACCAGTTGCAAGGGTCAAGCCTCTATCCGAGTGGAGGATGTTCCTAAAACAACTTTTCAAACGCGGTACGACCATTACGACCTTCTGGTCATGCCATCCAAGTTGACCAACGCACCAGCAGTTTTATGAATCACACGAATCGTATGTGTAAACCTCATCTCGACGAATTCGTCAATCGTGTTTATTGACAACGTTTGAATCATTTCCAAGAGAAAGGAGGACCACGAGCAGCACTTGTATCGTACTTAGGAACTCCTGAGGGAGGAGCAACTCTACGCGAAGTTTTACTAAGCGTGATTGTTGGATTCGAGAGGTACACTTTCTTGGTCACATAGTCAACGAATTGGGAATACACCTGAACCCCGCTAAGATCCATCCTATCAGAAATTGGTCGGTACCGAAGAATCCTTCGGAGGTGCGGTAATTTCTTAATCTCGCTGGGTACTGTCACAGATTCATCGAGGGATTTTCGAAGATCGCACAGCTTTAATCGCTTTAACACAGTAGGGTGCGGTGTATTTGTGGAGGACAAAACAAGAGAACGTCTTTTCAGCTTTGAAACTAAACTCTACAATGCACTGAGTATTGTCCTTACCCGATGGTACAGGAGATTTGGTAATGCACCATATTGTTTTGATTCAGGGTCTCGATTGCGTGCTGATGCGACACGAGAAAGTGATAGTTTACGTTTCTCAACAGTTGTAGATTTACAAAAGGAATTGCACGACACACAACCTGGGGTGGAAGCCATGGTCTTTGGATTTCATATCTGAAGGCATTACTTATACGGTACCAAATGCACTGTTTAGACCGACCACAAGGGCCTTCAGCATATCTTTGATCAGAAAGAGTTAAACATGCGACGGCGTCGCTGGGTGGAACTCCTGAACGATTAGGACTGTGAAACTTAAACGTGCACGAGCTCTGCAGCTCACCATCAACTCTAACCTACCTTATCAGATTCGTTCTGCCCAAACCGAAACATTGAAGGAAGAGAATCTTCAAGCTGAACCCATGTGGGGCATGGGGAAGCAACTTTTGGAAAAATCGGACAGTATTCGCTACTTTATAGAGCGAATATGGGTCCCACTATACGACAACCTCAGGGAACTTGTGTCGGGCGAAGCACACAAGTCTTGATATTCTACTCGTCTGGGTTTTGATAGGATGTATTAGGATCTAAAGATCTTGTACTGGTGACCGGGCATGAAGGCCCACATAGCAATGTATGTGAATGATGTTTGACTTGTGCGAAAGTCAAGGTGGAAACCTTCTGGGTTGTGTCAGCAACCAGAAACACCCACATGGAAATGGGAACAGACTGCCATGGATTTTGTCACTAGTCTACCTAAAACTCGAAACGGAAACGATATCACATGGATGATCGTTGATTGTCTCACGTAACCAGCACACCTTCTTGCAATCAAGGAAACTAACGAGTCTTCGCAGCTTGTGAATATTCCTCTGAGAGAGGCGGTTTCTAGGCACGGGGTGCCAACTTCTATTACCTCTAATTGTGATCTGTATTTATACCCGCTTTGTAGCAGGCAATACACAAATCCTCTGGCTCACGTCTAAACATGAGCACTGCTTATCACCCTCAGACAGATGGTCAGAGTAAACGGACCATCCAGACACTTGAACACATGCTGCTAGCATGTGTGATTGACTGTGGTAAAGGTTGGGAAAGACATTTACCTTTGGTAGAGTTTTACTACAACAGTTACCATTCCAGTATTCAGGCAGCTCTGTTCGAGGCATTGTATGGACGGCAATGTCGGTCTCTTTGTTGGGCTGAGGTGGGTGACAGCTTAATCACTTGTCCAGGACTTGTACTCGAAACTCCTGAGAAGATTGTTTAGATCAGAAATCATATGGCGGCAGCGTGTGGCCGCCAGAAAAGCTGATAAGTTTACGAAACACTGGGGGTCCGTAGTAGGCGATCGTGGCATGTTGAAAGTCTCACTCTGGGAGGGTGTGGTACGCTTTGGGAAGCATGGCAAGCTTGATTCACGTTACGTTGGGACATTCAAAATTCTGGAAAGAATCAGTAACGTGGCCTACAAACTTGAGTTACCTGACGAATTGGGTAACGTTCACGGTGTCATTTATGTCTCGAATCTAAAGAAGTGTTTGTCCGATGAAACACTTGTGATACCCTTACTAGAGCCTAAGATTAACGACAAGTTGTAGTTTGTCGAGGAATCCATTGATATCAGGGAGCGGAAAGTTAAAGTTCGTAAGCACAGTCGAATTCCAATCGCGAGAGTTCGTTGGAACTCAAGACATGGACCGAAGTTTATAAGGGAACTCGAGGATCAGATGAGGCTCAAGTATCCTCCATTGTTCAAAACTGCCAAATCGAATTCTGATGCAACTGGTGAATTTCGGGACGAAATTACCTTTCAAGTTGGGGATGATGTGGCACCCGAGGAAAATCCACAGTCATCCTGAACTACCACTTCTTCTCTCCGAGACTGCTTACTAAATTTCGGGTCGAAATTTCTTTCAAGTTGGGGATGATGTGACAACCCGAACTTTCAAGATTAACATCACTTGATTTCATGACCTATAACTTGTACCACTACGTTTCCCGTGCCATAATACGTTGCACAAACTTGTTATACTTGATTGATTGGTATTTGAATATGAATTATTTAAACACTTCATGGATGAGTTATTAAATTTGTAGAGCCTAGTCGCACATACTGTTTCCAAGTCGCACACCTCTAGCTTAGGCCGAACACTCTTTTCTTGTGGGCTGAATCATTCTCGGCCCAGTTCCCCTAAGCCTAAACCGAGCCCAACCCTTTTTAATTGAGGACTTGTACGCATACACCTATGTATGCGGTTTCACTATTTTGGCAACACACACAAACATAATCACAAACCCTAAACACTTCTCTCCTTTTCCTCTTGAAGCGTCGGCAGCCTCCCATGGTCGAAGCCCTTATTCTCCTTGCTAGCATCTCGATTATTGCTCTAGCACATCTCCTTCAATCTCATGGTTAGTATATTCGGCTTTGCCTTGTGTTAAGATATTAGCTATGTGTATGTTCTATAATACGTGACTTGATGCTATGAACAAAGTGTTATAATTAATAAGGTAGAATTGTGAGGAACTCGATGGATGATTAGGGCGTTAGACCAATGATACCAATCTGATGTATATGATCAGCCATTATGTGAATTAATTAGAGTATTATGCAATCTGGAATGCTGATTAAATGATGGGAATAAGGTGATCTAGATTCACACACAAAAACCTGATTCTTGAATGAGATGCATGAATTAGTTTGATGATTATAACCATATGTGGAATTGTTTGATGAATGATTTCTGAAATGATTATGATGATGATAATGATTGTTTAAGGAAACAACTTTGTTATTTGGTATAATATGATCGATCCGATCTGATTGATGATTATAGGTTAATTGTTGTTGATAAATCTTGATGTTTGGTGTCCACGTGAATTAATGGGATTGGTAACTGATCGAATTGAATTTGAAAACATAAAAAGGGTAACTGATTTCCATAAATCACGGTCAAACATAACTGAATTTGCACACCTGGATCGCACACCATCACTGGTCGCACACTCGGGCTGGGGATGCACAGCTAAACCTCAATCGCACACTCTTGAGTGTGGGCTGGAGTCCAATGGGCCGCACATAGTCGGGCTCGCACACTTTTTTGAATCGGACCCCTTATGGACTGTGCGATTGGAAGGGAATCACACACTTGGGACTTGGTCGCACACTGCCCAAACGAGTCACACATATATGGGCCACACACCACAGGTTTAGGCCGGGGTGCATATAGAATCGCACACTCTAGAGTGAGCCATTAACTTGATTGAATCGCACGCTTTGTAAATGACGAATGAACAGTTAAAGTGTTATGTGAAATATGAATTGGTGATGTGAACTTGTGTATAGCTTGAATACCTGCTATGTGATAGAAATAAACTGTTATGTACATGATTAACTGTTATGATTAGTGCTATATGTATTCTTGGTACGCTACTGGTGTAATACGTGCAACGAGTATGTGATTTATGTGTACATGAAACTGAGTGTCTTTGGTAACCAAGGTAGGGTTTGGTTGACCAACTTGGAATGGGTAACGTAACATACCGAGCAATCTAAGGTGAGTTCAATTCTCTTGAGCATGCGTCCCGGTGGGTAGGACAATCAAGCTGGTATTCCAGAGAGGAATACATCTTTTCTGGGTTAAACTAGGATGTTGGATAATACACTCATTCCTATCACTTTAAGTCACATCTTATACCGAATTAGTTACCTGAGAGGTAACAGGGTATTAGTTGATAGCGCTATTAGGCTTGGCAACCTCACATCGTACCTGAGAGGACGGGCTTGAACTAATGACCTTAAATCATGACCAATGCTTTGATAGGGGGCATTGGGGACGGGCAAACAAACTGACGCCATCTTGTACGATATCGAGTTATTATCAACATTGCTTTTGAACTAAACTAAACACTTGGCAACTAAACGTTTTTACAAAAACTGTGAACTCGCCAGCTTTGTGCTGATAGACTTGTTTGCATGCTCCCAGGTTATAGATATGTGAATGTGGAACTTGCTGTCTCGGATGCTGGAGTGGTCATGGGTCGAGATACATGGAAACATGAAACGAGACTAATTGGTTACATACACTCGGGCTTGATTTGATTAAACATTGTATTATGCTTCTGCTGAACATGTTGAGTTTATAAATAATGTTTTGATATACTTTATTAAAATGAATGAAAACTTTTATTTAAATCATGTACGAGTTCAATGTGATTGGTGGCTAGATCCTGGTACATCACACGCCTCGCGTGGGTTTCCACCTGGGGTATTTTTGGGGGTGTGACATGTTATCTCTTCGTCAAAACCATAATTCCCTTCACCCGTAAATCCCATTTTTAACTAGACCAAAATAATCCACCTACATTTTCAACACCAACAAAATGGACCCACGAGAATCCTTACCACCACCGTCGTCACTGCCACGTCATCAACCCCACTACCGCCACCACCAGGATCACCACCAGCACCTGCCGCCGGGGATGATGATGCCACCGAACAGTTACACCGCCCACCACCACCACCATCACCACCAGATACCCAACAGTTCTACAGCTGCTCCGGCGAGCAATAACAGCATCGTAACTCATGAAAGGTTCGGTCTTGACGGGTCGGGTTAGTACGGAGGCGGGTCGGATCCTCCCGATGGGTTTAATATTTAGCCAGCGAGGAAGAAGAGAAGCCCGCCCAGGAAGTATTCTCCGGGTCATGATGGTAACATTGCTCTTGGGTTAGCTCCGGCGCCGGTTACTGGTGGTAGTGGTGGTGGTGGTGGGCGTTTGGAGGATTCTAATGGTGGTGGTGGCAACTCGAATGCGGATTCAGGTGCTAAGAAACAAAGAGGACGGCTCCGAAGCAGTTGGATGCTTTAGGTGAAAATTTGATGTTTTTTGGTTATGGATTTTGTTTGGATGAAGTTGTTGTTATAGTAGGATTTATGTGCAGATGTTATATTGTTGGTGTTTTATGTTATTGAATTAAGTAATTCATTAGGTGTGTTGTGTTTGAATGTCTGATTCAGTCTTAAGGAAGAAATTTTTTTTACTACAACTACTCATTTTTATATTAAATAGGGAGATTAGTTTATAGTTGTGATCTTTTGTAACAGTTAGAATTTTGCTGTTTTTGACAGGCTCACCGGGTGTTGGTTTTACGGCTCATGTCATCACGATTAAAGAAGGAAAGGTATTGCTCTTAACTTACACATATAATCTTGAATGTTGATTTGCATTTGAGTCTTATTTAATAACTATTTTCATCTAGAAAACTGGATTACTCATTTTTTTAAACAAGGGTAAGTTGACTACTTAGTCGATGTATACCAACGTGTTTGTTTTAGTTGAATGGATCTCTCATTAGTGCACTACACTGATGTTCCTTAAGTTAAAATAAGAATATTTTGCTATTGTTGCCCAAAATGCTGAATTAGTTAATGACTGGAATGATGCCCTTGGAAGAGAATCCTTCGTTCTACTGCTACCACAATTAGAATTTGTTTCTATATATTTATATGTATATGTGTGTATATATATCTAGATTCTAAACAATTGCGTCTTTGTATCCTTGAAATATATATTAGCTTTATACCTTTTGTAGATTCATGGTATGTAAGTTATACCAAATCTTAATATTGGTTACTATTGGTGTTTGTAAATTAGTAAATAACAACATTAAATAGTTTGACCGATATCTTTGATCTCCATACGAAATTTAAGTTGTTGCAATTGCTTGCACATGTCAAAGAATAAATGCAATATCTTTGAATTTCATTGACTTAAAATTAGACAATGGTTTAAAAGATGCATTAAGCATGGTATTTATTGTAACTTTGCACTAACGTTAAAATAATTGCGTGGTTTGTTACTTGTTCTTCAAGCTATCTGTTGCCTTTAGTTTCTTGAGTTACAAAATGCAAAAATATCATGTACTTGTGCAATAATAAACATGAATATATACTTAAATTGTTGTTTTGGTTGGATTCCAGGATATAACCTCGAAGATGACAACATTCTCATGGCAAGGACCTCGGAGTGTTTGTATTTTATCAGCTAACGATGCGCTCAGCAATGTAACCCTTCGTCAGCCTGCTATGCCCGGGGGCACTGTAACATATGAGGTAAGGTTTATATACACATGCATGCACACACGCACACACATATATACACATATGTGTGTGTTGTTGTTCTGAAGTAACAAACTGACCCATTTTATTGGACTGATGATGCCGTTTCTTTCAGGGGCGGTTTAATTTGAGATAATTTCTTTATCGGGTTCATTCATGTTGGCAGACAGGGATGATCACTACACCAGCAGGTGTCACCCCCTCTCTACACATCTACAACAATACCCACCTTCTACACCTTCCTACCTTTAATCTCTTCTTCAAAACCCTAATTCCCTTCACCCCTAAATCCCATTTTCAACTAGACCAAAACAATCCACCTACATTTCCAACACCAACAAAATGGACTCACGAGAATCATTATCACCACCGTCGTCACTGCCACGTCATCAACCCCACCACCACCACCACCTGCCGCCGGGGATGATGATGATGCCACCGAACAGTTACACCACCCACCAACACCAGATGCCCAACATTTCTACAGCTGCTCCAGCGAGCAATAACAGCATCATAACTCATGAAAGGTTCGGTCTTGACGGGTCGGGTCAGTACGGAGATGGGTCGAATCCTCCCGATGGGTTTAACATTGAGCCGATGAGGAAGAAGAGAGGCCGGCCCAGGAAGTATTCGTCGGGTCCTGATGGTGGTGGTGGTAGGCATTTGGAGGATTCTAATGGTGGTGGTGGTGGCAACCCGAATGTGGATTCAGGTGCTAAGAAACAAAGAGGATGGCCTCCGGGTTCGGGGAAGAAGCAGTTGGATGCTTTAGGTGAGAATTTGATGTTTTTTGGTTATGGGTTTTGTTTGGATCAAGTTGTTGTTATAGTAGGATGATTTATGTGCAGATGTTTTATTGTTGGTGTTTTAGTTTATGTTATTGAATTAAGTAATTAATTAGGTGTGGTTGCATTTCAATGTCTGATTCAGTCTTAAGGAGTAATGATTTTTTTATTGAATGTATTTATTATTATGGTATTAAATAGGGTGATTAGTTTTACATTAAGTTTATAGTTGTTGTGATCTTTTTACCGGTTGTTAATTTTTGACATGATCACCTGGTGTTGGTTTTACGCCTCATGTCATCATGGTTAAAGCGAGAGAGGTATTGATCTTAACTTTCACATATAATCTTGATATGCATTTGAATCTAATTTCTAATTAATTTCATCTAGAAAACTGAATTATGATTTATTTTTTAAACAAAAGTGTCTTTGTATCCTTGAATTATATTAGCTTTCCATGGTATGTAAGTTTTATGAAATCTTAATACTGGTTACTATTTGGTGTTTGTAAATATGTAACAACATGACCAATATCTTTAGTTTCTGTACAGAATTTAAGTTTTAGCAATTGCTTGCATGCGATGCAAGATCTTTTAGTTTCATTGACTTAAATTATAACGAAGGAGCATTGCCATAAGCATACAACAACCTTAAATAGTTTGACCCATATCTTTTGATTTCTGATCTTTGAATTTCATTGACTTAAAATTAGACAATGGTTTAAAAGCTGGAATAAGCATAGTACTTGGAGGAGCTTTGCCATAAAAGTGTAAATTTGATTATTTGGTTTGTTACTTGTGCTTCAAGCTATCTGTAGCCTTTACTTCTTGAGTTACAAAATCAAAAAAGTATCAGGTACTTGTGGCTTATGCAATGATAAAAATTGAACATATACTTGAATTGTTGTTTTGGGTGGATTCTAGGATATAACTTTGAAGATGACAACATTCTCACAATAAGGACCTAGGACCGTTTGTATATTATCAGCAAACGGTGCAATCAGCAATGTAACTCTTTGTTTTTCATAGATTGACTTCTTGTAACTGTGTCCCAACCATGTTTCTCACAAATTTCCGAAAGAAAAAAGTCAAAAGCCAAGAAACAAGTCACCGAAAAGACGCGAGTATTTATTTTTGAATAATCAATTTCTTTTAATTAATTAGTAACACTTATTTTTTGTTCTGATTGTAGAATATCTACAAATGTGAATCGTTGCACAACGTTGCAAGATGTTGGAAAGAATTTGGTGTTATGTGGTTTAGTTCTTTCTGCAGAACAAAAGGTTAATGCGCAAACCAACTTATTTTTAACCGAAATTATATAAATTCACGCGTTTATGTTTTTTTCTAATAGTTGACTTCTGAAATGCAGTTTATCATGGTTGACTTTGCGAAAATAATGGAACGCTATTGTTAAAGTACTGGAATGATAACGTCACGCATGTGATCTGTCACACCCCGACCGCGTTAAAACAACCAAACCGCGGCGGAAACGTCGGGGAGTGTTGCAACAGAATCATCGTTTCAACAACCATGGTAATTAAATGTTTCGTTTTATTGATTCATTAAATAATTTACATTGTCTTAAAACCAAACAAACAAATTAAACATCGTCTACTATCGTTTTTATGTCGCTAAGGCCACGTCCAAATCCTAAGTGAACATGCTCCCTAGCAATCATCACGCAACATCACCTGAAACATATGTAAAAATAAAGTCAGCAAAGAAATGCTGGCGAGTACATAGGTTTTGTAAGAGTATCGGAATCATGGCTTGTTTATATATATTGCAATATCTCGAAAACCTTGTTTTGAAAAGTATATAGTATTGCAACATGATTAACCAACTCAAATCAAGATGGTTATAATTTATAAAATCTCGTAGCCATGATTCTTAACTCGAAAACATTTTGTTTTTTAAAACCATTTCGTAAAACATCTCGTTAAACTCGTTAATAAAACTCGTATGGTTTATATCATTTCGAAAACCTCGTTGTGTGACATCGTTTAAAATCGTTTCCCAAGTGAACTAAATAATGACCCGCAATGTAATATGATAAAAGCACTTATATATATAAGATGTACCAGCGGCGTATCTACCATACTTTTATCATGCTACACCCGTCCCATTATCTAATCACTACCCAAAACCAATGATTCGTTCAAATCGTTTATATCGTTTAAGTCGTTCCAAATCGTTTAATTCGTCCCAAAATCATATTCGTTTTATATTTGTGAAACTACTTTTGGTTGCCTCGCTAATAACATTCAAACCTTCGTGACTCGACCACCTCGTTTATCATATTAACAAACCATCAAAGGGTAAGTTAACAATCATCAGATTCGGTCGTTACCTACATAACCTCCCATACATAACCATGGGTGTAGTCTGATAACGGGATTTGTCAGATCCTATGGTACCATAACCTAATACTGGTCGGCTTGATCAATGCTAATGAATGCCATTTGTTATGTAGTTACAACCATCAAGTCTCGTTCACATTATTGAAATCGTTATTAGTTTAATATAAACCATCTTTATCGTTTTTGAAACCATCGTTTAAATATCGAAATCGATTTGAAAACCTTCGTTAAAACCTCGAAAACATTTAGCACATATGAATCACCCCAAAACAATTGAAAACAGTAAAATAGGGGAACTATGTACTCACATTGAATGAAGGGTATCCTTGATCTAAAGAACTTAGCGAAGCTCGGATAAACCAAGGAAATTCAAGCAGTACCTAGTAATCGGATCACTAGAAAATAAAATTGACACCTAAATCGGAGGATCGGATAGAATGTGGTCTTGTAAACCAAATGAGTGTGTAACTCATGTGATATGGTTTAACAAAGCCTACAACCTAAATCGGAACCTAACCTAAGTGCTTTCGACCCGTTACGACCCATTAAGGTAGCTTATGCTACTTTAACGCATCGTTCGTGCAAAACTATGTTCGGATGGTTAACTATGTGCTATGTCAAGTCTTATATGCCCAATAATACCTAAACATGTTACTAAATCAGATTATATGTCAAAAACATGTTCACATATGTAAAATACGGACTTATGCTTCATAAGGGCGTTTTGGTCATTTCTTATGGGCATACAAGCTACTTAACAAATAACTAACCAATCCTATGTGATCATAAGGTATAACCTCAGGGGTTATTCCCTATGTAACTATGATCACTAATCGAGCTTGATCGGATCCTAAAGATCGACCAAACGGATCGGGTTCGGAAGTCTAAGCGGTTGTTTAGACCGCTTAACTTACGACTCTAAACAAGCACTAAACTAATAGTGACGAGTTAAACATGTCAAAACATGTTTAACCTACTTAGAAAACTGATTTGGTATCAAAACAATGGGTTTTGATACCCGAAAATAGTTCCGTTGCAAAATGCGCGTTAAAACACATTTTGACCGAAACTTTGACTCGTCACTACGCCTAGTTAACGTGGTAATCAGTAGGTATAATCGCTAAGGATTATAAACTTCGTGATTACAATCACGTTGCAAAGTTCAATTGAACTTTGACTTGACCAATTGATGGTCAAAACCGAAAGTCAAATTGTTGGCCAAACTGTTTGACTTTCTACTTAAACATAAAGAATAAGCATGAAAGAAGACTTACACTGGGTCCTACCTATCTTTTCTACAAGAATAATCAGATTAGAAAGCTCCAAACACTTGGGAGAGCTCTCAATTCAGATTGTAGAGAAAAGAATGAGGAATGAGCAAGTGAAACAATGAATGGACCTTGCTATTTATAGTTGTTGCAACTCAACAAGATCATTACACATGTTTGTGTAACCTCCAAGGATTAAATCATGGCCATACAATTGTTAGGAACTGATTAGAGACCTTGGAGAACACTTAAACTTGCCCATCACACAAAGAATTTACCATAACAGCCCCTGAAGATCAAACAGAATGTTGAAACTGAGTTTCTGTCGCTGGGCACACTCATACGGCCCGCATAAACTATGGGGAGGGGGTCACGAGGCCCGCCTGGGCTCCCCAGTTCAGCATAAGTTTGAAAAATTACAGAACAGGTCCCTGCATGTGTTTTGAGTCCATTTCAGACCCTTTTGACCTCCTTTAAGCCATTTTCAAGGCTCTACAAGGTCAATAAAGTTTAGAGGACTCAAAATATGCTTGGAACACTCTCGGATGTCGGTTCGTTTGGTCGTACGGTCGCGTTATTCGTTAAATTACGACGAAACTCAAACGGACGTGAAAACGAACCAAATTAAGCGACGAATGATATTTTTGCATGCCGATCACTAAAATAAAAAATATTTTAGTGTGTACAAAAATTTTGGATGTCCAGATGCGGTCAGAACGTAAGATATACGCGAAAATGAAAACTTACGTCGTTTTTGACACTTTTAGTCCCTGAAAGATCAAATAAGCATATTTTTGCACACCGAACCACTCAAAGCTTATTTCTAAGCTATGTTTAGGTTATTTATGGTATGTTTAGATTATGATCAAGTTCCGGACTCTTCGATACCATACGAATCGGTATAGTTTCACTGTTTGACACAAATAGTCCCTGCGATCGAATAGACTTGTTTTCAACACACCAAACCATCCAAAACTTATTTCTAAGTTATGTAAATGTTGTTTTAGGTATGTTAAGCCTACTTCACTATTCCGGAGTGTTTTTTGCATTAAACTGGTTATATTTACGCATTAGTGCGCGTATAACCTTCCAGAAAACGATTTAGAGCTTGAAATCGGAATCGAATCAAATCGTAAAATCATCAAACACAAATACACACATAATAACACCAAAACACATTGTTTTATTAATAATTAACATCGTTTTGCATTGTTCATCGATTAAAGAGCACAGTTGTCACATGATCGCTACCACAGATGTAAATGGCGCATAAACAAGAACATTGAAAGTTCTCATGGCTATTTTGAACAGAAAATGGGTTGTTACAATGGAATGTACGGGTTTTAATCTCAGCCATTGATCTTACTATTTTACAAGTCCTAATTAACATGAATGTGACATTGGCATTTTATTTTTTCAGGGTTAAAGGCGTGTGTAGATGTTGGACGTGTTGTGAACGAGGAACCATACGAAGTACGTTTAGATACACATTGTTGTTCCAGTGGGCCCACAGCAGGGAGGTTAAGAGCTCTAAGTAATGTAAGACTGATAACTTTTTTATTTTAAGTGGAATCATGACATGTTGGTGGACCATGAACGTTATGTTTTTGCAGGCTCCGAAACTTTTCAACAACATGAAGTTTTATTTTGTTGGTGTTTTGTTCAAGCTTTTAAGAGCGATCACTTAAACTTGGTAAAGACTGCCGGAGGCACAGTCAGTGAGACGAAGGATCAATTGTTATCGAGTGGTCATGGAGGTGTGGAATTAGATCAAGCAACTTATGTTGTTTACAATGCTGACCTGTCGATTTGTGCTGAGGTGGAGAATGAGGATTCCATCAAAGCTCAAAGATTGGCTGTGGCGGAAGGTGTAGCGCAAGAATGTGGGTCGCGGGTTGTTGGGCATACATGGATTTTGGAATCAATTGCTACATGTAGCTTGCTGCCTCTTACATCAAGGGTGTAACAATGTTTTATTAGATTTTTAAGGTGCTTAAAACTTATCTTCTATGCCTGTTTTGGGGTTTTTTTGTCTCTTGGTTTAGAACTATAACAGTTCAGATGAATTTTTTTTTTTGTTGATTTTACTTATGGATAAATAATAGATGCTGAAAGTTATGCTTCACAAGATACAAGAGTAATTGTTAATGTTATGTTTAAGTTATTATTTGGTGTTATACCTTCAGTGCACTTCTGTTTCAACTGTCAACTAACTATAGTGTAGAAGATAAGTCTTTATACGTAAGAAAATAACATGAGTGTTAAAGGGGTGTTGTTAAACATAACCTCATATCTCACACACTTGGTGAGCCTTTCCCATTAAAAAAAGTAATATCCCTCTTATGTAGGGTATGTTTAGTCATCCTTAAACTAAAGTTATCAATTATTATCAATAAATTTCAATACTTTGTTTTAAACACTATTTTGAAAATTGGACCGTTTATCTTAGAAACTTGGGTAGTAGGTGTTAAACTTGTTTTTTGGAAAACAAAGTAATAAAAAGTTTTGTTGTTCGACAACGATTAAATTAAGTAGTTGTTAAGGCTACCTGGTATGGTTTCGTGCCCCCTGTCACCTCACCCATTATAGCGCCCCATGGTGCCTCTACACCACCTCGCCTTCGCTAATGGGGGCGCTATCCTGGACCTCCGCCAAAGGCATAGTGGGCGTGAGAGGAAGAAAGCAATGGGGTCCACCTCCATTAACCAATTAGTTTTTGATTTTATTTTTCTTTTTTTTCTTTTTTTTTAATATAGTTAAAATGAGCTTTATAGGGAGCCGTTATTCCACGTCGTGCAAGCCCCTCGGTTATGTGTCGCCTACGTGGCGTTTACCATGTAGTTTTACTCAAAACATGTATTTACATAACATATTAGGTCCTATGATTGATTTGATTGAAAGATTGATAAACTAACAGGTAAAAAAATTAACAAAAGTATATCACCAAAGAATCGATAAAGTATATTAGGTCTTATATTCCTTTGCATCATGAATTTGGTTTTGGTTATGGCTCAAAACCGAACTGCCCCATACATAGCCTTAAACTCACCAACCTAAGTGATATGTTTCCCGGCGCATCGCGCGGGTAAAAAACTAGTATCTCCTAATGCACAACAATATATGTGTAATGTTATCGATTCCTGATACATGTTGATGAATAGAATTTTTATTGTTTTTTTTTTCTTTATTTTACTCTGAAATAATATTTTATTTTTAACTTCATGTTGGTAGTTATGATCAAAGTTGTATTAATCAAATGAATAATTGAAGGTCAGTAAAACATATATTATTTATTTCTTTTATCATTAAATTCAAAACAATATGATACAATTTATGTCAATTAATTTCAATTACTTACAATTTGAATTTCATTCTCATAATATTTCTTTAAGGGTTAAATTGCACAAATCAACCTTTATGTTATATCTAAACTGCACTTCACACATTTCACTATGAAATCGGCGAAATCCAACCTTTATTTTCATGGTTTGTTACAATGTATAACATTTACAACTAACGTCGTCCAAAAACTCAGTTAAGTTACCTCACGTGCTTTGTATGTGATGGTAATGGTCTTTTATAACATAAAGGTTGATGTGTGCAAAAATACTATTTATAACATAAGGTTGATTTGTGTAAAAATATTCTTATATATATAGTAAAATATTTTTTTTGTTTTGCAAAAACATTATTATTTGTTAAAAATCATATATTTATATATATAAAAATATACAAAAAATTAGTTTTAAATTTATTTTATAAAAATTCTGATTTTAATATTTTTATAAAGTAAATAATAATGAAAAGATAAATTACTTTTTATATAAAGTATAATAAAACACAAATTCTTTTAAAATGAAGTTATTGTAATACCTGGAATATTTTTATAATTGTAACGGACGTTTTAAAACTGCTCAAACTAAAACGTATTTTACGTATATGTAAGTATGTGTTTATAAAAAATTATCAGACAAATGTATATCGATAAAAAAAACTAATAAATTAATTTTACGTTTAAAAAAATCGTTAATAAACATCAGTAAATAAATTCTAAATATATAATATGTAAATAATACAAATTCAATAGAAAATAATAGTACGTTTTTCTATTATTTTTACATTTTAGCGGGTATCTGGATATTTTCTATTGCATTTGTAGTATTTACGTATTATATATTTAGAATTATTTTACTGAAGTTTATTAACGATTTTTTTAAACATCAAATTAATTTATTAGTTTATTTTATAGATATAAATTAATCAAATATTTTGTTTTTATAAACACATACTTACATATACATAAAAAATACTTTTTAGTTTGAGTATTTTTCAAATGTCCGTTATAATTATATATAATTATAAAAATATTTCGGATATTACAATAACTTTATTTAAAAGAATTTGTGTTTTATTTATACTTTATATAAAAAGTAATTTATCTTTTCATTATTATTTACTTTTAAAATATTAAAATCAAAAATTTTATAATTTAAAACTAATTTTTTTCTATATGTTTATGTATATAAGTATATGATTATTAACAAATAATAATGTTTTTCCAAAATATATATATATATATATATATATATATTCTACTATATATATAATAATATTTTTGCATAATTCAACCTTTATGTTATAAATAATACATTTGCACAAATCAACATTTGTGTTATAAAAGACCATAGTACCCTCATATGCAAAGCTTGTGAGCTAACTTAACTGAGTTTTTGAATGACGTTAGTTGTAAAGGTTATAGAATGTAACAAAACATGAATATAAAGGTTGGGTTTGCCGATTTAATAGTGAAATGTATGCAGTGTAGTTTAGGTATAACATAAAGGTTGATTTGTGCAATTTTGTCTTTCTTTAATTTAATGTCAAAACAATTTTTAATAAAAAACATGTATGATATAACAATTTCTAAATTTTGACACAATCAGTAAAATAAACTTTTAAAATAAAAGATTCCGTTAACATTAAATGGATCAACAATGTCTGACGTTTTTCATTTGTTAATGTAAAGACATGAATTTGTTATTTGTTAGTGTTTATTTACATTTTTGTTTGACATTTTTAACTTTGATATCTATGAATAACTTTATTTTAGAATACATCTATTGTTTGTTTATGTTATTAAACATTGTCTAATACGTATTTATTTGAACACTAACGAAAAGGATGATGTAGGTTCCGATTCTACTTTGAATCTTTGTCAATAAAATAATATATTTCATTTCTATAATATTTATACTTTTTAAGCCTACATGACTAATAACTAAAAATATATATTATGAATATGTGTTTATATATATATATATATATATATAGGGGATGGATCATGAGAAAACTAGTTTAAATTAGAAAACCAAAAAACTAACTAAAAAAATCCTATAAAACATACCAATTTTTTTTTTAATTTTTTTATTAATTTTCACTAGTTTTTATATATAAAAAAATTTTAAAAAAATTGTACTGCACATGTGCAATAATACGGAAAAGACTAAACCACTTAACCCATCCCCCACGACACCCCCCAAAAACCTAAACCCCCCCACCCCCACCCTCCAAAAACCTAAATTCACCCTCCAACCAAAAGCCTAACCCCCCCCCCCCCCCACCCGCATCCCCCAAAAACCTAAACCCCCCTCCCCCCCCCACCTAAAAACTTAATCATAATCCTAAACCTCCAAAACACACGCGCCTCCACCAACGAACGTTTCTGCTGTTTCTATCCAATTCACTTCATAGATAGAAAAAGGATATTAAAATTATATAGGTTTATGTTACCTTCATCTCTCCCCACCGATTTCGTTCGTTTCTGCCTCCACAGATCTGCTCCATCTCTCCCCACAGCCACCGATTTCGTTCGTCTCTTCCCACAGCCACAGATTTCGTTCATATCCGCCTTCGTTGTCGTTCAGATCCGTCGTCATCCTCTTCGATTCTCTCTCTAAGTTTTTAACCCAGTTCAACTCGTGATTCAGATTTTGTTGTAAACAAATCTTTTTTAAAAACCCCTTTGTTCTTGATTTATTCGATTTTCAGATTTATGAGGGTTTTCAAATTTTGTTTCAGATTTTGCTCCACTTCGTTTGAAAACATGCTCCACTTCGTTTGAAATTCTCCTTTTTCCTCCACTTCGTTTGAAATCCTGCTCCACTTCGTTTGAAAATCCTCCTTTTCCTCCACTTCGTTTGAAATCCTGCTCCACTTCGTTTGAAATGCTCCTTTTCCTCCACTTCGTTTGAAATCCTGCTCCACTTCCTTTGAAAATCCTCATTTTCCTCCACTTCGTTTGGAATCCTGTTCCACTTCGTTTGAAATGCTCCTTTTCCTCCACTTCGTTTGAAATCCTACTCCACTTCGTTTTGATATCCTCCTGCTCGTTTGAAATCCTCCAGACCGCGCGAATTCGGAAGAGGTTGTGCCACGTTTGTGCAGAGATTATACCTTTTTGATTTGGTTATGGGGTGACGCGCTTGTGCAGGGACGTTTTTGAGGGTGGGCAATTTGGGGTTGCTACCCACCCCCAGCGTATAGAGGGTTTTTTCTTTTGCTCCCTCTGTTTCTTTTTCTTTTACCACTAACTCCCCTCGAGTTACCGGTTTATTGTGTTACTTTTTCGTTTGCGTTTGTTTTTGTGCATGGCCCCCGCGCGTAGAGGTAGAAACACCAAGGCTGTTGGGCTGGCGTCAGCATGTGATAGTGGTTTAAGAGCTTGCCCCCTAAAGCATTTCTACGAATGCAAGGATGGTAAACCGGGGTCTAGTGGGTTTTTTCGCCTTCTTGAACACATACAAAGCACCCACCTTAAGACTGAAAACAGGAAGACCTATGTGAAGGAGGCTATCGCTAAGGATTTGGACCTTTTTCTGGATGTGGGGGAAGTCCTAAGGGCAGGAAACAAATGGTTATATGGGGAGTGCATGGTTTTGCATGCTCTTAGTAGGGGGTGCAAACACGGTGATGAGATGGTGTCTTTTACTCAAATCTCGGGAGACGTGGACGATTTCATTGTTGGGATTAGGAAGCCATGCCAAGTGGTTGCCGACCCTCTAACACTCTCCCCGGAAGGGGTGGTAACCGATCTTGCCCTTCTCGAGTGTGTTTTTTCACTCCGTTTTCAAACCGTCAAATGCATTCCCCCAAGTTGTCGGATGGCGTTCGCTCAGGTTTTAACGGGTGCCTTACGTAAAGTGGTGGCGTCTCCAGGCTCGGTTGAAAATTGGGTTCAGTTGCTTTTGTTGCCGGGTTGTACACTGAGGGTTGTCAGGCCTTCTTCCAGGCAAGAGCGGAGATCAGGAAATAGAAAATCCCTGCAGTGCAGCAGCATCTTGCAGGCGCTTGCATTGTGGAAAGATGGGTCTGGTTTTCCAGATCTGGTCTCTTCTCTCTTGAGCTGTGAGGGGGACTCTGAGGTGCCTAGGAGGGTTTCCGGAAAGGGCAAAGATAATAAAAAGGATCCCAATATCAAGCAATGCCTGCGGAAGGTCAGGGATGGGCATTTTACGGCGGCGGTCAAAGTTATATGTTCTAGTGGGGTTGCCTCCTTTGGTGAATCAACCATGAAAGCTCTTATTGATAAACACCCGGTGATGCCACCCCCATCACTGCCTTCCAACCCCATTGTCCAACCCACTATTATTACAGCAAAGGATTGCGTGCTTAAATGTATCCAATCCTTCCCTAGAGGGACATCTTGTGGCAGAGATGGGATGCAGGCCCAACACTTGTTGGACGCTATTGGTTGCGTGGGGTCGGTAAGTTCCTCGGGTCTGCTCACAGCTATTACTGGAGTCGTCAACCTATGGCTTGAAGGGCTTTGCCCTAAAGAGTTGGCAGAGTTTATGGCCTCAGCCCCCCTCACCCCCCTTATTGAAACCTGATAATGGTATTAGGCCTATCGCAGTGGGTGGCATCTGGCGTAGGTTGGTCTCTAAGGTGGCTATGAAGAAGGCTGGGAAGGACATAGCCCAGTATTTGGGGGATTTTCAATTTGGGGTTGGTACACCAAATGGGGCGGAGGCGGTGCTTCATAGTGCGAACAGGTTCCTTAACTCCTTTCATGAAGATGGGTCCATGGCCTTACTTACGGTAGACTTCACCAATGCTTTCAACATGGTTGACCGTTCAGCGTTCCTCCAGCAGGTCCACCAACGTTGCCCATCTATCTATCTATCGGTGGGTCCAGTTCCTGTACGCCCAACCCGCTTGACGGGTGGTCCGTAGGACAACCCTTTATGATGTTAAAAGACAAGTTTATCCCTCATTTAATTGTGTAATTATCTCGAATTAGATAACTACTGTTGATTATGTCTCAGGTGCGGTTTGGCGGCTTAAAGTGAAGAAAAATGCAGCTTTGGAAGGTTTGAAGTTGAACGGGTCGCACGTGGAACAAAAAGTGAAACAAGGCATGAAAATCAGCTTCTCACCGTAAATTACGGTCCCACCGTAATTTACGGTGGACCTGATTTTGGCAAATTTCCCACCGTAGCTCAGACTAAATGCACCGTAACAAATTGAAGGTCACCGTAACTTACGGTGATACCGTAAGTTACGGTGGAAGCGACGTGAAAAATTGTAACTGCTCATTAAAAACAGTTTTATGGTGTCTTTTGGGTTATTCTCATCATTGGTCGGTTATTGGAGACACTAGGGGCAATTTTGGCTATCTTGGCTTGGGTGTGAACAATTGCTAACATTCGGTTTGTGTTTTCGATTTGTATGAACATTGAATTGCTTGTTATGATGATTCACCAAGCTATGTGTGGCTAAAACTTTCGGTGATCATCTTAGGTGTAGGTTTCTCTTGAACTTTTGTGTGTTTATTTCTGAATTTCTAGAATGATAACTTGTGTTTGCTTGTTTATCATGGTGTATGCATAATTGTTTGCAGCACGTCAAATTTTGGCGCCGTTGCCGGGGAGTAGTGCGCAACGTGTGTCAGTTTGTTAGTTTTGCTTTGTTATTTTCGGGTTTACACTGGTGTGTTTAGTGTGCAGGTTCTACAGGTGCATGCATACTAGAGGCTCTCACAAAGCGTCACCATTGTCATTTGATCCGGAAATCGAACGAACGCTAAGGCAAAACAAAGTTCTATTACGAGAAAACAGAATCATCGGTTCACCCACTTCACCCATTACACCAAGAAATATCATGGACGAAACACAAGTACCACCCACAACGGGTCAAACGACCTCATCTTTTATACCTACTTCCACACAACCATCACCAAACACAACCATACCAAATTCCACTACAATTCCTACTCTACCTCATGATACTACACCAACCAACACCACACAACCGATTACTACTCAAAGTGAACCCAATCTTACCTTTAGTCCTTCAGCCACAATCCCACCATTATCACACTTCTTTCCTCCATCTACAGGTCAATCATCCTCCCACTATACAGTACCACAAGGTTCAACTGTTGTCCATACTACCTCTACATTTAGACCATCAAACCAGTCGGGTTTTCAATACTCTACTCTTCCATTTGGGCAAACTTCGGGTATAGAGGGAGATGGATATGAAGAAGGATACGAAGATTATGAGGGCTATGATGAAGACGGGTATGCTTATGGGGGTTATGGCGATCAAGGAGAGTTTGGTTATGTGCAAAGTCAATCGCAAGGGATGGCAAGTGTAGGTGGAGTACCACAACAACAACAACTCATACCACAACATATTCGGCCAAGACCACAAGGGCTACAAGTACAACGCCCTACACCATTGCAACAAATCCGACCGCAAAATGTGCAACCACAATTCCAAAGGCCGATTCAACACCAACCGATGCCACAACAACAATTTCAACCACCATTCGTACCACAAGGGCATATACCAAGACCTATAGGTCCTATTCGTCAAAGGGGTCGATTGGGTGTTCCAAGAAGGCATCTTAGGGAACAAGCACGGGGAATAGAAGCACATTTCAGGCCGATAATTACTCAAAACCCTTCACCGGTAGTTATCCCTCACAACAATGAAGGAAGAACTTTTGAAGTAAGGACCAATTCGTTACAAAGTTTGCCGAAATACAAAGGGCTAGCAACGGAGGAGCCGTATTTCCACTTGGAGGCCTATGACTCAATTTGCAATACTCTTGGGAGTCAAGGTTTTTCGGCCGATGATATCAAGTTGGTATTATTTCAATTTTCTTTGGAGGATAAGGCAAAGAAGTGGTTCTACACTTTGCTTTCAGCATCTATATATACTTGGGCAGAGATGCAACAAATTTTCTTAGATGAATTTTACACCGCCCAAAAGACCAATGATGCTAGAAAATGATTGAGGAGCTTTCAACAACAACATGGTGAGATGTTCCACGAGGCATTTGAACGTTTCAATATGATGATTAAAAATTGCCCTCACCATGGGATTGAACTTTGGGAGTTGATGAATGCCTTCCACGAGGGGTTGAGTGCCGAGGATGCTCGAGATTTAATGTCCATTACAGGTGGGACTTTTGGCACAAACTATGAGAATGACGATTGGGAGTTCTTGGAGAATATGGCAAGTACATCAAAGAGAAAGGCTCAAGCATCAAGGAGAGCGCGACCGGCCTTGCCCGACCTCAAGTGCATGCAATAGATGATGGTAATGTTCAAACCACTAATCAAATTTATGACGTTTGTGCTTTGTGTAATGAAATAGGTCATGCGGCTGAAAATTGCCAAGGAATGATGGAAGGGCAATATGAAGAGGTTCATGCTATTCAAGGTCAAGGTCAAGGAGGGGGTGGTAGAAACTACAACAATATGAATTCTAACACTTACCACCACGGGTTGAGGAACCACCCAAATTTTCGATATGGGAACCCTTCAAATCAAGCTAACCCGAATTTTCAAGGTAGCCAAGGTAACTTTGGTTCGCGCCAACCTTACAACAATCAAGGCGGATATAGAGGTGGGAACAACCAAGGGTACCAAAGGCAATATCAAGCGGGTCAAGAACAAGGGGGGTCTTCGGGTGGAAATGAGATGATGGAAATGCTTAAAAGCATGCAAGAGGAGATGCAAAAACGAAACCAACTTGATGAAGTTCGAATGCAAAAGGATGAGGTTCGTGACAAAAGCATCCAATCACTAACAACCCAAATGGGCCAATTGGCAACCGATGTGGCGGAGTTGAAGAAAAACAAGGGCCAACTTCCTAGCGACACCAAGGTAAATCCATCACACGGTTCATCACGAGGTAATGCTAATGTTCATCAAGTTAGTGTTTTAAGAAGTGGAAAAGAGTTTAAGGCCAATTTGTCACCCGAATTGGTTGAGGGGGTAGTTGAGGACATCACGGGTAATGATAGTGATGATGAAGTTTCACCGGTTAAACCTAAAGAAACAATTGTTAACAAACCGGGGTTGGGTGAAAACGAAAAAAATGAAAAAGTTGAGGGTGAACCGAGTCAAGTCCCATTTCCATCGGCTTTACTTGACCCGGGAAAGAAAAATTTTCTTGCATCGAGAGGTTCCCAAAAAGAAGAATTGTGGGACATGTTTAAACAAGTAAAAATTAATCTTCCATTACTTGATGCAATAAAACAAGTACCCGCCTATGCAAAATTTTTAAAAGAATTATGTACACAAAAGAGGCAAAACAAGAAAAAAATGCCTAAGCGGGTAGACTTAACCGGGCAAGTGAGTGCGGTTTTGAACGGGGAGCTTCCTCCTAAGCTCCAAGATCCGGGCACGCCATTGATTTACATACAAGTTGGTAATTTTCAAATGGCTAAGGCGTTGCTAGATCTTGGAGCCGAAGTTAGCATTTTACCGGGGGGCTTATATGACCAATATGACTTTGGTCCGTTAGCTAGGGTGGAGACAACGGTTGTTTTGGCCGATTTGTCTCATAAGTTACCCCGGGGTATGGTGCAAAATGTCATTGTTAAAATTGATGAATTTTATTACCCGGTTGACTTTCTAGTCTTGGACTATTCATCCGCGGACCCAAAGCAACAACAAAATGTAATTTTGGGTCGGCCATTTTTGAGCACCGCACATGCAGTAATCGATTGTAGGTTTGGTACAGTCGATATGACTTTTGGGAACCGAAAAATGCGTTTGAATGTTTTTACTAACAATTCTAATGCTAATGGTGTTGAAGAGTGTTTTATGGCAGATATAGTTGAAGGATGCAACCCGCATGAGTATGAGGAGGATGGTATGGATATTTGTTTGTGTGATTTTTCTGAATAGGTACATGCTTATGCACTACGGGTTGAAGAGGAAAAACAGGATGCCATGGCTTTGAAGGAAGGTCGACCACCATGGACGCATCAATTTGAAGGTTTCCCGGCGGAGATAAATTCGGGTACTAAACCATCGTTAGAGGAACCGCCAAAGTTGGAGCTCAAAGACTTGCCGAGCCACTTGAAGTATGCGTTTTTAGGGGATAATGACACTTTACCGGTCATTATTGCCTCTAATTTAGAGTTGGCACAAGAGCAAGCGTTGTTGGAAGTCTTAAAGGAAAACAAGGGAGCTATCGGATGGACGATTGCCGATCTCAAAGGAATTAGTCCATCAATTGTCATGCACAAAATCATTACAACCGAAGATGCCAAACCGACACGAGAAGCTCAAAGGCGATTAAATCCGAACCTAAGGGAGGTAGTTAAAAAAGAGGTAATTAAATGGTTGGATGCGGGAATCATCTATCCGATTTCGGATAGTGCTTGGGTGAGTCCCACTCAAGTTGTGCCTAAGAAGGCCGGCATTCAAGTAGTCAAGGACAAAAGTGGTGAACAAATTGCCACCCGACCGGTTACCGGGTGGCGTGTATGTATTGACTACCGAAAATTGAATGCCGCCACTTGTAAGGATCATTTCCCGCTACCTTTCATTGACCAAATTATTGAAAAATTGTCGGGTCAAAAATATTACTGTTTTTTGGACGGGTACTCGGGTTACAATCAAATCGCAATACACCTGGATGACCAACACAAGACCACCTTCACTTGTCCATATGGCACCTTTGCTTTTCGGTGAATGCCATTTGGCTTGTGCAATGCACCGGCAACTTTCCAACGATGTATGATGAGTATTTTCTCGGACATGGTTGGAGAGTCGCTTGAAGTCTTTATGGATGACTTCTCCATTTTTGGCACTAGTTTTGATGCTTGTCTCAATGAATTACAAAAGGTTTTAAAAAGGTGCGTTGAGAAAAATCTAGTGCTAAGTTGGGAGAAAAGTCATTTCATGGTGCAAGAGGGCATTGTGTTGGGTCATGTAATTTCTGAAAGGGGAATGGAGGTGGATAAGGCAAAAATAAGGGTAATAGCATCTTTGCCACCTCCGAAAAATGTTAAGGGTATAAGGTCATTTTTGGGACATTCGGGTTTCTATAGACGTTTCATAAAGGGTTTTAGTGTTATCACCAAACCTTTATGCAACTTGTTATTAAAAGATGTCCCATTTGATTTTACTAACGAGTGTATGCAAGCTTTCACTGTTTTGAAGGAACACTTGGTCAAAGCTCCTATCTTGCAACCACCGGATTGGTCAAAGCCATTCGAGATAATCTGTAACGCAAGCGACACGACTATTGGTGCAGTTTTGGGTCAACGGGTTGATAGAAAGCTGGTGGTGATTTACTATGCAAGCAAAACTTTATCCGAAGCGCAACTTAATTACACCACAACCGAAAAGGAGTTATTAGCGGTGGTGTATGCTTTGGATAAGTTTCGTGCTTATATTTGGGGGAGCAAGGTGGTGGTTTATTCGGATCATAGTGCAGTCAGATATTTGATGGAGAAAAAGGACACGAAGCCTCGGTTGATTTGGTGGGTATTATTGTTGCAAGAGTTCGATTTGGAAATCCGAGATAAAAAGGGAAGTGAGAACGTAGTGGCGGATCACTTGTCTCGGATTCCGGTAGAAGGGATTGATGATGATAGCGAAATAAATGAAATGTTTCCCAATGAACAACTCTTATCCGTTTCCACTTTTGTTGCACCGTGGTATGCTCACTATGTCAATTACTTAGCCAAGGGTGCCATCCCAAGTCATTGGACCAAGAAGCGAAGACAACAATTTATGGTCCAAGTGAAGCAATACATTTGGGATGAACCGGACCTTTTCAAGATTGGGTCGGATCAAGTGATTAGAAGATGTGTGCCCGAAACGGAAGTGTTGGAAATTTTGACCCATGCTCATTCATCCGCATGTGGAGGGCACTTTAGTGGGCAGAAAACGGGCTACCGAGTTCTTTCATGTGGGTTTTATTGGCCCACAATTTTCAAGGATGCATGTGAGTTCGCTAGAAATTGTATAAATTGCCAAAAGATGGGAAGTATATCGAAGAGGGATGAGATGCCACTACAACCAATCTTGGTTGTAGAGATATTTGATGTATGGGGTATAGATTTTATGGGTCCTTTCCCGAATTCGAATGGTTTTCTATACATTTTGGTAGCGGTGGATTACGTCTCGAAGTGGATTGAAGCTATTGCAACACGAACAAACGACCATTCGGTTGTTTGTAAATTTGTTCAATCCAATATCTTCTCTCGTTTTGGCATTCCGCGTGTTATTATAAGTGATGGTGGTTCGCATTTCAAGAACTTCAACTTCGGGAAATTATTGAAGAGGTATAGCGTGAATCACCGGATTGCCACACCTTACCATCCGCAAACGAGTGGACAAGTCGAAGTGTCCAACCATCAAATTAAGGAGATTCTCATGAAGACTGTAAGAACGGATAGGAAGGATTGGTCGAGTAAATTGGATGATGCATTGTGGGCATACCGAACGGCCTTCAAGACTTCGATTGGCACAACACCTTACCGGATGGTGTATGGAAAGGGTTGTCACTTGCTAATGGAGTTAGCGCATCGGGCTTATTGGGCAATCAATACGGTCAATGCGGATTACAATGAAGCGGGAAAGATGAGGAAGTTACAATTGTGTGAAATTGAAGAGCTTAGAGACGAGGCATATGAATGTGCATCGGCGTATAAAGATAAACTCAAGAAGGTGCATGATGCAAAATTGCGAAAGAAAACGTTCGAAGTGGGTCAAAAAGTTTGGTTGTATAACTCAAGACTCAAGATGTTCGCGGGTAAACTTAAAAGCAAATGGATGGGCCCATATGTCGTTCGAAGAGTTGGGAGGTTTGGAGATGTAGATATCCAAGATGAGCACACGCTAAAACAACAAACGGTGAACGGTCACCGGTTGAAGCCATACTTGGAAGGGAACGACATCAATAACTTGGAGCTTGACAAAGCAGGCTACATCTTACGCCCGGTCGACGATGAGCAACCATGAGAGGCCCAGGTTTGGTAGTGTAAATAGTAGCATTTTATTTTATTTTGTTTTGTATAGTTTGCACGATTATCGTATTTCTTTGAAATCCGTGTTTGAAACAAGTGTGGGGATATTCGGGTCACGAATTACTCTAACATTGTGTTGAGGACAACACGGAACTTTCGAGGGGGTAGGGTGATTTTTACACGTTTTTGAAAAATTTAAAAAACATAAAAAAATTGAAAAAACTAAAAAAATATAAAAAATGAACCTTAAAAATCACACTTGGAGAAAACCAGAAACTCCCAGATATAACCGTAAGTTACGGTTATACCGTAATTTACGGTGGGGAGGAAAAACATTTGATCTTTACGGTGATATGCTCCTGTTTTACGATGGGAGTTTGTGTTCAGGTTATACCGTAAGTTACGGTCTAACCGTAATTTACGGTACGCAGGGAATTTTGATCCGTCGTTTTGTTGCAGCGTATATAAAAAAAATAAAAAAAAATAATAATAACATCTGGTCACGTGAGTTCACCCCAACCATACATTCTCTTATCCATCTCTTTCACCTATCACTCTCATCAAGACCCACAAAATCCATCTTCTTCTTCAACCTTCAACCCTCCATATCTCACTCAATTCCTGCTCAAACTAAGTGAAATCGGAGTCTATTTTGACTAATTTTTCACGTAGTTTCTAGTTTTGCCAAGAAATTTACAAGAAAACGCAGTTTTTGGGTCCGAACTTCAAACCCTAGTCCGAAAAATTTTGGGGGTTTTGGGAGTTTTTGTTTCACAAGCATTCTTGCATCTTCAAACAAAGGTATGGAAGTTTATTTGCTGTATTTTGATGATGCATTGTGAAGGTTGAGGTTATTTTTGATAGTTGTTCATACTCACTTGCTTGTTCATAGTTTTGACTTGTTACTTGTTACTTGAACATGATTATGGTTGTAGATGTAGGATTTGTGGTTAAAGTAGTGAACTTTTGGGATGCTCTACATTGTAGAGACACCATGCCCGATTTTTGAAAAATTCTTGATACATTTTTGGTTCACTAACATCTACAACTATGATAACAAGCAAGTGTGGGGATATGTTGGAGAAAAGGGTTTAATTTTGTTTCGTTGGTTGTGTTTTTTGCTCGAATGTGTGTAGGAAATGGCACAAACAAAAGAAAAGACCGGATCTAGTTCATCTTCGTCTTCGAAGGGAAAGGGTAAACAGCCGGAACAGCAACCAAGGAAGAGACAATACATGGGTCAAGTGGATGAAAGCGAAAGTGAAAGTGAGGAAGAGATGGAATTGGACCCGGCTGAAAAGCCAAAATGGAATTCGGGTCCATTAGATGATCAAGCAGAGGAGTGGCAACCAACACTCTACCATGACAGCATGAATAAGTTGAAGAACAAGGCTGCTGCATTCATTTGTGAAAGAGAAGTTAATGAGGTTCAATTTGGCCAGTTCGGGGTGTTTGACAAGTTCCGAGCTCTAGGTTGGGAGTCGGCACTTAGTTGTTTTGACAAAGATAAGAGCAACTTGTTCATATCCGAAATACAAGAATGGATGGCCACTCTTAAATGCAACACATATGACATGCCATCACACATGAAGCTAACGGGTATAGTGCATGGGATTCCGGTGGAAATGTCCTTCGACACGTTGAAGAAGCTTGGGAAATACGATAGTCTTCCAGCCCGTGATTACATGATACCGACTCTTGATGACCTCCTGGTTAAACCGGAGAAACATACTCGATGGAATGATATGTTGGCAGCACTATTTTTACCCGGTAAATACAGTGGTATTCTATACCGGAAGAACTTAAAAATAGAAGCTAAATTGTTGCTAGCAATATGTGTTCTCAATGTTATTCCAAGAAGGGGGGACAAGAAACAGGTGAGGTTCCCGGAGGTGCCCATCCTTTATTCGCTAATGCATGGGTCTCCGCGTTTTCCGATACGCTATCTGATCATGAACCACTTATGGATTTGCCGGAATAAGTATGGAAGAGATATCGTCCCGTATTGTCGAATAATCACGGGGTTGATGAAACAACAAAAGGCAATAACATCTGAAGATCGAGGAGCAACAAAAAGGCATCAGCCTTTTATGCTAGATAAGTTGGGGATTGGTTGGTCATATACACAATCGGAGCGTTATCGCAAGCTAAAGTCGGATGGGCAAAGGTGGAGAGCACTATAGTTGGGTGCACGAGATTTGTTACCGGGTGAGCCGGACGAGCCAGAAAGTGATGAAGAAGTAGTTCAAAGTGGAGACGAGGACTATGCGGATGAACCGCATGGTGGTGAAAATGTTGGTCAAGGGGGTTATGGTAGAGGTTATGGTGGCATGTTTTACGATTATACGCAACAATCTTATGTGCCGGGTTGGGCTTACGAGGGCACAATGCAAGAAGTGATTGAGAATCAACGTCCTCCGGCATCCGTATTTGAGACGTGGTCGGGTTCGGAAAGGACGTTATTTGATCAAAACACGAGGAATAGTGCAAGTATAGAGCGGTCCTTGAAACAAAACCTTGATCGTCAAGAGGCATGGAATCGCACGCATGCGTATTCCCGTGAAGTAGAAATAAATAATCAATACCATGACGATCAAGAAAGGAGATTGCACTCGGATTGGCATGCCGGGCGGCCGGTGGTTGTGGATCCACAACATGTGGATTATGCGTCTCTACCACCGTATGATGGTAGTGTTTCGTATCCAACCCCGCCGATCCACCACTCGCAATGGATTGACCCAAGGCAACAAGAAGGAGCACAACAACAACAAGGTGGAAGTAGTAGCGGCTCATTTGCGTTTGGAGAATGGAACGATATGATGTCTTCCATTTTTGGGCCGCCAGGACCGCGCTATTATTAGTCAGGTTGTGTTCTCTCTTTGTATATTTTGTGCATATTTGTTAGTTTGATATGTTTATGGTTGGGAGGTTGGGTGGTGTATGATTGTGTTGTTTTGTTGGGTTGGTGCTTGTTGGTGGTGTTATGTGTTAAGAAAAAAAAATTATAAAAGAAAAAAATACAAAAAGAAATTTGTGGTTTGAGTGAAGAAGCTTTTTGTTGATGTTGAATGATTTTAGTGATCAAAGCCTCCTAAAACCATACATTGGGGTCAATGTATCCCAAGTGTGGGGATGGGGGGAATTTTTGAAGATTTTAAAAAATTTTGAGCCAAGCGAAACGATGTGAAAATTTGAACACCCTAGATTAACCCCAATTTGGTGCACCGGCAACCTTTGATACTTTTTCATTCTTGGTGAGAGTTGTAGCCACAGTTGTACATAAATAATGATTGTCTTTGATGAGAGTGGTTACGGGTGGTGGTGCATTAGAACTTGTGCTTGAATGCGATTTGAGTCCTTAGTTAGACATGAATGTAGAAAGGATAAGGGCATTTAGGTAGCCTCGTCGTTGGTGTGAGCGAGTGTGGGATTTGGGGGGTTGGACCTCATAAGTTATATATATGAGCATGGTAGTGAGAGGGGCGGGGGTTTGGACATTTAGTTGCCCAATTTTGTGCCTAAAAGCCTATCATTTGTTACCCCTAGCTACTTACCTAAAAATTTACCCAACTTGACCCGGTTTTATAGTGATTAGTGATTGTTTAGTAGTATGTAATTTTATTTGATGTTATGTTGAAAGTTTATGAAAAAAAAATCAGAAAAAAAATTAGAAAAGAAAAAAAAAAGAGAAAAAGCAATGGAAAAAAAAAATAAAAAAAAAATGATGTTTAGTTATCTTGTATATAGTAGTTTGCTTTGGTAGTTGTTAGTTTGTTTTATTGGGTAATAAAAAGACCGGGTTAAGTTTTCGCTACTTCATATATATTCCATTTCCTACCTATACACTTAGCCACGTTACAACCTTGAAAGTCCCTTTGATTTGCATTCATGTTTGACACATTTTAGGAGAAGGATTGATTTAGGTACAAGCTTATAGTTGTGCAACCGCCCGTTAGCCTTTGTGTGTCTAGCTCATATTGCTAGTGCTTGCTTGTAGCCGAGAGGAGAGACATAGTGAGGGGTGCATTAGTTGGGTGTTAAAAAGGGGTTAGTAAAAGGATTGCTTGTTTTTGTTTGGCTTACATTGATCACTTGTTGAGAAATTGATTTGATGAGTTGCTTGAGACAAGCAACGGTTAAGTGTGGGGATGTGACGGGTGGTCCGTATGACAACCCTTTATGATGTTAAAAGACAAGTTTATCCCTCATTTAATTGTGTAATTATCTCGAATTAGATAACTACTGTTGATTATGTCTCAGGTGCGGTTTGGCGGCTTAAAGTGAAGAAAAATGCAGCTTTGGAAGGTTTGAAGTTGAACGGGTCGCACGTGGAACAAAAAGTGAAACAAGGCATGAAAATCAGCTTCTCACCGTAAATTACGGTCCCACCGTAATTTACGGTGGACCTGATTTTGGCAAATTTCCCACCGTAGCTCAGACTAAATGCACCGTAACAAATTGAAGGTCACCGTAACTTACGGTGATACCGTAAGTTACGGTGGAAGCGACGTGAAAAATTGTAACTGCTCATTAAAAACAGTTTTATGGTGTCTTTTGGGTTATTCTCATCATTGGTCGGTTATTGGAGACACTAGGGGCGATTTTGGATATCTTGGCTTGGGTGTGAACAATTGCTAACATTCGGTTTGTGTTTTCAATTTGTATGAACATTGAATTGCTTGTTATGATGATTCACCAAGCTATGTGTCGCTAAAACTTTCGGTGATCATCTTAGGTGCAGGTTTCTCTTGAACTTTTGTGTGTTTATTTCTGAATTTCTAGAATGATAACTTGTGTTTGCTTGTTTATCATGGTGTATGCATAATTGTTTGTAGCGTGTTAATTGATAGTGCAATTTCTAGTCTCAATCGTACGTTCTTGGTGCCGTTGGAAATCGAGATATCACGGGAAGGGTTAGGGTTGGTTATTGATTAATTGGTCATCGGGAAACAACCTCGCGTTTATATAATCCGAGTACTTTGTTCCCTTTTATCACTTCAATTATCTATACACGAGTTATGTCTATGTAACTCTTTCTAGTTGGAATTATACACAATTGTTTAAAGAAACTGAATCCAAAGATGGTCATTGTTCTCCTAATATGTTAAACAACCAATTTTGATTTGCAATTAGTTAATTAATTTAGTTTTCTAAAACAACAATCCAATTCATTGATCTTTATTTTCTGCAAATTAGGTTAATTGTAGTTTAATTGCAAAGCTATATAATTGACATATTTTCCACATACTCCCTGAGTTCGATACCCTCTTACCACTATCTATAGTTGTTTTTGGGATTAAATTTGCGTGTACCTACGACAACACGTCACCGCTCGGTTGTATGTTGGCAGCGAGTGTATCGGGGCCACCACTGGAGTGCAACAGGGAGATCCCTTGGGGCCCCTCCTCTTTGACCTAGCCTTACATCCCCTTATTATTCGTGTACAGGAGCACTGTAACCTCCCTTTTCATGCTTGGTATTTGGATGATGGTACGATCATAGGTAATGCAATGGAAGTTGCTAAAGCCTTGGATATCATCAACACGGAGGGACCATCCATAGGGCTCCATCTCAATATTAAGAAAACAGAAGTGTACTGGCCATCGTGTGACGGTCTCAAGGTGCAGGACGGCCTTTTCCCGATAGGGATAGGTAGATCTGTGAGGGGGGTTAAGCTCCTTGGGGGGGGGGGGGCGGTAAGCCGAGACTCTACTTTTATTGGGGAATTAGCAGGGCGGCGGGCATCGACAGCGGTTGACCTTATGAAACTCTTGCCCTGCTTACAGGACCCCTAGTGCGAGCTTCTTCTTTTAAGGTCATGCATGGGGGTAGCTAAGTTACTGTTTGGGTTGCGGACCTGCCAACCTCACTTGATGGAAAATGCGGTATCCTGTTTTGACGATGGTCTCCGAAAGGCTATTGAAGACATTGTTGTTTGTGGGGGGCCTACTTTGGTGAACTTCAGTGGCGTTTGGCATCTTTGCCGATGCGCCTGGGTGGTTTGGGCCTCCTCTCAGCTCGGGATGTTGGAGTTTATGCTTTTGTGGCGTCTAGAGCTCAGTCGTGTGTATTGCAAGACCATATCCTTCGGAACAGTGGGGTTGATAAGCTTGACGTAGACTACCAACAGGCCCTCGAGTATTTAAGTGTCTCTTTTGCAGACTTTGACATTGGCGGTTTCTCTAATATGGACACCGCCCCCCCCCCCCCCAAAGCCACAAAAAACTTTGGCGAATGCTCTATTTGAGAAAATCGCTCGGAATCTGGGAGAAACACTTGATCTGTCTCCTCGCCAGAAGGCGGTGATTGAGTGCTTGAAAGGCCCCCATGCGCAAGACTTTTTGACTGTTATCCCAATCGCGGGGCTGGGACAATGCATGTCGGCTGTTGAGTACAGGGCTATCCTCAAATACCGGCTAATGATCCCTATGTATCCAGAAGACGAAACCTGCCCAATCTGCTGTAAAGCCTGCATGGATAAATACAGGGAGCATGCTGTTCATTGCAAGGAGCTCCCTGGTTTCAAATACCGGCATGACTGGGTAGTACACATATAATGCACATGTGCAGTACAAGTTTTTTTTTTTGAAAATTTCTTTTTATATGTAAAAAATAGCGATTTTTAATAAAAAATTGTAAAAAATTGGTTTGCTTTTAGGCTTTTTTAGTTAGTTTTTAGTTATTGGTTGAAATTTCTTCTTTTTTTTTCTTATAAAAAATTTCTTCTCATTTGAACTCTCCACTATATATAGGGGTGGATTTAAATGAGAACGCCAAATATTGTGAAAATTGTGAGAACGAATAAAAAAACCATGAGAACTTGGTTAAAAACAATTCAAATTCAAAATTTCTTTTTACACCTATCATTATTATCCGAATACAATGTCAGGAATTAAATTTACACATATAAATTTGCGTGAATTCGTAAATAAAGAAAATTTACACATGTGTAAAAAATCTAATAAGAGTGATTTTAAGAGGAGAAATGAATTATTTGATGTTGTAAATTATTTTTTTTATGTTGTATTTTAATTTCAACTAGAATTACGACCCGCCGCATTGTGGCGGGGATTCTTTAGTTATAACTAAGTCGATTTAGGACGCGCACATTAAGTTGAACCTGTCAAACAGGAATAAAAATAGACGATGTAAAAACGTTCACCCACACACGCACGTTGCGTCATATTAACTCGCAAAATTTAGAACGAAACGTAAAAACGTTAAACCAAAGCCGCATGTTGCGATGTGTTAAGTCACAAAATTTAGAACGAAGCATAAAGCGAAAAATTTGCGGAAAATGAAAACTCTAAAGGACCAAAGTTGAAAGTAAAAAAAGTTGTGAGAACAGATTAAAAAGGTTTGTGTTTAAAGTAAAAAAACAAATAGTTTTGGGTTAAAAGTAATTTATGAAATACTTTTGGATGAAAACTAAAAAATCAATTTTTTTTTTGAAAAACCCCTAAAGCCAAGGTTACAACAACCATATGCATAACCATTTTTTCTTTGAAAAACCCCCCAAAGCCAAGATTACAACACATAAATAAAAAAATCAAAGTGGTTAAATCGCAAAAGATGGAAACTTTTGAATTAGAAGTGAAAAATAAAATTAATCAAAGGGGTTAAATTGTATAAGATGGAAATTTTTGAATTAGAAGTGAAAAATCAAATTAATCAAAGGGGTTAAATTACCAAAGATTAAAACTTTAAACTTAAATTGTCAAAGAATAAAGCTTTAGCGTTAAAAAAGAAAAATTCCAATTTTTTTTTTTTTGAAAAACACCCTAAGCCAAAGTTACAACTCATATATGCATAATGATGTTGCTTCTTTATAATGTTTAATGAGGGTTATATTAAGAAAAATGGTTTTGATTGGTGTTTTCATTCGTTCTCACGGTTCTCGCAATATTTAGCGTTTTCAAGATAACCCTCCCATATATCTATATATATATATGTATATATATAGGGTCAGGATTTAGAGAAAACGGTGAAAAGTGTGAGAACGGAGAGAACGGTTATGGGTCGTCAGATCAAAACAATCTATGGACTAGATGACGCGGTGGCGTTTTCGTAAATAACATCACTTTTATTAGTGTGGCGCGCTTCATTAAGAGTAAAAAAGTCTTTTGACTTCTTTACACAAAACGCCATCTCATGAATAAAACGCCATTAAATTACCGCCTTAACCTACATAGCATACACCAACCTAATCTAAAATGCCATTAGATATAAAATGCCAAAATTGTTTTAAATGATAATGCTGAACAAATAGTGACTGAAACGACGGGACTTAATTACTAGCATTTATTATAATAAAATCCTGCCTAAAACAACCGCCAAAAACATCATATATATACAACATCTCAGACCTTCCATTAAAACAAACAAAACCCCAAACCCTATATTTAACATATACCATTCGTCTTAGAAACGCCAAAAAACCCAAACATCAAATATCCTCTAAAACAAAACGCTTCTTTGAAATTCAGTTTGGTTGTCGGTAAGGTTTCGCTCAATGTAATGGACAAAATCCTTAAGTGAGGATATTGCCCATTTCATTGAGTAAAATCTTATTGACTTTATCCTCAACTTCCATCCAATTTATAACGCCAAAACATACAAAAACATTATTGAGTTTTGTTCTCAATAAAGTTTAGCTGTATGGGGTGGACAACATTGTTAGACATCTTTCTTAACTGAGGATTAACAACGTTGTCCATCTCATACTGCAAAACATTATTGAGTTTATCATGATCAAATTTAGAGGTTTAAGATACTTTTATTTAGTGGCGTTCTTTTTCTCGGTAAAACGCCAAAAAGTTAAAAAATCAAACATCGTTCCTTGGATATTCAATATTGTTCTACTCGAAGTTTCGCCGAATGGATTGTTAGCTGAAGGGTGTAACTCAATAACATTTTTCTGCATGAGATGGAAAAATCTTCAAGAAAAAGAGGCTGATGTCAGACTTTGTGCTTCTACACGGCGACAAAAAAAACTACTTCAAAAAAAAAAAAAAAAAAACAAGATGAATCATACGAAAGTCGAAACAGCCAGTGAAGATGTTTCAAAAGAAGAAAGAGACTGGTGACAGTGAAGATTTGGAAGATCAATTGTTTATTTTTTTTTAATTTTCTTTTCCAGATGATTGTTATATAATAACAACGCCATATATAATAAAAACGCCACACAGACAAATGCTTGTGAAAACGCCATCATGCCATAAAACGCACCAAAACTTCCAAACTATAATAAAATTACTTTAGACAAGTATTATAAAAAACCAAAAAAAAGTATAAAAACCAATGTACAAGAAAAAATAAAACAAAGTGCCATCTTTATATAAAACCTCATTAAAAATAAAAAAACGCCAAAATCTCGAAAAGGTAACTAGAAACAGTAACTAGAAAACAATAAAACTGAAGCGACGAAAACTTTATTATTAAAAAGATTTATTATATTAAAATCTGAAACGCCAAACTTGAAAGATGGGACGTGTTACAGACTTCAGAGATAAAGCTTATCAAAGACAGTAATTACAAACAGTAACTGAAACGACGAATACTTTATTATAATAATACACCGCCTAACCTACGCGCCAAAGACATCATATAAAATGATACCTCTCAGCAACTTCCATTTGATCACACTAAAAAATCAAACGCCAATATTCCTAAATATCACTCACTGTAAAATGCCAAAAAATTAAAAAAAAACAAAGATGGCTAACATGCTTTCTTGGATATTCAGTATTATTCTTCGTGAAGTTTCACTAAATGGAATGTTAGGTGAGGGGAGTAACTCAGTAAGATTTTGCTGCATGAGATGGACAAATCTTCAAGAAAAAGATACTGATGACAGTCACATGTCATTTTGTGTTTTTTGTTCTTGAAGAAGGCTTAGATTAGGAGAAGAGATCAATTACACTGAAAAGTGGGATGATTATAAAGATGAAGATCAAGTTGAAGAGCAAAGCGAAACACCCACCCACACGTCATCGATCTATGTCCCCAAACATCCATAAAAGCCACTTCAAACAAACGAATAAACAAAATAATCAGACCGATGGGTTTGTTAAGTTTTACATAAAACGCTATATATTTAGTGACAGTTCTTGTAGTATTAAAGAAGAGAGAGACTGATGACAGTGAAGATTGTGAAGAGAGATCCGATTAGGATTTTTAATTTATTTTTTTCGCTTCTATTTTTTCCCCTGTGGTTGTAATATAACTTTCCGATTGTAAAACGCCAAGATACCACAAACGCCAAAATGTATAAAAAAATAATAGAATAATGGGCTATCTTGTCTAAAACGCCTTTGAATCTAAGAACAAACAAACAATGGGGCATCATCCTAAAAAGTCCTGGCCATACTTAGTATGGATGAAGCCATTCAGAGAGATATTCTGACCCTTGGGGTTCCAATGGCCTACGATTTGGAAACACTATAAATGCCAAAATATTATTACAATGAAACCATTAAAACGCCATGTAATTATTGAATTTGGTTAACGCCAAAAAATCTTAAACGCCAAAAATGAAGCAATATTGTGAAAAGCGGAATTGGAAAAACGGAAGATAAAATGACAAAAAAGCCCATACGCCCTAATTATATCGCGCACCACGTGTTGGGCTAGGATGCGTTCTCACACTTTAGGGCGTTTTCTCCTGATCCCGTACCTATATATATATATATTGTTTAAATACCAATTATAGAATTATAGGTTATAGCTCTATATTTTTTATACTTTATAATTTGTATTAATATTAATTAATTTTGTTCCGAATGTGTTAGAAATTAAATATTCTTTGTTTATTTTGTATTTATTAATTATAAAATTATTAATTTTAAAATCATCATAATCATAATCATAACGGAGAATGCAACTAAATATCTAATTTCGAATGTGAATAAAATAAGGTTTCAAAAAAATGACTAAATAATCAATCATGACATAATTTTTTTCATCAGTATTTAAATATCTAATTCTGAGTGTAATAAAATCAACTATCAAAATTATCTAAGATTTGATTAGTAGTGATTTATAACATACCAAAAAAAAAATATCTTTGTAACTATGATAATTGAGGTGATTTTAAAATGGAAATATTTTTTACACTAAAGGAAACTTTTTCCCTCTAATATAACTTATTTAAACTATCTACATTTTCATACTCCATTTTATTGTTATATGTCAAACAAACACATCCTCTACAAGTTATCAAGAACACGTATGCTGCTTACAATTGGCTCAATTTGATTGTGAGTCAATCATAGAAGTAGGTTAGTTACTTCCTATATTTTTATTATTTGTTTCTATTGTTATAAGTGTGTGTAGTTTATCTTCGTATACTAATCAATTATTAAAGAATTGTGCTTATTTGTTAGTGATGTATCTCTTTATACTTTGATTAAAGAATGAATCTTCTTCTTCTTTATTCAGTTACCTTAATCACATTTCCAGTGATGTCTGGAATTTAGAGGTAGATACTCTCCATGTATATATTGATTTTTCTTCATAAAAATTCTGCACTTTAATTTTCTTATTGACTTGGGTCAAACAAATAGTTATATAGGTACAGTTTGACGATTTAAATCACTTCAATTACTCTTATGCACACTTGATATAAGGATAACTTGTGTCACACCCCAACCAATGGCGGAATCATCGCTACTTCAATTTCATAGCATCGTCATCCTCAACCTGTAACATGTTTAAAATAAAGTTCATTGCAAAAGCAAAGGCGAGTATACAAGTTTTCATGCGTACATAGCATAAAAAAAGAGTTTAAACGATTCCACATGGCAAGCTATTGAAACAAGATAAACATTAAAATCGGCATGTGTTTAACTAATCAAACCAATGATGAAACGCAATAAGCTCTTAACATAACCTCAAGAATACGGGTGGTGCGTTAATCTTATAGTGCTATATATGTCAAGGATAGGCTCGATCGAAGCTAATGATAAGTCTAACACAAAACGTATAGCCCCAAATTCAATGTATCAAGTAATCAAGTACGCAAGCATGTAATAGGAATGTTTATGCATTTACGAATAAAGTTTAAGTGTAAGTTTCATAGGTAAACATGTTACACCCCAAAAAGGTGGTAAACGTAAAGGGGGTTCGAGTATACTCACGGTTTTGCAAGTTTTCCACTTGTTAATCCGCGAGAGAGTTGTTGTTGTTGGAGGTTGGGACACCAAGTCCTTCTACACAAAGAAACAAAGGTGTATGAGTATTGGAGGATAACAGAAGATTAAGGATTCGGAATCAAAAGAATATGGAAAGTAACATAGGAGAAAATAACCATCTAATCACAAAATACTCATTCTTGGCACTATGAATCTGACAAATGGCAAATAACCTTTCATTCCGTACAATCTAATCACTATGTTTATTCACATAATCTCATGCATTTAGCGTAATTTAATTACGTAACTGTGTCGTTTATTACATAACAGTGTTAGTACAAGAAAACAATGCTAAAACATATGTTGGTTTTCGTCGTATTTCGAAACCAATCAAACAATGTCCTAAAAGTGTTGGTAGAAAGTGTTGTGCGCACTATTCATGCCAGCAAACCGTGAAAACAAAAAATGAAACACGAACAACATGATTGAGTCCATATACATAAGAAAACACTAATATGAAAACATATCTTGCAAAAATATAAGACTTTCCGGTACAACGCCTTGATCACTAAAACATCTGTTTCGCTAAAAATATGACAATTTTAACTCGTCCGAATCTATAATTTAGCATTTCCGAGGCTCCGGAACTATGACAAATGATAACAAACATATGAAAACAACATGAGGATACTAATGGGGTGCTCGAAACATAAGCTTTCGGTGCGGCGTCGCAACCCCCACAACTTGTCCGTTTTTTAACCGACAAGCTAGAAAATAATATTTTCGACGTCAAAACAACTAAACGAAAGACATGGTGAACTAGTTAAGCCTATTTTGGGACTTGGAATCACTTCATACATCCTTGGTTGCGGAACAACTTGAGGAAAACTTTCGTCGGTAGGAATTAAAGTGTCGTTATCGAACCGACGACTAAACTGAAACCGTTTAAGGTATCAAAATATAATTTCTACTAGTCTAGTGAACTAGTTAGTGACGATTAACATTCCGAATCCCTAATTACCCCCTAATGGTGCAATTAAACCCCTAATCACCATACTTTGATTAATCACAAAATATCTAGATTTTTAATAACTTTTATAAAAAGTTACACTTTACCCCCCCCCCCATTTATGAAGTTGGTCAAGGTGGGTCCCACCCCACTAGATTTTGGTTGAAATCTTGCAAGATTAGCAAGTATGGTATGTAAGATTTGTTGATTGGAAATCATACCTTACATCACTACTTTTAACCATAACTTCCATCATTTTTTTTTACCATCCTTTCAAGACATTCTTCTTATCATTATCACAAAAATTCAAAAACCAAAAACCCCCTTTGGGGCTCTCTCATTTTCAGCCAACAAGAACACCACAAACACCACCTTCTTTCACCATTAAGCACCTTATTGTTCACTAAAATAGCCTTTACAAGATCACTTATGCAAAGATTAAGCATGGAGAACACATAAGAGCTTGGTTGGAGCCTAAATATCTTCTTAATCTTCCTAAACATCAAGTGCAAAGTTGTAAGCTCTAAAACCGCCATATTTAAGCTTCTTATTACTAGCATTTACTAGATGTACAAGTTGATCATCTTAAAAATCAAGAAAAACATAACCAAAAACCCTAATTCTAAACTTAATAATCTACTAATCATGACTGTTTATATGATTACTAGTCTAAGTACCTGTCTAATACACGGGTGGCTACACAACAAAAAATTTATACTTTAATACGTAAATAATTTATTACATGTACATTCAAATCTTAACATAAATCATAGAAAGTACGTGAAATAACAGAAATACATGAAAACCATAAAAATTTCACAACTCATTGAAGATCTCTTTATATACAACATTCATTGTTTTATTTGTAGGTCTGCCTTCATTGTCAAGTATTAGTAGCTTGATTCCATCTCGTCTTGTAACCCTCGATAAAGCTACGTACAATTGACCATGTGTGTGAAAAAAACGTATGTAATAATTCAAAGGTATAATCAATTATTATCAAACCTAGGCGCTAGGAAAAGTGGTACCCTTGCTTAATGTATTATAAGTTACGAACAAAAGAAGCTAAAATATAACAATTTATGCAAGGATAAAGGACTCACCTATGGAGGTAATGCATCCAACTTTCAAGAAATTATATGCTACTCTCTAGAGTTAACAAAATATAAATCAAGGGAAGGACATGAACATAAGAGAACGTACATGATTTTAATGTATTTAAATTCAAATCAGTTCTTACATATTTTAAACCCTAAGTTTGCACTTTATAACATTCACAAATAATATAAGTTATACTAGAAGCATTGTTTTAATATTTCCAAGCTAGTTATGATCCCCGAACATCATAACACCCCATACAAAATATATAGTGACTAAAATACTTAACTAATACTTGGTTTTGAACTAAATGATAACTTTATGGTTTAAACTTACACTTAGACCCCCTTCCCCAACATATGTAATAGGCCACATGGCCTAAATAAGGAGATCTTATGTGATTTGTTTTAATTTGCTTAAAAGATCTTGTATAGTACTTCTTGAACACATTATACATTGGACCATATGTTGTTGGAAAATAATATAAGAAACCACAAGTGCCATCATCTTCCTTTCATTCACATTTCACTAACACACCATACCCTCCTCTCCTTCCCCTACCTTCGGCCGAGATCACACACACATACATCCATCATTTTCATTCATCTTTCATTCGATCTCTACATATACAAAGGTGTTAGAAGGTGTATAAGGAAGCTTGGAGCTTTCGGAAGTCGAAGGACCTTCACCGTTTGCTTTTATCCACTTCATTTCTACACTTGATCATCCCTAGCCTTGAGCTAGTAGTAAGATCTTCTACTCTTTATTTTACATCCATTTCAAGTGGTTAAAAGATGATACAAGATGAATATCATGAAGAACACTAAGAAACTTGAAGATGAAACATGAACATAAGCATAAAACTATAAGAAATCTTAAAGAAATCTTAAAGAAATCATGTTGTTTAGTGATGTTATGATGCTTGATGATTGTTGGTTTGTGTAAATGATGTAAATCATTATATGATCTTGCTAGATCATGATTAAAAACATAATCTAGCAAGATGAGAGGATGAAAATGTTAGAGATTTATAAAGCATCCTCATGAAAGACATGAACTTGAAAGAATATATTGTTTTCTTGAAAAATAATAATCAAAGTGGGTTAATAATCATATCGATCAAAAATTTATGAATGGTTTTCCAAAAGAACCAAGCTTGAAATATGAGTTTTAGTAGATCTTCGTTCTTACCTAAACAAACACTCTTTTTAATGGATAAACAAGTGTAGAAACAGTTGTGTAACAAGAAGGTTACACAAAGAAGCATTTTTAGAAAATGTTCTTGGAAGTTGTAAACACCCAACTTCTTTAAAAATGAAGTTTTTAAAGAAGTAAATGCATTTTAAGGGGTAACTAAACCTACTAAACACACTACCAAGTTACTACAAACTTTTATGAAAGTACAAGTTCATGTTGTTATGTAAGTAGCATTACTTTGGCACTTGGTAAGTGTTAGTTAGATTGTTGATTGTTGTGATGATTTTAAAAAGAAAATGATATGCTTTGATAGCATGGACACCTCCATTTTTAGGGGAAACTATGGCAAAATTTTCTAAAAATATAAACACTTAGAAAAATATTTTCTAAACAAATATTTGCAAGTGTGTTTTAACTATGGTTTTCAATATAAACTTTGCCATAGATTTTGTTACAAAAATACAAGCATTGGAAGTTGGTTTTTATAAATAAAAATGGATAAATATGTATTTAGAATATATATTTGCATTAAAGACACATTGTGTGTGATTATTTGTCTACCTTGTGTATTAGTATTATTAATTTAGGATTTAAAGTAATATAACTTAACAAATACCAGGAAATTACAATCCAAAATAATACCAAAAACCACAAGGAATAAATATATAAGTTACACACTTAGTATTGTGAAATCGAACGCAAGAACGTAACTTTCAAAATATTCCGAAAAATACCGTTATAAATATATTTTTGGTAAATAATATTTTGGATACAAGAAATGAAAATATGATTCTTGTAAATATTACCAAGTTATATCATATTTTCAACAAGGAGAAAATATATTATTTTTGGGAAGTAAAAATATATCTTCTTAGAATATTTGGAAGATATATGATTTTTGAGAAAAATATATATTTTCTTGAAATCCATTATTTTTGGACAAAATGAGTTATATATTTTCTAAAGTGAGACTTGAAAATATATTGTTTTGGAAATATATATTGGATGTTTATTAAGGAAATACGTACACACCTGAATACGACGCCAATACATGGCGAGATATACAAATACAAGAATACGAAAATACATGTATGAGATACCCCCATCATTGGGAAGGAAATACGAATATAAATACTTGAGAAGTATTGTTACAAAAATATTGTTTAGCGATTATTCCAAAAATTAAATATAATTTAAAGTTAAGATATTTATTATTTTAACAAATAATTATATACTTGGAATACTACCGAAGACACTTTAAAACGTAACTCAAGGGCACTAATCAATACTAAGACAAGGCACAACCCGCTCGTCTAACGGACCGTAGTACGCATGTAGGTAGTCGTGCGTTCTAGAGGAAGCTTTGAGTTACATCGGATACAAGGAACGCAAAATTGTGAGTTCATGTCCCCCTTTTCTCTTAACTGTTTTCAGTTTTATAACTCTCGGGGGTGAAATACATGTTACATACCGATTACAAACAATTATAAATGGTATGATTAGCTAAGGAATGTACTGCTAGATCACGTGAATGGGTAGGCGATTAACTTAAGACCATTAATCCTTGTATAAGGACCGAGGGGCATGAGTGATAGATGTAACACCCCGTGTTTTTTCGAAAGTCAAAGTCAAGTCAAGGTCAAGTCAACGACCGATTTCGCGCAACCTGACTTGCAGTGAAATTCTTTTATGTGTTTATTTTAGTTGTATTATGTGGAGTAAGTGTCAATAATCACAATAATCGACGTGTGTTATTAACCATTCAATCAACTTACGACTGTGAACTATAGGAAGTAACAATACAATAAAGTTAACTAAACGATAATCAAACTATGCTAATCAAATCGACATCGAATCACAATCGCGCTCGCAACTCGAATTACGCATTTTGGTTATTGTCATACGTGTGTGTGCCTTATGTGTTACTTGTGCATGTTTAATTTATGTATGTGTGGGAATCGCAATCGAAACGCAATCAAATCACAATCGAAACGCAATCAAATCGCAATCGAAACGCAATCGAACTCAATCGAAATCGGACTATGATAATTAGTAGGGAAGAGATAGCGTGAGATATGAGTAGTTGGGATTAAAAGTAATTTGACTTGGAAAACCTATCGCATCGCAACGCTCGCAATCTAAATCGAAACAGCAAAAATCATCACGCCGCGCACCCGAACCAAGTGCCATCCGGCCGGATAGCCATCCGACCGGGCTGCCACTTGATCGTGGTGCCAGGTTGCCATCCGACCGAGATGAGATCCGACCGGACAGTCATCCAGGCGAGATGCCATCCGACCGGCCAACCCTTTCCTCTTTGGGTAACTCTATAAATACCCCATGTCACTCTCAAACTTTCTACTTTTGGCATCTGACGTCCGAACAGCTCGTGCTCCCCACCTTTTCTTAGATTTCTCTCGATTCCGGTAAGATGTCGTCCTAAATCTTGTACTTCCTTGATCTACACGCACTCTTACACCTTTCTATCTTTTAAATCTTAACTTTTAACCGTGAAATCACTAGATTTGAGGTGTTCTAGGATGATGCCATCATGGTGTTCTTATGAACTTCATGTTTTGGCTTCACTCCACCAAGAACAACTTGGATCCAACCGATTTCCACACAAATAAACAAAGATCTTGCATAGATCTAAACACATCCATGGTGAAAAAAGGATTGAAAGATGGTTTCTAACTTCCTTTCAACTCTTCACACTCCATGCACTCAAAACCGATAGGATCGGACCTTGCTCTAGTCTTCTACTCATTCACGGTGATGTACTAGCTCAAGATCTAGATTCTACTCACGAGACCACCGATTTCGGGTTAAACGAGAACAACCGTCTTGAACCGGTTAACTGTTCGGACTAGGGTGATTCCTGTTCGATCAGGCCACTAGGGTCAAGAAGGGGTTCTGTTGGTTAACACGTTGTCAAAACGTCTCGATAAAATGACAAACAATCAAAACGACCAAGTGAAAGACGAACGGATTAACCAGCCATCCGAGCAACTGGCCATCCGAATGGCTTGCACCTTGGGTCCCACACTTAACCAATTTTATCTAAGGTTTGAGTATTGAACGAATTGCTATCCGATCGGATTACCATCCGACCGGATTACTCTTCGAATCATGAGATACTTGGACTTTAACACTCGAACAATTTTCAACATGTTTAATGCACAAACGATGTCACTAAGTAACCTCGCCACTCGAGTCGCCGTCTGATCGGAAAGTCATTCGCACGACTGACCGTCCGATCGACCGACTTGAAAGGTAGAGATACTTCAATGTTTTCAAAATGCTACAACAAAAACTTCAAAGGACAAGCCATCATACACAAACACATCCTTCTCAAAGGAAGAAACAATCCACTCGAATAGTCATCTGACCGGACAACCTGTCCGACCGGATGACCATCCGAACGGATTGTCATCCACACGACTGGACCATCCGGTCGGATTACCATCCGACCGAACTACTGTCCAAACCACTTACGTCATGCATCGTTTTACGCGTCACTTATCGTTATGTTATCGATCTGTTCAGGCTAACCTTACTCTCTAGCGCTCCATTCAATCCATTCAACGCTGTGAGTATACTCGATCCCTTTTTGCTTTATGCACTTTTGGGTGTTTCATACGTTACGAATATTCAAATCCCAACAAACACACTACTCAATACTATTTGAACGCTAACCGTTAATGCATGTTATACGTAGCTTATGAATGCTTGTTTGTTATGTTTACACATGGAATGTTGTCTACCTGCCTTAGCAACGATAGTACTATAGTTTGGACTCAACACCTGTTCGCAGGGGTTGTTAAGGACAATTACTTGCATGGATTACGGTGGTAATCATGTGTTGCGAACTGCCTCAGGCAGTCAACCCGCAGTCATTGGTATCGATGGATCTTTGTCGATAACTAACGTGCTTCATTTCACTATGTGTACGTGCTGGTTATGCGTAAACGAATTTCAAACTCTATATGCTATTATCAAACTTGTATGCTCACCTTTACATTATATGTATTGACTTTATTTTAACGTATGTGACAGGTGCTTAGGATGCACATCTGCTAGGAAATCGAGGCTAGAATAAGGCTCTAGAGGCCAACAAATAGTTGTCTGTACAAATTAAATCAAGAGTCTCTAGAAGCAGATAAACAATTGCTCTATTTAAAAATCTGAGTTTTCGGAACAGAACTATTTTTGTCTGTAATAATTTGTTTACCTTTTGAGACATGGTATGGGACATGTTACTTTAAATTGATTGGTAATGATAATTGTTATGGAAACTTCTGGACAATCTGTTTCGCTCAGTGCCATGCCCCGATGTTTCCGCCATCGGTTGGGGTGTGACAGATTGGTATCAGAGCCATAACTATAGCGAATTAGGCAAGACACGACCTAGTCTGGGTCGATGTCTTAGATACCTAGTCTATAGTTAGGAACCAACAGACCGACTTGTGCATATCCGTTAGGGATTATGTATGAGCCTACTACCATTCCTCGCTATTCTCGCCTATGCTACACTATCACTGCACTCGAATTTTCAACTATGAAGGAGCAATTAAGTCGAGATTAGGTGTGAAAACCGCAAACTCTCGACTAAATCTCTTGTTCAACCTACATTTTTATCTATAAACACGAGAATTTGCGTTGAACCAGGAGTGAAATCCATACTTTGACGCATAATCCTCTTATTTTTGTCAAAAACAGGAATGAAGTTATTAAGCTAGGGGTGAAACCCTAACCTTGATGATTTGTTCTGATCTTTATTTTGTTTTACAAAGCTCTCACCAAAGTTTCGACGGACTCCAAGGACTGGAGACCACGCAGAGACTGAAAGGATACGTGTCGTTCGCCCAGATTCAAGGCGGAAGCAAGAGTTCCGAAGGTCAGATGTGTGCTCAGACGGTGCTTGAGAATAGTCGAATCACTTTGGGTAGTCAAAGTCTACTAGCCGCAGGCAATCTACTTCTTGATTTTTACATGTTTCGATTCTGAGCCCGCAACTGCTGACTCTGATGATTCATTGATTTTATGTGGTTGAATGTTGTTTACCTGTTTATGTGTTTAAATTTTGTAGATTCATTCGATTTATGCCTTCACTTCGATCGACACGCACGACTCGTACTGCATTTCTATCTCTAAACGCCAACAAATCGCCAAACTATGGACGACCTTATGCTACGATGTATGCTTACGCTATACTACTCGATGTGTTAACCAATAATCGCTTATACTACACTACTCGATATACTAAACGTGATCGCTATATTCGAGCACTCACGAACTGTGAATGATAGGTTTCTATATTCTAACTGCCTCTGTTGATTACGTGCTTATGTGCTTCTGTGATTCTGTGCCCTACGTGCTTATATGCTTCTGTGTTTATATGAATCTGTGATTATGTGCCTATGTGTTTATGTGATACATGTTACATTGCGTGTTCCTAAGCTTTAGTAAGTAGTAGACGTGAGAGGTGAGATTCGAATACATTGTGTTGAGTCCTATGACGATGTCTGTTGCAGACAATGTCATCTGGATCCCGCCACCCACCACTTTCTCATCAAGAAAAGAGAGACAAACGTCTTGCTGCTATCATCGCTAAACAAGTAGCAAAAGTCATGAGCGATGTCTACGAGAACTTCAGCAAATCATCTGAGGAGTCGAGAACCGAAACTCCTAAAGCTACCCCCAAAGCTGCCTTCAATTTCAAGCAGTTCAAGTCTTGTGGGCCAAAGGAATTCACTGGCGAGGAAGGCCCTACAACGTTGTTCCAATGGTTTGATTCCATTGAGGTCACTCTACGACAGAGCGGTTGCCCAGACGATCTCCGCACTCTAAATGCTACCGGCGTCTTCCAGTCCCGTACACTAGACTGGTGGACGGCCGAGAGAAACAAACGAGGGAAAGATGCAGCCTATGGTCTGTCGTGGAACGAACTCAAGGAGGTTATGCTGGAAGAATTCTGCCCTCCTCATGAGCGCCAAAAGTTAGAAAATGAATTCTGGCACATAAAGCAGAAGGAAGGAGAAAATGCTGCTCTCACTGCTCGCTTCAAACAGCTCAGCATCATCTGCCCTGACCAAGTCAAGACTCCAGACATGGCAATCAAGAAGTATATCTGAGCCCTGCCTGACTGTGTTGCAGATTTCGTGCAAGCGGCTAAGACTAAGACGATCGAAGAGACTTACCTACTGGCCGCTGAAATCAACGAAAAGCGGGTCAAGGCTGGTGTCTGGGATAAAACTTCGAAGCACCTGCATCAAGCTACCACCGCCGCACCAACTGCTGAAACCACCACCGCATCGAGCAACAAGAGGAAGAACAAGCGAAAGAACAACTCCAGCAACAAGAACTGTGCGATCACTGCTGCACCGATACAAGCTGTACCAGCCCAACAGCGTCAAGTAGCGGCGCCTGTGGCAAATGCACCGCCTGCTAAGCGTTCAAACACTGGGCCACACCCGCTTTGCCCTACTTGTACTTACCACCACCCGACTACCATCACTTGCCTTTTTTTGTGCTCATTGCAATATGTACGGCCATTTCACTACCAACCGCCGTGCTCGACAAGCTCCTGCTCATCAAGCTCTATTCACCGCCCCTCAGGGTCAACAAGCTCCTCCGGCACCCGCGGTCAACGCCAGAGCCTGCTTCGCATGTGGCGATCCTAACCATTTTGCCAACATGTGCCCAAACAGGGTTGTGAAACAAGAGTCCCAGCAGCAGCAGCAGTAGCAACACCAGCAGCAACAGCAACAAGCAGCACGTGCACGAACTTTCAACATCAACGTGCGCCAAGCCCAAGCTGACAACAACATGGTCAATGGTACATTCCTTATGAATGGTATTTATACTTCGTGTTTATTTGATACTGGAGCCGATAATTGCTTTGTGTCGTTCGAATTCGAGAAGCTCCTTAGTCGTAAGCGCTCCCAACTCTCCTCGACGTTCGATGTTGAAGTCGCCACTGGAAGAACTGTCGCCGTTAATTCTGTTCTACGTGATTGTACTCTTGAGCTCAACAATCACATCTTCCCAATCGACCTTATTCCGATGCAACTCGGAAGTTTTGACGTCATAGTAGGCATGGACTTTCTTCGCGGAAATCATGCTGAAGTTGTGTGCTTCGATAAGATGATTTGATTCTCGCCGCGAATGGTGATTTATTGTGTGTTTAGGGTGAAACTGCTTCGAAAGGTCTCAAACTCATGTCATGTGTCCAAGCTAGCAAGTATCTCCGCAAGGAATACAGAGCTTTCTTGGCTAACATTGTAGTAGCGGAGAAGGAAAAGAAAGGAAGACCTGGTGTAAACGATGTCCCAGTGGTTCGTGAATTTCCTAACGTTTTTCTGGAGGATCTTCCCGGACTACCACCAAGTCATGATATCGACTTTTGTATCGACCTCATTCCTGGAGCCAACCCTATTGCCAAAGCTCCTTACCGACTCGCGCCGTCTGAAATGCGTGAACTATTAAACCAACTCCAGGAATTACTTGAGAAAGGCTTCATTCACCCGAGCACCTCTCCTTGGAGCGCGCCAGTCCTTTTCGTCAAAAAAGAAGGATGGGTCTATCAGGATGTGCATCGACTATCGGAAATTGAATAAGTTAACTATCAAGAACCGCTATCCCCTACCTCGCATTGATAATTTGTTTGATCAGCTACAAGGTGCTACGTGTTTATCGAAGATCGATCTACGCTCAGGTTATCACCAACTACGCATTCAAGAGGAGGATATACCCAAAACCGTGTTTCGCACTCGTTACAGCCACTACGAATTCGTTGTTATGCCTTTTGGTTTAACCAACGCACCCTCGGTTTTCATGGATCTGATGAATCGCATGTGTAAACCATATCTCGACCGTTTCATCATCGTATTCATCGACGATGTCTTGACCTATTCCAAATCGAAAGCCGAACACGCGCAACATCTACGTTTGGTTCTCGAGCTACTCCAGGGGAATCAACTTTATGCCAAATTCTCCAAGTGCGAATTCCGGCTGGAGGAGGTTCAGTTTCTGGGTCACATCGTAAATAGTCAAGGTATTCACGTCGATCCAGTGAAGATTGAAGCAGTCAAGAGTTGGATTACACCTAAGAACCCATATGAAGTCCGTTCTTTTCTCGGACTAGTGGGCTATTATCGACGATTTATCGAAGGATTCTCAGAAATCGCAGTACCGCTTACCGCTCTCATGCATAAAGACAAGCCTTTTGTTTGGGGAACTGAACAAGAGTCTGCCTTTCGAACCCTCAAGCACATGTTTTTCAATGCCCCTGTTCTCACTTTGCCCGACGGAAACGATGATTTCATTGTCTATTGTGATGCTTCCAACCTCGGTCTTGGTTGTGTCCTTATGCAGCGGGACAAGGTTATAGCTTACGCATCTCGTCAGCTCAAAATCCACGAGAAGAACTACACAACCCATGATCTCGAGCTAGGCGCAGTGGTTTTTGCGTTAAAGATTTGGCGACACTACCTGTATGGTACAAAGTGTACGATCTTCACCGATCATAGGAGCCTACAACATATCTTTGATCAGAAAGAACTTCATATGCGTCAACGCCGATGAGTAGAACTTCTCAACGATTATGACTGTGAGATTTGTTATCACCCAGGCAAAGCAAATGTTGTTGCCGACGCTCTCAGTAGACGGAGTTATTTGCTCAGCACTTGAAACGTCCAAGCCCAATACGACCTTGAAACCCTCATCCGCGAAGCTCAGCATGCATGTTTTAAAGAACGCACTCTGAAGAAGGAACGAATCTACCATGATGGAGCCCAGCTTGTGAATAAGTCAAATGGGATATTCCACATTCTGGACCGAATTTAGATCCCCAAACGGACTGATTTGCGACAGATTTTGATGGACGAAGCCCACAAATCCCGGTATTCTATTCATCCCGGTGCCGACAAAATGTACCAGGATCTTCGCTACAAGTACTGGTGGCCAGGCATGAAAAGGGATATTGCTCTCTACGTTGGAAAGTGCCTGACTTGTGCAAGGGTTAAGGCCGAACACCAAAGACCCTCTGGCTTACTCGAACAACCGCCGATCTCTATGTGGAAGTGGGAGACTATAGCTATGGACTTCATAACAAAGCTTCCGCACACGTCATCAGGTCACGACAGCATTTGGGTTGTTGTTGACCGATTGACCAAATCAGCTCACTTTTTGCCAATACGGGAGGACTACAAGGAAGAACGATTAGCCCGAATCTACACCGACGAGATCATTTGTAATCATGGGACGCCTCGCGACATCATCTCTGATCGTGATGCTCGGTTTACCTCGTGACTGTGGGAAACGTTTCAAATGGCACTCGGTACATCGCTTTATCTAAGTACCGCTTTCCACCCTCAAACCGACGGACAGACTGAAAGAACGATTCATACTCTTGAAGACATGCTCTGTTCGTGTGTCGTAGACTTCGGTGGTAATTGGGATAAATACCTGTCATTAGTCGAATTCTCGTATAACAACAGTTATCATTCCAGCATTCAAATGACACCATTTGAGGCTTTATACGGAAGAAAATGTCGATCGCCTATTGTATGACACAAGATCGATCACTCGCAATTAACCGGTCCCGAGATATTACAAGAAACGACTGACAAAGTCCTCCAAATTCGAGACAACTTGTTGAAAGCTCAAAGTAGACAGAAAAGTTACGCCGATAGACGACGCAAGCCCCTTGAATTTGACGTTGGTGACTACGTACTCCTAAAGGTATCACCTTGGAAGGGTGTGGTCAGATTCGGCAAGAAAGGGAAATTAGCGCCTCGATATGTTGGACCTTTTAAGATTCTGGAAAGGATCAGAAAAGTCGCCTACAGACTCAAGCTACCGGAGGAACTCAGTAACGTCCACCCGACTTTCCATGTGTCAAACCTCCGAAAGTGCCTGGCTGAGCATGATTTAATTGTACCTCTCGATGACCTGCAAGTAAACGAAACACTACACTTCGTGGAGAAGCCTGTCGAAATCATGGATCGCCAAACCAAGCAGCTCAGACGCTCGCGCATTCCTATTGTGAAAGTCTGGTGGGAAGGCAAACGAGGCGCAAAGTTCACTTGGGAACTCGAAAGCGACATGAAGGCGAAGTACCCGCAGTTGTTCGTTACGGCTTCGGCCTAATTTCAGGACGAAATTCCCTAAACAAGGGGAGGCTGTAACACCCCGTGTTTTTCGAAAGTCAAAGTCAAGTCAAGGTCAAGTCAACGACCGATTTCGCGCAACCTAACCTGCAGTGAAATTCTTTTATGTGTTTATTTTAGTTGTATTATGTGGAGTAAGTGTCAATAATCACAATAATCGACGTGTGTTATTCGCCATTCAATCAACTTACGACTGTGAACTATAGGAAGTAACAATACGATAAAGTTAACTAAACGATAATCGAACTATGCTAATCAAATCGACATCGAATCACAATCGCGCTCGCAACTCGAATTACGCATTTTGGTTATTATCATACATGTGTGTGTGCCTTATGTGTTACTTGTGCATGTTTAATTTATGTATGTGTGGGAATCGCAATCAAAATGCAATCAAATCGCAATCGAAACGCAATCGAACTCAATCGAAATCGGACTATGATAATTAGTAGGGAAGAGATAGCGCGAGATATGAGTAGTTGGGATTAAAAGTAATTTGACTAGGAAAACCTATCGCATCGCAACGCTCGCAATCGAAATCGAAACTGCAAAAATCATCGCGCCGCGCACTCGAACCAAGTGCCATCCGGCCGGATAGCCATCCGACCGGGCTGCCACTTGATCGTGGTGCCAGGTTGCCATCCGACCGAGATGACATCCGACCGGACAGTCATCCGGGCGAGATGCCATCCGACCGGCCAACCCTTTCCTCTTTGGGTAACTCTATAAATACCCCATATCACTCTTAAACTTTCTACTTTTGGCATCTGACATCCAAACAGCTTGTGCTCCCCACATTTTCTCAGATTTCTCTCGATTCCGGTAAGATCTCGTCCTAAATCTTGTACTTCCTTGATCTACACGCACTCCTACACCTTTCTATCTTTTAAATCTTAACTTTTAACCGTGAAATCACTAGATTTGAGGTGTTCTAGGATGATGTCATCATGGTGTTCTTATGAACTTCATGTTTTGGCTTCAATCCACCAAGAACAACTTGGATCCAACCGATTTCCACACAAATAAACAAAGATCTTGCATAGATCTAAACACATCCATGGTGAAAAAGGATTGAAAGATGGTTTCTAACTTCCTTTCAACTCTTTCACACTCCATGCACTCAAAACTGATAGGATCGGACCTTTCTCTAGTCTTCTACTCATTCACGGTGATGTACTAGCTCAAGATCTAGATTCTACTCACAAGACCACCGATTTCAGGTTAAACGAGAACAACCGTCTTGAACCGGTTAACTGTTCGGACTAGGGTGATTCCTATTCGATCAGGCCACTTGGGTCAAGAAGGGGTTCTGTTGGTTAACACGTTGTCAAAACGTCTCGATAAAATGACAAACAATCAAAACGACCAAGTGAAAGACGAACGGATTAACCAGCACGGAGAGCTATCCGACCGGACTACTGTCCGAACGGACAGCCATCCGAGCGACTGGCCATCTGAACGGCTTGCACCTTGGGTCCCACACTTAACCAATTTTATCTAAGGTTTGAGTATTGAACGAATTGCTATCCGCTCGGATTACCATCCGACCGGATTACTCTTCGGATCATGAGATACTTGGACTTTAACACTCGAACAATTTTCAACATGTTCAATGCACTAAGGATGTCACCCGACCGGACTGCTGTCCGATCGAGTGACAACCTGCTGTGGATTTGTTCTCACTAAGTAACCTCGCCACTCGAGTCGCCATCCGACTAGATAGTCATCCTAGCGGATTGTCATCCGCACGACTGACCGTCCGATAAACCGACTTGAAAGGTAGAGATACTTCAATGTTTTCAAAATGCTACAACGAAAACTTCAAAGGACAAGCCATCATACACAAACACATCCTTCTCAAAGGAAGAAACAATCCACTCAAATAGTCATCCGACCGGACAACCTGTCCGACCGGATGACCATCCGAACGAATTGTCATCCACATGACTGGACCATCCGGTCAGATTACCATCCGACCGAACTGCTGTCCGAACCACTTACGTCATGCATCGTTTTACGCGTCACTTATCATTATGTTATCGATCTGTTCAGGCTAACCTTACTCTCTATCGCTCCCTTCAATCCATTCAACGCTGTGAGTATACTCGATCCCTTTTTGCTTTACGCACTTTTGGGTGTTACATACGTTACGAATATTCAAATCACAACAAACACACTACTCAATACTATTTGAACGCTAACCGTTAATGCATGTTATACGTGGCTTATGAATGCTTGTTTGTTATGTTTACACATGGAATGCTGTCTACCTGCCTTAGCAATGATAGTACTATAGTTTGGACTCAGCACCAGTTCGCAGGGGTTGTTAAGGACAATTACTTGCATGGATTACGGTGGTAATCATGTATTGCGAACTGCCTCAGGCAGTCAACCCGTAGTCATTGGTATCAATGGATCTATGTCGATAACTAATGTGCTTCATTTCACTATGTGTACGTGCTGGTTATGCGTAAATGAATTTCGAACTCTATATGCTATTATCAAACTTGTATGCTCACCTTTACATTATATGTATTGACTTTATTTTAACGTATGTGACAGGTGCTTAGGATGCACATATGCTAGGAAATCGAGGCTAGAATAAGGCTCTAGAGGCCAACAAATAGTTGTCTGTATAAATTAAATCAAGAGTCTCTAGAAGCAGATAAACAATTGCTCTATTTAAAAATCTGAGTTGTCGGAACAGAACTATTTGCCTAGATTTTTGTCTGTAATAATTTGTTTACCTTTTGAGACATGGTATGGGACATGTTACTTTAAATTGATTGGTAATGATAATTGTTATAGAAACTTCTGGACAATCTGTTTCGCTAAGTGCCATGCCCCGATGTTTCCGCCATCGGTTGGGGTGTAACAATAGATCTATTGGGTGTTGCGAGCCTCACCCATGGGCCTGCGAGTTGGCCGCATGTGGTGGCTATGTCGTTCCGCCGGTGGGGTCGGTACGAAATACATATACAGGATTGAGTGCTTCCTATGCCATGTCACTTATATTAATGTACTAGCTACACATTAATTGATCTATTTTTCCTTGTTGCTTCATACCAGTTTACAAGTACATACATACATACATACAAAGGTTTTCAAGGATGATTCGTGCACACATACTAAACACATGAACTCGCTCAACTTTTGTTGATGTTTTTAAACTACATGTATTTCAGGGAATTAGTAAGTGGATCTGGCGGGCGTTGGAAGTTTTATGCTGCGATAGGAATAAAGATGTCATCCATGGTCTCTGGGTTTGGTCAGTGTGTCTTATTCCTGGACGAGACACGTCTTCCAAACCTTAGTTACACCTATTATCTTTTGACGAGTCCTTAGTGAACTCATAAACAAATTGTATGGTTTGTAAAACTTAGTCTATGTTTTAAACAATGTTGTTATGTTTTAAACTCATTTAATGGATGACAAATCTATGGTTTTATCATATAGTTGATGTTATGATTGAATGCAATGGTATTAATAAAGTCACCCCATAATCACGCTTCCGTAAAAGTCAGGGTGTGACAGCTTGGTATCAGAGCTTCAATCGTAGCGTACTAGGATTCTTTCTCGAGTCTAGACTACGATCATTAGAGCTCTCACAAAAAAAAACGTTTTTACAAACATGTTTTCATTGCATACACGAAACACCCAGATCCAGGAAACAAATATTTTTACAAACAAAAGACACAAAACACATTTCAAAGTTTATGCTTATGGTTCAGTCTGAGAGATTGGGAATTGCAGTCTAAGAGACTGGGAAGTGTAGTCTGAGAGACTAGGGAGTTCAGTCTGAGAGACTGGGAAGGGTAGTCTGAGAGACTAAGGAGTTCAGTCTGAGAAACTGGGAAGTTTAGTCTGAGAGACTAGGAAGGATAGAAAGATTCATGATGAATTGTCCTTGCTCGCAATATATTAAGTATTAGTGATTGCTATGAATATACATGCTACGATTATTATGTACCGGCACACATGTCACCTTCTTCCGAGAGTGAGGAATCAGACATTGAAGACCCTACGGCCACCGCCACAGATAATGAGATTGTACCTGCACTGGAGATACTTGCGTCAGACACTGAGAGTGACCCTGACATGCTAACCAAGGACGAGGACGACCTCCAACCATTCGCGCTACCAGATCTTGGTGATGATCTACCCTTGCTGATGGCTCCCCTGATGAGGATCCTTTTATCACTCTTGTTTCGATCCATGACCACCTCATCACCGGTCATTTCGATGGTGAGCCTATCATGACTCCGATCCTCGACGCCGTATCTCTCATGGTTATTCCTCCCGAGGATATGCCTTTTAACGATTTGTTTGATGGTGACGTTGATTTGTTTGTTGATGATCCTCCTGTTGACGCCCAGGGTGATGGAAAGATAACTGAGGATGTCATTACTATTCGACCTCCTGAGATACCCGCCATTGAAGTATCCTCTGCTTCCATTTTGCACTCGATTTCAGACTCCTTTGAGACTGTGACTTCTGCAGCCTTACAGATGGCCGGATTGCAACTTTCCACTACTGATTCAGACGAAGACACCGCTATGACTACTACACTATCACCTGCTCGAGATCCCACACCTTCACACGACCCAGAGCCTGTTCCTGAGACAGCTCCAATTCCTTTTGGGTCAGCCTGATGTTGCACCTATTGATCTTGAGCTGATTCCAGATCCTGACCATGTTTCTTTTGGTTTACCAGATGTTGCACCCCTTACCTGACCCAGTACCTGCACTTGATGATCTTCTCTTTTGCTGAGACATTTGTTCCTGCACCCGCACCCGCTGATGTTGCTCTTTTCCTCCTGTGGAGTCCGACGTCCATCGCACCGGTTTGCCTATTGCTTTCTTTCAAGACATACCCGCACCCCATTCAGGGGAAGGTACCCTTGGACAGCACCTGCGTGATGGTCTTTTTGTATCAACAACTTTTCCACAGATCCTTCAGGCTCTACTGTTCATTTCTTCACCGCTGGACGAGCCATTCCAATGGTTCCTATCATGCCCTATGCTGATTTCAGACCCCTACCATCCCTCGCATTATGAGAGCTACACACGGGATGAGTTGCTCCTGTTACTTCAGCTACAGTTTGAGGTTTTGAGTTATAGAGTTTTGGAGCTTGAGCTGACATTACGTCCTCCACCTTGTCAATGCCAATATACTTGGATCCTCCACCTTCATCACTGTCTTCTTTTGCGCTTTCACCTGCTGCTATTGCACCTTTCCAGGTTTTGATGCTCGTTCCTTTACTATAGAGCAGCAGATCAGTTAATTACTTCGACGAGTATACCAGCTCAAGGAGGAGCTTGCACATGTTAACAATTTGCTTTTCTTCACTCCTCCACCTCAGACATTAGTATAGTTGGCTTTTGGTTTTTTTAAGCGAATTGCATTACTTTGGGGGAAAAGACACTACTAATAAGCCGAGATGGTAGAGACTTTTGAAGACCACTTTTGACCACTTGATTTTGATACACTGATAGACTTATTGGACAAAGGTAGGGTGACCCTGTGTCCCTTTTGATGTAATGCACTTTGTAAACAATATGACCGTGGTCGGTAAACAATGAAAGCTCAGTCGCCTTGTCCTCACTAAGCACGTTGTTGATCTGCATGTGTGCGCTATAATTGTGGTACTACGTGCTTGCTCGTTATGTTCCCATTAAACATGTTCCTATCTACAAGTTGCGTTATAGCTATGATGTTGATTGTTATAACGATTGCTTATAAATGTATATATATACACATCTCCTAGGTCTCATTTGTTAAGTAGATGCTTATATGCTTGTGACCTTAATGAGACCTGACCTAACCGTTCTTCTTCTTAGAAGATGTCGCTTCAAGGGAACACTGATGCCAACAACCCTCTGCCGGTGACAGAGGCGGAATTACAAGAGCGCATCTCACAGGCCATCGCACAGCACGAGGCCCTTCGCTCCAAACACAGTGGAGGTACCTCAGGAAATAACCCACCCAACGGCTGCACCTACAAGCAGTTTTTGGGCTGCAAGCCACTGGATTTCGACGGCACTGGGGGTGCCTTAGCCTTCGTGCGCTGGGTTGAGAAGACGGATTCTGTTTTACGGTTGAGTAAATGTGCCCCAGAGCACCAGGTCGCGTACATTTTCGGGCTACTTCAAGATGGGGCTCTGTCATGGTGGAACCTCCAGGTTCAGACGTTGGGCGAGACTGCTGCATATGCTTTGACATGGGACGAACTGAAAGAACTAATGCGTAAGAAGTACTACTCGAGAGCAGAAATCCAGAAATTGGAGACTGAGTTCTGGAACTTGAAGATGGAAGGTCCAAAGATAGCTGAGTACGTGCAGAAATTCCAGGTACTGTTGCGTGTTGTCCCCTACATGGTAGATCCAGAGTTTAAGAAGATCGAACGTTTCATCGGGGGATTGGCACCTCAGATTCTGAGCCTGGCGACAACATCTAAACCTCCAACAATCGCCGAGTCTATCGAACTAAGTGTGATGCTCACTAAAGAAGCGATTAGACTAGGAAAATTTTCTACCTCTGAAGAGAAAAAGGAGACTCATGTGGAGTCATCTGGAGATAACAAGAGGAAGTTCAGGAATTTCAAGCAGGGTACTCAGACGAATAGCAAGAACAGGGCCAAAAAGGGAAAAGAGTGCATGGGTATCATACCTAAGTGCGACAATTATCGACGTTATCATATCGGGCGATGCAGATATGGAAAATGTGAAACATGTGGCAAAGTGGGGCATGTCAAGGAAACTTGTAGGCAAGGTACTGAACGTGGAAATGGAGGCCAAGATGGTAGTAATCACGGAGGAAAGAACGACGACGACAACTATCAAGGCAGGATAAGCGACAAACAAAAACGTGCTCAAGGTTGTCTTAACTGTGGGAGCAAAAAGCATTTCAGAAAATACTGCCCTAAGAAGAATCAGGCACAAGGATGAAAGCTCAACAGCGAAGCTAGGGAAACACGCCAGAATCCAAGCAAGGTTATCCATATGTTTCATATTAGTCAACATTATGCATCTGTGCTACTTGATATTATAACAAATTTTAGCTTCGCATCTTCAGAGTTTGAGAGTATACTTGATTTAGTAGCAAGTAAGTTAGATAACCCGTACTAGCTAAAGGGAAACTTCGACGATGTGTTTGGAATGGATTAGTTGTCAAGCAATCGAGCGGAGATTGTTATCCGTATCCCGATGACGAACGACGAAACGATTGTGACTCATGAAGCAGGATACGCCTCTACAAATTACTAATTGCTTGAAGGCATGAAAGTTGTGCGTAAAGGATGTGTTGTTTACTTGGCTCATGTCGTGGACAAGGGAGCCGAAGGACCAAAACTCGAAGATATCCCTGCGATAAGGGAATATCCTGAAGTCTTCCCCAAAGACTTGCCAGAATTATCTCCTCGACGACAAGTCGAATTTCGCATCGATTTGATTTCGGGCTCCGCGCCTGCTGTTAATGCACCTTAGCGACTTACACCTTCGGAGATGCAAGGATTGTCAGTATAGTTTCAGTAGTGGATAGAGAAGGAAGATAATAGACCAAGTTTTCCGTTTTGGGTAACCCCAGTTCTGCACGTCAAGAAGAAGGACGATAGCTTTCGTACGAACATCAAACTACCAGGAGCCGAACGAGCTAACCAACAAGAGTCAGTAACTCTTGCAGAGGATTAACGAATTATTTAGCTAACTGTGAGGATCCAACTACTATTACGCGACTGATCGATGATCGAGTGTCATTAGCTGTGAATTCAGGAAGAAAGTATACCGGGGAAATTGTGGGACAATAACTTGTTTTAAACGTACACAAACATTTTGTTTCCTACACGATGCACAAAACAATTTTACACAGAATACGAAACTCTGAGGATCTAGAAAACATGTACTTAGGATCTTTAGGAACCCAGGTCCGAACTCATAAAGGTCGTTGCTTAGGAACCACACCTGTTAACTCAAGCAAACACCATTATCCTGACATATATGCTATTTCAGTTAACAAAACAGAAAGTACTTAAATTTCTTTTGTTGAAATCTTCACTTTTGCTTCTAGCGAGTAGATATTTGTATCTCTACTCCCCTTAATAGTAGTTGCATCACGTTAATTTTCTTCGCTGAGAGCGAACACACATTTGCTTCGAATACTTGGTCATTTCTTGATTTTAGCAGATACTCATTGTTCCATTACTTGGAAACTTATATGTTACGCATGCGGTTTCATTTCGAATAAACGCTTCATTGAAGTTCAAATATTATTATGCTAAAGCTAACTATTAGTTTATGATTCGAATAACCTACGTTATTGTAATTGTTGGCTCTTTTGCTACCAAGTCAACACACTTTCTTGAAACTCCTTTTCTTTCAAGTTACATTCATGATTTATCTTCGTAACCATGCCGAGATTCCTTTGTCGATACATACGTCTATTGTCAGATTGCGCTGAAACCAAGTTCAATTGCTTGAACTTGCCCATTTCGCATATTCAATTTGAAACGCCATATGATGTGTTGAGAGCATCATATTAAAATTTTGCAAAGGGTCTTTTGTTTCAAGTCGTAGTAGACTTGTTTGATCTACGACTCCACTAAATCGTTTGTTGGTTTCGATACCTTGTGGTGATGCTTTCACAAAATTGAAGCTTGCGCTAATTTCGTTACGCACCTCATACACGGATTTAATTGTTTATGGACTTGCTCTAAATCCGTTTTGTTTATCACAATTAAAGCAGTCCCAACACAGTTGTGTGCTAAGTCAATGGTACATAGATTCATTTCATAGCACGATGTACCTCCTAACGATTCTTTCATGGTCGATTGAATGCCTTGCGGTACTTATTACTTTTTCATCTTCGATTGGAAACAGTGGTTCTTTGATGTTCCATATACAATAGGAAACTCTATGACCTTGTGTAGATCAAATCTTCAGATTGTCTCAGTCCACTTTCGTTTGATTCGGACACGGTGAACTTGTTCAGTCGCCATTATTATTGAGTTATGTCATCACGACACCTTGTGGTGTCATTACAAATTTGTAGCTTGTGCTAATCATGGTCAACCGTCTCACACAAAACTACACATACTTTTGTTTGACTTGTCATTTAAACATTCCAAATGCAACTACGAACTAAGACAATAATACACCAGATTCGCTTGTGTTCCATTCGGTGTATTTTCGCAATTCAAGAATGTCAACACACTATTTTATCCATGTATTTATTCGAAAGTTGACAGATCATTTCCATGTTGTTATCACATTCGAGTTGTTGATTTTGAGTTCATATAGCGGATGCTATGGTTTATGAAAACTCGTTGGCATATTGTGACCGATTGTTGAAAATCCATTGGTCAAAACTCCTTTGTTACACCCTTGTTAACTGAGTTACACTAGGTTATACATCTATACATCTCGTGCCCTTTGACATCAAATGCTAGAACACATACCTTTTAACCACTGGGTTCTTGTTGAAATATATCCCTGGACTCACCTGATATGAATAAGGTTTGATTCGGTTTTGTGGTTATCTACCTCAGTATTATTCAGATACATACACGCATAATGTAACCCTAAGGAGATAAGGTAGTACAAATTTCGAGGACGAAATTTTCTTAACAGGGGGAGAATGTGACAACTGTCAAATTTGCATACATCTGTACAATTATTAAATGATGATTAGTGCTTAATGACTGTGTTGATTTACAATTTATGAATGGAATTGCTTCCTGATTACTGCATTATACTTACATGTGCATCACATATTGAAAATGACACATCATTGACTGCATGCAAACATATTGACATAAATGATGCACAAAGCACAGTTAGCACAGTTAACAGACGAACCGGGAAAATGCTGACAGAACTCAGTACATAGACAGACAGTGTTTTGAGACCCAGTATGAGCAAGAAACCAAGTTTTACACTAGTATAGTGTGTAGGGAAGTAAGGACTACAAAACTTCCTTACTAGGTGATAGTTTAAGTGCCGAAAAGTGCCTAAAAACTCACCCAAAGTGCTGAATTCAGCATGTTTCAGCAAAAATCAGCTTTTTAATAAGCTTGTAACATGCAAAAATATGACTAAATGGTCCTGGATGCTTTCCTAAGTGTTGGGAATTAAAAGTGTCACAAAGGGATACATAAAGAACACTAAACGGAATAGTTTGACACTTTAACGAACCGGTATCTAACCGAACAACCGGACACTATCCGAAAAATCAAAATTATACTAGAAGCATTGTTTTAATGTTTCCAAGCTAGTTATGATCCCCGAACATCATAACACCCCATACAAAATATCTAGTGACTAAAATACTTAACTAATACTTGGTTTTGAACTAAATGATAACTTTATGGTTTAAACTTACACTTAGACCCCCTCCCCCAACATATGTAATTGGCCACATGGCCTATATAAGGAGATCTTATGTGATTGGTTTTGATTTGCTTAAAAGATCTTGTCTAGTACTTCTTGAACACATTACACATTGGACCATATGTTGTTGGAAAATAATATAAGAAACCACAAGTGCCATCATCTTCCTTTCATTCACATTTCACTAACACACCATACTCTCCTCTCCTTCCCCTACCTTCGGCCGAGATCACACACACATACATCCATCATTTTCATTCATCTTTCATTTGATCTCTACATATACAAAGGTGTTAGAAGACGCATAAGGAAGCTTGGAGCTTTCGGAAGTCGAAGGACCTTCACCGTTTGCTTTTATCCACTTCATTTCTACACTTGATCATCCCTAGCCTTGAGCTAGTAGTAAGATCTTCTACTCTTCATTTTACATCTATTTCAAGTGGTTAAAAGATGATACAAGATGAATATCATGAAGAACACTAAGAAACTTGAAGATGAAACATGAACATAAGCATAAAACTATAAGAAATCTTAAAGAAATCATGTTGTTTAGTGATGTTATCATGCTTGATGATTGTTGGTTTATGTAAATGATGTAAATCATTATATGATCTTGCTAGATCATGATTAAAACATAATCTAGCAAGATAAGAGGATGAAAATGTTAGAGATTTATAAAGCATCCTCATGAAAGACATAAACTTGAAAGAATATATTGTTTTCTTGAAAAATAATAATCAAAGTGGGTTAATAATCATATAGATAAAAATTTTACGAATGGTTTTCCAAAAGAACCAAGCTTGAAATATGAGTTTTAGTAGATCTTGGTTCTAACCTAAACAAACACTATTTTTAATGGATAAACAAGTGTAGAAACACTTGTGTAATAAGAAGGTTACACAAAGAAGCATTTTTAGAAAATGTGCTTGGAAGTTGTAAACACCCAACTTCTTTAAAAATGAAGTTTTTAAAGAAGTAAATGCATTTTAAGGGGTAACTAAACCTACTAAACACACTACCAAGTTACTACAAGCATTTATGAAAGTTCAAGTTCATGTTGTTATGTAAGTAGCATTACTTTGGCACTTGGTAAGTGTTAGTTAGATTGTTGATTGTTGTGATGATTTTAATAAGAAAATGATATGCTTTGATAGCATGGACACCTCCATTTTTAGGGGAAACTATGGCAACATTTTCTAAAAATATAAACACTTAGAAAAATATTTTCTAAACAAATATTTACAAGTGTGTTTTAACTATGGTTTTCAATATAAACTTTGCCATAGATTTTGTTACAAAAATACAAACATTGGAGGTTGGTTTTTATAAATAAAAATGGATAAATATGTATTTAGAATATATATTTGCATTAAAGACACATTGTGTGTGATTATTTGTATACCTTGTGTATTAGTATTATTAATTTAGGATTTAAAGTAATATAACTTAACAAATACCAGGAAATTACAATCCAAAATAATACCAAAAACCACAAGGAATAAATATATAAGTTACACACTTAATGTTGTGAAATCGAATGCAAGAACGTAACTTACAAAATATTCCGGAAAATACCGTTATAAATATATTTTTGGTAAATAATATTTTGGATACAAGAAATGAAAATATGATTCTTGTAAATATTACCAAGTTATATCATATTTTCGACAAGGAGAAAATATATTATTTTTGGGAAGTAAAAATATATCTTCTTAGAATATTTGGAAGATATATGATTTTTGAGAAAAATATATATTTTCTTGAAATACATTATTTTTGGACAAAATGAGTTATATATTTTCTAAAGTGAGACTTGAAAATATATTGTTTTGGAAATATATATTGGATGTTTATTAAGGAAATACGTACACACCTGAATACGACACCAATACATGGCGAGATATACAAATACAAGAATACGAAAAATACATGTATGAGATACCCCCATCCTTGGGAACGAAATACGAATATAAATACTTGAGAAGTATTGTTACAAAAATATTGTTTAGCGATTATTCCAAAAATTAAATATAATTTAAAGTTAAGATATTTATTATTTTAACAAATAATTATATACTTGGAATACTACCGAAGACACTTTAAAACGTAACTCAAGGGCACTAATCAATACTAAGACAAGGCACAACCCGCTCGTCTAACGGACCGTAGTACGCATGTAGGTAGTTGTCACACCCCAAATTTCCACGTGTTACCGGTGGGCCCGGTAGGGGAGTAACGTGACGTGGTTGGCAACATCATAGTCAAACAACACAATATATAAATGCACAGCGGAAGCAAAAGGATAAATATATTACAATCCGTAATAGTGTAACATCAAAGTATTACAACGGAAGTAAAGGATCCACAGGCGGATCGCCAATAAAATAACATGGTTCAACAGACTTTAGGCATCTAAGCTTGCGAGACTCTTTATTGATGCTAGGAGTAGCCAGCCAATTCCAATTAGTACCTGCACTTAGCCTTTTTGGAAAAATACGTCAGTTTACACTGGTAAATACAATCAACCGACTCATTTTAAAAAGGGTTTAAGAAAATGATTGATTTAAATGCACATGGCACAAATAATATTTTATAACTTGGGATACTTATTTAAATATATAAACTTGTACAGGATTTACATGTTTCTTATGCGTTCAGTAGCCCGGATCGAGCCGGGTTAAAGATCAATTAACACACCACTTTAATTATGAGACACTGACAGGTGTACGCCTACACCTGAGTGCTAAGGTCGTGGCCATTTCGTAAAATGATGCCAGGGATATCCGGGACACGGTCATTAACCCCCCAAAGGCTTTAAGAAACAAAACAAATTAAACGGAGACATCTCAATCATTTAACCATAATAAGATTAAATATTCAACGCCCGACCAAGCGGTATTTTATATACCGTACCCCAAGCCCGTATAGGGAAAATAAGTTAAAAGTATTTACCTGAGCTAAATATAAATTCAATCCCAGCCGTATCAAATCAGCAAGTACAGATAGCTTTTACTGGGCTCCTAAATCTGGAACGAAGGTTTTTAAATAACCTATTAGAATCCTAACGGGTCTTTAATTAAGCCTTGACTTAGACCGATTAGTTTTCAAGAGATAGGTACGGTTCAAACGCATGATAAAGCGAAGACTGGAATAGAATGTGATTTAGACCCAACAAGTTCGGAGACTCGTATAATATGGGTATATTATACACATTCTGGATTTTGGGATAAATCCGATAAGGTTTGACCCGTTTCGGCTAATTTATGTAAACTAGTTACATAAACCGAACCGAACGCGTATGAAGCGTAACGGGTAACCATAAGAGTCCTAAACAGGTTTCCTAAGTTAACATGCCTTAAATATGTTGTGATATCGGTAGGATACCTTCCGTTATGCCCAAAACGAGTTTAATCTCATATTAAGCCCCATAGGGGTATTTTGGTCATTTTAAAGATTATAAAAGGGATCAATTAAGCTTCTGTGATCCAGGTCTGAATAAATCAGTAAAATAGTTTATTTTAACATGGTATATCAGTTGGTGTTAAGTCCTATGTGGCAAAAATGGTTTTAGACCCTTACTATGCGCTTTATACGCGTATAACGCCGTTTTACGCGACGTACGGGTAAAAATAGGATTTTGAGTTTTCTAGTCATTTAAACAGGCTTAAAACACTTCATTTATTATTTAAAATCAGTAGCAATTTGATTGGTATCAAAAGGATTTATAAAACTCATTTTATACCCGAAAAGGGTATATTCGGTATTAACCGAATTAAGGCGCTAATCCTAGCTTATGATCAGTTTAAAAATAATTAAAAATATTCAAAAATCCCAAAATATTATTTAACATCAGTGGGTAAAAGTTTTGGTGTCAAAAATTGGGTTTAGATAGGCTTTACGCTAATGACGCCGTTTAATTACTTAAAAGCATTCAAATTACGTCATTAAGCATAACTCCTTATCTAGACCTCCAACTGATATGAAATTTTAGGTACAAGTCTAAAAATCAGTAATTAAGATTTTGGCACTTTCACATTTCCAAAAATCTCGTTTTATGGTCATAAGGGCATTACGGTCAATATTTAGGCGATTAACGGAATCATCGGATGATTAGGGATTCGAGTGGTATAAACGCAGAGGCTTATACACACATGTAACTAGGTCCTAATGGAACTTTAAGGCATGTCTAAACCTATATAAATCGGGTCAGAACTGAGGTCAAAGCAAAAGTCAAACTTTTGCGTCTCTCGGTTCCGAATCGGTTCAAAACATAAAGTTGTCGAATCAAACAAGCTTAGACATGTTAATATACTTATTTTCAAGTTATATGACTGATAAAACAGATTACACGCCTTCCGTATCATTAAATATGCGATTAACGTTTCTGTTGACTTTTTCGGACAACCTTTGACTCGACAAACGACCTAGTTAGGATTCGAATCAGTGAGTGCCCTTTTAGGGGTTTATTAACCATATAAATACCAACTTATAACAACTTTCGATTCGACAATACTCTGGACCGATTGTGATTTATCGATAAATCAAACCGTAGTTACGACGGTTTGATTTCTAGGCTATAAACTAAGAAATAATGAATTAGGAAGGTTTAAACATACTTACACACAACTAGTGGACGAATTAGAATGCTTGTGGCCTGCTTGAATGCTCTAGAAATTCTCAGAGGTGATGAATGAACAAAATGGTAACATGTGGGTCTTGATATAAGGCTTCAAACACTCTTAGATGATCAACACATAAGTCTAGGGGTGTTGCATTATCATCCACAAGTGCCATATAGGCTAGAAACCATCTTAGGCAGCCCAAGGTTTCGAAAAAATGAGATTGGAGTCGGATACATGCATCTACAGGCAGCTGCCTATTTTTTCTGCATCTTCAGGTCTGACGCGGGCCGCCTCACATTTAACTGATCCTCACGCGGGCCACCTAGGCCTCTGGATCAGATTTCCAAACTTTCTTTTATTGCACATTTGGTCCCTAGTCCCTCGAAAGGTCATTTTCAAGATGTTTCTTGCATTTTAAGGCTTTGATATTTATATATAGGGGCTTTAATACTTATACCCACTTTGTCAAGTCCTCGGGTAACTTTGTGATCACCCGAAAAGCCCTAAATTTCAACGTTGACGGTTCTAACCCTTGCACACGAATTTTATCACAACTTGCTCATACGATAACGAAACTTCATGAAATTTTTGTGGTACATTCTAGTGAGCATAATTAATCATTACAAGGCTTCGGGTTTGCTAAAAGGTCACTCAGAGGTATACCTTTAACATGTTGACACATATAACCCCTGTAGTTTGTAATCTCTCACTTTCTTTCACAATTTGCTTCGTACGATCCATGATCCATTCGTTTAAGGTTATAAACATCACGTAGGGTTATTGTAAAGTATATTTATTCATTGTTGACACTTTGAACCCTTGTATTTACATAGTTTCATTGTTTGTCAACTTTAGTCCATCAAGAACATTCTTTCACACGTTGAAAGATTATGACACGTGTCAAGACATTATAGGACGTAAATTTTCGGGGTGTTACAGTAGTCGTGCGTTCTAGAGGAAGCTTTGAGTTACATCGGATACAAGAAACGCAAAACTGTGAGTTCATGTCCCCCTTTTCTCTTAACTGTTTTCGGTTTTATAACTCTCGGGGGTGAAATACATGTTACATACTGATTACAAACAATTATAAATGGTATGATTAGCTAAGGAATGTACTGCTAGATCACGTGAATGGGTAGGAGATTAATTTAAGACCATTAATCCTTGTATAAGGACCGAGGGTGTAACACCTCGAAAATTCACGTCCAATAATGTATTGACACGTGTCATAAACTTAAAACGTGTAAAGGATTTCCTTAGAAGGACTAAAAGTTGACAAACAAGGAAAGTATGTGAATATAAGGCTTCAAAATGTCAACAATGGATAAATATACCTTACAATAACCCTACACAATGTTTATACCCTTAAACGAATGAATCATGGATCATACGAAGCTAATTGTGAAAAAAAGTGAGAGATTACAAACTACAGGGGTTAAATGTGTCAACATGTTTAAAGTATACCTCTGAGTGGCCTTTTAGCAAACCCGAAGCTTTGTAACAATTGACTATGCTCACTAGAATGCACGATAAAAATTTCACCAAGTTTCGTTATCATATGAGAAAGTTATGACAAAATTCGTATAAGAGGGATTGAAAGCGTCGACATGTTAATAAGTACCTCTGAGCGACCTATGTATAAATCCCAACCCTTTAACTTGTGTTAAACATCTGATAAGCATCCAAATCTGGTTAATGCTAACAATAATGGATTCAAATTATTTAGATGGGACCCTTTGAGAAAATGCCTGGCAAACCTTCGTTTATGGCTTTTTCAAAAGCATCAAAGACAATTATACAACATGGTAAGGTGGACATAACTGTTCAAGCACCATCTAAAGGTCCCATACTGATAATTCATGGACCAAATTCGTATTACCTATGTTGCCTTTTCGAAGCATTGAAAAGTTAAAATTTTTACCTCTGGTAAAGGGCTTACGGACCGTAAAGGACCCCCCTTACGGTCCGTAAGGAGTCCCCAGCGATAGAAAATTTGACAGTTGTCTGTTTTGAACTAGTAACCGACTTAAACTGATATTTTTCACTTCCATGCGCTACCCCTAAAGATTTTTAGGCTTAGAGGCACTTGTAATTGATCAGGATCACCTCATAGGCTTGGTTGTCATCATCATAATGGATCAAGAACACTATATAAACCCCCATTGTTTGCAAACATTGATCACTCACTCATTCCTTCACTTCTGACCATTTCTGGAGCTCAAGGCCTTTCCCTAAGCATCTCTAATCATGCATTAGACCTTGGTAAGTATCCTTGACCTTCCTTAATCATGTTTTGCTTAGTTATTAGCTTAAAAGTCAAACCGTCGTAATTAACGTTTGACTTAATGATTAATCCATAATGGTCCAGTGATTAGTCGAATTGAAAATAGTTATAAGTTGGTAATTATGTGGGCATTAAACCCTTAAAAGGGCACCCTTTGATTTCCGCTCTAACTAGGTGAAATGTCGGGTCAAACTTAATACGAAAAAGTCAACAGAAACTTAATTTTTGAATTAACGCATAATTAGCAATGTAGGAAACATGTAACCTGTTTTGCCACTCTTATAACTTGGTAATCAATACAAAAACATGTCTAAGCATGTCCGACCCGACAATTTTCAGTTTAGGACCGGTTCAGAACCGAAAGTCGCAAAACTTTGACTTTTGCTTTGACTTCAGTTCTGACCCGATTTAGGTAAGTTTAGAAATGCCTTAGAGCATCCTTAGGACCAGGTTACATGATAGTATAACCCTCTGTGGTTGGTTCGTTGATTTACCGATTCATTTACACGTTTCCGTTAATTGCCTAATGTTGACCATAATGCCCTTTTGATCATAAAACGAGAATTTTTGAAATGTTAGAGGACAATAATCCTTGTTACTGATTTATAAACATGTCCCTAAATTTTCACATCAGTTGGAGGTCTAGATTAGGAGTTATGCCTAATAGCGTAATTAGAAAGCTTTTTAATTATTAAACGGCGTAATTAGCGTAAAGCCTATCTAAACCACATTTTTGACACCAAACCTTTTACCCACTGATGTAATATAATATTTTGGGATTTTTGAAGATTTTTAATTATTTTTAAACTAATCATAACCTAAGGTTATTGCCTTGATTCGGTAAATACCGATTATACCCTTTTTGTTATAAAATGAGTTCTACAAAGTATTTTGACCCCAATCCAATTTTTACTGATTTTATATAATAAATGAAGTATTTTGAACTTTATAACCTGGTCAGAAAACTCAAATTTCCTGTATAACCCGGAAATCGCTTAAAACGGCTTTTTACGCGTATTAAACACCTAGTATGGGTTTAAAACCATTTTGGCATATAAGACTTATCACCAACTGATATAACCTGTTAAAATAAGTTGTTCTACTGATTATTTCAGACCCGAGTCTCAGAATTATAATTAATCTCTTTCATAATCTTTAAAATGACCAAAATACCCCTACGGGGCTTAATTAGTGATTAAACTCGTTTTGGGCATAATGGAAGGTATCCTACTGATATCACAACATATTTGAAGCATATTAACTAAGGAAATCTGTTCGTGACTCACTTGGTCACCCGTAACGCATTATTCGCGTTCGGTACGGTTTATGTAACTAGTTTGCATAAATAAGCCGAAACGGGTCAAACCATATCGTTTTAGTCTCAAAATCCAGGATGTGTTTAGTTTACCCATATTATACAAGTATTCAAATTTGTCGGGTCTAAATCACATTCTATTCCGGTCTTCGCTTAATCATGCGTACGAACCGTATCTTCCTTTAAAACTAACCGGTCTAAGCTTAGGCTTAATTAAAGACCCGTTAGGATTCTAATAGGTTATTATAAACCTTTGTTCCAGAATAGGAGACCCGGTAAAAGCTAACCGCATTTGCTATTTGTGATTTATACTTGCAAAGGTAAATATTTTTAACTTATTTTCCCTATACGGGCTTGGGGTATGGTATATAAAATACCGCTTGGTCGGGCATTGAATCTTTAATCGGATAGAGGTTAAATCATTGATATGCTCCGTTGGAAATGTTTTGTTTGCTTAAAGCCTTTGGGGGGTTAATGACCATGTCCCGGATATCCTTGGCATCATTTCACGAAATGGCCACGACCTGAGCACGGGGTGTAGGCGTACACCCGTCAGTGCATAAATAAATTATGTGGTGTGTCTATTAATCTTTAACCCGGTCTACGGAACAGGCTACTGAACGCATAAGGAACATGTAATTCTTTTACAAGATTATATTCAAATAATTATCCCAAGTTATAAAAAGTTTGTGCCACATGCATTCAAATCAATTTTTATTAAACTTTTCCTAAATGAGTCAGTTAATTGTATTTACCAGTGTAAACTGACGTATTTTCTCAAAAAGGTTAAGTGCAGGTACTACTCGTAATAGGCTGCTTTCTCCTAGCATCTACAATAAGTCTCGCAAGCTTGGATGACATGAAACTGTTGAACAATGTTTCCCTTTTTATTTTGATCCACCTGTGGATTTCTTTCAACTATTTGTGATACTTAATATTACAATATTATTTGGTTGAAATGAATCTATCTTTGCTTCCGCTGTGCATTTAAATATTGTGTTGTTTGACTATAATGTTACCAACTACGTCACGATACTCCCCCACCGGGCCCACCGGTAATACGTGGAAATATCGGGGTGTGACAGGTTGGTATCAGAGCCAACACTGAGTGAATTAAACACTAGCCTTTTGTGTTTAATCTCAGTTACACAATTGCACATTCCTAAATTTTCGAGTCTAGACAAAGAACATAGGAATAATCCAAATTGTTTTAATTCTAATTTTGTCCTTTATATTTCTTTGTTGTATCTTTTATTTGTTTTGACAGGAATTATGCCACCAAGATTCCGAAGAGGAGGAAGAGGTAAGGGGCCAATCAGCGCCCCCAACGATCACGAAGCCGGGCCTTCTCACCGGCGAACCCCTTCTACTACTATGAGTGCTGATCCTCAGGGGAACTGGAGGACCTATGTGGAGCCCGCCAGATGATCTACTTCGCATAGTTCAATGCCTCCCTATCGTCACTCCTTAGGACCTCAGTCCGAAAGTGAACCCAACAATCCACAACCTTCATATATACCTCTCCAGCGATCCCTTTCACACCATTCATTTGGCGACCCCACTCCTGTCTTTCAGGGCCGGTTTAACCCGGCAAACTACATTCAAGAACCAGTGGGTTTTAACCCATCGGGACCGGAGGATCATTTTTTCGGCGACCATGCAATGGACATGGACGAGGACACGGATCCCATCGAGCCTGCAACCGGGACCCCCAACCATCCCATCGAGGTTTCAGATGGTTCATCCTTTCACGAATCACCCTACTGTGGTCCAGACAGTTATCAAGCGAGGTTTAACCAGTATGAGTGGTATTTTACTCCCCCTCATAATCAGCAGCAGCAGGATCCCTCAGAGGATTCGCGTTTCGTGGCAGTTACGCCACCACCTCCTCCGCCACCAGTTCATCAAGCACCTCCAGAGCCACCGAGGCGTAGGAGAACCGGCGCACGAATATCCGCTTCAGGAGGGGATTTTCGCTTTAGCACTCCCCAACACTCCAGTGGTAGTCACTATCCGCCACTGTATGAAGACCCACAAGTGGGTGGACCCTCAAACCCAGTTCCTGAGGCGAATTCTGCACCAGTTGCACCACCACCGCCACCATTGGGTTTTTATAACCCGATTCCTACATACGCCGGTTCAACGGCGTACAATCCATTTGAGCATCCGGCTCACACTCATTACAATTATGCTGAAGCCGACCCATACCTAGTAGCGGCGAACTACAACGCCCTTCATCCTGAAGGACCATATGGAGCTCCTTGGGGAATGGGATATCCAGCTCGTGGGTATCAAACACCTGCTCAACCTCCGTTGCAGCACCAGCCACAGCCTCCACGGTTTTCCCCACCGAAACAGGAGGAAATCCTACAAAGGCTAAGCAGGGTGGAACGAGACTTTCAGGAAGAATGTAGGAACAATCGGGGATTCCTCAAAGGCCTAGCAAGCTTGTTGAAGGGGAAGAAGAAGAGGGATCATTAAATCCCTATATGTATTGTTGTATTTTCCTATTTCAATCAAGTCCCTGCGTAGACATTTATCTATGTATTTAGTCCCTGCGTGGACTTGTCTTTTTAGTCCCTGCGTGGACATCTATTTTAGTAATTGGTCCCTGCGTGGACTTGTTTTTCAGTTTGGCCCCTGCGTGGGTATGTTGTTCTGTTAAAAGTCCCGTTTAGGGCAATATGTACTCTTTTAATGTTAATGGAATGTTAAGTTAAAATTTTCATTTTTGTCATTTTATGCATAAATATATATTACATGAAATTAAAATCATTCCTCTTGCAATAATTTGCCTATCATATATTGGTTAAAAATCTTAAGTGTATAACCTAGCCTGCATGTCATTATAAGACTTGGCCAAGATGGTAAAACCTGTTTAAAAAGATTCAAATCCCTGTTAACATCTGAAAACCTGTTAACACTCCTGGCAGACGTGATTCGTTGAAATCACACGCATCCTTCTTATAATTGGATTACTCCAATTTTCCTTATTAAAATAATCATGCTTTAAGGATGAAGCGCCCACGGGCTATAATTAACGTCCTCTGTGACTAAAGACAGTAGTAGTCTACGACTCCCTGTCAGAAAAAGGTAATGAACTATGTTCAAACCTTAATGCCTTGATTCTCTGAAATCATGGCTTATGATTTAAAAATGTCCTTGTGACTAGGCCTTTTGTGCTACTAATAAGACTGTTATTGTTTTATAATTAGGATACATTATAATAAAAGTCCTAAATAAATATGATTAATTAACCCAATATGGTCTATGTTTACCATGGTTAATGAATTGCCATAAAAGACAATTCCATAATAAACTCCTAAATAAATTATTGTCAATATCTTATGTAACAGTTCAAACTACAATGGCTGACTCGGATGAGATCAACAGTCACCCGAAGGAGATTCATGACGCCACCAGGTTCAATGTGACTGGTGCAGAGCTCCAAGCATTAATTGACAATGCTGTTACAAAAGCCTTGGATAGGCAGTATAGTGAGTCAAGCGGTACTCGAAGCAGAACCCAATCAGTACCCCACTCCAAGCCTAAGACTCATTCTGAGGCTCACAGCAAGCCACCCTCCAAGAAGGAAGAACCAAAGAAAGATGATGAACGACACTCATCAAACCAAAGGAGTGTTCCCTCTCAAAGGACCGTTCTAAACCAAGGACCCCGGGATAAGGGTTGCTCCTATAAGTATTTTGTTTCATGCAAACCCAGGGATTTCACTGGGGAAAAAGGAGCTATAGACTGCATGACTTGGTTGGATGAGATGGACACTGTGGTTGATATCAGCGGGTGAACTGATAAAGATGTGGTAAAGTTTGTATCTCAATCATTCAAAGGTAAGGCCTTAGCCTGGTGGAGATTGTTGATTCAAGCTACTGGGAAGATTCCACTATACAATATGACATGGGGATAATTTGTTACCCTCATCAAGGAGAACTACTGCCCTCGGCATGAGGTTGAAAAGACTGAGTCAGATTTTATGTCATTGGTAATGAAAAATCCGGATTGCCAAGCTTACCTTACGAGCTTTAATACAATGTCAGGGTTGGTTCCTTATCTGGTGACCCCGGAACCCAAAAGAATAGCTCGTTTCATTGGGGGTTTAGCCGCAGAGATCAAGGCAAGTGTAAAAGCATCTCGGCCAGCTACATTCAGGTATGTAGCTGATATATCCTTGTCCCTCACACTGGACGCGGTCAGGCAGAGATCGCTGAGGAACACGAATGCCGAGAAAAGGGAACGTGATGATGACAATTCATGAAGGTCAGACAAGAAGCACCGGGGAAACAATGACCACAAGGAGGGGTCTGGATCTAAGAAGGATGGGCATCAATCTGGAGATAAGCCCAAGTGTAAGATCTGCAAGAAACAGCACTTCGGGAAGTGAAGACTTGAGTCGAAATCCCAGTCTCAGCCAAGGGCATGTGGGATTTGCAAGTCCTTTGAGCACAAGACCCTAGAGTGCAAGAAGTTGAAAGATGCTACTTGCTATAGCTGCAACGAAAAAGGGCATATCAAGACCAACTGCCCAAAGCTTGCAAAGAAGACTGAGGATGGGAAAAAGACCAATGCAAGGGTCTTCCGGATGGATGCAAAGGAAGCTGTTCAAGATGACAACGTGATCACAGGTACCTTTCTCATAAATGATGTTTATGCTAGAGTGTTGTTTGATTCTGGAGCGGATAAGTCTTTTGTGGATAATAAGTTTTGTGAGTTGTTGAAATTGCCTGTAAAAGCCTTAAGTGTGAAGTATGAGGTGGAATTAGCTGATGGAACCATAGAAACCGTCTCAACTGTGTTAGATGGATGTGTTATATCAATTAGGAACCACTCTTTTCCTTTATCCCTACTCCCTTTGAAGTTAGCCGGTTTCGACATTGTTTTAGGCATGGACTGGTTATCTCATAACCAGGCCCAGATTGTCTGCAATAAAAAGCAAGTGGTGCTCAAGACTCCGTCCGGTGAATCACTTACCATTCAAGGAGATACCCAGTATGGACTGCCTGAGCAAGTGTCTATGCTCAAGGCCTCTAGGTGTTCGAAGAAAGGTTGTGTCATCTACATGGCACAAGTGACTATTGATGAGCCGAAGCCTAAGATTGAGGATATCCCCGTCATTTTTGAATATCCTGATGTTTTTCCCGAAGAACTACCTGGTTTACCACCAGATAGGCAAGTAGAATTCAGAATTGACATCATCCCTGGAGCAGCACCAGTAGCAAGGGCACCTTATAGGTTGGTACCAACAGAGATGAAGGAATTGAGAACACAACTAGATGAATTACTAGCCAAAGGTTTCATTAGACCTAGTTCCTCTCCTTGGGGAGCACCAATCTTATTTGTAAAAAAGAAGGATGGATCGATGCGTCTGTGTATCGATTACCGTGAGCTTAATAAGGTCACTATCAAGAATAGGTATCCATTGCCCAGGATCGACGGTCTGTTCGATCAACTTCAAGGGGAAAGTTACTTCTCTAAGATTGACTTAAGATCAGGATATCATCAACTGAAGGTTAGAGATGAAGACGTACACAAGACTGCATTTAGGACTCGTTATGGTCATTACGAGTTCCTAGTGATTCCTTTTGGGCTCACTAATGCATCTGCCGCATTCATGGATCTCATGAATCGCGTTTGCAAGCCCTACTTGGACAAATTTATCATCGTCTTCATTGACGACATCCTTATTTACTCGAAGAGTCAAGCTGACCATGAGAAGCACCTCTATTGCATTCTGAAATTGCTTCATCGAGAAAAGCTCTATGCCAAATTCTCTAAATGTGAATTCTGGCTTCATGAAGTCCAATTCCTTGGACATGTGGTTAGTGAGTGTGGTATCCAAGTAGATCCCGCTAAGGTTGAAACTGTCATGAATTGGCAAGAGCCAAAGACGCCTACAGAAATTCGTAGCTTTCTGGGTTTAGCAGGATATTTTAGGCGATTTATAGAAAACTTCTCAAGAATTGCAGCGCCCCTGACTCTACTCACCCGCAAGAAGAGCAAGTTTGACTGGGGGCCTAAGCAGCAAGAATCATTCGATATTTTGAAGCAGAAGTTGAGCAACGCTCCTGTATTGACGTTGCCTGATGGAATTGATGAGTTTGTGGTATATTGTGATGCATCGCACACTGGTATGGGATGTGTGCTTATGCAGAAAGGCAAGGTCATTGCCTATGCTTCACGACAGTTAAAGGTGCATGAGAAAAGTTACACCACCCATGACTTGGAGTTGGGTGTCGTTGTATTTGCACTAAAACTATGGAGGCATTATTTATATGGTATCAAGTGTGTGATCTATTCTGATCACAAGAGCCTCCAGCACCTGTTTAACCAAAAGGATTTAAACATGAGGCAACGACGTTGGATGGAAACTTTGAATGATTATGATTGCGAGATAAGATACCATCCAGGTAAGGAAAATGTGGTTGCCGATGCCTTAAGCAGAAAGGAAAGAGTAAAGCCTATAAGAATCAATGCCAAGAGCATTGAGATAAAGAATAGTTTGAATGAAAGGTTGTTAGCTGCGCAGAAGGAAGTTGTGCTGGAAGCTAACTATCCTATTGAAAAGCTAGGAGTAACTGAAGAACAGTTATCCTATGGTAAGGACGGAATTCTGAGGTTGAATGGACGAATATGGGTTCCAATTTATGGAGGACTTTGAGATGTTATCCTCCAGGAAGCCCACAATTCTAAATATTATGTTCATCCAGGAGCTGACAAGATGTACCAGGATCTGAAAGAAAATTTTTGGTGGATAGGCTTGAAGAAGTCTATAGCTACCTATGTAGCTAAATGTTTAACGTGTGCGCAAGTCAAAGCTGAACATCAAAAGCCGTCAGGTTTGCTACAACAGCCTGAACTTCCCACGTGGAAGTGGGAAATGGTGACAATGGATTTCATCACCAAGTTTCCAAAGACAAGGAAAGGAAATGATACTATATGGGTGATAGTTGACAGGCTGACCAAGTCAGCACATTTCCTACCCATTAAGGAGACTTATAGCTCCGACATGTTAGCCCAATTATACGTAGATAAGATTGTATCTCTGCATGGCGTACCAGTGTCTATTATCTCTGACAGAGATACTAGATACACATCACACTTTTGGAAAAGTTTCCAACAATCTTTGGGCACGCGCTTAAATTTTAGTACGGCTTACCACCCTCAGACAGACGGACAAAGTGAGCGTACAATCCAAACGTTGGAAGACATGCTTCAAGCATGTGTGATTGACTTAGGTGGTAGTTGGGATAACCACCTGCCATTAATCGAGTTCTCGTATAACAATAGCTACCATACCAGCATTAAGGCTGCGCCTTTCGAGGCCTTGTATGGTAGAAAGTGTAGAACGCCCGTTTGTTGGGCGGAAGTTGGAGATGTCCAACTGACAGGACCTGAAATAGTCTTTGAAACAACGGACAAGATTGTCCAGATTCGTGACCGCCTGAAAGCTGCCAGAGATAGGCAGAAAAGCTACCCAGATTTGAAGCGTAAACCTCTGAAATTCGAGGTAGGTGACAAAGTGTTGCTTAAAGTATCACCCTGGAATGGAGTGATGCGATTTGGCAAGAAAGGCAAGTTAAGCCCGAGGTACATAGGACCATTCGAGATCATCGAATGTGTCGGATCAGTTGCTTATAAGTTAAACTTACCTGAAGAGCTCAGTGGTATTCATAATGTATTCCACATCTGCAATCTGAAGAAATGTCTAGCTGATGAATCACTAGTCATACCACATACAGATGTGTACATAGATGAGAGCTTGAAATTTGTGGAAAAACCTTTGTCGATTGAGGATCGACAGGTTAAGAAGCTTCGAAGGAAGCATGTACCGATTATAAAGGTTAAATGTGATGCCCGTAGAGGTCCCGAATACACATGGGAGGTAGAGTCCACAATGAAAAAAAAATACCCTCAATTATTTCAGTAAATCTCGAGGTCGAGATTTCTCTTAAGGGGTGAGGATGTAACACCTCGAAAATTCACGTCCAATAAAGTGTTGACACGTGTCATAAACTTAAAACGTGTAAAGGATTTCCTTAGAAGGACTAAAAGTTGACAAACAAGGAAAATATGTGAATATAAGGCTTCAAAATGTCAACAGTGGATAAATATACCTTACAATAATCCTACATGATGTTTATACCCTTAAACGAATGAATCATGGATCATACGAAGCAAATTGTGAAAGAAAGTGAGAGATTACAAACTACAGGGGTTAAATGTGTCAACATGTTTAAAGTATACCTCTGAGTGGCCTTTTAGCAAACCCAAAGCTTTGTAACGATTGACTATGCTCACTAGAATGCACGATAAAAATTTCACCAAGTTTCGTTATCATATGAGAAAGTTATGACAAAATTCGTATAAGAGGGATTGAAAGCGTCGACATGTTAATAAGTACCTCTGAGCGACCTATGTATAAATCCCAACCCTTTAACTTGTGTTAAACGTCTGATAAGCATTCAAATCTGGTTAATGCTAACAATAATGGATTCAAATTATTTAGATGGGACCCTTTGAGAAAATGTCTGGCAAACCTTCGTTTATGGCTTTTTCAAAAGCATCAAAGACAATTATACAACATGGTAAGGCGGAAAAACTACACCACTCATGATCTTGAGTTAGGTGCAGTTGTCTTCGCTCTTAAGATCTGGAGACACTATTTGTACGGTACAAAATGTGTGGTTTTCACGGACCACAAAAGTCTTCAGCATATCTTCAATCAGAAAGAACTCAACATGAGGCAACGACGTTGGGTTGAGCTCCTAAACGACTATGACTGCGAAATTCGCTACCATCCTGGTAAGGCGAATGTCGTAGCCGATGCTTTGAGTCGTAAGGAACGCACTAAGCTTCATTGTGTTCGTGTTCAATCTGATATTCAATCTCGGTCTGATATCCAAGCACGCATTTCTCAGGCTCAACACATTTGTGTTTCACAAGGTTTGATGGGTAAGGAATTTCCCTATCATATAACACCTGATCTGGAACTGAAGGACAATGGATCGTATTAATTCATGGACCGTTTGTGGGTCCCAAGCCAAGATAATCTTCACACCTTGCTGATGGATGAAGCCCATAAGTCTCGTTATTCTATTCATCCTGGCTCAGATAAGATGTATAAGGATCTTCGTATTCAGTATTGGTGGCCTGGTATGAAGAAAGACATTGCCTTATATGTATCAAAATGCCTTACTTGTCTTAAGGTTAAGGCTGAACATCAACGTCCTTCTGGTTTATTGGTGCAACCAGAGATCCCAGTTTGGAAATGGGAAAACATTACTATGGATCTCATTACTAAACTTCCACGCACAAAGAAAGGTCATGATGCCATCTGGGTAGTTGTTGATCGTCTTACTAAGTCAGCGCATTTCTTGCCAATCCGTGAGGATTTTTCTGCTGACAAACTTGCTAAAATCTATGTGGATGAAATTGTAGCTCGACATGGTGTTCCTTTGAACATCATTTCTGACAGAGATGCTCGCTTCACTTCTCATTTTTGGAGAACCATGCAATCTGCTATGGGGACCCAACTTAATTTGAGCACAGCTTATCATCCGCAAACGGATGGTCAATCTGAAAGAACAATCCAGACTCTGGAGGATATGCTTAGAGCTTGTGTGATTGATTTTGGTGGTAGTTGGGATTCACATCTTCCGTTAATTGAATTCTCCAACAACAACAGTTATCACTCCAGCATCAACATGGCTCCTTTCGAGGCTCTCTATGGTCGAAAATGTCGTTCGCCAGTCTGCTGGAATGAGATCGGTGAGGCTCAGCTTACTGGACCTGCCCTCATTTTATAGACAACTGACAAGGTTAAGAAATTTCGTGATAACCTTCAGACAGCTAGAAGCCGTCAAAAGAGTTACGCGGACCAAGGACGCAAGCCCATGGAATTTCAAGTCGGTGATTGAGTATTACTTAAGGTCTCACCTTGGAAAGGTGTGATCAGATTTGGAAAGAAAGGAAAACTTGCACCTAGATATGTTGGACCATTCAAGATCGTTGAAAGAATCGGTAAGGTAGCCTACAGACTTGAGTTACCTCCAGAACTTGGAAATGTTCATCCAACCTTTCACATTTCCAATCTCAAGAAGTGTTTAGCTGATGAGAACCTCCACATACCACTTGACAAAATTCGTATTGATAAAACACTGAAATTTGTTGAGAAGCCAGTGGAAATCATGGAACGTGAAGTCAAGTGGCTTAAACGCAAGCGCATTCCATTGGTCAAAGTTCGCTGGGAATCTAAACATGGACCCGAGTTTACTTGGGAACGTGAAGATCAAATGAAGGCGAAGTATCCGCATCTATTCTCACGAGTTTCCTCTAAATAAATTTTGGGACGAAATTTCCACAAGTAGGGGAGACTGTGACATCTGTGCTTGTAATCATTGTGAACAGTTTAGTTATTAATAAAACAAATTTATTTGATCCCATTGTTTGTTTGTTTATGTTTGACATTTTTCATGTTTTGACTTTTGTTCAATTTCAAACTCTATATCGCTTTCTGGAGAATTATACGCAAACTGGTGCGTAAACGTAATCAGTTTAATGCGAAAAATACTCCGAAACATCAACATATACTTAACATACCTTAAATAACCTTTACATAACTTAGAAATAAGTTTTGAATGCTTTGGTATGGCGAAACTAAGTTAATTCGCCTACAGGAACTAAATTTGACAAACTGCGAAAGTATGCCAATTTGAACTATAACAGACATTCTGGAGCATGACCATAAGTTAAACATACCATAAATATCCTTTACATAGCTTAGAAATAGGCTTTGATGGGTTCGGTGTGCTAAAATAAACTTTTGGGTCATTCAGGGACTAAAAGCGTCAAAAAGTGCATAAGTTTGCATTTTCGCGCATAACTTACATTCTGAATACATCCGGACATCCAAAAATTTATGTAAGCACTAAAATATTTTATTTTAGTGTTTGGCATAAGAAAAATCCATTCGTCACGCAATTTGGATCGTTTTTCGCGCTTATGCGCATTTCGTCGTAATTAAGCGAACATCGCGATCGTACGACCAAACGAACCAACATCCGGCATATTTTTGAGCATGTTTCATGTCCACAATGTTTAGGCATCATTTTAGGGCCTTAACATTGGCTTAACGGGCCTTAAACGTGTCGGAAATGGCTTTAATGCATAACAGGGACCAAAATTGTCATTTTTGAAAGTTTGCTTCTGATCAGAAGACCCAGGCGACCTGCGTAAGCCCTGGGGTGTCCCTTAAGCGGCCCGTGTCAGGATCCCAGATCAGTTAAACATGTTTAAACAGCTGTTAACAGCTGTTATGCACTCATCTCCTCACCCACACTTGTCATTTCCTTATCATGGGGGGCCAATTTGGGTACCAAGGTGTTGCAACAAATGTAGGGATGAGATTGAAGCACGTTATTCGATAAACGATCTTAACGGTTCCAACATTCCTATAAATACCCAACCCTTTCACTTGCAAAACCCACTTTTATTTCTTGAGAGTTCTCTAAGTTGAAGTGAAACCACTTCATACCTGAGAATACTTGAGAAATCAAAGCTTTCGGGGACCCTTTGTAAGTATTCTTTCGTTCTTTTATTCTTTTAGCGTTAAAGTCAAACTTTGTTTGACTTTCTGCATTGACCAGTTTATGGTCAATGCGAAGTTCGTTTGAACTTCATAACGTGAGCGTAATCACGATGGTTATAGTCCCTAGTGACTATACCTACTGATTACCACGTTATCTAGGCTCAGTGACGAGTCGTAGTTTCGGCCAAAATACGTATTATTGCGTATTTTGTAACCAAACTACTCTTAGGTATCAAAACCGTTTGTTTTGATACCAAACATGTTTTCTAAACTTAGTTAAGCATGTTTTAACATGCTTAGCTCGTCACTTTTAGTTTTGTGCTTGTCTAGGGTCGTAAGGGTAAGCGATCTAATCAATCGCTTATGCTTTCGAACCCGACCCACTTGGTCGATCATTAGGATCCGACCAAGCACATTAGGTGACCATAGTATATAGGGAATAACCTTCCGAGGTTATACCTTATGGTCACGACGTTTAGATAGTTGTATGATAGGTAGTTTATATGCCTTAGGTAAATTACCAAAATGCCCTTTTTACGCCAATATTCATTTTAAGCATATGTAACATAACTTTTGGTATATACACTGATTTGACAACAATATTAAACATGTTGAGGCATATTTCACTTATCATAGGACTAGTTAGGCGTTCCGAACGCGTTTCACGCGAACGACGCGTTAAAGTAGCATAAGCTACCTAAACGGGTCGTAATGGGTCGCAAGCACTTAGGTTAGGTTTCATTTTAGTATGTGGGCTTTGTTAAACTATATTACACGAGTTCCCATACTCGGTTGGTTTACGAACCCTCATTCTATCCGATCCTCCGAGTTAGGTCCGGTTTATTAACATAGTTACCTTTATTAGGTGCCGTTGATTTCCGTGATCTCTAGCATTGTTTGGTTGTTACTCAAGGACTTCTAAGCAATCTCAATTGAGTACATAGACCCCTCTTTTACTGTTTTCTAAACATTTTGGGGTGGAACACATGTGCCTACTTGTTACTTTCATGCTTTTCATGTTCTTAAATCATATGCTTGTTATGTTCATTAGTACATTTATAGTACATGATTTCATTATGTTTTTGCTATGTATGTCCATTTATTGCATACTTAGTACATCGCTTTACATTACATTTCACGCTATGTATGTCCATTTAGTGCGTACTTAGTGCATTGTTTTACATTACATCACATCACATGCTATGTATGTTCATTTGTTGCATACTTAGTACATTTGTTATTCATCACATGCTTACATTTTGGTATGACATTTGGTTTGTTCAAATGGGACAATATACATTCATTAACATTGATCACGTCATTCGTTAGTAGGTAGTGGTACCATAGGAATTGACAACTCCCGTTCCTAACATCCTAGGTATGTTTGGATGGAAGGAATGACCGAATTCGATAAACATAACACAGATAGACCTTTAATTTGTTTAAAGGTCTATCACCACAGTCACAATGCTTGAATGTATGCATTATAACATTACCGCATAGATGTTTGTATCAGTATAGCATGCATTTGTTCCACAAAACATAACTTTGATTTAAACTATGTTTAATTCAATACCCTGTTTTTGTGCATTTTTACCTATGGTTTAGTTGATATATTTCACTTGCCATACATGATATTTTTGGATACACAACTCATGATTGACATTAAACATAAACATTTTGACATTGATATACACATTTAGTGATTACATTAGACATAGACATTTTGATATGGTTTACACAATAACACTTGACAATTGATTCATACATGAACAATTTACAATGGTGGTTGGTTCGGGTAAGTGATTTGAGTAACGAGGCGTTTGTAATACGATACAAGTATGGTGGATACCCCGCTGGTACTTCCTATATATAAGTGCTTGTATAATATTACATATCGCAGCGTTAATTAAATCATTTCAGTTTAGACATATTACATTTTGCACAAATAACATATTTTTTACAAGACATTGTTTTACAAAACAGTTTATTTTATACAACTCTTTCTACTTGGTTATTTCATTAACCATACACCTTTCTTTTATATAATCTGATTTCTTATCGAGTTTTCATATGATTTATAAAAGAAAAACACTTAACAAGATTCATGACTAATTTTTATTAAACTTTTCTTCTAAAACCCAAGTCATGAATCCTATTTTTCACAAAACCTATGTATCTCACAGGCATTTTTATGCTGACGTACCTATTTTCACATGTGTTTCAGGAGCAGGTTCGTAGGTTTGATCAGGATACACTAGGGTGGACTCGGGCCTTAGTGACATAAAAGAAGCAAGATTAGTTTAGTTAATGTTGTGTACTTTGTTTCCTTCGTTTAAAAGACAATGTAACTCGCTTGTTTGATAAATAAAATATAACTTTGTATGCCATGGTTGTGAAACAATAATTCTGTTGCAACACTCCCCGACGTTTCCGCCACGTGTTTCTCGTTTTACATGGTCGGGGTGTGACACCTTGACCTTCCTTAATCATGTTTTGCTTAGTTATTAGCTTAAAAGTCAAACCGTCGTAATTAACGTTTGACTTAATGATTAATCAATAATGGTCCAGTGATTAGCCGAATTGAAAATAGTTATAAGTTAGTAATTATGTGGGCATTAAACCCTTAAAAGGGCACCCTCTGATTCCCGCTCTAACTAGGTCAAATGTCGGGTCAAACTTAATACGAAAAAGTCAACAAAAACTTAATTTTTGAATTAACGCATAATTAGCAATGTAGGAGACGTGTAACCTATTTTGCCACTCTTATAACTTGGTAATCAATACAAAAACATGTCTAAGCATGTCCGACCCGACAATTTTCAGTTTAGGACCGGTTCGGAACCGAAAGTCGCAAAACTTTGACTTTTGCTTTGACTTCAGTTCTGACCCGATTTAGGTAAGTTTAGAAATGCCTTAGAGCATCCTTAGGACCAGGTTACATGATAGTATAACCCTCTGTGGTTGGTTCGTTGATTTACCGATTCATTTACACGTTTCCGTTAATTGCCTAATGTTGACCATAATGCCCTTTTGATCATAAAACGAGAATTTTGGAAATGTGAGAGGACAATAATCCTTGTTACTGATTTATAAACATGTCCCTAAATTTTCACATCAGTTGGAGGTCTAGATTAGGAGTTATGCCTAATAGCGTAATTAGAAAGCTTTTTAATTATTAAACGGCGTAATTAGCGTAAAGCCTATCTAAACCAAATTTTTGACACCAAACATTTTACCCACTAATGTAATATAATATTTTAGGATTTTTGAAGATTTTTAATTATTTTTAAACTAATCATAACCTAAGGTTATTGCCTTGATTCGGTAAATACCGATTATACCCTTTTTGTTATAAAATGAGTTCTACATAGTATTTTGACCCCAATCCAATTGCTACTGATTTTATATAATAAATGAAGTATTTTGAACTTTATAACCTAGTCAGAAAACTCAGATTTCCTGTATAACCCCGAAATCGCTTAAAACGCTTTTTACGCGTATTAAACACCTAGTATGGGTTTAAAACCATTTTGGCATATAAGACTTATCACCAACTGATATAACCTATTAAAATAAGTTGTTCTACTGATTATTTCAGATCCGAGTCTCAGAATTATAATTAATCTCTTTCATAATCTTTAAAATGACCAAAATACCCCTACGGGGCTTAATTAGAGATTAAAATCGTTTTGGGCATAATGGAAGGTATCCTACTGATATCACAAAATATTTGAAGCATATTAACTAAGGAAATCTATTCGTGACTCACTTGGTCACCCGTAACGCATTATTCGTGTTCGGTACGGTTTATGTAACTAGTTTGCACAAATAAGCCGAAACGGGTCAAACCATATCGTTTTAGTCTCAAAATCCAGGATGTGTTTAGTTTACCCATATTATACAAGTCTTCAAATTTGTCGGGTCTAAATCACATTCTATTCCGGTCTTCGCTTAATCATGCGTACGAACCATATCTTCCTTTAAAACTAACAGGTCTAAGCTTAGGTTTAATTAAAGACCCATTGGGATTCTAATAGGTTATTATAAACCTTTGTTCCAGCATAGGAGACCCGGTAAAAGCTACCCGCATTTGCTATTTGTGATTTATACTTGCAAAGGTAAATACTTTTAACTTATTTTCCCTATACGGGCTTAGGGTATGGTATATAAAATACCGCTTGGTCGGGCATTGAATCTTTAATCGGATAGAGGTTAAATCATTGATATGCTCCGTTGGAAATGTTTTGTTTGCTTAAAGCCTTTGGGGGGTTAATGACCATGTCCCGGATATCCTTGGCATCATTTCACGAAATGGCCACGACCTGAGCACGGGGTGTAGGCGTACACCCGTCAGTGCATAAATAAATTATGTGGTGTGTCTATTAATCTTTAACCCGGTCTACGGAACGGGCTACTAAACGCATAAGGAACATGTAATTCTTTTACAAGATTATATTCAAATAATTATCCCAAGTTATAAAAAGTTTGTGCCACGTGCATTCAAATCAATTTTTATTAAACTTTTCCTAAATGAGTCAGTTAATTGTATTTACCAGTGTAAACTGACGTATTTTCTCAAAAAGGTTAAGTGCAGGTACTACTCGTAATAGGCTGGCTTTCTCCTAGCATCCACAATAAGTCTCGTAAGCTTGGATGACATGAAACTGTTGAACAATGTTTCCCTTTTTATTTTGATCCACCTGTGGATTTCTTTCAACAATTTGTGATACTTAATATTACAATATTATTTGGTTGAAATGAATCTATCTTTGCTTCCGCTGTGCATTTAAATATTGTGTTGTTTGACTATAATGTTACCAACTACGTCACGATACTCCCCCACCGGGCCCACCGGTAATACGTGGAAATATCGGGGTGTGACAGAGGGGCTTGAGTGATAGATCTATTGGGTGTTGCGAGCCCCACCCAATGCGAGTTGGCCGCATGTGGTGGCTATGTTGTTCAGCCGGAGGGTCCGGTACGAAATACGCATACAGGATTGAGTGCTTCCTATGCCATGTCACTTATATTAATGTATTAGCTACACATTAATTGATATATTTTTCCTTGTTGCTTCATACCAGTTTACAAGTACATACATACAAAGGTTTTCAAGGATGATTCGTGCACACATACTAAACACATGAACTCGCTCAACTTTTGTTGATGTCTTCAAACTACATGTATTTTAGGGAATTAGTAAGTGGATCTGGCAGGCATTGGAAGTTTTATGCTGCCATAGGAATAAAGATGTCATCCATGGTCTCTGGGTTTGGTCAGTGTGTCTTATTCCTGGACGAGACACGTCTTCCAAACCTTAGTTACACCTATTATCTTTTGACGAGTCCTTAGTGAACTCATAAACAAATTGTATGGTTTGTAAAACTTAGTCTATGTTTTAAACAATGTTGTTATGTTTTAAACTCATTTAATGGATGACAAATCTATGGTTTTATCATATAGTTGATGTTATGATTGAATGCAATGGTATTAAGAAAGTCACCCCATAATCACGCTTCCGCAAAAGTCAGGTGTGACACATCACACTTCCAAATCATCATCATAGGTGATAACCAGGCCCAAGGTTAAAAGCAGTTCGCCAATTTTACGTCAGTAGGCACCTCCAAACCCACCTCTAATCTCATTATTTTAAGCCTAGACAATCAGAAATCTTAATCATGGATTCATGCTAACTTTTTACTCTCAGCTGATTAGTGAGACTACCCCAAAGACCCCTAAATAATTATCCAACATAACGGAAAACTGGCACCCAAAAATAAAATACCCATAACTGAGATTAAAAACTAAATTAAATCATAATTCATAATAACTGAAATGATAACAAACAACATCTAAAATATCACATACAATTATTGAAAAACACAAGCACGCAAACAAACAATTGAGGTGTATTATTGTACTGGAAATGTTCGGAGGAAGGTTTGGAGAACTGGTCATGGGAGTATGAAGATAAGCAGGGTACCTATCAGAGTTGGTAGAAGTCGGTCGGATTTCGTCAATGTTGACTTCAGAAACAGTGGGCATCATTGATCATGTGCACCCCACTGATCGATAAGACTGCCTGGTGTCTAAAGAACATGAATAATAACACTAAACCATTAACTAGTGAGATTGAGACGTGTATATTAGTCATGTGGCCAGCGATCTCTTCGCGAAGCTGGCTAGCCAACATTAAAGACTCAATCCAGTGCATTAATGATGGCAAGAAATATAATGATTTCACAATACCGATTCTCGCCTCAATAACAATCAAAAGTTCTTCAAAAGATAACTCTTCAAAACAACTACCAAACCACAATTAAAACCAGATCGGATCCAAATTAGTAGAGGAAATAAAAAAAGTCATCTAGCATTCCTTGACATCTAAGATTTAGAAATGATAACAGTGCACAAAAAATGAAATTACCAATCTACATACAAAACTTAGATTTTATAAATAGAATAGAATGCAATAGTTCTCCTACAGTATAATAGATGCTACATATGTAAAGTGTAAACAACCCAATAACTATGAATTGGAATGGAGTCGACCCAAACAAATGAAAGTACCTGATAAATCTTCGTATTAGATGTTTGTGAAGTTTACAATAGACCTTCAAACTGCAACAGATTTTCTTATGATTTGTTTGTACCTGATGCTTGAATGTTTGGATAGTTTCTCATATCAGCGATAGTTTTTTTCAAATTCACTAATGCTTTCTTCAACGCCAGTTACTTTTTTACAGCTTACGAATACAATCTCTTGTCGTTTGACTCTGTCATGAACTGTGGCTTCCGGTGATGACTCTGACTCGTCATGATATGAAAGCTCAGATGAGCTACGATCTTCATTACGGTCGTCGTTTTGGTCTAGCTCATACCTTGGACATAGCAATTGGACACGTCTCCTTGCCATGTGTCGTTTCAAGATTGGTCCAGATAATTCTCCTTGCTAGTGCATGCCCAAAAATTTCACCCTTGCGCTATATATCGACTTTTGATTGGTCAAAATAGTCCAATTACTAAATAATATTCTTGGGTTCACTTTCATTTTGGCAAATTATCTGGTGAACCAATAGCATAATCCAAATCCTGCAAAACCAATAGCATAATCCAAATAAAAGTATTCATCTCACTTCCAAATCATCATCATAGGTGATAACCAGGCCCAAGGTTAAAAGCAGTTCACCAATTTTACATCAGTAGGCACCTCCATACCCACCTCTAATCTCATTATTTTAAGCCTAGACAATCAGAAATCTTAATCATGGATTCATGCTAACTTTTTACTCTCAGCTGATTGGTGAGACTACCCCAAAGACCCCTAAATAATTATCCAACATAACGGAAAACTGGCACCCAAAAATAAAATACCCATAACTGAGATTAAAAGCTAAATTAAATCATAATTTATAATAACTGAAATGATAATAAACAACATCTAAAAAACCGCATACAATTATCTGAAAAACACAAGCACGCAAACAAACAAACAATTGAGGTGTATTATTGTACCGGAAATATTCGAAGGAAGGTTTGGAGAACTGGTCATGGGAGCATGAAGATAAGCAGGGTACCTATCAGAGTTGGTAGAAGTCGATCGGATTTCATCAATGTTTACTTCAGAAACAGTGGGCGTCATTGATCTTGTACACCCCACTGATGGATAAGACTGCCTGGTGTCTAAAGAACATGAATAATAACACTAAACCACTAACCAGTGAGATTGAGACGTGTATATCAGTCATGTGGCCAGCGATCTTTTCCTAAAGCTAGCTAGCCAACATTAAAGACTCAAGCCAGTGTGTTAATGATGGCAGGAAATATAATGATTTCACAATACCGATCCTCGCCTCAATAACAATCAAAAGTTCTTCAAAAGCTAACTCTTCGAAACAACTACCAAACCACAATTAAAACCAAATCAGATCCAAATTAGTAGAGGAAATAAAAAAATCATCTAGCATTCCTTGACATCTAAGATTTGGAAATGATAACAGTGCAAAAAAAAATGAAATTACCAATCTACATACAAAAGTTAGATTTTATAAACAGAATAGAATGCATAGTTCTCCTGCAGTATAATAGATGCTACATATGTAGAGTGTAAATAGCCCAATAACAATGAATTGGAATGGAGTTGACCCAAACAAACAAAAGTACCTGACAAATCTTCGTATGAGATGTTTGTGAAGTTTACATTAGACCTTCAAACTGCAACAAATTTTCTTATGAGATGTTTGTATCTGATGCTTGAATGTTTGGATAGTTCTCGTATCAGCGATAGTTTTTCAAATTCACTACTGCTTTATTCAACGCTAGTCTCTTTTTTACAACTTACGAATTCAGTCTCTTGTCATTTGACTCTGTCATGAACTGTGGCTTCCGGTGATGACTCTGGCTCGTCATGATATGAAAGCTAAGATGAGCTACGATGCGGACCATACACAACACTTATTAGAAAACCTGCCCAAATTCTTGTATAATAATCTTGTCTGCACACTATTTTGTGCATACGTAGTTCTGATTTCTGACTAAGTACTACCAAAACTGTCACACCCTGATATTTCCACGTATTACCGGTGGGCCTGGTGGGGAGTATCGTGACGTAGTTGATATCATCATAGTCAATATTCACAGTTTAAATACACAGCGGAAGTCTAAAAGTAATTTATACAAACCGAGTTTTAAAGTAATCATATTACAAAACGAGTTGTAAGATGGATTCACAGGCGGATCTAAATAAAAGAGGAAATGTTCAACAGTCTTAAAGTGATAAAGCTTGCAGGACTCTTTATTTAATCACTCAGGAGTTCCAGCTCATTTCGCTTAGTACCTGCACTTAGCCTTTTTGAAAATACGTCAGTTTACACTGGTAAATACAATTAACCGACTCTTTTGAAAATATTTAAGAAAATTTATTTAAGTGCACTTAGCACAAAATTCTTTTATAACTTGGGACAATTATTTTAAATAATCTTGTATACAGTTTTACATGTTTGTCGTCCATTCAGGACCGGTTAGAAGAGCCGAATTAGATTAATTGACACGCCACAAGTATATGCCCACACGAGAGTGAGATACCGTTTATACATACGCAATTTTCAGGTGTATGCCTACACCCCGTGCTTAAGCCGTGGCCATTTCTAATAAATGAGCCGAGGATATCCAGGACATGGTCATTAACCCCCCCCCCCCCAAGGCATTGCACCAAATAAAACAGATTAAAAACGAGTTATGTAAATGTATTAATCACAATCCGATTTAAATAACTACATACCAGACCAAGCGGTATTATAATACCGTATCCCAAGCCCGTAATATGGAAAATAAGTTAAAAGTATTTACCTGAGAAAAATATAATTTTTATCCCAGCCGTATAACAACCAGCAAGTGAAAATATCTTTTACTGGGCTCCTAGATCTGGAACGAATGTTTTAATAACCTATTAGATTCCTAACGGGTCTTACTTAAGTTAAAACTTACACCGGTTAGTTTTAAAGAAAGGCTTACGGTTCAAAATGCAAGATTAAGCGAAGACCGGATCAGAATGTGATTTAGACCCGACAAGTATGAAGACTTGTATAATATGGGTAAACTAAACACATTCTGGATTTTGAGGTAAAAATGATAAGGTTTGACCCGTTTCGGTCAATTTATGCAAACTAGTTATATAAACCGCACCGAACGCGAAAATGCATAACGGGTAACCAAACGAGTTATGAACAAGTTCCCTAAGTTAATATGCTTAAAATGTATCATGATATCAGTAGGATACCTTCCATTATGCCCAAAACGAATTTAAAATCAATTCAATCCCCGTAAGGGTATTTTGGTCATTTTAAAGCTTATAAAAGAGGTTAAATAGTAATCTGAGGTTCTGGTCCAAAATGATCAGTAAAAATATTTATTTTAGTGAGTTATATCAGTAGGATATTGCATATATGTGAAATTTACCATTTGTGTCCAAACTATGCACTTTAGGGGCATTTTGGTCATTTCACATAAGCTTTAAGGGTCAAATTTTGGAAATCTGATTTCAAAACTTTTACTTACTGTTAAAGTATAAAAATTTACTTATAATATCAGTAGGTAATGAGTTTTAGGTGTCAAATATAATTTTAACCCAAACTATGCGTTTAAAAAGCGTAAAAGTCGGTATTTAACGATTTTCGGGTTATTTAAAGAAATCTGAGTTTTTGGTTAGTTTATAAAGCTTAATATATTTTATTTAACATATGAAATTAGTAGCAAAAGGTTTGGCATCAAAATGTTATGTAAAACTCATTTTATCCAAGAAAAGGCCAATTTCATCAATACCGAATTTACTTTAAAACTCTATAATATAATCAGTTTAAAATTCAATAAAAATTTCCAAAAATCCCTAAATATTATATTACATCAGTGGGTAAAAGGTTTGGTGACAAAATTTGGGTTTAAATAGGTATTATGCCGAAAATGCCGTTTAATTAATAAAAAGGCTTTCATTTACGATATTGATCATAACTCCTAATTTAAACCATAAACTGATGTCAAACTTTTAGGACATGTTTATAAATCAGTAACAAAGGTTTTTTTCCTCTCACATTTTCAAAAATCTCGTTTTTATATCAAAAGGGCATTATGGTCAACTTTTAAGCAAATAACGGAAACATGCAATGAATCAGATTACTAAGGAACCAGGTTGTATAACTTCAGATGGTTATACTAACCTATAATATGGTCCTAAAGGAACCTTAAGGCATATCTAAACTAATCTAAATCGGGTCAGAACTGAAAGTCAAAGCAAAAGTCTACTTTTGCGACTTTCGGTTCCGAACCGAGCCTAAACTCATAATTGTCAGGTTGAACATGCTTAGACATGTTCTTACATTATTTACCAAGTTATTTTAGTGTTAAAACATGTTTCATAACTTCTACATTATCAGTTATGAATTTATTTGCAAAAATAGCTTATGTTGACTTTTTAATATTAAGTTTAACCCGACAATTGACCAAGTTAGATTGATAATCAGTGGGTGCCCTTTTAAGGGTTTATTATCCACATAATTACCAACTCATAGCCACTTTCAATTCGAATAATGGCTGGACCATTAGTGATTAATCACTAAGTCAAAGCTTAATTACGATGGCTTTGACTTTTGGTCATTAAACTAATAAAACTTGAACTTAAGGAGCTAAGAACACTTACAATGGTCCTTAGCACGAATTTGGAACCTAAGAAAACTTGCTTGAACTCCAGGAAGCTCCAGAGGAAGCAATATGAAGTGATTTTGAGAATGTGCAAATGATCAAATGAAATGAGAGCCTTTATATAGCAAATTTCCATCTCTTGTGATCAATCCACATGTCCCTATATGATCCCTGATGCACTCAGGTGTCCCTAGTGCATGAAATACCATTGGCACAGTCCCTGGATTCGAAAACAAGAATGCAAAGGCGGTGCAACAGGCTGAACATGCAGCTGTCAAGTTTTTCTGCATCTGGTAGTCCTACGCGGGCCGCGTAGACTCCTTAAGAGTCTTACGCGAGCCGCGACACACCCATGCTACCGAAAAACAACTTTCAGATATTGCAATTTCAGTCCCTGGTCCCTCTAAACTTGTTTTAACTTTCGTTTATTGCACTTTTAACCCCCAAATTTAACTTTTAAGGGTCTTGAGTCTTTAAACATTTATCAATAATCTTTCGGTTAGTTACGAGGTCACCCGAACGGTCTTGAATTGCAACATTAACGCATTTGACCCTTATTACTTGTAATTACCACTTTGATTATTTATGTGCATCGAAACTCCACGAATTAATATCCAATATTGTTGAGGGCAAAATATATAATTGTTACAATGTTTTTGGGATCGTTAAAAGGTCATTCAGAGGTTACTTTCAACATGTTGACACTTTTAACCCCTATGCTTCACAAGATCCTTATTTTAAGCACAAACGACTTTCTAAGTTTGATAAATTATTCGTTAAAGAATACGAACGTCGTGTGAGGTCAATCAAAGGCACAAGAATGGCATGTTGACACTTTGGATCCTTATACTTACATATTTACACTGTTTGACAATGTTAGTCCTTCAAGATCAATTCATTACACGTTTAAAGTCCATGACACGTGTCTTTATTATATTGGTCGTGATTTTACGAGGTGTTACATCCTCACCCCCTTAAAAGAAATCTCAACCTCGAGATTTACTGAAATAATTGAGGGTACTTCTGTTTCATTGTGGATTCAACCTCCCACGTGTATTCTAGGCCTCTACGTGCATCCCACTTTACCTTCACAATCGGTACTTGCTTCTTTCGAAGCTTCTTAACCTGTCAATCCTCGATCGATAAAGGTTTTTCAACAAACTTTAAGCTTTCATCTATCTCCACGTCCTTGTGCGACATTGCTAGCGATTCATCAGCTAGGCATTTCTTCAAATTGCAGATGTGGAATACATTATGAATTCCACTGAGTTCTTCTGGCAGATTTAACTTGTAAGCTACAGTTCCGACACATTCGATGATCTCGAATGGTCCTATGTATCTCGGGCTCAACTTGCCCTTCTTGCCAAAACGCATTACACCTTTCCAGGGTGATACCTTAAGTAACACTTTGTCACCTACCATGAATTTCAGAGGTTTACGCCTTTTATCTGCCTAGCTTTTCTGCCTATCCCTGGCAGCTTTGAGACGATCACGTATCTGCACAATCTTATATGTCGTCTCCAGGACTATATCAGGTCCTGTTAGTTGGACATCTCCAACTTCGGCCCAACAAACTGGCGTCCTGCACTTTCTTCCATACAATGCTTCAAAAGGTGCAGCTTGGATACTCGAATGATAGCTATTATTATACGAAAATTCAATCAACGGAAGTTGATCATCCCAACTTCCACCTAAACCAATAACACAAGCTCGTAGCATATCCTCGAGTGTTTGTATTGTACGTTCGCTTTGACCATCCGTCTGAGGATGATAAGCAGTGCTGAAATTTAATTGAGTACCTAATGATTGCTAAAAGCTCTTCCAAAAGTGAGACGTGTATCTAGTATCCCTACCAGAGATAATAGACACTGGTACTCTGTGGAGAGATACAATCTCATCCACGTACAGCTGAGTTAACTTGTCAGAACTGTGAGTTTCCTTAATAGGTAAGAAGTGGGCTGACTTAGTCAACCTGTCGACTATAACCCAAATAGTATCATTTCCTCGCTTTGTTCTTGGTAACTTAGTGATGAAATCCACAGTTACCATTTCCCACTTCCAGGTGGGAAGTTCAGGTTGTTGCAGTAAACCTGACGGCTTCTGGTGTTCGGCTTTAACTTGCGCGCACGTCAAACATTTAGCCACATAAGTGGCTATAGATTTCTTCAAACCTATCCACCAGTAATTTGCCTTTAAATCCTGGTACATCTTATCACAGCCAGGATGCATAGAATATTTGGAGCTATGGGCTTCTTGAAGAATCACGTCCCTAAGTCCTCCATAAATTGGAACCCATATTCGTCCATTCAATCTTAGGATCCCATCCTTGCCATACGATAATTATTCAGCAGTTACTCCCAAATTTCATTCGGATAGTTAGCTTCTAATACAGCTTCCTTCTGAGCGGCTAACAATCTTTTATTCAAGCTGTTTTTCAACTCAATGCTGTTGGCATTGATCCTAATGGGCTTAATTCTTTCTTTCCGGCTCAAAGCATCGGTGACCACATTCGCCTTGCCTGGATGATATAGGATTTCACAATCATAATCGTTCAGTGTCTCCATCCATCGACGCTGTCTCATGTTCATATCCTTCTGGTTGAACAAGTGTTGAAGTCTTTTATGATCAGAATAGATCACACACTTGGTACCATATAAATAATGCATCCAAAGTTTTAGTGCAAACACAACGGCTCCCAATTCCAAGTCATGGGTGGTGTAATAATTTTCGTGCATCTTTAATTGTCGGGAAGCATATGCAATAACCTTGCCTTTTTGCATAAGTACACAACCCATTCCAGTATGTGATGCGTCGCAGTAAAACACAAACTCTTCAATCCCTTCTGGCAATGTTAACACAGGCGCATTGCTCAACTTTTGCTTAAGAATCTCAAAGGATTCTTGTTGCTTAGGACCCCAATCAAACTTTATATTCTTTCTAGTTAACGAAGTTAGGGGTGCAGCAATCCTTGAGAAATTTTCAATAAAACGCCTATAGTATCCTGCCAGACCGAAGAAGCTGCGAATCTCTGTGGGCGTCTTCGGTTCTTGCCAATTCATGATGGCTTCAATCTTAGCGGGATCCACCTGGATACCACGCTCTCTAACCATATGTCCAAGAAATTGGACTTCGCGAAGCCAAAACTCACATTTTGAAAACTTGGCGTAGAGCTTCTCTTGCTGAAAAAGTTTAAGGATACATCGAAGGTGCTTTTCATGATCAACCTGATTATTTGAGTAAATGAGTATGTCATCAATAAAAACAATGAAAAAATTGTCCAAATAGGGTTTACAAACGCGATTCATGAGGTCCATGAACGCTGCTGGTGCATTAGTGAGCCCGAAAGGCATCACCAAGAACTCGTAATGACCATAACGATTTCTGAACGCAGTCTTATGCACATCTTCATCTCTAACCTTCAGCTGATGGTAACCTGACCTTAAATCAATCTTGGAGAAATAACTTACTCCTTGAAGCTGATCGAATAGATCATCGATCCTGGGTAGCGGATATCTGTTCTTGATCGTCACTTTATTTAGCTCGTTATAATCAATGCATAGACGCATCGAGCCATCCTTCTTTTTCACAAAGAGGATTGGTGCTCCCCAAGGGGATGAGCTAGGTCGAATAAAACTCTTTGCCAATAAATCATCCAACTGAGTCCTTAACTCTTTCATCTCAGTTGTTGCCAACCGGTAAGGTGCTCTTGCAACTGGTGCCGCTCCAGGAATAATGTCAATTCTGAACTCCACTTGCCTGTCTGGAGGTAAACCAGGTAGTTCTTTAGAGAATACATCTGGATATTCAGAAATGATAGGGATATCTTCGATCTTGGGCTTTGGTTCATCAATAGTCACTTGTGCCATGTAAATGACACAACCCTTCTTCAAACACCTTAACGCCTTAAGCATAGATACTTGCTTAGGCAACCCATACTGGGTATCTCCCTGAATTGTCAATGGCTCACCATAAGGAGTTTTGATAACCACTTGCTTCTTGTTACAAACGATCTCAGCTTGGTTATGAGATAACCAATCCATGCCTATTACTATGTCGAATCCAGCTAGTTTCAATGGAAGCAAGGAAAGCGGAAAAGAGTGGTTCCTAATGGATATAAAACATCCATCTAAAATTGTTGACGCGGTTTCTAAGGAACCATCGGCTAATTCTACCTCATACTTTATGCTTAGAGTTTTAACAGGCAGATTTAATAACTTACAAAACTTATTATCCACAAAAGATTTATCTGCACCTGAATCAAACAGTACTCTAGCATAAACATCATTGATAAGAAAGGTACATGTTATCACATTGTCGTCCTGAATGGCCTCCTGAGCATTCATTTGAAAGACCCGAGCATTGGTCTTCTTACCATCTTCGGGTTTCTTTGCATACTTTGGGCAGTTGGTCTTAATGTGCCCCTTCTCGTTGCAACCGTAACAGGTTGCATCCTTCATCTTTTTGCAATCCAATGTCTTATGTTCCTTGGACTTGCAGATCCCACACGCAATAGGCTTTGACTGAGACTGTGATCTTGACTCGAGTCTACACTTCCTGAAATGACGCTTCTGACGTGTCTTACATTTGGGCTTCTCACCCGATTGCTGGTCATCCTTTTTAAACCCTGAACTCCTCTTGTGATCAGAGTTCCCTTTGTGTTTCTTATTAGATCGGCGCGAGTTCTCCTCCTCACGTTTCCTTTTTCCCTCTTCAGAATTTTTGAGTGATCTCTGCCTGACCGCATCGAGAGTAATGGATAGGGATAGGTCAGCCACTGACCTGAATGTGGTGGGTCTAGATGCCTTCACACTTGCTTTAATTTCCAGAGCTAAACCTCCAATAAAACGAGCTATTCGTTTTGGTTCCGGTGTGACCAAGTATGGAACCAATCGTGACATAGTGTTGAAGCTCATAAGATATGCCTGACAGTCTAAGTTCTTCATAACCAATGTCAAGAAGTCAGTCTCAATTTTCTCAACTTCATGTTGAGGACAGAAATTTTCCTTGATAAGAGCAACAAACTGATCCCAAGTCAGATTATATAACGGGATCTTCCTAGTAGCTTGGATTTGCGACCTCCACCAAGCTAGAGCTTCACCTTTGAATGATTGTGACACAAACTTCACAATATCCTTATCAGCACAACCACTGATATCAACCACGGTATCCATCTCGTCGAGCTAAGTCATACAATCAATGGCTCCATTCTCCCATGTGAAATCCCTCGGCTTACAGGAGACAAAGTACTTATAAGAACAGGTTTTGACTCGAGGCTCCTGATTAAGCACAACCTGTCTAGACGGAACACTTCTCTGATTTGATGAATGATGGGAATCGCTCTTGTGAGCTGTATGAGTCTTGGAGGGTGGTTTTGAATGTGGTACAGACTGAGTTCTAACGCGGGTACCACTTGATTCATTAAACTGTCTGTCAAGAGCTCGAGTAACGGCATTATCTATTAATGCCTGCCGTTCTGCACCAGCTACATTAACTCTGGTAGTATCATTATTCTCCCTCGGGTGACTGTTAACCTCATCTGATCTGGCCATGTAGCTTGATTGCTACATAAAATAGTAATAATGATTCATTCAGAAACCTTATTATGGTATTTGTCATTTTGACAATTTATTAACCATGGCAACTATAAACCATATTGGTTAATCTAATTCATTTAAATTTTATTGTATCTTATCCAGTTATAAACTATTAAGGATAATAGGGTGGCAGACAAAATTCCTAGTCACAAGGACAATTTTAAATCGTAAACCATGATCTTATAGGATCGAGGCATTTAGGTTTGAACGTAGTTCATTACCTTTCTTGACAGGGAGTCGTAGACTACAACTGTCTTTTGTCTTATTTGACAATTATTATGACCCGCAGGCACATCATCACTAATGGATGTTTAAATAATAAAGGAAAGGAATTTGGAAGAATCCAATATAAGGATGACTTATGTGATTTTATCGAATCACATGTTGCCAGGAGTGTTAACATATTTTCAGCTGTTAACAAGGATTTGAATCTTAGAAAGGATCTACCATCATGGCCCTGTCTTAGAATGACACATGGGCTTGGTTTTTACCTTTAAGATTTCACTTAATAATCAATGGCAGATTTATAAAAAGGAATGATATTTTTGATTCATTTCATATATTATTTTTATACATATAAGGACAAAAATGAAACTTAAATTTAAAACATTCCATAAATAAATGAAAGAAGTACATATTTGCCCTAACTGGGACTTTTATATAAATAACTTGCCCATGCAAGGGCTAAACAAGAAAGACAGGTCCACGCAGGGACCAAAGATAGAAAGACAAGTCCACGCAGGGACTAAGTACATAAATAAATGTCCACACAGGGACTTAATTGAAATAAAGAAATTACAACACAATAAATAAGGAATTTTTTAAAATCCCTCTTCTTCTTCCCCTTGATCAGATTCGCCAAACCCTTAAGCAGACCCCGGCGGCTTCTACGCTCCTCTTGAACCTCCCGTTCCACCTGGTTCAACCTCTGTAGAATCTCCTGTTGTTGCGGTGGCGGGATCAGTGGCGGCTGCTGCTGCGGAGGTTGAGGAGGTGGTGGGTATGGATACCCAAAAGCTTGGTACCCAGATTGGTGCGAAGTTGCGTAGGGCCCTTCAGGGTGAAGATCATTGTAGTTGGCCGCTACGAGATACGGGTCAACATCGGGGGCATTGTAGTAGTTGTACCCCGGGTAGGCTGGCTGCTCAAAAGGGTTATACGTCGCTGCACCGGCGTAGGAAGGAATTGGGTTATCATAACCCACTGGTGGTGGTGCGACCGGAGCTGAGTCGACTTCTGATACAGGGTTTGAAGGCCCACCCATCTGCGGGCGTATAGTGGCGGGTAGTGACTGCCACTTGAATGTTGAGGGGTGCTGAAGTGAAATTCCCCTCCTCGCACGGACATTCGTGCACCTGATCTTCTCCGCCTCGGTTATTCTGGAGGCGGCTGCTGCACTGGCAGCAGCGGTGGCGTGACCGCCTCAAAATGCGCGTCCTCAGAGGAGGCCTGCTGGTGTGGAGATGAGTGGTGGGAACGCGCGTACTCCCAGTGATAATTGATCCACCATTGAGCAAATGAATCGGGACCTCTATAAGGAAAACCATGGAAAGATGATCCGTCTGAAAAATCTATGGGATGCGTGGGCGTCCCAGTCGGCGGTTCGGCAGGTTCTAGATCTGGATCCTCATCCATATCCATATACTGGGCTTCAGGAAAGTGGTCTTCTGGTATGGCCCATTGGTTCTTCACTCATGTTTTCCGGATTAAACCGGCTCTGAAAGTAGGGGGTTGGGTCTTGGAAGGCCCGGTGTGATCACCATCGTCGCAACGGGATGAAAGAGTGGTCAGAGTTATGGGGCTCATTTTCTGATTGTGGCCTAAAGGAATGGTGGTAAGAAGGTGATGAACTGAGCGAGACTGAACGCCTCGCTGGCTCCAAGTAGGTCCTCCAATCTTCATGGGGACTTGAGCTTAAAGTGGCTGATGGAGTTCGCCGGTGTGAAGGCCCGGGCTCATGGTCGTTAGGAGCAGTGAATGGCGCCTTGCCTCGTCCTCTTCGTCCTCCGAATCGCGGCGGCATTTTTTTGTTATTGTTTGTACCTGCCAAAATAAACAAAGGAAACCAACAAAAGAAAACAATAAGATTAGGATTAGTCCTAAGTAATTTGACTAGACTCGGAAATCGAGGAATGTGCAAATTATATCATTGAGATTAAATGCAAAAGGCTAGTGTTTAATTCACTCAATGTTGGCTCTGATACCAACCTGTCACACCCCGATATTTCCACGTATTACCGGTGGGCCCGGTGGGGAGTATCGTGACGTAGTTGATATCATCATAGTCAATAATCACAGTTTAAATGCACAGCGGAAGTCTAAAAGTAATTTATACAAACCGAGTTTTCAAGTAATCATATTACAAAACGAGTTGTAAGATGGATCCACGGGCGGATCTAAATAAAATAGGAAATGTTCAACAGTCTTAAAGTGATAAAGCTTACAGGACTCTTTATTTAATCACTCAGGAGTTCCAGCCCATTTCGCTTAGTACACTGGTAAATACAATTAACCGACTCTTTTGAAAATATTTAAGAAAAAATATTTAAATGCACTTAGCACAAAATTCTTTGATAACTTGGGACAATTATTTTAAATAATCTTGTATACAGTTTTACATGTTTGTCATCCATTCGAGGCCGGTTAGAAGAGCCGAATTAGATTAATTGACACGCCACAAGTATATGCCCACAAGAGAGTGAGATACCGTTTATACATACGCAACTGTCAGGTGTATGCCTACACCCCGTGCTTAAGCCGTGGCCATTTCTAATAAATGAGCCGAGAATATCCAGGACATGGTCATTAACCCCCCCCCAAGGCATTGCACCAAACAAAACAGATTAAAAACGGGTTATGTAAATGTATTAATCACAATCCGATTTAAATAACTACATACCCGACCAAGCGGTATTATAATACCGTATCCCAAGCCCGTAATACGAAAAATAAGTTAAAAGTATTTACCTGAGTAAAATATAATTTTTATCCCAGCCGTATAACAACCAGCAAGTGCAAATATCTTTTACTGGGCTCCTAGATCTGGAACGAAGGTTTTAATAACCTATTAGATTCCTAACGGGTCTTACTTAAGTTAAAACTTAGACCGGTTAGTTTTAAAGAAAGGCTTACGGTTCAAAAAGCAAGATTGACCGGATTAGAATGTGATTTAGACCCGACAAGTATGAAGACTTGTATAATATGGGTAAATTAAACACATTCTGGATTTTGAGGTAAAAATGATAAGGTTTGACCCGTTTCTGTCAATTTATGCAAACTAGTTATATAAATCGCACCGAATGCGAAAATGCATAACGGGTAACCAAATGAGTCATGAACAGGTTACCTAAGTTAATATGCTTAAAATGTGTTATGATATCAGTAGGATACCTTCCATTATGCCCAAAACGAATTTAAAATCAATTTAAGTCCCGTAAGGGTATTTTTGGTCATTTTTAAGCTTATAAAAGAGGTTAAATAGTAATCTGAGGTTCTGGTCCAAAATGATCAGTAAAAATATTTATTTTAGTGAGTTATATCAGTAGGATATTGCATATATATGAAATTTACCATTTATGTCCAAACTATGCACCGTAGGGGCATTTTGGTCATTTCACATAAGCTTTAAGGGTCAAATTTTGGAAATCTGATTTCAAAACTTTTACTTACTGTTAAAGTATAAAAATTTACTTATAATATCAGTAGGTAATGAGTTTTAGGTGTCAAATATAATTTTAACCCAAACTATGCGTTTAAAAAGCGTAAAAGTCGGTATTTAACGATTTTCGGGTTATTTAAAGAAATCTAAGTTTTTGGTCAGTTTATAAAGCTTAATATATTTTATTTAACATATGAAATTAGTAGCAAAAGGTTTGGCATCAAAATGTTATGTAAAACTCATTTTATCCAAGAAAAGGGCAATTTCATCAATACCGAATTTACTTTAAAACTCTATAATAAAATCAGTTTAAAATTCAATAAAAATTTCTAAAAATCCTTAAATATTATATTACATCAGTGGGTAAAATGTTTGGTATCAAAATTTGGGTTTAAATAGGTTTTATGCCGAAAATGCCGTTTAATTAATAAAAAGGCTTTCATTTACGATATTGAGCATAACTCCTAATTTAGACCATAAACTGACGTCAAACTTTTAGGACATGTTTATAAATCAGTAACAAAGGTTTTTGTCCACTCACATTTTAAAAAATCTCGTTTTTATATCGAAATGGCATAATGGTCAACTTTTAAGCAAATAACGGAAACATGCAATGAATCGGATTACCAAGGAACCAGGTTGTATAACTTCAGAGGGTTATACTAACCTATAATATGGTCCTAAAGGAACCCTAAGGCATATCTAAACTAATCTAAATCAGGTCAGAACTGAAAGTCAAAGCAAAAGTCTACTTTTGCGACTTTCGGTTCCGAACCGAGCCTAAACTCAGAATTGTCGGGTTGAACATGCTTAGACATGTTCTTACATTATTTACCAAGTTATTTTAGTGTTAAAACATGTTTCATAACTTTTACATTATCAGTTATGAATTTATTTGCAAAAATAGCTTCTGTTGACTTTTTAATATTAAGTTTGACCCGACAATTGACCAAGTTAGACTGATAATCAGTGGGTGCACTTTTAAGGGTTTATTACCCACATAATTACCAACTCATAGCCACTTTCAATTCGTATAATGGCTGGACCATTAGTGATTAATCACTAAGTCAAAGCTTAATTACGATGGCTTTGACTTTTGGTCATTAAACTAATAAAACTTGAACTTAAGGAGCTAAGAACACTTACAATGGTCCTTAGCGCGAATTTGGAACCTAAGAAAACTTGCTTGAACTCCAGGAAGCTCCAGAGGAAGCAATATGAAGTGATTTTGAGAATGTGCAAATGATTAAATGAAATGAGAGCCTTTATATAGCAAATTTCCATCTCTTGTGATCAATCCACATGTCCCTATATGATCCCTGATGCACCCAGGTGTCCCTAGTGCATGAAATACCATTGGTACAGTCCCTGGATTCGAAAACAAGCATGCAAAGGCGGTGCAACAGGCTGAACATGCAGCTGTCAAGTTTTTCTGCATCTGGTAGTCCTGCGCGGGCCTCGTAGACTCCTTAAGAGTCTTACGCAGGCCGCGACTCCCATGCTACCGGAAAACAACTTTCAGATATTGCAATTTCAGTCCCTGGTCCCTCTAAACTTGTTTTAACTTTTTTTTATTGCACTTTTAACCCCCAAATTTAACTTTTAAGGGTCTTGAGTCTTTAAACATTTATCAATAATCTTTCGGTTAGTTACGAGGTCACCCGAATGGTCTTGAATTGCAACATTAACGCATTTGACCCTTGTTACTTGTAATTACCACTTTGATTATTTATGTGCGTCAAAACTCCATGAATTAATATCCAATATTCTTGATGGAAAAATATATAATTGTTACAATGTTTTTGGGATCGTTAAAAGGTCATTCAGAGGTTACTTTCAACATGTTGACACTTTTAACCCCTATGCTTCACAAGATCCTTATTTTAAGCACAAACGACTTTCTAAGTTCGATAAATTATTCGTTAAAGAATACGAACGTCGTGTGAGGTCAATCAGAGGCATAAGAATGGCATGTTGACACTTTGGATCCTTATGCTTACATATTTACATTGTTTGACAACTTTAGTCCTTCAAGATCAATTCATTACACGTTTAAAGTCCATGACACGTGTCTTTATTATATTGGTCGTGATTTTACGAGGTGTTACAACAACATATTTTTTTACGAAAATCGTTTCTTTGAATTTGTACATACCTGAATGATGGACATAGTAATTATGTAGAAATGGATCGAATAAGCCCAAAATAGTTTCTTTGATAAGTTTGAAAAAACGACCAAATATGTGCAACATCGAGGCAAGTAAAAACAATTGAGAATCGATCACTACATCATTGCATCAATCGTGTGTCGTAAAAGCCAGATAGCTTGAAGAAATGTATCGAATAAGCTCAGCTCAAAACTGAAGCAACTGACAAAATCGAAGCTACTTACCTAAAAATCATCCGATCTTAAGAATAATCAGATGGAGATTGAAATGTGAAGAGCTAAATTGCAGGTTCGGTTGTCACCGTAATCAGATGTTCGATAAGTTTCTTTCAATTAGTGTAAACTTCTTTCAATAAACTAAGTGAAAATACACACTAAAACTAACAATCAAATTCAGTAAGACAATGGGGAATCAAAATAACACAAATCGATGAGAAACCAACCTGGTTACAACCGGTTGGAAGAAAGATCGGCTCTCAAAAGGATTTGTTATCAACAAAGAAAAATTTAATTAGGGATGCTAAAATAAAATATGAGAGGGAGAAATAAGATCGGAAACAAATGACAGTATAAAAGGGGTAAGCGGGTTAGATCATAGATATTATTTGGAACGAATTTAGTGACAATCGGTTACGACCAATATTTCCGATTCGAATCACGAACCCGTAGCGTTCGGTTCGACTTTGTACCCAATTCCGATATGAGCGATCTGGTTCGCAATACGTGGGGGTTCTGCAAATCCTGTGACTATGCTCAGAAAAGGTCAAAGTTAATTTAAACATTTAATGACAACCCAAGGCTTAGCCAACATATTGCTTAAGAATTCAACATTAATAAAAGTGTTTTGAGGACTAAGAAAGTGGTACCTATTAATATGTTGCCTGCACCAAATATTGCATTCCACTAATTTCGTGTTAGCTATACATAACCTATTAACCAACAGGCACATTTGTCCACATCTAAGCCACATAACTCAATGCATAACATGAACATTCAATTTAAGCTTCAGACTACAAATGCTGTAAATCCTCCATCTAGTATTCAGACATGAATTTAGGACATTAAACATGCTCCTCCACACTTACTTTTGACTATGTAATAGGTACAAAGGTCTTTTAGTCTAAAAAAGCAAAAAAAAACATTAAAAACGACAAAAAACAGTGAATACTTACTTGATAATCATGGCATCATATTGTATCGATGGGTTGATTGAGATTGTTGTTGTAGATGTGGTGCTTAATTGGAGTGTACCTTTAACTAACTTGGATGTTTATTGAGACATTGAGGAGAAGTAAACGTATTTGAGGTAAAAAACAAAATTGGAAAGTTGCATTGAAAAAAGGTGTGTAATATAAATGAGTTATAACTACCTCGGAAGGAGGGGACCTTCATTCAACTAAACACTTGCATAAACATATAAAATGTATCATCTATATTGCGAAAAGATCGAATGAATACAATAACAGACATAATTAAAGATGGAAGAGCATCTAAGAAAACTAAACAATGTTTTAATTTAATATTTAGATGGAAATATGTCCCATGAAAGCTTATTAAGATTACCTTGGGCACAACCTTGAAGTCTCACAGTTCCCATCAGTATTAAATCCAACACATATCGCATGATACTGATTTCCATGAAGTATCTAAAACCACAACCTTAAAAGTACACTCCAAACTACATCATATAGAACTAACAAAAACAAAACACACCATTTGTTTTTTTACAAATTTACCCTTCATATTGATCCTTCTCTTCCTCCTTACCCTTATCATCATATTCTACATCTGATGTGGCATCTTGATATTCTTGATATTCAGCTACCTAATCATTCATGTTACTTTCAGCTTCGGTGAACTCCATCTCATCCATTCCTTCACCGGTACACCATCACAAGAAAGCTTCGTGCCTAAACATGGTAGTAACTACTCACTCACTTGTCTAAAGATTTCTTGAATAGAAGTAAAGTTTCCAACAAAGGTGAAAGCCATTGAGAGCCTGGTTGGTAGAATGTCACGAATGCTAGATTTAACGTTATAATATAAGTTGTGTTCTTATTATAAAAGGAAAATTTACATTAGAATGAAAATCAAGTATAAATAGCTTATAAGTTACCATGTACTCCAACTCTTTCACATTAACCATGAATTTCTCCACTCCACACTTAGGAAATGGGTTGTAATAAGTGAACAAAGCAACTGGACACGATAATTGTGGTATCACCTAAATTGAGTTAAAAAGGGAGATGCTATTAGACTTTTATAGTGAAAACTCACACTCTGGTTATAAAAAAACACATTTATGCAGAGAGTATATAAAGAACAATATTGATGCTTCTTTTTTCTCATAGATCATGAATAAAGGTGGTTAATGGGCCAGGCTGCCCAACTTTGATAAAGAGTAAAACTTTTTATGATGGTTAAAACAGGTTTGTTTTATCAATGGGGTGGTGGTTCATTGGCAAAGGTAATGCCTTTAAACAACTTGGAGGGGGATGTCTTAGGTTCAAGTCCCACAGACAATAGGAGTAAAGAAATTTGCCATTAAAAAAAAACAGGTTTGTTTGACCCATAAACACTTGTAGTCTTACACTCAGGGGCGGTTCTTAGAAGAGCCGTGGCAGGGCCACGGCCCGGGCAAGTTTTTCGGGCGTAGTGCTAATTTTCCGCATTTCGATCGAAATTTTTTATATATACTATGTTTGGCCCGAGCTTGTCTGGGCTTTTTTTAGTGCCCGTGTCTTTCGGCCCTGGCACGTTCAACGGGCAAGATCCGCCACTGCTTACACTATCCATTTCTTTAATTTTGTAATAATTACATTTGGTAATTAATTGAATAATAACTCCATTTAGTTGATTCTATAATGTCCATCACAAATTCTAAAGAAGCTAAATATGGATTAATTATGTTTATTAAAAGTTAAGGAAGTTGCTTAAAATTTTTTAGATATTCATTATAATCCTATAACGGATTAAGATAATATGCTTATATAGAATAATAAGCTGAAAGGTATTGCATCTATACACTCATGCATAATTGCATATACCATTATACCTCTCAAGATTAGTAATGTACAAAAGATGAAACCTTTTTACACTTTTACACTTTACATCAGCACTCTCATCTTAAACTAAAGCAGTTCTCATCTTACAAATATCCACTACGCAAAATTCATCAAACCTTGACCATATAAAGGTCAAACCTTTAAAAAACTACATATAAAGGTTTGAAACCTTTAAAATAACTCAGAAATATGATGGTCAAACCTTTAAAGCCAAAAATGTTTCAACAAACCCCAAATTAACAATGCAAAATCAATTCAACAAACACACTTTAAACTAATCGAGAGAGGATCCAGTAACAAATTAAATAAATCTTACACTGATTCGAAGAGTAGGAAAACCCTTACCAGTTATGTCAATAAACAATGTTCGTTGCCGCCAGTGATTCATGGCGGAACCCTAGCCGTTGAAGACAGATCTCACCCTTTGCTGACTACCGATGACAACAACAACCACCTTGGAACCACCGTCGTCGATGGCTACTAAGAAAGCCCTATCGCTGACACCAGTCGTCGGAGAAGATGGCCATTTCCCGTCTGCGTCTCTCATCTGCTCCATCTCTCTCTTGTTTCTCTTTTACAAAATTAAATATAATGAAAGCATTAAGATAGGAGAATCATGTAAACCAAAAGGCAGAAGAAAACTGACCATGTTGCTTGAACCGCAGACAAATGGTTTTAGGGTTTCTTTGAAGTGATTTTGGAAAGAAGAGAGAATGAGGGAAAATAGCGATTGATTGAGAAACGGGTGAACAAATTAGGCACTCGTGAAAGTGAAGGAGAAGGGAGAGAAAGGAAAATGCCGCCTAAAACATAATTATCTGGCTAAAGACCTATGCCACATCATGGTCAATTGGTTAAAGCTATTTTGCTTTAATATAAAAGATAGATTTGTGTAGATTAGTTTAGTTAGTTGATGTAATCTTGATGATTATGTTAATTTTGTTGAGATTAGTGGTTTAAAGTTTATGTTTATGATGATCTTGTGATTAACTTTATGTAGTATTTTAGATTAATGTTAATCTAGTCATGTTAAACTTAAAAATGTGATTTAAACATATGAATGTTTAAATCACACAAGATCATCAACTTCAAATATTATGAGCATGTGTATGTAAACATGATTAAGTAAATTTTAAACCAAGAATAACCATGTGACAAAGTCTTAAAAACTCTAATGAACTTGATTTTCACATAAAGTAAGCTTATGGAAATTTTTACTTTATAAAAGTGAAGCATAAAAGAGTCTTAAGAATTTTTACAAAATATGGGAAATTTTAAGAATGAAAAATAATTAGAATCAAGTTTATATAGTGATGAACTTGAAAAATGGTTATTTTAAAGTCTTGGAATGATTTGTGCAAGTAATATGCTCATAAGAATTTGAAGGTAAAAATTTTGTGATTAATGTTTGAAAAATGATTTTTGGAAAACTTGATGAATTAATGATGATTTGAAAATTGATTTGGTGATTTAAACGCGTTTTGAAAACGTGGGAAACATCATAGTTTAGGGGAAACTATGGCGAATTTTTCTAAAAATCTAACCGCGATTAAAAAAGGGGTTAAAGGGTGATTAACAAAGTTAAACGCAATTAGTGGTCTTAAACGTCATTATGAAAGCTTTGATAAAAATGGTTAAGTCCTAAATATTCAAGAGTTCTTATGAACTTGAATATATATTTTCACAAAAATAAATGGGTGAAATTATTAACCATATATAAGTATAATTTTTGGCAAAAAAAATTATATATTTTGGAAAATCATCAAGTATATGTAATATGTGCTATGTGTATGTACTTAGATACACTTAGGGTGATCAAAATAATACACCCATGATACCAAGAAATACTTGTAGGAAACAAGCATAAAAAGACACAAAAATACATATACATGTTTCCTACATGTTCCCAAAGAAATGCAATGAAAACGGATATAGATAAATCCTAAACATATTATATCCATAAGCAAATAAACGGACAAATAAACAAAACGGACTATGGACGAGCTCACAAGAAGTATATATTAAACGATCACGACGATGTATCTAACAATATATTTTAGACAACCGAGCGAATATATTTTTATATATCACATATAACAATTCCGGAAAGTTGAAAGAAAAATACAAAATATCTAAGTATTCTTTAATAGAAGAATGAACATTATAAAAATTACATACGTAGTAATTTTTACAAAATGCAAGAATTTTAAAGATATGGACTCCTAAAAATCAAGTTGGGCTAGGCCCAAATTACTAAAATGCATGGGCTAGAGCCCAATGACAAAATACATGGGCCAATGCCCAATGACATAAAATGTGGGCAAAGGCCCAATGACATAGAAACGTGGGCAAAGGCCCAATGACATAGAAACGTGGGCAATAGAAACGTGGGCAAAGGCCCAATGACATAGAAACGTGGGTTAAGCCCAATGACATAGAAACGTGGGGTAAGCCCAATGATATAGAAACGTGGGTTAAGCCCAATGACATAGAAACGTGGGATAAGCCCAAAGACAGGGTTTAGGCCCAATGACACGCGTGTGAAGTACGAGGACATGTGAAGGGCGAAGCCCGATCACACATAGTTCAATACATATAAAATATATGTATACACTTATGAAAACAATATGCATAACAAGCGAACGAATAAACTACCAACACTCTAAAATACAAAGTTGTTCCAAAATGACAAGTGAAAACATAATAAGAATTCAAGATGAACAACTTGTACGAGGTCCTATAGAGCTAGTGTCTAATAAAGTTAGTACACATGTAGGTTACTCACACGGACGCTCACTTTCGATAGTACGATTACAAGGAACGCAAACTTGTGAGTTCATGTCCCTCCTTTCAATGATTTTAATGTTTTGTTTTAAAACAGTTGAGGGGAAATACATGTTAAAACTATGGGTATGTTAGCTATGGGTTTAGATGATAACATGATCAATGTACATAAGTAGGATGATGACATAGTAACCATTAATCACTTAGTGACCAAGGTGCAAAAGGTGTAGATCTATTGAGCATGAGACACGCTCCACTCCTGGTTGGTATACCCTGGAGTGCTTTTGTGATCCCAGAAATGTCAAAGTTGTCTAGGGTTGGTTGCGTAGTTATGGTACATTATGTCAGGGGGCTCGCTACCCACTGATAGATCCTTAAACTCCATGAATGCTAATAACATACCATGATTTCATTACAAGAATACAAATATTTCATATGATAACAAATACTGCATGAACTCGCTCAACTTTTGTTGACTTTTTAAAACTACATGTATTTCACGAAACAAGTCTTGAGCCAGTGATACATTACGGGAAACGGGAAAGTCAATGACAACGATAGCCGCTTTTTGGAGGGTTTGTCTTTTATATCCCAACTTCGTATGGGTATATAGGGGACAAAACCTCACTATGTTTTATGTCAAAAACAATCTTTCGGGATGTGTAATATAACCTATAGCTATGTTGTGTTTAACGTTGTAAACGTTGTTGAAACTTGGAAACTATGTTGGAAAACTTATAATCTTTTGTTGAAATCAATATCTCTAGAGCATCGTTGTTAGTTTATATGTTTATACATTTGGATGCAATGATTACCTTTCTTATGTCACACACAATACGCTTCCACTACTAGCAGGGTGTGACAATGAACTCTAAAGAGTTTAAATGTTTTCATGGGTCAAAATGCCCATTAGAATCGTGACGAGTATGATGTTCTTAGGTGGTGTAACCTACTATTTTGACAAGTAACCATTAGGTTATACTCAAAATTTTGGTTATTATAAGCATTATATATCTTATATAGTTTATATTATATGTTATTAGTCCAAGAACAAGGATGTCATAGCAGTCATGTAGGAGGTAGGAAGATAAATCTTCCATTTAGGAACCTCTTAAGTTATCACCAATACACAAGTTGTCATAAGACAACAAGGATGGTCATAGACATACATACAATAAGGAAATGGAAGTACATAATATTTAACTAAGAAAACATCAAGTGATGTGTGGATTGAAGGTAGGATAGCCCAAGCTAATCCAAGTAATCACACCACTTCAAGCTTTAAGCTTGTTCATCACTTGTAGGCTAAAAACTTGTCAAAACAGAATGTTTATGAGGATTAAACCTCTGGATTTTTATGTCACAACCTTGTTTTCAAGCCCAACTAACCATAGATGTGATTATGAGCATAAAGACATAGGAATATGTATGAGAAACCTCAAGTTAAGTGAGTTAATCAAGTGTTTAATCAAAACAGAAAGTTTGGAGCCTTTTATGGTGATGTTCCAGCCTTGGATTTCCATGGAAAACCTGTTGGAAACATACCTAAGGTTGTTCCAAGTGTTTAGGAAGAAGATTAATTGAAAAAGGTTAAGAAATGAGAAAGTTATGCTCGCTTTAGTGAGTTGATATGAATCTGACTTTGTTCCTGAATTCAGCTGCGTTTTTGAGAGATTGAGAGTGAGTTTTGAGTGTTTGCAAAGTGAAAAATGCTTGGAGAAGTGTTGGGTTATATAGGGGATGGATTAGGGTTGGGTTTGTCACACCCCCAAAAATACCACAAGCGGAAACCCCCGCGAGGCGTGTGACGTACTAGGATCTAGCCACCAATCACATTGAACTCATAACAAGATTTCAAATAAAAGTTTCCATTCATTGTAAATGATGTATTTCAATTATTAATTTAAAATCCAATACGTCCAGCGGAAGCATAATTCATCATTCGAGTAATACAAAATTCAAGTGTACGAGAACAATCAAACTCGACTAGTGTTTCCATGCATCATGACCCATGACCACTCCAGCATCCCAGACAGCAAGTTCCACATCCACATATCTAATAACCTGCAAGCATGCAGACAAGTGTAGCAGCATAAAGCTGGCGAGTTCACAGTTTCGTAAAAACGTTTAGTTGCCAAGTGTTTAGTTTGAAAACATGTTGATAATAACTCGATACCGCAAGATGGCGTCAGTTTTTTTTCCCTTCCCCAATGCTCTATCAAACATTGGTCATGTGGTTAAGGTCATTAGTTCACGCCCGTCCTCTCAAGTACGGTGTGAGGTTGCCAAGCCTAATAGCGCTATCAACTAATACCCCGTTGCCCTCCAAGAAACTAGTTCAGTAGTAAGATGGGACTTAAGTGATAGATGTGAGTGTATTATCCAACATCCTACTTTAACCCAATAAAATGTTTTCCTCTCAGGAATACCAGTTTTTTGTCCCACCCCTGGGACGCATGCTCAAGAAGTAGTGAACTCACCTTAGTTTTGCTCGGTATGCTATGTTATTTGTTCTAAGTTGGTCAACCATACCCTAGTGTGGTTACCAATAACAGTCAGTTTCATATACACAAAAAACATGTATTCTCTACACATACTACACCAGTAGCGTACAAGGATTACACACAATGTTGCAGAAATCGGATTAGGCGGCCGATTAATCGGCGCCTAGTCGGTAATCGGAGGTCTATCGCCCGGATTTTGCCAAGTCGGTCAACTTAGGCGGTAAAAGTCAAAATCGGTCAAAATAAGTCAAAATCGGTCAAAAATCGGTTGAAATCGGACTAGTCGGTCAAAAAAACAAATCAAAATTGAATCATATTAGGTCAAAATCGGACCAAATCTGTCAAAAGGAATGAGTTCTTACCTCGATTCGAACCTTAATCGGACCTGTATCTGTATCCATCGTTCAAAATCGAACCCCACTGAACAAATAATTGTTTAGATGAAGCGAATTTGGGTATTAGGGTTTGTGTTTTGTTTCTCTACTACTGATAAACGATGAAGAATGGGGAAAGATCGGCGTATGAAACGTGGGTAAGAGTTTAGGTTTTATTATGTTTGGGTTTTTAACATTTAACACCCCTCTATCTTTAATTAATTTACATATGGTTCCCAAAGTTGTATATTTATATATAAAATTTATAAAATTAACTCTATATTTATATAAATTTGTTAAATTATACATAAAAAGTTCATTCCGATTAATCCCTATTAATCCCGATTAATCCCTAGGCGGTACCTCACCGCCCGACTAGCGACTAGCGACTAGCGCCTTCTACAAATCATCATACAAGTCATACCAGTTATTCATGCAACTTATCAGTCCATTGTCATCGTATATTCACATAACGGTTACTTGTGCCTCATACAAGTTTACATTGCAAGTCCATGTTTCCAATAGAGATGCTTAACAGCCCATAACATTTAACAAATTGCATGTAACAGAAAATAATCATCACATAACACATTGTAGGCATTTATGTCACCTAAACATTCCTAACACAAATCCATGGTTCGGTTAACAGTTTCACAGTCCATCATATCATTCGATACAGTGTGCGGCCCATTTAGTTTAACAGCCCAATATACGAGTGTGCGATTCAGATATCCTATGTAAGGGCTTATGAGCCTAGTTATACAGTGTGCAGCCCATCAGGGGAACGCCTACACCCAGTGTGCGATGTCTCCCAAGTGTGCGACCCGGTTCAGATTGTGCGACCCAATATACTATGCGGCCAACTAACCTCACCCGGCCCAAAGGAGTGTACGACTACCACTTAAGTGTGAGGTCTATGGGGTGTGTGAGGCCAGTTACTCAGTGCCATAAGTCACGGTTTAAAACTTAACAAGCTTCCATACTTACACTATCTTATCAGTTACTTTCCATAGTTTTCTATATTCCCTAACCATCATTTTAACATCAACAAGACCTAACATTAGCGGCCAGTATTCGATCGGATCAAGTAACATACTCATTCTCGTGTCATGAAATCCCTAGTTTATCATTTAGATCATGCCACAACATCAGTTCCATATCATAGCACACAAGATCAAATCACTTATCATAAACTCATATGAACCCTAATCAATTACCTAATGATTAACATCATCGTTACAAGAATTAATTTACATGCTCATATTCAAATCAGATCAAAACCAGTTTTGTTTCAATGTATAATCACTATCAGCGATCATGCAATCTACCTAAGAACAACATATCACACAAAATCGCCGAACCCATATATCATGCCAAACTCATCAACAAACCATCGAAATCCATATCATCTAACAAAATTAATTATGTGCATCAGCCATGAAATCAAACCATAAACCACATAACTCCTAGCGAATCTTTGATCATAATTAACATCTCATAATTCAAATCCGCAGTTAACGAGTTCGAACATAGTCAATATCAACCAAGAATATAAATCGAGACAAGGATAGCCCTACTAACCGAGAGGGATCGTGTACGAGAGAGGGTGCTAGAACGAGGAAAGAGCTTCGAAGGAGGAGGAGATTTCGCCGTCCAAGGTAGAGGGAGTTAGGGTTTGATGCCTTGTGTGGGTTTTGAGAATATGGACGTCGTGCACATGAATGCGTGCGTTTGTACTTTCCTGTTACGGGCTGGGTTGGGCTCGGTTTGGGGCTTAGGAAAAGCAGGGCCTTCGCAACCCACACAAAGCAAGGAGTGTGCGGCCGGTGAGGGTGTGCGGCCCAAAACACGAGTGCGGATAATCGTCGTGAAACATAACTACTAAATAACTTATATTCGCTTATTTACGCTTTCAAATATAATAACACCTTACATAAGTACACATAATGAACGCACGATGAAACGTGAATAGAAGTGATACGTACATGAAGAACATTGGAAATCCGAGTTGTCACAGGGTTGTGGCTAATAAATGCAAGAAACACACTTAAAACTCAACTAAACCCAAAAAAGTGACCAAACCCGTAAGCTGGAAAGGGGAACTGCAGATCCGAAGGCTTCGCGGGGCGCGAAGACCATGGCAGGGCGAGTCGCGGCCCGCCAGGGAGGGTCAGTCGTGAGTTTATGTTTTAAATGTTGTCAATTATAGTCCCTTATGTTTGTTCTGTAAGTTTTAAGTGTTTCAAGGGTGTATTATGATATAAAGGCATATTATAAGGGTTTATCAAGTATAATTAGTGTAAAACAAGTATAATGAAGTATGAATTAGTATACGAATGTCGTAAATAAGTATTATATGTATCCATTTGATGTATGTTTCACATGTTTCACGTATTTGCAAGTATAATACACGTTTCCAAGAATTACGAATAACATATCAAATGCTTCATGGATTCAAACGTAAGAACAAGTATTTAGTATGTATAACACGAATTTAAAGAAATACGAGTTTTATTTATGATCCAAGTCTCTGATTTTACAACGTTTACAACGAAAGGACGATTACAAGAACACAAGACTTCCAAAATTGGAAATACAAACAAGACTTTCTAATTATGGAAAGTACGAAGAAGCAGGGCGTTACAACTTGACTTATGAGGTCAATTATAGTGTAGTGATGCTTTGAAAAGTCCGACACTTTATTAAAGATTCAATATGTCAACAATTTGACTTCTTGGGTCAAAACATAGCATTATGATGTCTTAAAAAGTTAGTGTGTCTATTATAAACTTAGTGTGGATACAATTGGACTATTGAAGTCAAACATAATGGTATTTAGATTATTTTGACATTTTCAGATACTACTTTGCTAAGAGAATTGAGGATTTACTTAAGCAAGCTTTTGAAGGTTGTTGCCCCTTAAAACATCATTCATATTTATAAAAAAATGATCTAATATTGAAAATTAAGCAAGTAAATCTGTTATATTCGGACTGGTCAACTCCTAGACTTGGAAGCAACGATCCCACATGACGATTATTCCTCGTTTTCTTTATCAGCAACAAGTATCCTTGGTGAACTTCCTCAAGCTCATCACTCAAAACATGACAATTACCAATACATTTTTAAGAAGTATTTTCTTTATATAACCCGTGTAACACACGGGAACTTAGGGCATGTTTGGATGAGCTTTTCCATTTCTCCTTATTGACTTTTTAATCTTCTTATCTCCTTTTTGGAAAAGTCACAACCAAGTGACTTTTTCATTTGTTCTTTTCGATGCCTAAAAAGCTTATTTTCACCTTATTACCCAAACTACATTTCACAAAAACTTCTTTTCCAAAAAGTCAATAAGTTATACCTCATCTAAACATGACCTTAAACCAGTTATGTTTCTGAAAACAAACATTTACAAGTTATAAAATTTAGAGTAAACTGCAATTTTACACCCTGGGGTTTTATCAGATTGGCACTCTGACCCCCTACCTGGAAAATATTGTTGTCTGACCCCCCAACTAATGAGAAACCATGCAATATTACCCCATGCCGTCAAAGAACTTAACAGTTCCGTTAAATGGTATGTTAAATGACTATGTTACCCTTTCTTATTACCCCCTATGCTTTGTTCTACTCTGCAATATTACCCCCAGTGTTAAATGACTATATTACCCTTTCTTATTACCCCCTATGGTTTGTTGTACTCTGCAATATTACCCCCGGTGTTAAATATTTCTTGCAAACCTTACCCCTCAGAAAAAAAAAAAAAAAAAAAAAAAAAAAAAACTTTTCTTGCAACATTTTACTATAAATCTCTAATAAACAAGGACGTACCTGGGGCAATGTAGCCATATGATCCTGCAATAGTAGACATACACTCCGATGCACCACCATCTTGCAAGAACTTTGCAAGCCAAAAATACACAACATGTGTTTCGATAGTGGTGGTGTAATTAAGTGCCCACCAGTTGTTTGATGAAAGTCCTCAATGAAATTAACTATATGATAAACATGCTGTTTTACATTTTAGAAACCCATGTTTAGTGTATTGTTTTGTATATTATCTGATCGTTGTTTGGTTTTTGAACAATTTAGAGAATTTGGTAGAATTGTTTCTTAGATATGAACAGGCAATGCGTGTGTGTCATCTTGTTGAACTAGAAATGAAATTGGTGTGTTTAACTCACTTGTTCCTCACATGGCGAGCGGAACGATATTTTATTAAAACTTTGAGTAAATACTCATGATATCATTGCCATTATCATACTATTTGATCTTAGTGACTAAATTGAACTAATAAAATGCATGATAGCCAATATATAGTTGTCGTTTTACATTCTAACTGTATTGCTATGAATTTTACAACAATTTTGTTAGAGTGATTGCTATTAGGCGTTGCATAATCAGAGCAAACCAAAGAGATGTTGTCTTTGCAACAGTTACCTTGTACTCAGGTTAATCTCTTTTCTTTGCTTTTGGCCCGTTTTCGGAAAACAAAAGTCAACATCATGTCTTTTTGGCCTGTTTATGTCAGTTAGGGCTGTGTACCAATGGTCAGTTTAAATACGGTGTGCCCTTTGTTGTTAGACCATGTGTAGTGGTAACTTGTTATAATGCCCCAACCATGGGGCATTATCTGACACGTGGCAACCCAGTCAACATGGGGCATTATAGCATAAAGTGGTGTAGTGGGGATAATGCCCCTTTCAATCATTAAAAAAAAAAAAATTAAAAAAACAAACACTCTAATTGGCTGGTCAAAATGCTGACACATGCAAAAGAAAAAGCACACTGACACATGCAAGAGAAAAAGCACACTCTCCCTCTCCCATTGGTCCCTTCCTTTTCATTTGAGCGTTTTAATATTAACGCCAAAATGCAATTTCTGAATTTTTTTTTTAAAATAACGCCTACCGTAATGGTGTGGGGGGCGTTTCCGGGCGTTTTTTTTAATTTTTTTTTTTAAAAACGCCCCACTACGGGTGGTCTTAGAGCAGAGCATGTATCAACTACACCTTCAACCACTCTACAAGGTAAACATCTTAATTATCATTTGGAATATAGTTTGTAACTCATGTTATGTAGTTTATGTTGTTTTGATATAAAATATTGCCAGTACAGTTAATAGATGATTTTTTCGTTTTATTATTGAAGAAAGAACTTTATTGATTTAACCACAGTTTATGTAAACTTTTGCTGGTTGCATCCTTATATACAATTGTGTCTGCTAGACATTTGTAGTTTATAAGATCTTGGAATTTGACTTACAAAAAGCTATTGTACATTCATTACTTTCTTTTTAATTGAAGTATGTTACAATCTGAGATTTTGCTTTACAGATAAAGTTGGGAGGCGTCAAATGCTTGCCACCGGTGTAACAATTGCTCCTTGGTTGCTTTTGTCACACCAAAAATCAATAGCGTGTAAGTACTTTGCAAGAACAAGTAAAAATGGCGGTTCACACGATAGTGGTGGTGCAAAGTTCTTGCAAGATGGTGGTGCATCGGAGTGTATGTCTGCTATTGCAAGATCATATGGCTACATTGCCCCAGGTACGTCCTTGTTTATTAGATTTAGAGTAAACTGTTGCAAGAAAGGGTTTTTTTTTTTTTTTTCTGCAGGGGGTAAGGTTTACAAGAAATATTTAACACCGGGGGGTAATATTGCAGAATAGAACAAAGCATAGGAGGTAATAAGAAAGGGTAATATAGTCATTTAACACCAGGGGATAATATTGTTCAGTAGAACAAAGCATAGGGGGTAATAAGAAAGGGTAACCTAGTCATTTAACATACCATTTAACAGAACTGTTAAGTTCTTTGACGACAGGGAGTAATATTGCATGGTTTCTCATTAGTTGGGGGGGGGGGGGGGGGGGGGGGTCAGACAGCAATATTTTCTAGGTAGAGAGTCAGAGTGCCAATCTGATAAAACATCGAGGGGTAAAATTGCAGTTTACTCTAAAATTTAAATTACAAAATGACACGGGTGAATGGGTAATATCAAAATCTTTATTATTCACAACAGTTGTTGTACCGGATACTATATAATATTTAAGTTTATCGTACAAATCAAAGTATGATTTCAAATGTCACTGACCATATGTATGTGAAAAAAAATTAATAAAAATGTAACGATTTTTGTTATGTTTTGATGTCATCGTGGAACTGTGGATGACAAGGAGCAAGCTACCCAATAATAAAATTAAATAAAAATATAAAATAAATTAATACCATTGGCAATGCATTCAGCATTCTTCCTAAAATGCAGTGGAGTATTTGGGCCTGATAAAATTAATCATGCCCCATGTCATAAGAGAAACTTTTTAACACAATTAAATTAACAGTTGAGTTTTCATAAACAAAAACTTTAATTCAACTTGTATGATATCATGAGGTTAATGATTGGTGGTACTTTACCACACCTATTAAGCATATAAATCCTAAAACAATCTTAGAGTAAAATAAATACGAGGTTAAATTTATTTATAAATCCGTAGAATAAGTAAGAATATAAAGTCCTTTAATACCCAACAAGGTTACAATTAACATGACATTTAAAACATCTTATTACTAGTCATATTGTTGATTGCTACTAGGGGTGTAAACGAGCCGGGCCGAGCCCGAGCTCGACCAGGCTCGAGCTCGGCTCGTTAGGTTTTTATGAAGCTCGAGCTCGGCTCGGATCGATCCTACTTCTTTGAGCTCGAGCTCGGCTCGTGAGTAAAACCCAAAGCTCGAGCTCGGCTCGACTTGGCTCGAACTATTTTGAGAACAACCTTAAACGAACTAAAAGCTCGGCTCGAGCTCACTTCAACATCGCTTAAACGAGCCAAAGCTCGGCTCTAGCTCGGCTCATCAATGTTATCATCATTATTAATATATTATATATATTTAAAAATTAAAATTTTGTATGGGCTCGTTTAGGCTCGCGAGCCTAAACAAGCTTTGTATTTTAGGCTCGAGCTTGGGCTCGATAACAAAATGAGCTCTATTTCAGGCTCGAGCTCGGGCTCGTTAAGGCTCGGCTCGTTCGAGCTTTTAACCGAGCCGATCACGAGTAGCTCTCGAGCCTCTAGGCTTGTTTACACCCCTAATTGCTACTTTGGTGTGGCAACACATAAGCTTGTGGTGCCGGATCCCGCAAATTTTTGATCATCGTGATTACGCTTTTTTGCATTACTTGTTCTCTCTCTTTCATGATCATAGAAGTATTTAAAGCTTGTTTATTTGCTAAGAAGCATCTAATGCTTGTGCGCATTTGTGCTTTGTTTGGACCTTTTCCTCTCTAGTATGTTGCCATCTTTGTTATGAATCTTCTTGATGTGGGGCTTGCTTATGGAAAGTGAAAAATAATAGCATCAAATCAGTTTTTGTGTTGTTCTCTTTTTTTCATAAGAGTTTTACCAACTATTTTCCTTTTGTATCATCAATGGATTTTTTTGTGGGATGTATATCATTTTGACTACCAGAGGTGAAGATGACCAGTCTTGTCAAATTTTTGCCTTCTCCGTTAGAGACTTGATAGAGCTACACAAATCACAATACGCTTGGTCTAGTGGAGGCGTCAAAGAGGCGCTGCATGGTATTATTATTGTGGCATGTTGAATTTTATGGAAAGCTAGGAATGCTAAAAGGTTTTCTAGCAAGACGATGAAGGCTCAAGACATTTCTGCAGAGATTAAATCTTGTGGGTTTCTATGGTTTAAAAATAGATCTAGATATAAGTCAATTTTTTGGACGAATTGGTGTAAATTCCTTCTGATGTGGTGTTTGCTTTTGGTTGTTTGTGTTTGTCGCCTTGGTTTTTGCTTGGGTTGGCGTTATGAATGAATGCCTTTCGAAAAAAAATTCTACTTTGACAATTTTAAATCACTACGAGGAAAACTTTTAACTTCCCAAGCAAAGCGAACCGTACGAAATCCCAGAAATAATAAATACAAATTTTAGAACCAAAGTTTCATATCTAAATTTATTATTTTTGGCCAATTTTTAGGCTCAAATTCATTATAAGCTAATATTTTTTTTATAGAAAATACATTTTAAGCCCATATGTAAAACGAAATGGGATCCATAACCAAACCAAAACGAAATGGATCCATAACCAAACCAAACCAAAACGAAACGAAATGGATCCATAATCAATTTACATACTATTAATTGATGTTATATCTCTTGCTTTTTGGGTTTAAAAAATGATTTTATACTTTTGACGTGAGCATTTTATCTTTTGCAAATTTAAACTCACACAATTTGATTTTTTTACTTTTAACCCAAAACTTTTCATTATTTGCAAATATTTTTAACCCAATCTTTTTATCTTTTGTAAAATGCACTAAATTTGTTTTTTTACATTTAACCTAAAACTTTTCATTATTTGCAATATAACCTCGCAACGTTTTTATTTTCAACTTGGTCCCCTACACTTTTCATTTTTCGCAAATTTTCATTTCTAGTTTCATTCTAAATTTTGCAAATTGATACACTGCAACGTGCATATGTGGTTCAACATTTTTATGTTTCGCTCAAAATTTTGTGGGTTAACACAGCGCAACGTGCATATGTGGTTCAACGTTTTTACGTCTATTTTGTTCCTATTTGACTTGTTCGTCGCAACATGATGATCCTAGATTGTTGTAGTTATTCATTTCTATATTTTCCGTTTCTGTATATTTTCTTCGCATTAACATGCTGCGACTTCAACATTGGTGGTCACTAGTGGTGGTGTGGGATCAATGCTATCTGGCACGATTTTACGTCCCCGCTGTAGCGCGCACGCGTGCAGGGGGGAGGGGGGGTTAATTCTAGTTATTTTTTATTTATCAAAAAATTGACCCATAGACTCTCATAGTTGTGAAGGACCATTAGCAATGTTGTTGTTAGAGAAGAAGAGGGGTTGAGGATAAGGATGACAATCAAACCCGATCATGATAGGCAACCCAGAAATTCGGAGCATTTGAGACAAGTATAGAATAGGGTAATCGGTTATGGAGCCGGGTGTTGGATTTGTTTAAAAAAATTTCGCGGGTATGGGTCGAGTATGAGATTTGATGATATACTCGTTTATCCGATAACTTATACTCGTTTACCTGATTATATACCCAAATTAATTTTAGTTTAACTATCTTGATATGATATATCCTTAAATTACATAATTTTCTTTTTTTCTTTTTCAATTGTTTTGGCACTGAATGGTCATTTATTACCCCGATATCCCTACTTCTTTAAAGAAATATCATTAATATCTTTTAAAATTTGTACGATTGGTCTTCACAATTTGTGAAAAAAAACACATGTAGGTCTTCAAGATTGGCATACACATAATTTGTAATATTTTGGTAGCATCCTGATTGCGATTTATTAATAGTTATCCAATAAAAATCTGATGGTTTTTGGGTCAGGTATATATAATGTGTATACCCGAAACTGATGGGTATACCCAATATCCAACATATAATCAAGTAATTACCGATAAACGATGGATTCTGGGCAGGGTATTGGATAATTTTTATTACCCAAACGCGTTCCAAACCTGTGAGAGATAGAAATAAAACTCACTTGAGTTAAGAAAACTCAAGAAAACCTTATGTAACAAACTTTTTTTTTTTAAATTAGGGAATGTAAGTTACATGTTATCGAACATTTTGAGCAAAAAAAAAAAAACAAAAACAAAAAGCGCCTTGTGTGTTTTTTTATAAAAAAAAAATTGAAAATTCAGTTTTTAGCATATATATATATATATAAACACTGAATTTTCAAAAAAAAAATTATAAAAAAACCACTCAACGCTTTTTGGTTTTTTTTTTTTTGCTCAAAACGTTCGATAACATGTAACTTACATTCCCTAATTTTTTTATAAAAAAAGTTTGTTACATAAGTTTTTCTTGACTTTTCTTAACTAAAGTGAGTTTTCTCTCTATAATTCACCTATACATATATATATATATATATAGGGAGAAGATCATGCGAGAACCACCTCTTATTGTGAGAACCGCGAGAACCAATGTGAACACACCAAAAATGCCTAAAAATTGCTAAAAATCACACAAAATTTTTTTTTTGAATTTTTTATAAAAAAAATAGCTACTTTTCGAAGCAAAAAAAAAAAATTTTTTTTGCTTCTAAAAGTAGCGATTTTAACATAAAAAATTCAAAAAAAAAATTTTAGATTTTTTTTAGGTTTTTTTGGGGTTTAGTTTTTAGCATTTTAGCTTGGGGGGGGGGGGGGGGGAGGGGGGTTTAGGTTTTTTTTTTTGGGGGGGGGGGTGGGGTTAGGTTTTTTTTAGCATTTAGCTTGGGGGGGGGGGGGTGGGGGGGTTAGGTTTTTTTAGCTATTTTAGGTTATGTTCACATTGGTTCTCAAGGTTCTCACAATAAGGGTGGTTCTCGCATGAGCCCCTCCCTATATATATATATATATGCAAAACACAAAATATTGCGAGAACACGCAGAACACAATGAATCACCTATTTTTTTCAATCCTAAAAAGTAAATGAAAATGTTGCAAATGTAAGATTTATTGTGTCTTACACTAGAATTCAAGACAAAATATGAAAAATTTTCACGTCTTGTATAACCTACACATATGTAGGTTATGTGTAGGTTAAATTACCAACATGTATGTAAGCTACATGTAGGTAAAAAAATATGGTTTTTTATGTATATATAATACACATATGAATGTAAGAAAAATAAATTTAAAAAAAAACACGAAACTTAAATCCCAAAATTTGGTGTTTTAGAGTTGTTCTTTTTGTTCTCGCAATAGTTAGTGTTCTGTAATGATCCTCATCCTATATATATATATATGTGTGTGTGTGTGTGTGTGTGTATACATATATAGGGGAGGGTTATCTTGAGAACGTTAATTATGTGAGAACCGTGAGAACGGATGCGAAAACCAATCAAAATCATTTTTTTAATACAAACTTTATTATAATTAAAATACAACATAAAAAAAGGAATTTACTCTTTAAATAATTAATCTCCTTTTTCAAAATCACTCTTATTAAATTTTTTACATATGTGTAAATGCAACAAATTTACACATATGTAAATGACAAACTTACACATGTGTAAATTTTCATTAATTACGAATACATGTAAATTTAAAAGTGTAAATTTAATTTCTAATATTGTATTAGACTAATAATGATAAGTTTAAAAGAAAAAAATGAATTTGAATTGTTTTTAACCAAATTCTTGGGGATTTTTCATTCATTCACACCGTTCTCGCAATATTTAGCGTTCTCATCTAAACTTTTCCTATATATATATATATATATATATATATATATATATATATATATATATATATATAATACTAGAAATTAAATTTACACGTATTCATAAATAAAGAAAATTTACACATGTGTGAGTTTGTCATTTACACATGTGTAAATTCCTTGTATTTACACATGTATAAAATATATATTACGAGTGATTTTGAGTGGAAAGATGAATTATTTAAGAAGTAAATTATTTTTTAATGTTGTATTTTAATTATAACTAGTAGTAAGACCTGTGCGCATTGCGGTGCGGGTACATCAGAAACATCGAATGTGTCAGTCCAATTGTTATGTGATACGTTAAACATATGAAAACGCATGTTTTGACGTATTTGATTGAACTCAATATAACCTATATAACCATTGTGATATTGGATCAAAACATAAAGTAAATCGAATTTATACTGCACAATCATATCATATTATATATGACCTAAAACATAGAAAACATACGGGTATAAAGGAAAAACTGACATATGTCATTAAAATGGATTAATTAGAGTTTTTTTGTAAGGAAAAAAGAAACCACAATTTAACTCACCTAGGTTCCGAACAATATTTATGAAACGTACATAAAAAAGCACGAATACGTATTATATTTGACCTGACTCGTTTCCAAAAAAAATACGTTGAAACGTAGATAAACTTGAATTTATAACGACACGTACACAAAAATATGCACGCAAAAATGGGTTTTAAACGAAAACATATTGTATTTGACCTCATCGTTTCCAGAAAAAAGTTTACGTCGGAACGTAGACCATCTCGAATATATACCGACATATACATATAAATATGCACGTAAAAATAGTTTTATTTAAATAAAGGAACGATAGGCGTAAACTCGAAACTTTAGAAACTCGAGAGGGACAAAATGATTTTTTTTATAAAGTTTTTTAAGAAAACAACAAATTTGCTTTTTTAAAGAAATTAGCAAACCAAAGTAATAAGGAAAGTTAAATTTATAAAAAAAACTTAATAGGTTAAAAGTCTTTATTAAATATGGTACAATGGTATAGTTTAAATACTGGGAACTGGAATGGTTAGTTTATATAACATGTAAAATGGAGTAGGGGCAAAAAGTGCTAATTGTCAGAATAAAGGGGTTGCAAAGATGAAAAAAAAAGTTTTTTTTTTCTCTTCATGGAGCACAGATAGAAAAAAAAAAGTAAATAAAGAGAGGGACTTAAGCAAACAAAACTAAAACCTAAAAGCCAAGAGAAGAAAGACGAAGGACAAAACATGTAAATACGACCGACATTCAGTTGGTCGGCGCCCTAACTTGCTGTCTACGCGCTAGCCGACGTCAGTATCCCCGTTTCTTCGTTTTTCTTTGATTTTGGACCCCGTAGACCCATTCCCAAGCCCCGTTAAACTTCTATAATGTACCCCAACCTTACCAAATAGTTTTGTGAGCTAAGGGTGAGTATCGAACTCATTCTTAAGCTCCCGAAATGTACCCTAAACTCATTAAAGGGTGTTTATGAGGTGCGATTAAGAAGGGAGCGTGTACGTAAGTATGTTTAGGAACGAAATAAGTCTGTAAGCATGTATGTGTATGGAATTACCTATATGTTAGTAATGGAATCCATAGGTAAGCTTGAATAGAAATGAGCATGCACGTAGGTTTGTATGTATGAGACTAATATATATGGATGTTTGTGACTAAGATTTGTTAGTATAATTATATGGGAATGTAAGTGGTATGTAAGAGCTTGGATATGGAGGTATGCATGTATGTATGTATGTATGTATGTATGTATGTATGTATGTATGTATGTATGTATGTATGTATGTATGTATGTATGTATGTATGTATGTATGTATGTGTGTGTGTATGTATATATGTATGTATGTACGTATGTATGAAGTGGGATTTATTGTACACGAAAGAATATGGCTTGTATATATGTATACATGGCTTCAATACGTTTGAGTATCAACATGACTAATCATGTTCCTTGAGAATGAAATGAAAGTGCAGGTATACTATTGTTGACCTTGTGAAGATTTGACGTTGGGATGCAAGATTGTGTTGGGTTTTTCACATGTTTATCAAAGTAATTTTATCCATATAAAATAAAAACGCAGCGGAAATATTATTTAAAACATGCTACCTTCAAGATATAAAACTCATTTTATATGTAAAACCCAATAACCCGGATCCATATACGAACATTCATGCTATCAAACACAACCATAGGGTGTTTTAGAATACTACCTTCCAAGAGTAAAAGATAAGAAGATGATGATGCTTCTTGAATGGAAATCTTCAAAGTAGAAGACCTCAAGCTTGTATACCCCAAGCCTTCCAACAAACACCTTGATTTTATCTAGGATTTTTTTACTCTTAAGATCAAACATGAAAAACCCTTGGATAGTACACCTTGGCCGAAAAATTGAGAGAGGTTATCAAGTTCATCCTCTTGAATTTTGTCATACAATATATTATTAAAAGTGTGAGAGATGTTGCCACCCACATCACCCAATCAAGAGTGATCTAACTATGAAGATTGCATGCAATATCATTGGACCAAAAACCTTGGGAAGACCCCAAGGAGGGGCAGCCCACTTGTGGGTTTTATAAAAAAGAAATTTCAAAATTTCTTTTTAACAATTTAAGTCTTATTTTAATTTTATAACTTTTATAAAATTATAACATTATATGTTATAAGACTTATGTAACATCTCACAACTTTTATAATGTTATTTTCCCATTAAATAACAAAATAAAATATTCTCTCAAAATAAATTATCCATATAATTTATTAGTTTCTCAAGTGCAATTATTTAGAAAACCAATTTAATTTCTAAATATTCTAAATGTTAATATTTATTTGTTTGATCATATCATAAATAAATATTATAAGTGTTTGTCTAGCTTGTTATTGGGTATGACCCGATTTGGATCATAACGTACTAGCCACATCAATTTAATATGTGTCTCGGGCATACAGAGTCCAATAATCTCCCACTTGCACAAGATACATAGAAGATTGATGCAAACAGTAAATACCACCTAACAACAGTTTACTACTCCTAATACGTGCGACTAAGTGTCATTCAATAACATCATCCCTTTCAAGTCCCTTACTTGAACATGATTCAGGTGAATCGATCATTTATCCTTTCGTTACAGATGTAATGTTAAATCCAGAGACATAGAGTAATCACTCTCTGTTGATTTAACTTTAGCAGGCCTTAGACATCTTACTCTCAACGAATAAGAGGAACAAATCCCTTCTTGACTACATACGTCTCTCACAATCACCTTGTACCACACTTGAGCTTAGCCTTATGTATTGTCTTATTACAGACAGCGAGAACTAGGTCAAGGTATAATATTAGGTGAATATCAAGACCCAATATGTATCTCAGGTCAGAGGATACTATGATATTCTCCTTTACTCAAATTTACTTATGATCAATCACACATGATTCCATGCAGTAATATTTGAGAGCGGGTCAGTCTAATATTTGTAACCCACAAATATCTATGAACTTTGGCAGCAACATTTTGCTTATATTCATGCCAAATGAATATCCACCAATCCAAGTTCATAATAGTCTTACATTCATATTTGTTCCCACAAGTATGATCGACTACGGACATTTAGAATAAGTAAGTTATTCATGGATTTAAACATGCTAAAATGGAACATAACGCAACATACCATAAAGAGTCATAATAACAATTGTTCTAATATCCAAATACAAAATAGATCAAATCCAATCACTAGAATATCGAAGTCCTAAGGCACAAGTATGTCCCTTCATGCTTTGCCCGGTCAAGGAGCTTCGTGAGAGGATCCGCAATATTTTGATCAGTGTGAACTTTGTGAATACATATCTTTCCTTTTTCAACTTCATCCCTTATGTAGTTGAAACTCCGCTCAATGTGCCTAGTCTTTTGATGTGCACGGGGTTCCTTGATTTGAGCAATCGCACCATCGTTATCACAAAGGATCTCTAGGGGGTCTTGAATGGTAGGGACTACCCCTAGATCGGCAATAATTCAAGTGGCAAATCCATATGAATCATCTCGATCAATGAAGTGGCGATGTATTCTGATTCTGTAGTGGACAATGCTACCCCAATTGTGATTGAGAATCATCTCGATCAGTTTGGAAACTCGTATCCGTGTAACCCTTTACAACGAGGTCCAAAACTCGCATCCATGTAAACCTTTAAAACGAGTTTCTCTTCACCAGATCCACGTATTAGAAACATATCCTTAGTCCTTCTAAGGTATATCAATATACTTTTAACAGTCATCCAATGACCGTTACTTGAATTTCGCTGTTATCTTCACGTCATGCTTAAATCCCATGACATATCCGGTCTAGTGCATATCATTACATACATAATGGATCCTATAGCAGACGCATATGGGATTCCTTTCATTCATTCTTGCTCATCCTTTGAGCTTGGACATTGAAACGCTTTTAATATTGTCCCCTTTTGAACAGGTACCAAACCTTTCTTAGAGTTCTTCATCTTGAACCTTTTCAAGACTTTTTCAATGTATGCACTTTGGTTTAAACCTATCAAGCGCCGTGATCTATCCCTATAGATCTTTATTCCCAAAATATAGGCGGCTTCTCCAAGATCTTTAATGGAAAACAACTTCCAAGCTAGGTTTTTACACCTTCCATAGAGTAGAATGTCATCGACATACAGTACTAAGAAAGTGATGATGCTCCCACTAGCCTTCTTATACACACAAGCTTCATCGCCGTTCTTGATGAATCCAAAATTCTTAATTTCTTCATCAAAACGGTGATTCCAACTTCTTTTGTTTCAATCCATAGATTGATTTCTTTAACTTGCATACTTTGTAAGGATGTTTTGGATAGAAAAAACCTTCAGGCTAAACCATATAGACATCTTCATCAAGATATCCATTGAGGAAATCTGTTTTGACATCCATTTGCTAAATCTCATAGTCATAATATGCAGCTATGGCAAATAATATCATGATCGACTTTAGCATTGCCACGGGCGAGAAGGTCTCATCATAATCAACCGCTTGAGTTTGAGTGAAACCTTTTGCTAAGTCTCGCTTTATAAGTATCCAAGTTATCATGCATATCGGTTTTCTTCCTGAAAACCCACTTATTTCCAACCACTTTGGAATTAAGAGGTTGCACAACCAATTCTCATACTTGGTTGTCATACATGGATTGCATCTCTACGTTTATGGCTTTAAGCCATTTGTCACAATCGGATTTTGACATTGCATCATGGTATGTGGTTGGTTCATCTGAATCTACCACGTAGCATCCATCCATGAAAAATCCATATCTTTCAAGTGGACTACTAATTCTACCAGATTTGAGAACGTTTTGTGTGTATTGATCAACCACTTGATCGTTTTCAACAACCTCTTGTTGAGTGCTAGTATCAACCAAACGTGTATTGGCTTGTGGTTCTCGATCCTCATTAAGTTCCACTGTTCTACTAGTTCCTTCCTGTAACACCCCGAAAATATAAAACTTTATATTGGAACTATAAAGTATAAATAGACGAGAATTTATTAACTAGGAACTTTTAACCTAGTTAGTTACAAAACTAGAAATAGCCTATAATAGGGTTAAAAGCTACTAAATGATATGTTGAACAAAGTAAAGGGGCCTTAGTTGTTAAATTGGAAACTAAACTAGATAATAAAAATAAAAATAAACCAAACACCCCATTTAGAGGTGTTGGTCGACCAAGAAGGAGCAGGGGCGACACCCCCATCTTCAAAAACCTAAAACTCCATTAAATCAATCAATTGAAGGATTAATCCAAGTTAAAATCGGAAATTGAGCTTAGAATCATGATCCTCATCACAAGAGGATTGTAAGGTATGTAAAATCTAATGAAATCTCTCAACTTGAAACTCTCATGATTTTGGAAAATCTGAAATTAGATGTTGCATGTGTGTTATTTGGTTGGATTAGAGTTGATATGGTGTTTAGAAGTGAAACCTAGCCAACTACATGTGAAATCATGACCAAATTCAGGAAGTTCCATGAACACTTTGAAGGTGGGTTGTGGATTTTACAATATGATGATGAACACTAGGATTTTGAATGATTATTCTAGTGTAATTTGATCTTAGAAATTGATTTCAGAAAATGCATGATGTTTAAATGCTATATGAAGACTTTGTTAAAGTTAAGTTAACTAATTAGCAAGCTATAAACATGAATATGAAAGATGTAAGAATTCTGCCCTTATAGTGTTAGTTGAAATGCCTCAAAGAAGGCTTGAAAACTGAATTGTTAAGTTAAGAACGCATAATTATGAAGTATGACAAAATGTGCGTTATGTACACAAAACATAGAGTTCTAAACATAAAGTGATTGAACTCTATAGGAAAGGAAGTCGGGGCTTCTAGCGGGCAAACCGGTGTGGACGCACGTTTGAAGGGCTTGCTATAAAGGTATGTAACTTGACCCGTTACATTAAGTATATGTTGATGATTATAATAGGCGTAGTGAAATTTTTAGAATAAGGGTTGTTTTAAATTAAAGCGGTGATGTCGCTATATTGAACGATTGGACAGATTTGGTTGAAACTCGTTGGTAGTCGTTATATGGGAAGATTCCTTAGACGAGCCAAACGGGTCGAATAATCAAATAAAGCATGGATTTTGCTTGGTAATATGATTGATTTGTTTATTGTTATTGATTAAATATTGAAATATTAGAACACGAGAATTCAATATGTTCGTATGCTAGAAGAAGGATCCGAGAAAAGTGTATGAGCAAAACAATCAAAATGCCAAAAACTCAAAAGTGCAGGATCCACCGTAAGTTACGGTGACACCGTAACTTACGGTAGAGGTCAGGGAGTTACGGTGTGAATCTCCTGGTTTACGGTGGACTTTGTCATAAATTGACCACCGTAACTTACGGTGGAACCGTAAGTTACGGTAAGGCCTGAACTTTTGAAAATCTTGTAAAATTGTAAAAGTTCAAGTTCACTTCAATCATAGTTTTGATCAATTATTAATTCTAACCATTCTGACATAAATGTTTATTTAAACATTGCAGTTTTAGGTACTCAAAGACTTCCGGATGGCGGTCAAGAAATTAAAACAAGAACCGAACACATACTTTTGAAGCTTCCGCACAAATTGACTATGTTTAAACGATGTTCATTTTGTAAACTGTTGGCTAATCAACTTTTAAAATGTTTAAGTTAGTCCGTAGAAAACTAATGTTGACAATTTAATACTCTTCTTTTGGATCTTATTATATAATATGATCGTATTATCTACTTATATTGTATATTTACATAAATTAAAAATATGGGTGTTACAAGTTGGTAATCAGAGCCTAAAGTTGTTAACAAAGTGTTCGGTTCAAGCTTGATCGATCGTCCGGTAAGAACTAACTTATTTTGTTAATAAATTATGTACTACGTAAAGAATGAGAAATGAACAAATATGCATGAAAAGAGTGTGTAAGCTCACTCAAAAACAAGAAATGCATGAAACAAGAATGATTAAATCAAGTTATGAACTTGATTGAATTGAAACAAGAATGATTAAATCAAGTTATGAACTTGATTGAATTGAAACAAGAATGATTAAATCAAGTTATGAACTTGATTGAATTGAAACAAGAATGATTAAATCAAGTTATGAACGTGATTGAATTGAAACAAGAATGATTAAATCAAGTTATGAACTTGATTGAATCAAAACAAGAACGATTAAATCAAGTTATGAACTTGATTAAATCAAAACAAGTAAAGCATGTGTTATAAATGGAATGTTTAACAACCTATGTAAACATTTCAGAAATAGAGATGGCTGATGGAGGTAATGATAATGCGGTGCCAAGAGTCACCGAACAAATGAGAGAAGTGATTGCCGAAGAGGTTGGAAAGGCGATCGAAAACAGTTTGTCGGGCTTTATTGATAAAATTCAAAACATAGTTTTATCAATAGTAGAAGATAGAATCAAGAAATTGGAAGATGATTCAAATGTAGCAAAGGAAAAGCATGGAGGACGAAAGCCTTGTTCATACAAGGAATTCATGGCCTGTAAACCACCAATATATAATGGGGAGGTTGACCCAATAGTGTGCCAACGATGGCTAAGTGATATCGAAGGGGTATTCGAGAGAACCCATTGTGATGAAGATGACTACGTAGCCTATGGTACGGGTCAACTAAGGAGTCAAGCGAAAGATTGGTGGGATAACAAAAAGAGAGAGATCGGTATTGAAGCTGCTAAGGTCATGACTTGGGAAGAATTCAAGACGCCATTTCTTAAGCATCATATCCCCAAGGCGGTTATGAATAAAATCAAGGAGGAGTTCATGCAACTTAGGCACAAGAGTGAGACCATAGACAAGATTACGGCAACGTTTATGGATAAGATGAAGTTTTGCAATGATCTAGTGATGAATGAAGAACAAAAGATATACTACTACCATAACATGTTAAGTGCTGAATATAGGGAATTTATCACCCCTTCCAAATACGAGACCCTTACCGAGATCATAAATGCTGCTCGGGAAAGGGAGATCGAACTGAAAAAGAGTATTGAAAGGGGTGAACGGAAAGCACAAGATGTAAACCCAAGCCCTACTAAGAAGGCACGAACAAATGAAACCGCAAAGAAATTTGATACGAAAGGAGGGTCGCCAAGTTGCAGAATCTGTGGAAAGGGTCATAAAGGCGAATGTCGTTACAAGGATAAGCCTTGTCCCATATGCAAAAAAACGGGACATATGGCTATATCGTGCCCGGAGAAAGTGACGGTTTGTTACAATTGTTATCGAACGGGTCACAAGAAGTCGGAATGCCCGGAACTGGTTGGAAAGAAGGATGGGCAGGAACCGAAAGGTGAAGCCCCGAAAGCAAAGGCAAGATCTTTTCAACTAACCGCCGCAGAAGCAAAGGTTGAACCTGACGTGGTCTCAGGTATATTTGCTGTAAATTCGATTCCTGCACGCGTGTTATTTGATACGGGTGCGAATAAATCCTTTGTTTCATATGGATTTATTCGACATCCATCATTTGTTCTAACAAAATTACCTGTGCCCTTAGAAGTAGAGATAGGTAATAACAAGAGCTTTATTGTTTGTGATGTATGTAAAAACTGTAAACTGAGCATTGATGACGAAGAATATTTGATAAACCTAATCCCGATGTCAATGGGAGAATTTCAAGTAGTCGTTGGGATGGATTGGCTATCTCAACACCATACAAAGATCGTGTGTTTTCGTAAAGAGATCAAACTAACATCCCCGAGCGGGAAACACGTCACCATTTATGGCGAAAAAGGAGGCAACCCCATAGTATGCTCAATGTTGAAAGCTCACAAGCTTATGAAGCGAGGATGCAAGGCATTCATGATATACGCTAATGAGCCCGAAAAAGAATCACGAAAGATTGGAGATGTACCGGTAGTACGAAATTATGAAGATGTGTTTCCGGAGGATTTACCAGGGATACCGCCTGAACGGGAAATAGAGTTTGGGATCGAACTGATTCCGGGCGCGAAACCCGTAGCGAAAGCCCCGTACCGACTTGCACCGTCGGAATTACAAGAGTTGATGTCTCAAATCCAAGACCTACTTGACAAGGGATTCATAAGGCCGAGTATGTCTCCTTGGGGCGCACCGGTGTTGTTCGTGCGGAAGAAAGACGGGAGCATGCGTATGTGTATCGATTACCGGGAGTTAAACAAACTCACGGTAAAGAACCGATACCCGCTCCCGAGGATAGATGATTTATTCGACCAACTACAAGGTGCGAACTGGTTTTCAAAAATTGACCTTAGATCGGGGTATCACCAACTAAAGGTCAAAGAAGAAGATGTGCCAAAGACAGCTTTCCGCACGAGATACGAACATTACGAATTCCTAGTGATGTCATTTGGGCTAACAAACGCACCCGCGGCTTTCATGGACCTCATGAACCGGGTTTGCAAGCCAATGTTGGATAAGTCGGTCATTGTGTTTATCGATGATATCTTAGTGTATTCGAAAAGTGAAGCTGAACACGCACACCACTTACAAGAAGTGTTAGAGACACTTAGACGAGAGAAGTTATATGCAAAATTCTCTAAATGTGCCTTTTGGTTACGAGAGGTACAATTTCTTGGCCATGTCATAAGTGCCGACGGAGTTTTGGTGGATCCGTCAAAGATAGAGGCTGTGTCAAAATGGAATCCCCCAAGGAACCCTTCTGAAATTAGAAGCTTTTTGGGACTTGCGGGATACTATAGGAGATTCATTCAAGATTTCTCCAAGATTGCGTCACCGCTAACAAAATTAACCCGGAAGAAAGAAAAGTTCATTTGGGGTGTAGATCAAGAAAGGGCGTTTCAAACACTAAAAGAGAAGTTAACTCAAGCTCCAGTACTGACATTGCCGGACGGAGTCGAAGACATGGTAGTTTATTCTGATGCTTCACTATCGGGGCTCGGTTGTGTTTTGATGCAACGAGGCAAGGTTATAGCTTATGCCTCGAGACAACTGAAGATACACGAGAAGAAATATCCCACGCATGATCTTGAGTTGGCTGCGGTGGTATTTGCTTTAAAAATATGGAGGCATTACTTATATGGGGTAAAGTGCACCATATTCACCGATCACAAGAGCTTAAAATACTTCTTCGATCAGAAGGAGTTAAATATGCGACAAAGAAGATGGCTAGAAACGGTGAAAGACTTCGATTGTGAAATACATTACCACCCCGGAAAGGCTAATGTAGTGGCGGATGCTCTAAGCAGAAAAGCAGACTATGTCCCAATACGAGTAAGATCGATGCAACTCGTGGTGACCTCAGGTATACTTGAACGTATTCGAGAGGCGCAATTCGAAGCAATGAAAGAAGAAAATTTGAAGAAAGAAAGAATAATCGGTCAATTGAAAGATTTGTCGGATGGGAATCACGGGTTGAAGACTCGATCCGGAAGGATATGGGTCCCACATACCTGTGGAGTGAAGGCGCTCCTACTTAATGAAGCTCATAAATCCCGTTATTCAATTCATTCGGGTGCGACCAAGATGTACAATGATTTGAAACAAAATTATTGGTGGCCCGGAATGAAGAGGGACGTGGCGAAGTATGTGGAAAAATGCTTGACATGTTTACAAGTCAAGGCGGAGCACCAGAAACCATACGGCAAACTCCAACCGTTAGAAATTCCGGTTTGGAAATGGGAACATATTACAATGGACCTGTTAACCAAATTGCCTAAGACGAATCGTGGTTTCGATGCCATATGGGTAGTGGTGGATAGATTGACGAAAAGTGCTCACTTCATTCCGATTCGTGAGACTTATACGTCAGAAAAGATGTCAGAAGTTTATACCAATGAAATAATAGCCCGTCATGGGGTGCCGGTGTCCATCGTGTCTGATAGGGATACCCGATTTACTTTGAATTTCTGGCGGGATTTCCAAGAGCAAATGGGGACCAAATTGTTCATTAGCACTGCGTACCATCCTCAAACGGATGGACAAAGCGAAAGAACGATACAAACATTGGGGGACATGCTACGGGCGTGTATAATCGACTTTGGAGGCAGTTGGGATGTTCACCTACCGCTAGTCGAGATTTCGTATAACAACAGTTACCAATCTAGTATTAAGATGGCACCGTACGAAATGCTTTACGGTAGGAAGTGTCGAACCCCGGTATGTTGGGGTGAAGTGGGTCCACGTGAACTCGCCCACCAAGATATAGTACGAGCCACGAATGAAAAGATCGATATAGTTCGGGCACACTTGAAAGTGGCTCAAGACAGGCAAAAGGCGTATGCTGATAAAAGGAAAAGGCCAATCGAATTCCAAGTTGGTGACATGGTCATGCTAAAAGTTTCCCCATGGAAGGGCGTTATTAGATTCAGAAAAGGGGGAAGCTAAGCCCAAGGTTTATTGGGCCATTTAAAATTATCGGGAGAGTTGGCAAGGTAGCTTACCGCCTTGAATTACCGGAGGAGCTAAGTGGAATCCATGGCACGTTCCACGTGTCACAATTAAGAAAGTGCCTAGCAGACGAAACAACCTATATTCATTACGATGATATCGAAGTGGATAATAGTCTGAATTATGCGGTGAGACCGGTGGAGATCTTAGACCGAAAGGTCAAACATTTACGAAATAAACAAATTGACCAAGTCAAAGTCAAATGGGAGCATAGGAAAGGTTCGGACACTACATGGGAGTCCGAAGAGGAGATGCGACGTCTTCACCCTACATTATTTGGTACGTACATCGGTTTCGGGGACGAAACCCTTTTTAAGGGGGGTGGACTTGTAACACCCCGAAAATATAAAACTTTATATTGGAACTATAAAGTACAAATAGACGAGAATTTATTAACTAGGAACTTTTAACCTAGTTAGTTACAAAACTAGAAATAGCCTATAATAGGGTTAAAAGCTACTAAATGATATGTTGAACAAAGTAGAGGGGCCTTAGTTGTTAAATTGGAAACTAAACTAGATAATAAAAAAAATAAAAATAAAAATAAACCAAACACCCCATTTAGAGGTGTTGGTCGACCAAGAAGGAGCAGGGGCGACACCCCCATCTTCAAAAACCTAAAACTCCATTAAATCAATCAATTGAAGGATTAATCCAAGTCAAAATCGGAAATTGAGCTTAGAATCATGATCCTCATCACAAGAGGATTGTAAGGTATGTAAAATCTAATGAAATCTCTCAACTTGAAACTCTCATGATTTTGGAAAATCTGAAATTAGATGTTGCATGTGTGTTATTTGGTTGGATTAGAGTTGATATGGTGTTTAGAAGTGAAACCTAGCCAACTACATGTGAAATCATGACCAAATTCAGGAAGTTCCATGAACACTTTGAAGTTGGGTTGTGGATTTTACAATATGATGATGAACACTAGGATTTTGAATGATTATTCTAGTGTAATTTGATCTTAGAAATTGATTTCAGAAAATGCATGATGTTTAAATGCTATATGAAGACTTTGTTAAAGTTAAGTTAACTAATTAGCAAGCTATAAACATGAATATGAAAGATGTAAGAATTCTGCCCTTATAGTGTTTGTTGAAATGCCTCAAAGAAGGCTTGAAAACTGAATTGTTAAGTTAAGAACGCATAATTATGAAGTATGACAAAATGTGCGTTATGTACACAAAACATAGAGTTCTAAACATAAAGTGATTGAACTCTATAGGAAAGGAAGTCGGGGCTTCTAGCGGGCAAACCGGTGTGGACGCACGTTTAAAGGGCTTGCTATAAATGTATGTAACTTGACCCGTTACATTAAGTATATGTTGATGATTATAATAGGCGTAGTGAAATTTTTAGAATAAGGGTTGTTTTAAATTAAAGCGGTGATGTCGCTATATTGAACGATTGGACAGATTTGGTTGAAACTCGTTGGTAGTCGTTATATGGGAAGATTCCTTAGACGAGCCAAACGGGTCGAATAATCAAATAAAGCATGGATTTTGCTTGGTAATATGATTGATTTGTTTATTGTTATTGATTAAATATTGAAATATTAGAACACGAGAATTCAATATGTTCGTATGCTAGAAGAAGGATCCGAGAAAAGTGTATGAGCAAAACAATCAAAATGCCAAAAACTCAAAAGTGCAGGATCCACCGTAACTTACGGTAGAGGTCAGGGAGTTACGGTGTGAATCTCCTGGTTTACGGTGGACTTTGTCATAAATTGACCACCGTAACTTACGGTGGAACCGTAAGTTACGGTAAGGCCTGAACTTTTGAAAATCTTGTAAAATTGTAAAAGTTCAAGTTCACTTCAATCATAGTTTTAATCAATTATTAATTCTAACCATTATGACATAAATGTTTATTTAAACATTGCAGTTTTAGGTACTCACAGACTTCCGGATGACGGTCAAGAAATTAAAACAAGAACCGAACACATACTTTTGAAGCTTCCGCACAAATTGACTATGTTTAAACGATGTTCATTTTGTAAACTGTTGGCTAATCAACTTTTAAAATGTTTAAGTTAGTCCGTAGAAAACTAATGTTGACAATTTAATACTCTTCTTTTGGATCTTATTATATAATATGATCGTATTATCTACTTATATTGTATATTTACATAAATTAAAAATATGGGTGTTACACTTCCATAAGGAACTTAGCTTCCAAGAACTCCGCCTTTCGAGCAACAAATACCTTTTGCTCTGTTGGATCGTAGAAATAATATCCTATATCATCTTTAGGATATCCTACAAAGATACACTTAGTGGATCGGACTTCCAATTTATTTGGGGTGTATTGCTTAACATAAGCTTCACAACCCCATACCTTCAAATATGATAATGATGGAGCCCTTCCATGCCATATTTCAAAAGGTGTCTTATCCACTTTCTTGGTTGGGGCCACATTGAATATACGGGCCGCGAAGAGCAAAGTGTAACCCCAAAATGATAGAGATAATGTGCTCCTAGCCATTATAGATCGAACCATATCCAATAGAGTTCGATTCCTCCTCTATCGAAACGAAGAACTTTGATTGAGTTGATTTTCTACTTCACTTTTGAAGATTTTGAACGTTTCAAAAGCTTCATCTTTGTGTCTCAGCAAGTACACATAACCATAACTACTATAGTTCTCAGTAAAAGTAATAAAGTATCTCTCACCATTCCTAGTCATTGGCTTAAAAGGACCACATATATGATTCCTAATAAATCCTTTGCCCTTTCCCACTAAAGGGTTCCTTAGTCATTTTTCCTTGTAAACAAGATTCACATGTACTACAACTTCATTTATCTCCAAAAGACCATTATTTTGAAGTGTTTGCATGTGACTTATGTTTATATGACCAAGGCAACAATGCCAAAGATAGGTCTCACTCAAATCCATTTTGAGTTTCTTGGTGATTGCTTAGTACATTGAACTATCAAATGATGTATTATCATGAACCAATTCATAAATACCATTTGAAATCATAGCTTTAAAGTAAAACATGTCATTCATCGAAATATAAATGTCATTGTTTACAAACTTTAAATCAAAAACATATTGTCTCAAAAGGGAAACTGAAAAAAAAAGTTCCTAGTCAAACTAGGAGCATACAAAACATTTTTCAAAACGATTTCCAAACCACTTGGAAGTTTCAAAACATAGTCTCCTTGAGCTTGAACTTTCGCTCCATTGCCCAAGAAGAGACTAATGTCTCCCTTCTTGTAATGCTTATTTCTTTTGCACCCTTGCAACAAATTGCAAATATGAGTTCCACGTCCGGTATCTAATACCCATGTGTTTGAAGAAATAACATTAAAGTCAATATGTATCATAAACATTGTACCTGAGGTTTGCCCCTGCATCCCTCTTATTTTTCAACTCCTTGAGATAGGTTGGACAATTCCTTTTCCAATGCCCTATCTCACCACACTCAAAGCATGGATCGTTCATGGCAACCTTTTCCTTCTTCTCTTTTGGTTTTGGTGGTTCCGCTTTAGCCTTTCTTTTCCTTTCCCTTTAAGATGCCCCTTTCCTTTTGCAACATTTGCCTTAGAGTCGGGGTGATACCCTTTCTTGTTGCCAATCTCATTGATCGTTAGAACGAGTAAAGCCCTTTTACCCATATTGAGCCTTTCGAGGCGATCAATGTGGCTTTTCATCTTAAGAACATAAGATGAGACCGATTGGGTTTCCTCTATTCGACATGCATAAAGCGCCCGAACCGTTTCGAAGCGTTCTACCATTGCTTGTTGTAGGAACATTTCCTTTAATAGGGTAATCATGTAGTATACCCTTGATGTTCAAAATCCTTTTGAATCTCGGGAATCATAATTCCCAATATGAGGCAAGAGGCTTGTATAGAATCCACGGTATTCTTAATCCAATCGTTATAGGCATGCTCATCTTCCATAAGAGGTTCATCGGGAATAGGATCGTTCAACACATAGGATATCTTTTCTTGCTTGAGAACGATTCTCAAGTTTCAACACCAATCCATGAAGTGTTATGATTGAGACGATCCTTTTAAAGGATTGTTCTTAGTGATAGGTTACGGACGGTTTGGGTAATTGTTAGCGGCCATCTACAAAATTTAACAAGGTTCAATTTTAGTATTTTCGATATTATTATATTTTAATCATTAATACCCTTTTGTGTCTTATAGACAAATTAATAATTAAAATTTAGAATCCAACGTTACATTTAAATATTGGTTAGGTGACCTTTATCCCATTATTTAAATTAACAAGGTAGTCAACGTTTGACGATTGCAACCCTTTGCAATTTCTAGCCATATGGGATCAGTTAAACATCTTTATGTTTAGTTGCCATGTTTAATCCCATCAACACCTTTGTACGCCATGCTTCGGTGACCCTAAGCACATGGTTTCCAAATCAAGTCGTCCAACTTATACACACATGTGAGTTTACATATAAGTGGTTATGTGACCTTTATCCCACAAACATGGTAACCCCAACTCGAACATACAGGTTCCCTCAAATGTGGTTAGGTGACCTTCATCCCACAAACAAGTTCCCAAGTGATTCGAGTATTTTAAAAGGATGGTGTTTTACTTGTTTTATAAAAGGGGTTTTAAATTTTTCAAAATTCTAGTTTAGAAAATTTTATGTACCATACATTTGCATGCATTCAAATCAATGGTACTTTAGTGAAAACAAATTTTCAATGTTCTTTTTAATAAAACCCATTTTATTATAAAATCATTAACTTTTAATAAAAACCTTTTATTAACCACTTTAATGATGTTGTTTAGAACCAATTTTAAGCTTGTTATTGATTATTAGTTTGTTAAGTATGCATATCGACATATCATCCAAACAACAAAAATAAGCAACCACACAAGCACAACACACATATCAATAGGTGCATAAGCATAGCCAACTATTTTTGACAACACTTGTTAGCCGAAACAAGTGTGCCAAAAGCTCCTTCCGAATGGGTGAATATTGACACAAGTAATGTGTCTTAGAACTCCCACTTGATCCCGCATCCAGATGCTTCAAGTCTTCTTCTTGTGTTGTGATTTCTTCACTTTCTTTGGGCTTCCAAAATGTCTTTAAATTCAGCTCCAAACTCCTTTAGGCCTCCAATATGTGTTTTGGTTATTGGGCTAAAATCGCGTTTAGAACCATGAAGTCCTTTGGACCGAATATTATGGTCCAAACCAAAACCCATTTTGTGCATCTTTTACATAAAATTATCCTAATACATTTTTTCTAGTAAAATAAAATGCAACTAATCTATTTATTTTACATACCAAATGAAAATAAATAAATTATACAACTTTACAAATGGAAGAACAAAGATAATTAATTATTACAACCCATTGAAATAATTAAATATAAATCAGAAAACACAAACATTCAACATATTCAAACACAAGGTCATGGCTAGGTTATGAACAAAATATACATCCACATATATATATAATTCAAGAAAAAAATGGTTCCCTTTTAAAACTATTTTCGGCCAAGAATAAAAAACCGAAAATATGGGTTTTTGTCCAAACAAACAAATCATCCATATGACATAATTTTTCAAGATACTTTTATGCATGTAAGAAAATAATCTTGAAAAACAAAGGGAGTACCATGTTAAAATTTCGGCCATAGGGTTTTAACCAAACCCGAAACCCGAAAATTTTAAATCCTATGAAGCATGTACTCATATAAGCGGCTCTGATACCATTGTTTGGTTTTTCACATGTTTATCAAAGTAATTTTATCCATATAAAATAAAAAAGCAGCAGAAATATTATTTAAAACATGTTACCTTCAAGATATAAAACTCATTTTATATGTAAAACCCAATAACCCGGATCCATATACGAACATGCATGCTATCAAACACAATCATAGGGTGTTTTAGAATACTACCTTCCAAGAGTAAAAGATATGAAGAGGATGATACTTCTTGAATGGAAATCTTCAAAGTAGAAGATCTCAAGCTTGTATACCCCAAGCCTTCCAACAAACACCTTGATTTTAGCTAGGATTTTTTACACTTAATATCAAACTTGAAAAACCCTTGGATAGTAAACCTTGGCCGAAAAATTGAGAGAGGTTATCAAGTTCATCCTCTTGAATTTTGTGATACAAAATCTTATTAAAAGTGTGAGAGATGTTGCCACCCACATCACCCAATCAAGAGTGATCTAACTATGAAGATTGCATGCAATATCATTGGACCAAAAACCTTGGGAAGACCCCAGGGGGGCGCCCATTTGTGGGTTTTATAAAAAAAAATTCAAAATTTATTTTTAACAATTTACGTCTTATTTTAATTTTATAACTTTTATAAAATTATAACATCATATGTTATAAGACTTATGTAACATCTCACAACTTTTATAATGTTATTTATCCCATTAAATAACAAAATAAAATATTCTCTCAAAATAAATTATTCATATAATTTATTAGTTTCTCAAGTGCAATTATTTAGAAAACCAATTTCTAAATATTCTAAGTGTTAATATTTATTTGTTTGATCATATCATAAATAAATATTATAAGTATTTGTCTAGCTTGTTATTTGTCACACCCTGACCACGTAAAACAACAAACCGTGGCGGAAACGTCGGGGAGTGTTGTAACAAAATTATTGTTTCAAACCATGGATACAAAGAGTTTCGTTTTATTGAATATTAAACATTGTCTTAAAGATAAACAAGCAAGTCAAACATAATTTATCATCGTTATTAAATCACTAAGGCCTCGTCCAGTCCTAAGTGAGCATGCATCCTATTTGCAATCAACACTAAGCAACTTCACCTGAAACATATGTAAAAACAAAGTCAGCAAAGAAATGCTGGCGAGTACATAGTTTTTGTGTGAGTATCAGATTCATGGCTTGTTTGTATGTTGAAACAACTTGTACAACTTTGTTAATTGATATTAGAAAAACCTTGTTTTGTAAAATATTTGAATTGTAAATGAATAACCAAGTCAAAATAGATTGGTCATAATTTATAAATCTCGATGCCATGAATCTTAACCCAAAACATTTGTTTATGTAAACCAAATCATAAATCGTTCTCGTAATAAAACTCGTATGGTTTATATAGTTTCGTAAACATCGTTATGTGACATCGTTTAATTCGTTCGTCCAAGTGAATTAAATAACGCCACGGTATGTAATATGATAAAAGCACTTATATATAAGAAGTACCGGCGGCGTATCTACCATGTTTTTATTACATTACACCCGTCCCGTTATCTAAACACTAACCAAAAACCAATCGTTCGTTCAAATCGTTTAACTTGTTCAAATCGTTCAATCGTTACAAATCGTTCTCGTTCAATCGTTCAAAATCGTTCAATCGTTTAATATCGTTCTCGTTTTAATTGTGAAAACTACTTTTGGTCGTCTCGCTAATAACATTCAAACCTTTGTGACTCGTTCATTGTTCAACTCGTTCTCGTATTAACAAACCACCAAAGGGTAAGTTAACAATCATCAGATTCAGTCGTTATCCACCTAACCCACACATAACCATGGGTGCGGTCTAATAACGGGATTTGTCAGATCCTATGGTACCATAACCTAATACTGGTCGGCTTGATCAATGCTAATGAATGTCATTCGTTATGTAACTACCACCAACAAGTTCGTTCACATTATCGAAATTGTTATTAGTTTTGTATAAACCATCTCAATCGTTTTTGAAACCATCGTTAAACATCGAAATCGTTTTGATACATATGAATCACCCCAAAACAATCGAAAACAGTAAAAGAGGGGATCTATGTACTCACCTTTGGGTGCGTTTTTAAATGTTAACACAATCCCTCAAATTGTTTATCCGCCCTAAATTAAATAAGAATGATTTTAATAATCAAAACCCACACTTTGACATGCAAAATACTACTTATGTCATTTCTGTTTTAATATATATGAATCTGGACTGTTTTCGGACATTTAAATAAAATGGATAACCTATTCCAAAAATTCCCAAATTTTTACAGAACGTCTCACACGAACTAAATATTGTTGTGTAAAAATATCGGGATCCAATTCATCTCCAATATTTTATAAAAATTCATTTTCTGGACTGCAATCAGATTCATCTTTTTCTGATTGCAGTCCACGGAATAATTTATTAAAAATTCTTCGTAAGTTCGATTTATGAAATTCTAGTGGGATAATTACAAATACATCAGTTGTCATCTACTGTATAAATTTCATGAGTTGATTCAACATAGATTTCCAGTTATAACCAAAAACATATCACATATTTTCAGCAGCAAAAATGCAGCTTGAGCTGCTGTTACAAAATGACCCTTTAAAAATAGTAAACGAAGTCCAAAAATTATGATTCTAGTGCCATTAAAACCGTATTTCATAATACATAAATCTAGACTTCAGAAAATACATTTTTCGCTTTATTAAGGTCCGGTTACAGCCAACTGAAGTTGGCTGTAATCACTTAACAGCCATCCTGTTTCAGCTTTTAACATTCTAAAGTGTGTCCGATTGATTCCGTTAGCATGTTTAGAGATTCATAACGACATTTAACATCAATATTAGCAAGTAAATCGTCAAGCAATCAACAACATGTTCACTACAACATATCATCATGTAAATCTTTATGTAACTTTTATGTTCATCATCTTGTTTAAACCCTTTTAGTGTTCTTGTAGATTTAACATACTACAACTTTTAATCATGAAACAAGATGAACAAATGTGACATAAGGAACTTACTACTAGCTTATAGCTAGGGATGAAACTCTAGTGCAAAGTTGATGAGAAAAATGATGGAAAAAGACTAGAACAAAGCTCCTTTGAAAGCCCTTCAACTTGCAACTTCCATGGATGAACTTCAAAGCTTTGGATGGAACTTGTAATTGGTGAAGATGAAAATGTGAAGAGAGAGTGAGATGGGGGACGGGTCAAGGAGAGAGAGAGAGTTGAGTGTGGTGTTGAGTGTGAAAGATAGAGAATGATGGTTGTGATCTTATGTCTTACTTATACTCATCATTGCTCATATTTTGTCTAAACAAACAAGTAAACAATCTAATATAATAAGAGATCAAATCCAAGAAGAAGATAGAAGGCATGGTGAAGTTGATATGGTGGGTCCACAAGGGACTAAAATCGGTCATATGGGGGGATTGGGTGTAACTTTTGTAAGTAAAATGTAAAGATAGTTGAAATCCAAGTATGATGATAATTTGTTAGTTATTGGATTTTTAGTGGGTGTTATGGCAAACGGGGATCATGACTAGCCAAAAAAATAGTAAAACAATGTTATTGACAAAAATTTAGTGTCCCGGGTAATGTCCGGTTATCCGGTTAGACACTGTTTCGTTAAAGCGTTTAATTATGTCGCAAAGGGTCTTTTATATATATTTTTGCAACATAATTTATTCCTGGCACTTAGGAAAGCATACAGGACCATTCTGCCATGTTTTTTCATTTTACTAACATAATAAAATGCTGAACTTTTAATAATAAATGCAGAATTCTGCATTTATAGTTTGTTTTAGGCACTTCTCGGCACTGTAACTATCACTTAGTGACGCAGTTTTGTCGTAAATAGTTCTTTAGTTCAAATAAACATGTTTTTGCCATACCGAATCCTTAGAAACTTATTTCTAAGTTATGTAAAGGATATTTAGGGTACGTTTGGCTTATGTTACAGTTCCGGAGTGTACGTTGCGTTAAACTGATTGCGTTTAAGCACCAGTTTGCGTATAATCTTCCAGAAAGTGATTTAAAGCTTGAAATCGGAATCGAATCAAATTGTAAAATCATTAAACACAATTGCACATACAATAACACCAAAACACGTTGTTCTATTGATAACTGACATTGTTTTACAGTATGCGATGATTACAGAACACAGTTGTCACAGTCTCCCCTACTTTAGGAAATTTCGTCCCGAAATTTTATTTAGAGGAATCTTGTGAAAAAAAATGCGGATATTTCATCTTCATCTGGTCCTTACGTTCCCAAGTAAACTCGGGGCCACGTTTGGATTCCCAGCGAACTTTGACTAAATGAATCCGTTTGTTCTTCAACTGTTTGTACGTAGGTTCCACTATCTCCACAGGTTTCTCGACAAAGTGCATCATTTCATCAATTCGAATCTCGTCGAGAGGAATGTGAAGATCAGCGTCCGCTAAACACTTTCGCAAATTGGACACGTGAAAAGTCGGATGAACATTTCCTAGCTCTGGAGGTAGCTCTAGTCGATAGGCAACCTTTCCAATTCTTTCGACAATCTTAAATGGTCCAACATATCGTGGTGCAAGTTTTCCTTTCTTTCCAAATCTCACCACTCCCTTTCAAGGTGAAACCTTGAGTAGGACACGGTTTCCGATTTGAAATTCCATGGGCTTGCGTCCCAAATCTGCATAACTCTTTTGACGGCTTCTAGCGGTCACAAGATTATCGCGGATTTTCTTGATTTTGTCTGTTGTTTCCAGAATGAGCTCAGATCCAGTAAGCTGAGCTTCACCGATCTCATTCCAATAGACGGGTGAACGACATTTTCGACCGTAGAGAGCTTCGAATGGTGCCATATTAATACTAGCATGATAACTGTTGTTGTAAGAGAACTCGATCAGTGGAAGATGAGAATCCCAATTACCACCAAAGTCTATCACGCATGCTCTAAGCATATCCTCCAAAGTTTGAATCGTTCTCTCAGATTGACCATCTGTTTGGGGATGATAAGCAGTGCTTAGATTTAGTTGGGTTCCCAAACCAGATTGCATGGTCTTCCAGAAATGAGATGAAAACCGAGCATCACGATCGGAAATGATATCCAAAGGAACACCATGTCGTGATACAATCTCATCAACATAAATCTTGGCAAGCTTTTCAGCAGAGAAATCCTCACGGATTGGTAAGAAGTGAGCAGATTTTGTCAAACGATCAACTACAACCCAAATAGCATCGTGACCTTTAGACGTGCGCGGTAATTTAGTGATGAGATCCATTGCAATGTTCTCCCACTTCCAAACCGGTATCTCTGGTTGTACAAGAAAACTAGAAGTTCGTTGATGTTTAGCTTTGACTTTGAGACAAGTTAGGCATTTCGACACATACAAGGCAACATCCTTCTTCATACCAGGCCACCAGAACTTAGTACGAAGATCCTTGTACATTTTATCAGCACCAGGATGGATAGAATATCGAGACTTGTGAGATTCGTCCATTACTAAGGTGCGAAGATCGTCCTGATTCGGAATCCACAAACGATTCTCAAAATAGAGTAAACCATCGTCTTTCCTTTCGAGTTTAAGCTCAAGTTGAAGTGGTAGCTCATATTTCAATAAGTCTTTGATAACACAAGCTCGTTGAGTTTGAAGAACACGAGATTGAATATCAGATAGAGTTTGAACAGAATGAAGCTTGACTCGTTCCTTTCGACTAAGCGCATCGGCTACGACATTCTCCTTACCAGGATGGTAGCGGATCTCGCAATCATAATCGTTTAAGAGTTCAACCCAACTTCGTTGCCTCATGTTCAGCTCCTTCTGATTGAGAATATGCTGGAGACTTTTGTGGTCTGTGAAAACCACACACTTCGTTCCATAGAGGTAGTGTCTCCAGATTTTAAGCGCAAAAACCACAGCTCCTAACTCAAGATCATGACTCGTATAGTTCTTCTCATGGACTTTCAACTGTCTAGACGCATAAGCTATGACTTTACCTCGTTGCATAAGAACACAACCAAGTCCTAGATTCGACGCGTCACAATAGACAACAAAATCATCGTTTCCCTCAGGTAGAGATAAAACAGGAGCATCGCAGAGCTTCCGTTTCAGCATTTGGAATGCTTCTTCCTGTTTAGGTCCCCACTCAAAAGGCTTATTTTTCTGAGTCAAAGCAGTGAGTGGAACCGCGATCTTTGAAAAGTTAGAAATAAACCGTCGATAATAACCAGCAAGACCAAGAAAAGAACGAACTTCTGTAGGTGTCGTTGGTGTATTCCAATCCTTAATTGCAACAATCTTGGATGGATATACATGAATACCCTGCTCATTGACAATATGACCCAAGAACTGAACTTCTTTAAGCTAGAATTCACACTTGGAGAATTTAGCAAAAAGTTGTTCCTTCTTTAGGAGTTCCAAGGTCAACCGAAGGTGTTGCTCGTGATCGGCTCGAGACTTTGAATAAATAAGAATATCGTCAATGAACATAATGATGAACTTATCTAAATAAGGTTTACAAACCCTATTCATTAAGTCCATGAAGATAGCTGGGGCATTTGTCAAACCAAAAGGCATGACTGTGAACTCGTAGTGCCCATATCTCGTACGGAATGCAGTTTTGGGAATATCTTCTTCGAGAACACGAAGTTGATGATACCCAGATCGCAGATCGATCTTGGAAAAGCATTAAGCACCCTGCAGCTGGTCGAAGAGATCATCAATTCTAGGTAGGGGATATCGATTCTTGATGGTAAGCTTATTAGGCTCACGATAATCGATACATATTCGAAAAGATTCATCTTTCTTTTTCACAAAGAGAACAGGAGCGCCCCATGGTGAAAAGCTCGGACGGATGAATCCTTTATCAGATAACTCTTGAAGTTGTTTCGATAACTCTTGCATCTCCGATGGTGCAAGGCGATAAGGTGCTTTCGCAATCGGGTTGGCATTGGGTACAAGGTCAATATGAAACTCGACTTGACGAACTGGAGGCAAACCAGGCAGTTCATCAGGAAACACCTCTGGATAATCCCGAACAATCAGAATATCCTGAACACTCTTGCTCTTGCCTTTCTCCCCGGTGACATGTGCCAGGAAAGCAACATATCCTTTTCGCAAACATCTTTGGGCCTTTGTACATGACATAAGCTTCAAACCACCTGATGGCTTCTCTCCACGAACTTCCAGAATATCGCCAGACGGAAGAGGAATACGAACAATCTTATCGAAACAGACCACCTCAGCATGATGTTTGGTTAACCAATCCATCCCCACGATAATATTGAAACTCCCAAGTTGCATCGGTGTGAGGTCGATGGGAAAAATATGGTTATCAAGGTTTAACTGACAATCACGAATAACGGAATCGAGAACAAGAGGTTTACCAGTAGCAACTTCGACAGATAAGGGTTTCCTCAGTTTAGTTCTAGGTATCGCAAGCAAAGGCTCAAAAGATAACGAAACAAAACTTCTATCGGCACCAGAATCAAAAAGAATGGATGCAGGTCGATTGTTAACAAGAAACGTACCATTGACGACGAGGTTGTCAGCTCGCGCCTCGTTTGCATTCAGATTGAATACTCATCCATGAGCGGGATTCGCATTCACATTAACATTGACATTCACGTTCGGATTTGCATTTGCCAACCTCGGACAGTTGTTGCGGAAGTGACCAAGCTCTCCACAATTGAAACATAAACCCAGTGGGAATCTAGCAGCATTCCCCTGAACTGGAGCTTGATTCTGAACAATCTGATTCTGACCCGAACGACAGACGTTGGCCAGATGCCCAAGCTTACCACACGTTGTGCATTGTCTACAAGCTTATTGTGCAACATGATGACCGTTGCAGCGAGCACAATGAGGTGCGGTACCAGCATATGCTTTCTTCGCAGGCTGTTGAGCTGGTGGGTTCTAAGGGTTCTGAGCAGTTTGTGCAGTTACTGTAAAATTCTGAGCACCCTTTCGCTTTCTCGACTTCTTCGAAGACTCACCCGTCTTACCCTTACCCTTTTCCTTGTCTTTAGCAGAATCAATTGACTTCTTCTTATCACCCTTGCAGGTAAGTTTACCCTTCCTGACTTGCGACTCAGTCAGGGTAGCAGATAACTCGATCGCTTGACGAACAGTAGCAGGATTAACGCCAGTCACAATATCTTGTATGGAATCGGGTAACCCATCGATATACCTCTCTATCGCTTTCTCCAACGGGGTAACCATAGTAGGACACAAAAGACTAAGCTCCACAAATCGATCCGTGTATGCACGTGTTCTCCCCCGTCTTGTTTCAGATCATCAAACTCTCGTTCCAAAGCTCGAATTTCGTGACGGGGACAGAACTCTCTCATCATGAGAGCTCGAAGCTCTTCCCAAGTTTGTGCCAATGCCACTTCGGCACACCTGTCGCGCATCACTCCATTCCACCACATAAGAGCACGCTTCTCGAACACACTCGAAGCAAATTCAACCTTACGCCCATTCAGACATTGCACATGTCTGAATGTGTTCTCGATACTTTCAAACCATTGCAGGAGTGCAGTCGCTCCTTGTGACCCAGAAAACTTTAGCGGTTTAGCAGAATTGAAACTCTTGAAATTACATTGTGCATTGTTATTATTGTTGTTGTTGTTGTAGATCTCGTGGACTTGGGTCACAACACTGGGAAGCACAGCAGCCACTTGCTGAGAGACCAGGGCTGCGATTTCTTCAATTGTAAAAGATTGTGCTTCACGTCGAGGAGGCATTGTCTAACAAGGGAAATATGAGAAACGAGTGAGGTCGACAATTAGGAAAACAAAAGAGGTATTGAAAATATCGACGAAACAAAAGGAAGGCGATCATTTGTTTGTTACCTCAAACAAACAAACGACACGCAGTGACTAATCAAAGTAATGAATCAAAATAATGTATCGCGAAGACATGCTCGCCTATAAGTGAACACTCACCCCAAGAGTTCCCAGGTAAGAGTGACTGGTCCGATTATGTGGATTTGTACGAACACTCTAGCCTTAGACAGAAAACTCAGGGTACAGGCATTCACTCTTCCAGTTTGCACGTGTTCACATTATTTAGACCCAAACTTTGAGTCAAACTGGAAGGGTTCAAAACCTTACAACAAAGGGTTCAAAACCTAGTAATCAATCATCCTAAAACGGATAATTCATTTTCGAAGCAGATTCGGATTTTGTTTTTAAAATTCTAAACGCAAATCAACTTGCGTTGGGGTCCTGGAAAGTTATCGTCTAGGTCAAAATTTCACTAATAACCTAATTCCCTATAACCATTGGCTCTGATACCAACTCTTCTGTCACACCCCGACCACGTAAAACAACAAACCGTGGCGAAAACGTCGGGGAGTGTTGTAACAGAATTATTGTTTCAAACCATGGATACAAAGAGTTTCGTTTTATTGAATATTAAACATTGTCTTAAAGATAAACAAGCAAGTCAAACACAATTTATCATCGTTATTAAATCACTAAGGCCTCGTCCAGTCCTAAGTGAGCATGCATCCTATTTGCAATCAACACTAAGCAACTTCACCTGAAACATATGTAAAAACAAAGTCAGCAAAGAAATGCTGGCGAGTACATAGTTTTTGTGTGAGTATCAGATTCATGGCTTGTTTGTATGTTGAAACAACTTGTACAACTTTGTTAATTGATATTAGAAAAACCTTGTTTTGTAAAATATTTGAATTGTAAATGAATAACCAAGTCAAAATAGATTGGTCTTAATTTATAAATCTCGATGCCATGAATCTTAACCCAAAACATTTGTTTATGTAAACCAAATCATAAATCGTTCTCGTAATAAAACTCGTATGGTTTATATAGTTTCGTAAACATCGTTATGTGACATCGTTTAATTCGTTCGTCCAAGTGAACTAAATAACGCCACGGTATGTAATATGATAAAAGCAGTTATATATAAGAAGTACCGGCGGCGTATCTACCATGTTTTTATTACATTACACCCGTCCCGTTATCTAAACACTAACCAAAAACCAATCGTTCGTTCAAATCGTTTAACTTGTTCAAATCGTTCAATCGTTACAAATCGTTCTCGTTCAATCGTTCAAAATCGTTCAATCGTTTAATATCGTTCTCGTTTTAATTGTGAAAACTACTTTTGGTCGTCTCGCTAATAACATTCAAAACTTTGTGACTCGTTCATCGTTCAACTCGTTCTCATATTAACAAACCACCAAAGGGTAAGTTAACAATCATCAGATTCAGTCGTTATCCACCTAACCCACACATAACCATGGGTGCGGTCTAATAACGGGATTTGTCAGATCCTATGGTACCATAACCTAATACTGGTCGGCTTGATCAATGCTAATGAATGTCATTCGTTATGTAACTACCACCAACAAGTTCGTTCACATTATCGAAATCGTTATTAGCTTTGTATAAACCATCTCAATCTTTTTTGAAACCATCGTTAAACATCGAAATCGTTTTGATACATATGAATCACCCCAAAACAATCGAAAACAGTAAAAGAGGGGATCTATGTACTCACCTTCGGGTGCGTTTTTAAATGTTAACACAATCCCTCAAATTGTTTATCCGCCCTAAATTATATAAGAATGATTTTAATAATCAAAACCCACACTTTGACATGCAAAATACTACTTATGTCATTTCTGTTTTAATATATATGAAACTGGACTGTTTTCGGACATTTAAATAAAATGGTTAACTTATTCCAAAAATTCCCAAATTTTTACAGAACGTCTCACACGAACCAAATATTATTGCGTAAAAATCTCGGGATCCAGTTCATCACCAATATTTTATAAAAATTCATTTTCCGGACTGCAATCAGATTTATCTTTTTCTGATTGCAGTCCACGGAATAATTTATTAAAAATTATTCGTAAGTTCGATTTATGAAATTCCAGTGGGATAATTACAAATACATCAGTTGTCATCTACTATATAAATTTCATTAGTTGATTCAACATAGATTTCCAGTTATGACAAAAAAACATATCACATATTTTCAGCAGCAAAAATGCAGCTTGAGCTGCTGTTACAAAATGACCCTTTAAAAATAGTAAACGAAGTACAAAAATTATGATTCCAGTGCCATTAAAACCGTATTTCATAATACATAAATCTAGACTTCAGAAAATAGATTTTTCGCTTTATTAAGGCCCGGTTACAGCCAACTGAAGTTGGCTATAATCACTTAACAGCCATCCTGTTTCAGCTTTTAACATTCTAAAGTGTGTCCGATTGATTCCGTTAGCATGTTTAGAGATTCATAACGACATTTAACATCAATATTAGCAAGTAAATCGTCAAGCAATCAACAACATGTTCACTACAACATATCATCATGTAAATCTTTATGTAACTTTTATGTTCATCATCTTGTTTAAACCCTTTTAGTGTTCTTGTAGATTTAACATACTACAACTTTTAATCATGAAACAAGATGAACAAAGGTGACATAAGGAACTTACTACTAGCTTATAGCTAGGGATGAAACTCTAGTGCAAAGTTGATGAGAAAAATGATGGAAAAAGACTAGAACAAAGCTCCTTTGAAAGCCCTTCAACTTGCAACTTCCATGGATGAACTTCAAAGCTTTGGATGGAGCTTGTAATTGGTGAAGATGAAGATGTGAAGAGAGAGGGAGATGGGGGACGGTTCAAGGAGAGAGAGAGTTGAGTGTGGTGCTAAGTGTGAAAGATAGAGAATGATGGTTGTGATCTTATGTCTTACTTATACTCATCATTGCTCATATTTTGTCTAAACAAACAAGTAAACAATCTAATATAATAAGAGATCAAATCCAAGAAGAAGATAGAAAGCATGGTGAAGTTGATATGGTGGGTCCACAAGGGACTAAAATCGGTCATATGGGGGGGTTGGGTGTAACTTTTGTAAGTAAAATGTAAAGATAGTTGAAATCCAAGTATGATGATAATTTGTTAGTTATTGGATTTTTAGTGGGTGTTATGGCAAACGGGGATCATGACTAGCCAAAAAAATAGTAAAACAATGTTATTGACAAAAATTTAGTGTCCCGGGTAATGTCCGGTTATCCGGTTAGACACTGTTTCGTTAAAGCGTTTAATTATGTCGCAAAGGGTCTTTTATATATATTTTTGCAACATAATTTATTCCTGGCACTTAGGAAAGCATACAAGACCATTCTGCCATGTTTTTGCATTTTACTAACATAATAAAATGCTGAACTTTTAATAATAAATGCAGAATTCTGCATTTATAGTTTGTTTTAGGCACTTCTCGGCACTGTAACTATCACTTAGTGACGCAGTTTTGTCGTAAATAGTTCTTTAGTTCAAATAAACATGTTTTTGCCATACCGAATCCTTCGAAACTTATTTCTAAGTTATGTAAAGGATATTTAGGGTACGTTTGGCTTATGTCACAGTTCCGGAGTGTACGTTGCGTTAAACTGATTGCGTTTAAGCACCAGTTTGCGTATAATCTTCCAGAAAGTGATTTAAAGCTTGAAATCAGAATCGAATCAAACTGTAAAATCATTAAACACAATTGCACATACAATAACACCAAAACACATTGTTCTATTGATAACTGACATTGTTTTACAGTATGCGATGATTACAGAACACAGTTGTCACATTATTAGGTATGACCCGACTTGGATCATAACGTACTAGCCACATCAATTTAGTATGTGTCTTGGCATACAGAGTCTAACGGATTGTACCCGGAAAGATAATCGAAAGGATTAGCATAAGTAGAAAGAATGTGGCATGGTTATTTAATTACGTATGTTTAGATCATGTATGATGTCACCAAATATTAATGATTCGGATGTATGTGGTGATTGCAGGTTGCACAGAATTATCATCATTATGGAGTCTAAGCGGTTGAAGATCGAGTCAATGAACGTGGATTATACGGGAGCGAGGTCGTATAGTTTATAAATGTAGATTATGCTTTATCTTTTAAGTAAGAATGATGGACACAATTTTTGTAAAAGGGATTATCCCAAATGTTTCCAGTATGTTAAAATATTTATAAAGAAAGAAATTTTTCTATTCGTATTTCCGCATACAAGATTGAGATACAACATGCCAACTTCATTTTTCACCATGCATTTTTTTATAACATGTTATTTTCTCATTTTTACAACATGCTATTTTTTCATCTTTCAACATACGAGTTTTTAGTTATACAGTTTGTAATGTGCGAACTTCAAATTTCGTACGCTCGTACAATAAGGCATATTGTATATTACACTTTCACTGTATATATATATATATAGGGGTTGGTTAATGTACAATTGTGCTTAATGTACGATACGTACGAGATTCACTTATAATTTTGTTTTCAACATGCAGATTTGGGTCATGCAGGTTTGTTGATAACATGCGGCTTTTCAAACCCATAACATGCGACTTTGTTTTCACATTCAAAATTAACAACATGCGGTTTCCAAAACCCATAACATGCGAATTATGAAAATCATATCATGCGAAAACATGCGGTATTTCGTTTTGAAGGTTTATGACGTATGGCATCGTCATCGCATACGCATCGTACGTTTAGGGATATTGTACAGTACACTTTCTCTCTCTCTCTTTCTCTCTCTCTCTCTCTCTCTACATATATATATATATATATATATAGGGAAAACCCTTTCGAGTTGTGAGAACTTAGAGAACTCGGCCTTCCTGTGTGAGTTTTACCCCCATTTTTTTCACATATATAGATTAAAATGTTAGAAAAGACTGCCATAAAAATTTTAAATTTCGAAGTGGTTTTTTTGGCCCCTTACAACAGCTATAAAAAACTGAGTAAATAAGCATGACATCACTTTTACAGCATTTACAACTGTCGTAAATGAAAAAAAAATTAAAGTTGATTTTTGGTAAAAAAAAATTGAAAAAACCTTTAGTAAGACCGAATTCTCTGAGGTGGTATTTGTTTTTTTTTTTTTTTTTGAAAACGATCTGCGCAGGCTCTTCTGTCTGTGCCGCGCAGACATGGCCATCTGCAGACTGTTTGTTTTTCCAAAGACATTTCATTAAAAAACGTTTGCACGAGCTCCTCTTGGTGCAGACTTGGCCAGCTACTTCTAAGATTCAAAGGTTTGTAGAGCGTTAAACACTACCACCGTCCATCACCACTACCACCGTCCACCACCCACCACCACCGTCTACCACCACCACCACCCACCCTCTACATCCACCACCCACCACCACCGTCTAGCACCACCACCACATACACACCCCCACCACCATCCATATACCACCAGTTTATTTTAGAAGTCTACATACGTTAAAAAACAAACCTTCTTTTTGCAGACATCAGATGTTTGGTCCACCTCTTCTTCTACAGATGTCTGTAGATGTGGTTTACAAACTGCAGACATTTTACCTCTTAAAAACAAACACCTAAATTCTCACAACTAGTACAAGTTTTCATTTTACCCTAACCCTATATATATATATATATATATATATATATAGGATAAGGATCATGTGAGAAGTAGTAGGCTAATTGAGAAACTTGAAAAGCATTCTAAACCACACATTTTCCCTAAGTACAAAAATGTAAAAAAATGCAAAAAAAAAAAATTAAGGTTTTTTTTTTAATTTTTTTGGGTTTTATACACATGTGTATATTGTTAATCTTTTAACTATACATATGTGTATATTATCAAATATACATATATGTCAATACATGTTTAAAATTGAAAAAATAAGTGTTATTTAGGGTTTAGCATTAGTATTTAGGGTTTAGCTTTAGGGTTTAACATTAGTATTTAGGATTTAGCATTAGGGTTTAGCAATTGTATTTAGGGTTTAGCATTAGGGTTTAACTTTTGGGTTTAGCATTAGGGTTTAGCTTTAGGGTTTAGCTTTAGCTTTAGGGTTTGCATTAAGGTTTAGCTTTAGGGTTTAGCTTTAGCACTAGTGTTTAGCTTTAGGGTTTAGCTTTAGCTTTATGGTTTAGAATTAGGGTTTAGCTTTAGGGTTTGGGGTTTAGCATTGGAGTTTAGCTTTAGGGTTTATGGTTTAGGGTTTATAACACTTATTTTTCAATTTCAAACATGTATATACATATATGTATGATTAACAATATACACATATGTATAGTTAAAAGATTAACAATATACACATGTGTATAAATCTGATTTATTGCAAAATACATACTTATATCGTGTATATTTGTATGAATTTCACGTTATTTCATTTAGTTTTAGTAGTTATTCCATAGAAGTTTGATACTTTGTTTGTGTACAGGTGTTTGGTTCAAAAAAGTGCTAAAAATTGTTGGAAATATGCTTAGAAGAAGCTAAGGATGAGAGTTGGAGATTGCTAGAGCTGAACACTTGTGAAAAAAAAACGAAACTTTCTGGACAAACAGGGCATTGGCGCCACGTGACCCACAAGCTGAAGACCCTACGCGCGACGCCAAGACCAGGAAAAAGGATTTTCTGAATTTTAAGGCGCCGCGTGGCGCGACCCCTACACCCAAGACCCATCGCGTGGCGCGATGGGGTATATTCCGAAAATTGTTGCTTTTTGTTGCTGCATGTTATCTCAAACATATATATATATATACATCTTTATCTTTCACAAAAACCCTAGTGACGAATTAAAGAACCCCCAGGCGAATTCAGCAGCATTTTTCGAGTTATTCAGAGCTTTTTGGAACACAAGAATCATCCGGTTGAAGCTTGGAGCATAGGAAAGAAGATCTTTCGGGTTTTATCTCCCGGTTTTCATTATTTTCTTGTTTTTCAGTACTTTGATCATGAATTCTTGTTTTGAAACTTGTGTTTTGATTTTAGACACTATGTTTTCTGGCTAGAACCTTTGTTACAACCTAGGATAGATGAAAGTTTAATGAAGTTTGGATTTTTAACGGTTTTCTATTGCTTGTGTATGGATTAATCTTTGAAAGTAAAGAACTTTAGAACCTCTAATTTGGTGCATATGCGTATTTAGATTTGATTGTTGATTATTTACTTTTTCACATAAACTTTGGTGGATGTCTTTCATATAATGAGTTTATGTTGATTGTTTGCATCTTTGCGGGTTCGAGTAATCTTTTGGTAATCGGCCGATAGCCCTAGAAACAGTAATTAAAATACAATTAGAACTAGGTATTCTGCTTAACTTGTCGCTGAGAGGCTCGAGTTTGTTAGTAGGTCTCAGTTTGATATATATCTAAGATAGATTTTGAGAGAAGTCGGTCTTAGTTCCCTAATCACACCTGTGTCTATTAAACCAAGTTAGAATCTAGAGTTTCCTTAGACTTTCGCGCTGAGAGGTAGATTGTCATATTAGGGAACTTTTAGAGACGTTAGAGGACTGAGAGGAAGTCTAACAACCGGTGTTCATAACAGCCTTGTAGAGTCTCACAGGTTTCTTCCTGAGAAGGGTCGGGAGGTCTTAGTAGAGATTTCTTAGGGTTTAGTACATAAAGATCCCGGTTCCATACCACTGTAGTACCGTTAGAAATCCATTCCTAGTTGAACTGGATTCAAGCCTAGGTAGTCGTTAATCTCTATTGAATCAATCCTTAGTTCTTATTCGTGTCGTAGTCCAGTTTTACTTTAATTTCAACTCTAGAATTTTAGTAAACCCACCCCCCCCCTAAAACACAAAAATAGTTAAGTTCGTGTCAGAGTCAGTCCAAATAAGGTCTTTAGCGTAGTTTATTAGAGTCTCGTGGGTTCGACATCCGGACTTACTTATCTTTACTAGAGTCGACCGGTTCACTTGCCGGTGAGTAGTTTAGTCGAGTTTAGAGAGTCTAGATTATTACTTTGAGTCTATATTTAGATTAATTTTAGTTGATTTTTATTGAACTACTTGTAGAACATCAAGTTTTTGGCGCCGTTGCCGGGGACTCTTGACAATTGCGTTAATTACTTTGTTTGGATTTCATCTGATATCTATACGTGCTTTTTGTGTGTTTTTTAGTCGTAGGAGTCCAAGTAATTTTAGTGTCTTTTTGTTGTTAGAGTCTTTTGTTAGAGTCGTCTTACTTTTTTGTTCTTGGTTTTGCAGTTAGTGCCCCATACACGTTCTCAGGGACTAGTGAAGCCGTCGATCGACAAGTCTGCCTTCTCGACATCTAGCACCCAGGTTCGAAAATCTTCCACTTCATCTTCAACCCCTTCTGACTCTACACTTCAATCTTGTAGGATCGTTGAATCGATCAAACGAGGCGTTCAGAAGAGTTCTCGATCAATACGAAAGGCGGAATCAGATGTATCGATGTTGAATCAGCTTGATTTACACTTAGAAGTACTTTAACTATCTCTTGTATTGATTTCAGAACGTTTTACAAGCTGGAGATACTTCGGCAGAGCTTCGATATCGGAATCACACACGTTACAAATGAAATCTCAAGACACATATATATAGGTGAACCAGTCCGCACGAACCAGATCTGGTCCACTTCGCACGAACTGGCCACTTCGTGTGAATTTGTTGGTTCTGCACTGTTTCCCGTTTCTTTCGTACTACGTGTCCTGGTCTATCTATCTAGTTACAAGACTCGATACAAGACGAAATCGACAGACATATGCACCAACAAACTCCCCCTTGGATGTTGACGAGTCTTCGGTATGAGTCTTCAGTATGTCAAGTCTTCAGTCTTGATCAATCTTCTCGCTCTCTCCAAAGTATCTTTATCTGTAAGCATCCTCAATCTCTCTCTTCTCTCTCTCAGAATCTCAATCTGGCTCTATCCTCTCTCTAATTCTCTTGATCAGATCTCTTGATTCCTTAAGTTCATCAGCTTCAGCAGCTTCTCTCTCTAGCTTTGCTCCAGGATCTTAGTCTGGCTCTCTAACATTCAGACTCCCCCTTAAGTTGTTCCAGGATCATATCCTGGCTCAAACTCTGCTCAGGCTTCGCTTTGCAGCTTTCACAGGTTCAGGACCGTTGCTTGGCTCTTAGAAACCTGGTTCTAATCTGCATATCCTCAGGAGTCGAAACCTGGCTTTTCCAGAGCTTTTAACCTGCACAAACTCTACCTAAAACATAAGATTTTGATTTACAACAATTTTAATTTCTGCTTAACCACTTGTATTTGAAAAATTCAAATTTTGACATTTCATTAATTTGAAACCATTTAATCATTTCAAAATCATTTATCATTTCAAACAAACTCTCCCAACCCTGTTCATCATGTTTAGCACTTGGAATTTTAAAAATCGGCTTTCCAACATCAGTTGTAGAAAAGAAGATGAAATAAAACCTTTTTGATATTTCAAAATTTTATGCTAAAACACACTAATGAAAAAAAAAATAGTAAGGAAATATTTACAGACAATATTTTTGTGAGTTTGTGTTAGAGGATCATATCAGTTTATGACAAATCACTAGTACCGTTGAGCTTTAAACACTTTAAGTTCTAAACGATTCACTTAGATTGTCAGTATACTGATCCACTTAAATTTTCACACAAAGTTCAATTGTTTCGAGATACGAGATTAGTGTTTTAAGAACTTAAACTTATTCGCGTGTCCCACCTCAGAATATACTCCCGTATCCAGACTCCTATATTCAGTCTTACAGGTGAATGTACACTAATGATCATGAGAGCTCAGGCTATTGCTTCCGCAAAATCAGAGAGATAATGGCTCGACTTTAGGTGTGTTCCCTTTAGAGAATCTTTTCTTCAACATCACATGATTAGCATTTTTCAATGTTTCATCATTTTTTATGCTGAGGGTGAGCTTTATGATTAAAGCAGTGCAAAGTATTATACGAGGACTAGGCTATTGCTCCCGCAAAATCAGAAGTCCTGGTATAATACCCCAGATATCATCACGCACAAAGACCTAGTATGTCAGAAATAGAAAGCCCTTCAAACAAGATTTCAGGGGTTACCTATATATCCGAGAGATGTTCCCCACGAAATAAGCAAGTTTGATATTTAGGTTTATATCTCGAACACAATCTACTAAGCGTGTAAAAATCTACTGGCATATCATCAGTGAGACCGTTTATCACATTTTAACTTTCCAATTCTTTAGCGTACTGTGATTGTCTACTGATGTACTATCATTTCCTCTTTTTCACAACAAGACTCATTTTGATTTTTTTTTTAATTTTTTTTTGGATTTTTCAAATTTATCATGTTTTTTGGATTTTTCAAATTTTCAAAATTTCTAAATTTTTTACTCCCCCTAAAATCAAAATTATGTTTCAAATTTTGATTTTCCAGGAAAATTTGAAAATAAATTGTACAAATAAAATGACAAACTGATGTGAATTGCTTCAATTCGCCATCCTCTTGGCATAAACAATCCGAACTCCCCCTGACAACAAACTATTTTACCATTATGATTTCAAAACACTTAAGTTTGTTTTAATCAAATGGGTTTTCCGGAAAATTAATTTTGTTTGTCATTCCACAAACGTGGGGATAAACTCATCATTTTGTTCTTTCAACCACTTTGTATGAAAGTTAAATCAAGTTCAACTTAATGACCTTGATTAACCACTTGTAAAAACAATCACTTGTAAGTCATTGACAATATTACCACTTGTAAGACGAAATTTCATTTAACCACTACCAAAAACTTCATCACAACTGTGAAATTTCTCAAGAAAGATGCCGATTCCTACTCCCCAATTACCAACCTGGGAGTTCCGGCAAGTCAGGTTTTTTCAGTTAAAGAGATTCTCCCAAGCCTGACGGTCCTTGGGAGTTTCCGAGTCATCATCACTTGGTTTCTTTCCTTTCTTTTTCTTTTCATAGAAGTCCTTTACCCCTTTGACCTTCCCGTCAACCATTTTTCCAAAAATATTTAGAACTTTGGGGTTAAATGCTTTTTCGACATCAAATTCTTTCTTTTCAGAATAGAATTGATTCGAAATCTCTATTTTTCCAACTTTTTGTTTAAAATTTTCAGTCCGCAATGGTGGAAAGTTTGCGTCATCCAATGGCGGAACTGAATTTTCACTTTTTAGCTCAACTTGTGGCTCCTCTGACTTTGACGAGTCAGATTCATCGCCAGATTCTACATCTGATTTCTTAACAACCCACCTTTGGTTGTTAAGATTTACTTTTCTTTTGTAAAATCTTTTTGAACACTCACCAACCTCAATTTTTTAATTTTTGAACACTTTAAATTGTTCGGTTGGTGGTTCAATATCAACCATCTTTTCTTTCAATTTGTCAGAAACTCCCTGTTTTGTTTGGGCTGCCTTTGGACAATTCAATGCAATGTGCCCAATTTTTGGACATTGATAACAGGTTCTTGTTTCCTTTTTCTGATTAGTTTCACTCTTCATTCCCTCTTGCTTCTTAGCAAGGAAATCTTTGTTCGATTGCTTCCAGAATGAGCTCTTTTCCTCTTCCTCAGAACTTGCTCCTGAAACAAATACAACTTTCGATTTAAAGTCATTAACATATTTTTCATTTTCTTTTGGAATAAAACCTAATCCTTTCTTTTTGAAATTACTGTTATGGTTTGGTTTCTTTCGATAACCCGAACCAGAACTGTAACCTTTTTTCTTGTTTAACCTTTGTTGAACCCTTGAGGTGTACTTTTTAGGTTTTTCAGTAAGATTTACATCTTTTATTTCATAAGTATTAATTTCTGTTAATTTGAAAACCTTGTTAATCATTTCAGTTTTAATACCTCTTATTGGAAATTCTTCATCAGAATATAATTTGTCAGAATCATTCAAAGTATATGCTACTTTGAATGTTTCATCATTCAAATTATTTTGTGACATCAGAAAATCTTTATTGTAAACCCTTTTGTCCTTTTCAACTGTTGGACTTGAAGTTTCAGACTTTGACTTTGAACTCTTAGATTCAGACTTTGACTCTGACTTCTCATCTTTATCCAACACCTGATCAACCACCTTCTTAATTAAATCGGACTCATGACCAGTGTCGGATGATGTGAAAGTGACATCAATGTTGTCTGGCAATCCATATGAAGGTTCAGATTCCCACTTTAAGTTGGTTGCCTTTTTAACTCTTTCTGAATTAGGATTTCGTGGAGAATATCCATTTTCAAGCGGAGTTGGACACTTTGTATAATTGGTACTATGTTTCTTACCAATATCCTTTACTTAAGGTTTCTCCTCTTCAAACGCTTTCATGTCTTCTACTGTAGGATAAATCCTGTCAATCACGTAAGAAGCACATGAGTAACTTTTCAATAACCTGTTTACCCTCTCAGTTTCTATTCTCTGAATTTCCAATTTTTGTTCAAGTTCAGCACATTTCTCAATGTAATTATTGATTATTTTCTGCTTCGTCATGAACGCTCCATTGAGTGTCTTCATAGCTATCGCTTGTTCACTGCTTGATTTGTTATATTGATTCATAGCTTTGTTTAAAACATCATAAGATTCTTTTAGTCTGTTCATGTTATGAATCAATTTGTTGTTGTGCCTTTTCACGGTATCACAATTTTCACACTTTTCAGGTATCTTTTCAGTATCAGCTTCCTTTTCAACCTTGACAGCTGGAATTTCGTTAACCTGCTTCTTTATCACTCGAACATTTTCATCATCACTGTCATCTTTCTCTTTAACAGTTGCTGCCTTGTGATTCTTCTTTTTTGCAGCATGTCTTTCTTTGCCCTCTTCCATTTTACCCGCAAAATACAAATTATCATCATCACTATCAGATGAAAATTTTCTTTTATAATATTCAAGTTTTCGAATTTCTTTACTGTCATCATCACTCTCTTCATCTGATGAGTGATCAAAGATTGGTGCTTTCTTGAAGCCCTTTTTGTTGAAACTGATTCTTCTTCTTTCTTTTCGGACTGAATTGCTGAGATTCGTAATAAAAATACGCTATTTCATCTTCAGAATCCATGTTTCGGTGCGAAAAAATTCACAAAGACTGATTGTTCAAACGAACTGGGATATTCAAACGACCTGATGACCTGTTTCAAACGATCTGAACTCAATTCCAAACGATCTGACTGAGTTCGTACGACCTGATGTGATCTGGGTCAAACCGTGCGAAGTGGTTCAATTATAAGTGACCTCATGCGAACTGGTGTATTTTAAATAAGTTGAACCTCTTCGTGCGAACTGGTTCAACTTCAAATGACTTGTTACACCTCGTGCGAACTGGATCCTATCTCAATCCGTGCGAACTGAAACTGTTTCAAGCGAACTGGTTCAAGTTCAATCCGTACGAACTGATATTGTTTCAAGCGAACTGGTTCAACTTTAAAACGACCTGACACCTCTTCGTGCGGACTGAGGTCACTTCGTGCGACCTGATTCTTCAATTCGTGCGAACTGGGTATACTTTCAAACGACCTGGACCATCTTTCATGCGAACAGGGGGTTTTTCACGCGGTTTCGGACCAAAAATTCATGATTTTATCCATTTTTAGGTCGAATTAAGTTTTGATTTTTTCAAGGATTGATTAAAACAGTATTTTTCATGTTATATCACAAAATCAGTCCATTTTATCCGTAAAATCTTGGTTAATTTGATGAAAAAGTGTAAAAGAATGAGTAGCAGTGAGTAGAAATCAGAAGTTTTGATGAAATCAAGCTGAAATGGTAAGAACTCTTCCTCCTGAGCTCTGATACCACTTGTAGGATCGTTGAATCGAACAAACGAGATGTTCGGAAGAGTTCTCGATCAACACGAAAGGCGGAATCAGACGTATCGATGTTGAATCAGCTTGATTTACACTTAGAAGTACTTTAACTATCTCTTGTATTGATTTCAGAACGTTTTACAAGCTGGAGATACTTCGGCAGAGCTTTGCTACCGGAATCACACACGTTACAAATGAAATCTCAAGACACATATATATAGGTGAACCAGTCCGCACGAACAAGCTCTGGTCCAGTTCGCACGAACAAGCTCTGGTCCAGTTCGCACGAACTGGTCAGTTCGTACGAACTGGCCACTTCGTGTGAATTGGCTGGTTCTGCACTGTTTCCTGTTTCTTTCGTACTACGTGTCCTGGTCTATCTATCTAGTTACAAGACTCGATACAAGACGAAGTCGACAGACATATGCACCAACAAATCTAAACCACCAGCTTTTGACTTCACCCCGAAGTCGTCACCCCACAACACCCCACCACCGTCCCGTCCCATTCCCGTACACCTAGTCCACTACTAGTTTTCTAAATGGCCGAAAACCAAACTGTCCACCAACGTTCCACCGTAGGTTTTACCGCAAACTCACCCAGCACCCTCCCTGAAATCACAAATGACAAGTCCTGGCAAATTCCCTCATACATCATGACCGCCATTAACAACTCTTGTCAGTTTCACGGTCGTGATGATGAGGATGTGCCTGCCCACATCAACCGTCTCACCCACCTTTGCAGCACCTTCGGTATCGAAGGTGTTAATCTTGATGCCCGTTATCTCCAAGTCTTCCCATTCTCACTTGCTGGCCGCGCAGCCACATGGCTTGATTCGCAGCCGGCAGGTACTTTTACCACTTGGGCTGGACTTAGGGATGCCTTCTTAGCTAAGTATTTTCCACCTGCTAAGGCGTCTCGCCTTCGAGATCAGATCCATTCATTCCAAATGCAGTCTGACGAACCTTATCACTTAGCTTGGGAGAGGTTTCAAACTTTACTCTCGCGTTGTTCCTAGCATGGGCTTTCTGATTGGGCATTGGTAGAAAAATTTTACAATGGTCTCACCCCCGAGTGTAAGGCCCGATTCAACACATCTGCAGGAGGCCATCTCATGGGAAAGAAATCTGTGGCCGACTGCAATGATCTCTTTGAGAGCTTTGCTCATGCTGATATTGATCATAGTGCTACCAACAGGACTTCCTTTCCTGTTACTACCACTTCCTCATCAGCTCGAGGAGTGAACCAAGTTGGCTTGGATTCAAAGGTAGCATCTTAACTTGATTATATCACCAAAGAGTTATTAGAAATCAAGAAAAAAGTTGATAGGTGCGAAGTTTGTAGGGGAGGTCATGATACCGTAGTCTGTCCAACACTTACCCTAGAACAGGTAGAGTACATTGCAGGTCAAAACAGGGGTCCGAGTAATCTGTTTAATAATAGTAACTCTAACGGGCGTAGTAATAACTTATGCTCCTCCGGTAATCCCCCTGGGTTCCCATCAGGCCAATATCAAAGAAGGGGGCAGGGTCTCTATACTAGTGGGGGTTTAGGTCAGTTAGGTCAGTTTGCTAGTTCAGGTTCAGGGGGGGCAGTTTAGAAGTGAGGGATCAAACCAAGACGGTCAGCCTAGAAGTGAGGGGTCAAAAGGTAGTTTGTCTAGGATAGAGGACCTTCTTTCCCAGTTAGTAGTTAAGGACCAGGCCACCCAACGTACCTTAGAAGAACATGCCACATTCCTCAAGAATAACCATTCTAATTTCTTAGACCTTCAAATGCAAGTCAGGGATATTGCACGCCAATTGCAAGAACGACCTCCAGGTCAGTTTTCGGGAAACACAAAGCCGAACCCGTCTGGCACATTGAAGGCAATTTCGACCCGTAGTGGTAGGACCTTAGGAGAGGTAGTGAGACCTGAGAGTATAGAGGTAGAAGACGAGGAGCCCGTAGATGAAGAGATTGAGATGGAGGCTCCCGGTAAAGTGCAACCTAGGTTAATCCCAGCAAGTACCGCACACACCGGGGGGCCTCAAGTCGAAAGTAGTGTAGAAAAACGACCCACACGAATCATTCCGTCACCCATCGTTGATCTTTCCCGTGCTCCATACCTGTCCCATCTTAGAAACCAAACTTACTCTAAAGAGTACGGGAAATTCTTAGAGATCTTTAAGCAACTTAGGGTCAACCTTTCATTCATAGAAGCCCTTCAATCTATGCCTAAATACGCAAAATTCTTAAAGGACCTTCTAAAGCAGAAGGATAGGTTAGGAGAGGTCTCTAACATTCCCCTTAGTGGAGGGTGTTCCGCCGTAGTCTTAAACAAGGTCCCGAAAAAATTGACGGATCCGGGCCTTTTCACCATCCCATGCTTATTCGGGAGTGATACCGAGTGTAGGGCCCTAGCCGATTTAGGAGCAAGTACAAACCTCATGCCATATTCCATGTATGAGAGGTTAGGTCTAGGAGAGTTATCCCCTACACGCATGTCTTTGTCCTTAGCCGATAGATCAGTGAAGTATCCACATGGCATAGTCGAAAACCTTCTAGTTAAAGTTGACAAATTCGTCTTTCCCATAGACTTTGTTGTTCTTAATATGGAAGCTGATGAGAAAGTGCCTATCATTCTAGGACGCCCATTCTTATGTACCGCCAAGGCTACCATTGATGTATTCCACAATAAGATTACACTCCAAGTAGGTGAGGAGAGAGTCACTTTCGAGATAGCACGTTCTATGGAACATCCTAGCGGTTCCGACGATCATAGTAGTCCTTGTCATTCGGTCTATTTCATAGAGTATTTCCTATCATATGTCGACCATTGCTTTGACTATATTAGTGGAGCCGATCTAGTAGGGGATAGGGTAGATGAGGTAGTTGAGGAAGTAGAGGAAATTGTGAGTGAGAGTAAGGAAGGGGACGAGACCGATTGGGTCCCCGAAGTGTTAGAATTGAGTGAAGTGAAAAGCGAGATCGAGAGTACATGCGTAGAGAAACCCACCCCATTAGATCTTAAGGTTCTCCCATCCCACTTAGAGTATGCTTTCCTTGGTGAGGGATCGGATTTTCCCGTCATTATTTCGTCTAAGTTAGAGGAGGGGGAAAAGGGTAGGTTATTAGGGGTGTTGAGAGAGAATAGGGAGGCCATTGCATGGCGACTTTCGGATATCAAGGGCATAAGCCCCGCCTTTTGTACCCACCGGATACTCATGGAAGATGATTATAAGCCGGTGGTGCAACCTCAATGGCGCCTAAATCCGAATATGCAAGAGGTTGTTAAGAAGGAAGTGCTTAAGTTGTTAGATGCCGGGGTGATATACCCTATTTCCGACTCACCGTGGGTTAGTCTGACCAAGTTGTCCCAAAGAAGGGCGAGATGACGGTGATCATGAATGAAAAGAACGAATTAATCCCTTCTCGTACCGTCACCGGTTGGCGTGTGTGCATCGACTACCGCAAGTTGAATGACGCCACCCGGAAAGACCATTTCCCCTTGCCATTCATTGACCAAATGTTGGAGCATTTAGCGGGTCAACAGTTCTACTGTTTTCTTGATGGATTTTCGGGTTATTTTCAGATCCCAATCGCACCAGAGGATCAAGATAAAACGATATTCACATGCCCTTACGACACTTATGCGTATCACCACATGCCTTTCGGGTTATGCAACGCTCCGGCTACATTCCAAAGATGCATGGTTGCTATATTCCAATACATGCTTGAAACTTCTATGGAGGTCTTCATGGATGACTTCTCGGTTTATGGTACCACCTTCGATCAGTGTCTTCTTAATCTTTATATGATGCTTAAGAGATGTATAGAGACAAACCTCATACTTAATTGGGAGAAATGTCACTTTATGGTGACGGAGGGGATAGTCTTAGGTCACAAAGTGTCTAGAGAGGGAATAGAGGTGGATAGGGCCAAGATAGATACCATAAGTAGGTTGCCTCCACCCACTAGTGTCAAGTCCGTTCGTAGCTTCCTAGGTCATGTGGGCTTTTATAGGCGCTTCATTAAGGATTTTTATAAAATCACGCGCCCCATGACCCGACTTCTAGAGAAGGATGTACCTTTCGTCTTTGACGAAGAGTGCATTAAAGCCTTTGACTTTTTGAAGGAGAAACTCATTAGTGCCCCTATCCTTGTTTCGCCCAATTGGAGCTTGCCTTTCGAGCTCATGTGCGATGCGAGTGATTATGCCGTAGGTGCGGTATTGGGTCAAAGAATCGAGAAACATTTCCATCCAATCTACTATGCGAGCAAAACTTTAAATGATGCTCAATAGAACTATACCACTACGGAAAAAGAGCTCTTAGCCCTAGTATTCGCGTTTGATAAGTTTCACTCATATCTTGTGCTTTCTAAAACCACCGTTTTCACCGACCACGCCGTGTTGCGCTTTCTTTTCCAAAAGAAAGACGCCAAGCCATGCCTCATTAGATGGATTATTTTGCTCTCCGAGTTCCAAATCAAAATTAGGGATAAAAAGGGAGCGGAGAATGTAGCCACCGACCATTTGTCATGTTTAGGGGATCCTAAGAGAGAAGAGGTTCGCGAGGATTCGATAGGAGACACCTTCCCTCATGAAACCATAGATTTCGTTAGAGCCGAGGTAGAGGGTTTGCCATGGTTTTTGGATTTCGCAAATTACTTAGCAAACGGTGACATTGTGAAGGGTATGTCCCACCAACAAAAGAAGAAGTTTCTTAGGGATGCTAGGAAATACATCTGGGATGCCCCGTACCTTTTTAGGATAGGTGGTGATCAAGTGCTTAGGAGGTGTGTTTCGAAAGAGCATGGAATGGATATTCTTTGACATGTGCATGAGGGTTTAACGGGAGGCCTTCACGGGCCGAATGTCACCGCACAAAAGGTTTTTTATAGTGGCTTCTATTGGCCAACGGTAGTTCGAGTTACTATAGAGTTTGTTAGGAAATGTGACCATTGCCAACATACCGGAAACATCTCATCCAAGGATGAAATGCCCCAAAATCCCTTTCAAGTTCTTGAAGTCTTCGACGTTTAGGGTATTGATTTCATGGGACCTTTCCCCTCATCGAGTGGGAATAGGTACATCCTCGTGGCCATTGACTTTGTCTCAAAGTGGGTGGAAGCTCAAGCTTTGCCTACTAATGATGCCCGAGTGGTGGTGAGGTTTCTAAAGAAGTTATTCACACGCTTCGGTGTTCCTAAAGCCATTATAAGTGACCGTGGTACGCATTTTTGTAATTCCGTCATGGAAAAGGCACTAGCACGCTACGGAGTCACTCACCATCTTTCTACCGCATACCACCCGCAAACTAGTGGCCAAGTAGAGAATGCAAACCGAGGGGCAAAGAGAATTTTAGAGAAAACGGTAGGAAAAAGTAGGAAGGATTGGTCGTAAAAGCTAGACGATGCATTGTGGGCATTCCGCACCGCTTACAAAACACCGTTAGGAACCACGCCCTTCATGATTGTGTATGGCAAAGCGTACCATCTTCTGGTTGAGTTAGAACACCGAGCACTGTGGGCTTTAAAAACCGTCAACCCTAACCATACTGAAGCCGCTAGGAGGAGATTCTTTCAAATCCATGAATTAGAGGCTCTAAGGGACGCCGTCTATGAACGATCTTGGAATATTAAAGAGAAGACTAAGGCGTTGCATGATAGGAGGTTGCGACGGTTGAAGGATTTTAAGGTAGGTGATAAAGTGCTTTTGTTCAATTCGATATTGAAATTGATAGCCGGGAAGTTGAAATCGAGATGCACCGGACCATATGTGGTAAAGGAGGTGTTTCCATACGGTACCGTCGAGTTGTATGACGAAGTTGATAAAGGTTCGTGGAAGGTAAATGGTCATCGATTGAAACATTACTTAGGAGGTCCTATTGATACCACCGAGGAGTAAGAAATTCCTCTAGAGGACCCACCCACCTTCATCGAATAATGAGTTAAGAAATACTTCGCTTGTAGAGTATGTACCGTTTGTATTTTATGAATTTTCATAGCTAACGTTAGTTTTCTCGTAGTTTTCGGTTTGTTTGTTTGTTTGTTTTTTTTTGTGTGTTTTTGAGTCATTTGCAGGAATTCATCACCGAGACTGTGCGAGAATTGCGAAGAAAACGGAGTCCCAGGTAAGTTCCAGTGTTAGAATATTTTTGGGATTGGTTTTTGGGAAGGTTTGGGTGAACTGGAATTTTTTCTAAGGCATTTGGCCATCCAAAATTCGAAACATTCTGTGAAAAACAAGCCTAGGTGTAGCGCGACACACCCACACCTTCACCTACGCCATCACCTAGCCCCGGTTCAAAAAACATATTTTTTTCAACGAGCTGCGTTGCACGACTCCATCCCTCCCATCCCTACGCGTAGCGTGACCCCCCCTTGACCTGTTTTCGTTGAACCACCCATTATATCTAAACCGGTTCATCTTTGAGCCCTTATATAAACCCCAACATACCCCTTTCTTCCCCAAAATTCGCCCAAAACCCTAGCAGACGAACCAAAATCGCCATTTTCACCTTTTTCACCATATCTCATCCATTTTTTCACCAAAATTCACAACTCAAACACCCCCGTGCTCGAAATTCGTCCCCGAACAAAACCCAACAACTATTGGGGCGATTTACTACTCCATCTTTTGAATTAGGGACCGATTTCACACGAAATTTTCACACTTTTTCTTGCATTTCTTCGCTAATCAGGTATGTTTCTTGTTTATACTTGTTCATATTTGTTTGTTTAGTCATAAATGAGTCGTAGTTGAGTCGTTGATTCAGTTATGTGGTCTCGTTAGTTTGGTTCAGTCATGAGTCAGTCGAGTGTTAGTTTTAGGTTGTTTTAGTAATCATTTAAGATGGGTGCGGGTGGTGTGTTTTGGTTTGTTGAGCCGTAAGGTGTAGATGATGAATGAAAATTTTCTACATATCAAAATATTTGCCGATTTAGTGTTGTTTCTGGGTCTGGTTGGGATATTGACATTGTTTTGGCTGAATATTGATTGGGACATAGTACATTGACGTCTAAAGTTCGAACCTTGCAATAACAAATGGGAATTTTTGCGAAGCTATACGCCTCCTTTAACTAGGCGGCATTTTTCGATGCTTAAATTGGATTTAAATTTAAGCAAGTTTAGACTCAATGTACGGTTTTGGTAGGCACTTTGGCTCTTAATTGGGACAATTAAAGTGCCGGGAGGGGGTAGTGTACATTGAGTAGTGTAAATTGAGTCGTTTTCTTAGTCTTTGGTCTTGGGTTTACTCATATGCATGTACAGGTACAACACACTTCGCCCGTACTTAATCTCCATTCAGGCGAGGTTGTGTATGACTTAGCCTTTGTAAACGGTAACCCACTTTGTTTTCACTTTATTTTTGGTATCAACCGCGAATGAAATGCTATATGGTTGTTCCTACTTTTTCTAAAAAAAGGTAAAAAAATAAAAAAAAAAATTAAAATCCAAAAAAAATTAAAAAATTAAAAATACCAAAAATAGTTTGTGAATACTAATTATCTGCTTGTTTTTGCCGTGTTAAACATGTTTTTGCAGATATGTCAGGTGAGGGAAGTTCAAGTGGAGCAAGAGGAAGAAGACGAGGCCCGACTGCACGGCCAAGAGGTTCACCTGTTCGAGAACAGCAAGTTGTGTCTCATCAAAAAGGAAGATGTATCCGGTATGAAGGTCACGAGCGATAGATTTATGATTGGTGCCCCATCAGGAGGGAGCACCCACTACTCCAGTTTCATGTTAATACGAATGAGTGGATAAAGCTTCAAAAGATTATTCGTACGGACCTGCTTGAACATTGGACTATTGATTGGGAATGGTTGGGCCAAATGGGTGCTCGTGAGAGAGTTGAAGAGTTGTTGGGCCCAATGTTGGTAGAGATGGTTGATTGTGATTGGCCACAATATGACGAGTTGGTGGTAGAGTTTCATTCTACTTTTCATCATAGAGAGGGCTCATTCTTTGAATGCGACGTAGTGTCGTTTAGTTTAGGAAGTATGCTTCACGAGATGTCCATTCCTCAGTTTGCTATAGCTAGTGGTTTTTATGCTTTTGAGGATACGTCTACTGACGAGTTTACTAATGGGTTGAGAGGGGTGTATGTGAACCCGAGGGAGTTATGTGTGACAAGTGGTGAGCTAGCGAGGTTTTGGGGGACTATAGCGGGTCGTGGTTTTGGTAAGACGAATCTTATTACTTCTGTTTGAGATCCGATTCATAGGTTTGTGTTGAAGGTTTTTTCTACCACTCTGGTTGGTAGGAAGTCGGGGAAGAACAAAGCTAACTGGATTGATTTGTTTTTACTGATGTGTCGGGTTGAGGGCAGAGATATAAATTTGGCAAGTGTGTTGGCTTGGTCGTTTAGTAGGTCACGCAGGGGAGGAAAAAGGGCTGCTTTGGACATGGGACCTTACATCACGAAGTTGGCGCAGAATTTGGGAGTTTTTCAGAAATATAACGTGAACACGTTGCGCCCGGGACCTGCACCGAGGCACTTTGATGTGAAGGATTTACAGTTGGCAGGTATTGTGAGTATGACTGAGCCAGTGACTTGGGTTGATGCGAGGAAGGGGCCTCAGGTTATGCCACCAGCGGGTCATCCGGCAGATGATGTGATGCAGGCTATCTATCCGCCAGCTCGCCAGATTCCCCGACAGAGACAGGAGATACCAGCTCCTCAGTATCCACGCCGCCAGGCGCCACCGAATCCATTCACTTTAGCTTCACTGTATGAGCGGGTGGATGCAGGATTTTGTAGGATTGATTATCGCCAGGATAGGCAGGATGGGGCTATCAGGTACATGATGGATAAGATGAGCATGAAGGTGCCGGATTTCTTTCATCCTTATGTGGACCCGGTTCGATTTCCTATGTCGGGTCACTATGGCCCTACAGGTGGTGCGAGTAGTTCTGGTATGCAAGCAGGTCAAGGATCCGAGTATGTGCAGCCTGAACCCGAGTTTCAGGTATTTGAGCAGAGTGATGACGACAGTGATGAGGAGATGGAAGAAGAGGAGGAAGTTGAGAGCGACGACGAAGATTAGTGTGGGGATTACAGCATGCAGGGAGCGTTTTGGAGTAACTTTCTAGATATTTTTCTTTTATGTTGTTTTCATCTAGTCTCGTGTGTACTAATGTTTTGAATACTTTGCTACTTGGATGGTTGGGATGGGTTGGTAGTTGCTAGGATGGTTTTTGAACTTTGAAACACTTATTATCTATCGTATTTTGTTTGGCATGTATTTTGATTTAATAGGTATGGTGTGTTATGTCGCTTCCATTCGCGTGTGTGAGTTATAAACAGTTTGCTGAGCGTGTTCGGATTGGAGGGCATATGTGGAATTGACTGGCACATTGACAGTCTCACATATTCAGATCAGCTAAGTCATTTTCCACTTGTATATTTTATATATTTATTTTATTTGGTTTTTAGTTTTTTTTAGTTTAGTGGTAATTTAGGTAGTTATTTGAGTCGTGTTTCCGTTTTTGCATTAGGGACAATGCAATCTTTAAGTGCGGGGATGGGATACGTAGTAGTAGTTGAGTCATAAAAAGTCGGAAAATACTGTGACAACCTGTAACTTCGAGGTAAAAACCGTTCGTTTCGTTTTTACAAAATAAATATATACTTATCTTATTCGACGAATTAATTTTTTTTTACTTATTTAACTTATAGTGTGGAAACGTGTAGTCGAAATCAAGCCCATATTGTGTTGTACCGACCCGAACCATTTGAACCAAAGCACATGTCTTGCTTGTCGATCCAACCCATTCGTGTAACTCGAAACTTATGAGTCCCCGACCAGAGCATGATCTTTATATTTTTTTATTATTATTTGATTTATTATATTCTTTTAATTAGTTGAATATATATATATATATATAATATGTTAGTAAATGTTGTAGCTGTTTAAGGCCATAACTCCCAAATTGCCAACAATTATTTTAATTTCTATTTTTGAATAGCCTTTTACGGCCATAACCACAGCCCAAACCCTTTTATTTTCTTTGGCCCACACACTATTCCAAACCGCCCTATATGCTATTCCAATATTACGTATATCATGCAACAAACATAGAGTCTAACCTAAGTTTGATCCTTCTCCCTCCTCTCTACAATCAACGCAACCAAGGGCTTTAAGAGGCTTCATCTTGTTCTTCAGTTCAAGCTTCCGTTAACACCACTTTTAGATCCCGGTAACATTTATAACCTTGACCTGATTTGTTAATCTTTCTTTAACCATTTATTTCTTGGCTGTATTATCTGGACTGGTAGTAAATCTTGAGGTTTAAGATGTTAATTTGTAGTATACTGTCCACAAAACTCACATATAAAGACTAGTGATTTTGTGCATGTGCGGACAGACAATTGTGGGTGTAGTAGGGTTGGATATGTTTAATGATCTTGATGCTTTGTTTGAAGAATATGATATAAAACAACATACAACCTGCTGTAGATTAAGGTTTATGTGTCTTGTGTACGCTAGATAATTGTTTGCGGGATCGGGTAACGAAAATAGAAGGCTGTCCATCAGTTACAGCCGACTTCAGTTGGCTGTAACGGGGTCATAATTTAACAAAAATTGAGTTTTCTTGAGTCTATAACGTGTTATTTCGAAAAACGCTTCAAATGGCGCTGCAATCATAATTTTTCGAGCTCGTTTGCTATTTTAAAGGTCCGTTTTGTACAGCCGCAAAAGCTGCGTTTTTACTGCAGAAAATGTGTTTTATGTTTTTCGTCATAACTTGAAATCTGTGTAGAATTGGGTCATGAAATTTGTACAGTAGGTGGCCACGGGTGTCGTCGTAATTCTCCAACTGGAATTTCGTCAATCGGATTTACGATGAATTTTAAATGAATTTTTCCGTGGCCTACAGTCAAAAAGTGACGAATCTGATTGCAGCCCGGTAAATGATTTTTAGAAAATAATTGGTAATGAATTGAGTCCTGATATTTTTACACAATGTGACGTGGACCGTTTAGAATATTCTGTAAAATTTTAGGAATTTTGCTGTACACGAACTATTCCGGATAACACTCCGAAAACTGTCCGAAAATGCACTATATTGCTGAATTTTATTAAAGAGTATTTTAAACCTTTTGTGACACTTGTGTTGTCGCTAAGCTGTGTCGTGATAATTAGTATTGTATGATATAATGTGCTACGTGCTAGATGCGAGTAGAATTCGTGTTTCCATGTGAGCACACCCACTAACCCTTAAACGGTAATCATGTTAGGACGTGATTGACCAACCCTGACAGTTAGCTATTTTTTAAGAGTCCAACCGAGCAACCAAAGGTGAGTTCACACTTTCTACAAGGCATGGGATTCCCGGTGGTTTGGGAATGGGTTAAGAAGCTAAAACGAAACCTACATATTCACCTCTAACAGAATATGTACCTCCGTCCTCGGTTGGGAAGGACGACTACATTTAACCTGTGTATTCTCGGTTGGGTAGAGTACGTACCTCCGTCCTCGGTTGGGAAGGACGACTACATTTAACCTGCGTATTCTCGGTTGGGTAGAGTACGTACCTCCGTCCTCGGTTGGGAAGGACGCCAACTTATAAGTGGTTCACATGGGGTAGCCCCCACTGTTTATGGTTTGGGAAACAAGGAATTGGTTAACACATGGTTTTCGAAAGAACTTATGGTTTTTGGAACAACTTTAAAATGGACAACCAATTGTGAACTCGCTCAACTTTGTTCTTGACTCGTTGTTACATGCCTTGCAGGCCTTTAGGTGCATATTGTTGGAACTTGCTGTCTGGGAGGCTAAAGTGGTCATGGGTCGAGATACATGGAATCACAACACAAGACTAATGGTTTTTACATGTGGTTTATAAACACTTAACGAATGAATTACGCTTCCGCTATATACTGTGAATTATTGTAACGTTGTAACACTTAATGTTAATAAATGAAAGTTTTATTTAAATATACCTATGAGTTCAATGTGATTGGTGGCTAGATCCTGGTATGTCACACGCCTCGCGGGGGTTTTCCGCATGTGGTATTTTGGGGGTGTGACAAATACAAAAAAATTGAAAATTTGAAAAAACCAAAAAAAAATGAAAAATTCAAAAAAAATGTCTTTTGAAATAAGAAGTTTGCAAAAGTAATACGGAAAATGATAGAAAAGATGGGTTTTGCTCGGGTACAAATATTAATAATAAGAGATTAATTAAGTCGAATTTGTGTCTAGTTTGGGATATGTGAATAGGCCCGGTTCGGTTTTAGGTCCCTTTGATTTAAAACTACCTTAATTGTCGGTCTGCTAGTGGGTATTCATCTAGGAAAAATGGGAAATTGAAACCGCCAATAAGAGTATAAAGAATGCCGTTATAAGTCAAAACCATTAGAATTTTTTATCATAAAAAAGAAAGAAAAAAATAGAAAATAATGAGCTAGAAACTAAAGAAAGTAGCGCAGGCCCATGTAATCTTGGTTGGGGATAGTGACTTTGACCCGGAATGCCTCTAGGATGCGTGAAATCGAAATTGCAAAAAAAAAAAATTACCGACGCCTATTGTAATCTTTTAACTATACATATGTGTATATTATCAAATATACATATATGTATATACATGTTTAAAATTGAAAACTAAGTGTTATTTAGGGTTTAGCATTAGTATTTAAGGTTTAGCTTTAGGGTTTAACATTAGTATTTAGGGTTTAGCGTTAGGGTTTAGCAATTATATTTAGGGTTTAGCGTTAGGGTTTAGCAATTATATTTAGGGTTTAGCATTAGGGTTTAGCTTTTGGGTTTAGCATTAGGGTTTAGCTTTAGAGTTTAGCTTTAGCTTTTGGGTTTAGCTTTAGCTTTAGGGTTTGCATTACGGTTTAGCTTTAGCATTAGGGTTTAGCTTTAGGGTTTAGCTTTAGCTTTAGGGTTTAGCATTAGGGTTTAGCTGTAGGGTTTAGAATTAGGGTTTAGCTTTAAGGTTTAGGGTTTAGCTTTAGGGTTTATGGTTTAAGGTTTATAACACTTATTTTTCAATTTTAAACATGTATATACATATATGTATGATTGACAATATACACATATGTATAGTTAAAAGATTAACAATATACACATGTGTATAAATCTGATGTATTGCAAAATACATACTTATATTGTGTATAGTTTGTATGAATTTCACGTTATTTCATTTAGTTTTAGTAGTTATTCCGTAGAAGTTTGATACTTTGTTTGTGTACAGGTGTTTGGTTCGAAAAAGTGCTAAAAACTGTTGGAAATATGCTTAGAAGAAGCTAAGGATGAGAGTTGGAGATTGCTAGAGCTGAACACTTGTGAAAAAAATAAAACTTTCTGGACAAACAGGGCCTTGGCGCCACGCGACCCACAAGCTGAAGACCCTACGCGCGACGCCAAGACCAGGAAAAAGGATTTTCTGAATTTTAAGGCGCCGCGTGGCGCGACCCCTACACCCAAGACCTGTCGCGTGGCGCGACGGGGTGTATTCCGAAAATTGTTGCTTTTTGTTGCTGCATGTTATCTCAAACATATATATACATCTTTATCTTTCACAAAAACCCTAGTGACGAATTCAAGAACCAGCAGGTGAATTCAGCAGCATTTTTCGAGTTATTTGGAGCGTTTTGGCACACAAGAGTCATCCGGTTGAAGCTTGGAGCATAGGAAAGAAGATCATTCGAGTTTTATCTCCCGGTTTTCATTATTTTCTTGTTTTTCAGTACTTTGATCATGAATTCTTGTTTTGAAACTTGTGTTTTGATTTTAGACACTATGTTTTCTGGCTAAAACCTTTGTTACTACCTAGGATAGATGAAATTTTAATGAAGTTTGGATTTTTAACGGTTTTCTATTGGTTATGTATGGATTAATCTGTGGAAGTAAACAACTTTAGAACCTCTAATTTGGTGCACATGCGTATTTAGATTTGATTGTTGATTATTTACTGTTTCACATAAACTTTGGTGGATGTCTTTCATATAATGAGTTTATGTTGATTGTTTGCATCTTTGCGGGTTCGGGTAATCTTTGGGTAAATCGGCTGATAGCCCTAGAAACAGTAATTAAAATACAATTAGAACTAGGTATTCTGCTTAACTTGTTGCTGAGAGGCTCGAGTTTGTTAGTAGGTCTCGGTTTGATATATATCTAAGATAGATTTTGAGAGAAGTCAGTCTTAGTTCCCTAATCACACATATGTCTATTAAACGAAGTTAGAATCTAGAGTTGCCTTAGACTTTCGCGCTGAGAGGTAGATTGTCATACTAGGGCACTGTTAGAGATGTTAGAGGACTGAGAGGAAGTCTAACAACCGGTGTTCATAACAGCCTTGTAGCATCTCACAAGTTTCTTCCTAAGAAGGGTTGGGAGGTCTTAGTAGAGATTTCTTAGGGTTTAGTACAAAAAGATCCCGGTTCCATACCACTGTAGTACCGTTAGAAATCCATTCCTAGTTAAACTGGATTTAAGCCTAGGTAGTCGTTAATCTCTATTGAATCAAACCTTAGTTCTTATTCGTGTCATAGTCCAGTTTTACTTTAATTTCAACTCTAGAATTTTAGTAACCCCCCCCCCCCCTCAAAACACAAAAATAGTTAAGTTCGTGTTAGAGTCCGTCCAAAAAAGGTCTTTAGCATAGTTTATTAGAGTCTCATGGGTTCGACATCCGGACTTACTTATCTTTACTAGAGTCGACCGGTTCACTTGCCGGTGAGTAGTTTAGTCGAGCTTAGAGAGTCTAGATTATCACTTTGAGTCTATATTTAGATTAATTTTAGTTGATTTTTATTGAACTACTTGTAGAACATCAAAATCCCAAAAAAAAAAAAAAAAAAAAAAACCTTAAAGAAAAAGCTCCCAAAAAAATTGCATTTTTTAACCTTTTTTTTTTTTTTGCATTTTTTGCTTAGGGAAAATGTGTGGTTCAGATTAGTTCTCAAGTTTTTCAAATAGGGTGGACTTCTCTTAGGATCCCTACCCTATATATATATATATAGGTAGAGGATCATGTACATTAATCTAATATTGTGAGAAGGGTGAGAAATAATGTGGTGATGACAAATGCCCTACATCTTAATTAATTCAAAAGGGTGAATTAGTAATTTTCTATACTTATCAATTAATTGATTTCAAGATAACTGCCCACAAAACTGTCGATGAGATATTACAGGGATTTTGAATTTTGTATTTTTTTTTGTAAGATCCATTAAGATTTTGGTGTTTATCATACACCGATACACATCATTCATCAATTATAAATACATGAGGTCGCAGGAAATTGGCAGAGACACGATCAGTTGTTTACCCTCTTCGATTGTGGTGTTTTGTTTCAATTTCAATGGATTCCGCTGATGCAGATACATGTGTATCATAGGAATTGATTCTATTAAGAGTTATCATGTTTCGATCAGTAGGGATATATGTTTTTACGTCCATAATCATACGACAGGCGGGTTTTTTCTTTTTTTAAGTTTGCGGTGTTACAGTTTTTTGTTGTACAGATTTCAATATATTTTGATTGTTTGTTTGTGTAGTGTCTTATACACATAATTGTTTAGGGTAAGTTGTTGTTTTAGTATTATATCATGAACAGAGTTATATTTTGATATTGGATGTATAGTGTCATAAGCATGATCAATAGTGTTATATGATGAACAGACATGTGAAATTCCTTTCATAGTGTTTTATCCCAATATAATGTTAATTAAACCTGGTCGATAGTGTTTAACCCACCATATACTTTTCTATCACAACTATAGTGTTATATGCATCTACAATAGTGTGATATGATGGGTAGATATTGCAAAGCTGTTTTATAGTGTCTTATATTAAACTTGTTTTTGGTGATGAAATTTATAGTGTCATATGCAAATTCTATAGTGTTATTAGCAGAGTAGATAATGTAATTCTGATTCATAGTGTTTTATGATTATCCAGTGTTTTAGTACAACAGATTATTGTTAATTAAACTTTATAGTGTCTTATAATAAACAGCTAGTGTTAAATGGACATATAGTGTTTTATTAAATACAGAAATATGTTGTCACTGTTGTTAACTTTTTCATTTAGTTTTTTACATTAGTTTCTTAGTTGTATACAATGGTGTTATATTATACCTTTTTATATTGCTTTATGACAGTTTATAGGGTTTTATAAATGACTGATGTGTCGTTTTTTTAATGTAGATATTCATACATACCAGTCGGTCGGTGATGTTCATGTGTCCCCAAAGTCTGGAAGGAAGACATTTATACCAGATGTCGACGATTCCATTAAACCTAAGATGCACATGATGTTTGATTCGCTCGATAATGCCTTTCTTTTTTATGAAAGATATGCTATGGCCGGAGGTTTCACAGCTAGGAAGGATAGTCAATACGAGCCTCGGAAGGGTGTCATACATAATAAATACTTCCTATGCTCAAAAGAGGGTACTAAACCCTTTAAGGTGATTGACTCGACTCAGGAAGCCGGTAGTTCTAATAATAACTCGAAGCCTAAGATTACGCGCAGGGTTCCTTCTATAAGGACCGGCTGTGAAGCGTGTATTCGGGTTAAGTTAAACCTGGATAAACTTTACGAGGTTTATCACTTCGAGGAGTCGCATAATCACGCATTTGTTGCTAAAGATGACAGGTACTTGCTTCCTGCAAACAGAGGAATCAATTATGTCCAGGAAGAAGCCATAAATGCTTTGAGTGCCATAAACATTGGTCCAGTTAGAGCGTTTAACATTATGAGGACTCTTTATGGAGGGTTGAACAAGGTAGGTGCCACGAAAGTTGATTTTAAAAACTTCAAGAAAGACTTAAATAGGTATATAGTTGAGTATGATGCTGACATGGTTATTAAACGCCTAAGAAGGAAGAAAAAATTTATGCCCAATTTTTCTATGGAATACCTAACAACTGATGATGGTGTTTTACGAGCGTTGTTCTGGGCCGATGGAGATGCGAAGAGAAATTTTCATATGTTTGGGGATGTTGTGTCTTTCGATGCTACTTATCGTCGCAACAAGTTTGTACCCTACCTTTAGTTTTAGATTCATTATATCATGAACATATTTTTTTGATATTGGATGTATAGTGTCATATGCATGATCAATAGTGTTATATGCTGAATAGACACGGTAAATTTATATCATAGTGTTTTATCCCCATGATAATGTTAATTAAATCTGGTCGATAGTGATTTAACCCACCAGTTATTTTGTTATCACACCTATAGTGTTATATGCATGTACAATAGTGTCATAGGGTAACTAGTTATTTTGTTATCACACCTATAGTGTTTTATTTATAATTTTTTTGTTTTTAAATAATGTAGGGTATCTTATATTTTGATTATTATATATTTTTTTGTGGGTACAATATGATGTTCGTACCTTTTACCGGCCTTGACAATCACTATCGTAATGTTACCTTGGGTGCTGCTATAATAGGTAATGAAACTGCCGAAACATATAGTTGGTTGCTTAACGCATTTTGGCAGGCATTTGGGCGCGCACCACCTGTGATTGTAACTGATCAAGACCCAGCGATGAGGAAAGCTATTCAAGACACTTGGCCTGAAAGTAGGCACAGGCTTTGCATGTGGCATATCATGGACAAACTTAGTACCAAGGTTTATTAAATACCAAAATTAGGCGTACATGAGATTTTTTTCTTTATGTTTACGACGTTTATTGTTTGAATGAATTCTTTTGTTGGATTTTTGTAGTTTTTTATACCTGAATATGTGGTTTATGGTGTTTTGATCTTTTCTCGATTGGTTTTTTATATTATAAAAGTAGGAAATATTGTTTATCGATGCGGTTCTACTTTTATATAATGTTTTATCATGTTTATTGTATATTTAATTTTTTTAATGTTGTTCCTTGTTTATTTGGTTGGCGCCACCCTATGCAATATCACCGATTTTAAGAAGAGGCTGTGTGGCATTGTTTGGACTGATGCATTACTCCCTGGCCAGTTTGAAACGAATGGGGTGTTATATTGGCTGATTTTGATTTGGTGAATCATGAATGGTTAGAGTCAATTTATGAGATTAGGGATACGTGGATCCCTGCGTACTATCGTGATGAACACATGTCTAGGCTGATGCGTACTTCCTCACGTTCGGAAAGTGAGAACCATTTCTTTAGGCAGTTTTGCAACCCAGACTGTACGCTTGTTGAATTCTTGGGGCATTTTGACTCTGCAATCGAAGCCCAAAGACACGAGCACAGGAAGAACGACCACGATACCAGGCACACGAACCCCGATATTTTTGCAAGAGAATTTGTTTTAGAAAAACAGGCGGCAAACATATACACATGAACAATTTTATTCGATGTGCAACTTGAAATTCAGACAGCTATTCACAAGTGTGGTATTGGAAGATGGGTTCAAAGAGAGGATAATTTTGTGAACTTCTCTGTGAAGGACTTTTCCCAACCGTGTACTACATTTTTTCAAGTAACCAGAGAATGTAACAATTGTTTATTTATAATCTTACTTGTACATGGTGTTGTATCTAATAGTTTTAACTGAGTATATATTTTTGTTCTCATTTTTTTTTTGGTTTTTTTTTTTTTTTTTTTTGATGTATTAGGTTATGATGTGGCAACAAGATATGACTATGAGTTGTTCATGCAATAGGTATGAACAGTTTGGGCTTTTGTGCGTGCACATTTTTTGCGTTCTGCGGTTTCTTGATATCAGGCAGTTCCCTGAAAGGTATATATGCCGACGGTGGACCAGGGAAGCTATTCCTAATAGTGCTCCTGGAGCGATATTAGGTATTAATGAAAGTGATGATCGGTACCATCAAGTTAATGGTGTTATACGGGAGATAACAATGTCAGTCGAGTCTCTTATTAACAGGTTGGTTGATAACTTCGATGTGTTGTGCGCATTCAGGGATCATGTTGTCCAGTATCAATCGACGGCTGATGAGGCAGTGGTAAACGCACCCCCAAGGAGTCGTCGTGACAGGTTTGCTGAAATAACTGGCAACACCCAAGAATCATCTGTAACTGTTCGCATGCCGGTTGGAACTAGATTTAAAGGTATGGGTAAGCCTAAAAGAATGAAGACTAAGCGTGAAATTGCCATTAGCCAATCTGGGAAAAAAAGGGACGTGAATGTAGCAATTGCAAACGTAAGGGGTATAATATACGTACATGTATGTACCCCGCAAGGGAAAAGAACGATGACACATCAGAAGGTGAGGAAGGGGCGGGCGAAGGAGATGACGAAGAGGAGCAAGAAGTTCAAGAGCAAGAGTAGTATATTACCAAATTATGCGTACTCGAGCTATTTCCGTTTGTTTAATGGCGTTTATTGTTTTGTTGGATTCGTTGTGTTGGATTTTATAGCTTTTGAACTTGTTTTTTTCTTTCATGTTTGCCACGATTGTGAAACAAAATGGTTTTTACGTTGTTTTTTTTTAATTCATTTATCACATTCTAATTATAGTGTTTTATATTGACTTGTAGTGTTATATTATAGTTTCGAATTCTCATAATATGAATCAAATGTGACAATGCTGGTAAACTGTCTTAAATGTAGTGTTAGACATGGTGATCTTGTGCTATACAGTTAGATTAAAGACTTACATGTTGTCACATTCTACTTGTAGTGTTTTATACTGAATTCTAGTGTTATATTTATAGTTTGGAGTTTGTTAAGATGAAAACAAATTTGACAATGTTGTTAAACTTCTTTAAATGTATTGTTTGTTATAATATAGTGTTTTATATTGACTTGCAGTGTTATATTATAGTTTCGAATCTCAGAAGATGAATCAAATGTGACAATGCTGGTAAACTGTCTTAAATGTATTGTTAGGCATGGTGATCTTGTGCTATACAGTTAGATCAAAGACTTACATGTTGTCACATTATACTTGTAGTGTTTTATACTGAATTATAGTGTTATTTTATAGTTTGGAGTTTGTTAAGATGAAAACAAATCTGAGAATGTTGTTAAATTGTTTTAAATGTAGTGTCTGTTATAATGACGTGTATGTTTATTGGTAATGTGTTTCATGGTGGACAAATAAATTGATGAAAAAAAAAGAAAATAAACCATTGCCATCACTTTATATAATAAACCTACCAAATAATTACATACGAATATAAGTTTTTCCCTTGTTTCGGTTTCCCTGACAAAATGAACCAGTAGTGTATCTAAATAAAACAACTTCAAAATAAAACATGTCTGAAAACATATCAGTTTTAATGAAACTACGTGCTATTCCTCACTCAATCGGCGCTCGATCCTTTCCTTTGCAGTTTTAGCATTTTCCATTCTTTCATCTTCACTCAAATTTGCGTATTCATGTATTTCTTTCTCCAACGTAGACCAGAATGAGTTTACGTGTAACATCCGTGCTTGTAATCATTGTGAACAGTTCAATTTTCAATAAAACAATGTTATTTGATCCCAATGTTTGTTTTGTTATGTTTTACATTTTTCATGTTTTGACTTTTGTTCGATTTCAAACTCTATATCGCTTTCTGGAGAGTTATACGCAAACTGGTGCGTAAACGTAATCAGTTTAACGCGAAAAATACTCTGGAACATCAACATATACTTAACATACCTTAAATAACTTAGAAATAAGTTTTGAAGGCTTTGGTATGGCAAAAACAAGTTAATTCGCCTACAGGGACTAAATTTGACAAACTACGAAAGTATGCCAATTTGAACTGTAACAGACATTTCGAAACATGACCATAAGTTAAACACACCTTAAATATCCTTTATATAGCTTAGAAATAGGCTTTGAGGGGTTCGGTGTGCTAAAATAAACTTTAGGGTCATTCAGGGACTAAAAGTGCCAAAAGTGCATAAGTTTGCACTTTCGCGCATAACTTACGTTCTGAATACATCCGGACATCCAAAAATTTATGTAAGCACTAAAATATTTTATTTTAGTGTTTGGCATAAGAAAAATCCATTCGTCGCGCAATTTGGATCGTTTTTCGCGCTTATGCGCATTCCGTCGTAATTAACCGAACATCGCGACCGTACGGCCAAACGAACCAACATCCGACATGTTTTTGAGCATGTTTCATGTCCACAATGTTTAGGCATCATTTTAGGGCCTTAAAGTTGGCTTTACAGGCCTTAGAAGTGTCGGAAATGGCGTTAAACCACAACAGGGACCTAAACTGTCATTTTTGAAACTTGGTTTCTGATCAGACAGGCCAGGCGGCCCGCGTAAGTCCAGGGTGATCCTTTACGTGGCCCGCATCAGACTCCTAGACCAGATTCAATGTTTAAACAGCCTGTTATCAGCTGTTATGCACTCCTAATCCTCTTGCACATGGTATTTCTCAATACTAGGGGCTCAAATGGTTTTGTAAAACCATGTTCTTGAGGTGTATGGCCAAGATCAAAGCACGGTTTCCAAGAAACGATCTTAACGGCTCTCTGAAAACTATAAATACCCCCCCCCCCCCATGTCTTGATCAAAACCCACTTGATTTTCTTGAGAGTTCTCTAAGTTGAAGTGAAAACACTTCATACCTGAGGATACTTGAGAAATCAAAGCTTTCGGGGACCCTTTGTAAGTATTCCTTCGTTCTTTTATTGCTTTTCGAGTCCGAAAGTAAAACTTTGTTTGACTTTCTACATTGACCAGTTTATGGTCAATGCGAAGTTCGTTTGAACTTCGCAACGTGAGCGTAATCACGATGGTTATAGTCCCTAGTGACTATGCCTACTGATTACCACGTTGTCTAGGGTCGTAAGGGTAAGCGATCTGATAAATCGCTTATACCTTCGAACCCGACCCTTTTGGTCGATCATTAGGATCCGACCAAACGCATTAGGTGACCATAGCACATAGGGAATAACCTTTCGAGGTTATACCTTATGGTCACGACGTTTACTTAGTTGTATGATAGGTGGGTTATATGCCTTAGGTAAATTACCAAAATACCCCTTTAATGCCAAAATTCATTTTAAACATATGTAACATAACTTTTGACATCTAAACTGATTTAACGACAATATTAGGCACGTTAAGGCATATTCTACTTGTCATAGGACTAGTTAGGCGGACCGAACGCGTTTCACGCGAACGACGCGTTAAAGTAGCATAAGCTACCTAAACGGGTCGTAATGGGTCGTAAGCACTTAGGTTAGGTTTCATTTAGTATGTAGGCTTTGTTAAACCATATTGCATGAGTTCCAACACTCATTTGGTTTACAAGACCTCGTTCTGTCCGATCCTCCGATCTAGGTCCGGTTTATTAACATAGTTATCTATATTAGGTACCGTTTGATATCCGTGATCTCTAGCATTGTTTGGTTGTTACTCAAGGACTACTAAGCAATCTCAAGTGAGTACATAGACCCCTCTTTTACTGTTTTCAAATTGTTTTGGGGTGAAACACATGTGCCTACTTGTTACTTTCGTGCTTTCCTGTTTTCACATCGTATACTTGCTATGTTCATTAGTACATTTATAGTACATGATTTACATTACATTTCATGCTATGTATGTCCATTGTGTGCATACTTAGTACATCGTTTTACATTACATTTCTGCTATGTATGTTGACTGATAGCATGCTAGCACATTGATTTACATGACTTTTCTGCTTTGTATGTTAACTTAGCATACTTAGTACATTGTTTTTATATGACATGTATACAATTGCTATAACATTTGGTTTGCACAAACGGTACTTATATACGTTCATTAACATTAGCTACGCCGCTCGGTAGTAAGTACTGGTACCATAGGACTTGACAAATCCCATTCCTGACATCCCGGGTTTGTTTGGATGTAAGGAATGACTGAATCCGAAAACATTTCTTTTGATAACCTTGACTAAGGGTTATCCGACTGTCTCAAGGCTTGAATGTATGCGTTAACTTACCACATAAATGTTTGTATCAATGTAACATGCATTCACTTTGCAAAACATAACTTTTTGATATATTCAAAATACTTTGTTTTGTACATTTCTACATTTGGATTATGTGAAAATACTTTACTTACAATACATAACAATTGTTACACATTACTTGACTACAATTGGACTTTTTAACATTTGACATGGCTTATACAAGGACTTTTTGACAATTGGTTTAAACATGGACTTTATACATTGGTGGTTTGTTTAAGTGATGTAAGTAACGAGACGTGTGTAATATGATACAAGCATGGTGGATACGCCGCTGGTACTTCCTATATATAAATGTTTGTATGGTATTACATATCGTAGCGTTATTTGAATCATTTCAATTTAGACATATAACATTTTATACAAATAATATATCTTTTACAAGACATTGCTTTACAAACAACTTATTTTATACAACTCATTTTACTTGGTTATTCATTTAACCATGTATTATTCTTTTATGTATACATATCATCTAATCTTATCGCTTTTTAAATGATTTACAACACAAAACAATTTACAAGGTTCATGACTGACTTTTTCTAAACAACTTTTTCTAAACTTATAAGTCATGAATCCTATTTTCACAAAACCTATGTATCTCACAGGCATTTTTATGCTGACGTACCTATTTTCACATGTGTTTTCAGGAGCTTTTGCATAGGATGATGATCGTGACACTAGGGCGGACCTGTGCCTTAGAGACATAAAACGAAGATAGACTTAGTTTAATTATGTTATGTACTCTTTGTTTCCTGTTTAAGACAATGAAACCCTTATGTTGATAAATAAAATATAACTTTGTATGCCATGGTTGTGAAACAATAATTCTGTTACAACACTCCCCGACGTTTTCCGCCACGTTTTGTATGTTATACGTGGTCGGGGTGTGACAGAAAAGTTGGTATCAGAGCCAATGGTTATAGGGAATTAGGTTATTAGTAATGCTTTGACCTAGACTATAACCTTTCTAGGACCCTAACACAAGTTGTCTTGTGTTTAGATCTTAAAACATGCGCATCACCTATCCTTAGGTGATTATCAAAACAAGAACCCAATTTTCCGAAACGATTTTTGAAAAACAGTCTTCTTTTTTTGAATGATTTATTACAAGGTTTTGAACCCTCTGTTATAAGGTTTTGAACCCTCTTTTGTAAGGTTTTGAACCCTTCCAGTTTGACTAAATTTTTGGCTTTATGCCTTTGAATTGTCAAAAGTCTCGTCAAGGTTTTGGGTTTTAAATAGTGTGAACACGTGCAAACTGGAAGAGTGAATGCCTGTACCCTGGGTTTTCTGTCTAAGGCTAGAGTGTTCGTACAAATCCACATAATTGGACCATTCACTCTTACCTGGGAACTCTTGGGGTGAGTGTTCACTTATAGGCGAGCATGTCTTCGCGATACATTATTTTTGACCCATTTACTTTGATTAGTCACTGTGTGTCGTTTGTTTACTTTGTGATGCGGACGAATGACCACCATCTTTGTTTTTGTTGATTTTGTTTCATCTCATTCCCTTCATCCAATCATCTCACTCGTTTCGTTTCATGTTTCCTCTTTTAGAATGCCTCCTCGACGCGAAAACCAGATAGCGACGGCCGAACTGGCAAAAATCATTGCGCAGCAAATGGCTGCTCAATTCCCAAACCTCTTTGCTCAATGGAACCAAGCCAACAACAACAACAATGCTCCATGCAAATTCAAGGATTTTAACTCGGCTAAACCACTCAAGTTCAGTGGTACTGAAGGAGCAACTGGGCTTCTTCAATGGTTCAAGAGCATTGAGAATACTTTCCGGCACGTGCAGTGTCCTGACAATCGCAAGGTCGAGTTTTCTTCGAGTGTGTTTCAGAAGAGGGCTCTTACATGGTGGAATGGGGTAATGAGAGACCGTGGTGCAGAAGTTGCTCTAGCGCAGACATGGGCTGAACTTAGAGCTCTTATGATGAGGGAGTTTTGTCCTCGTCATGAACAGCGAGCTTTGGAGAAGGAGTTTGATGACTTGAAACAAGACAGTGGCGAACATAGGGCGTATACTGATAGATTTGAGGAGTTGAGTCTGCTTTGCCCGACTATGGTTACCCCACTCGACAAGGCTATCGAAAGGTACATCGACGGCCTACCTGACTCAGTGCAAGACATCATTACTGGTAGTAACCCTACCACACTCCGTCAGGCGATCGAGTTATCAGCGACATTGACTGAGTCGCAGGTCCGAAAGGGAAAGCTGCACAAAAAGGGTGACAAGGGTAAGAAGCAGGAAGCTGACAAAGAAGATAGCAAGAAAGGTCAAAACAAGAATGGAAAGAATTCTGGTTCCTCAAAGGGTTCTAGGAAGCGAAAGGCTTCCCAAAACTATGTCGTTACTGCACAGGCCCAAGCTGCACCAAACCAGCCTGCGCAACCACTACCCAAGAAGCCTTATCTTGGCAATGCACCTTTGTGCAACAGATGTAACGGCCACCACTCACCACATCTTCAATGTCGTCATTGCACTAACTGTGGAAGAAATGGTCATCTTGCCGCTACTTGTCGCATTCCTGTTAACCAGAATCAGGCAGTTCAGAACCAAGCCCAACAAGTTGCTCAGCCTCTTGCTCAGCAATGAGGTCAAGCTGCACGACCTCATTTTCCTCCTGGTTCATGCTACAATTGTGGGGATCTGACCCACTACAGAAACCGGTGCCCAAGGCTAGCCAACCAAAATCAGAATCCAAATCAGAATCAGGCTCAGGCTCAGGCTCGAGGTCGAGTCTTCAACATGAATGCTCAAGAGGCACAAGCAGACAATGAAGTGGTGAACGGTACGTTCTTTATTAATAATCAGCCTGCATCTGTTCTTTTTTATTCGGGTGCCTATAAGAGTTTTGTGTCGTTATCTTTCGAGCCATTGCTTCGCGTGTCTAGAACGAAACTAGGAAAACCCTTGACAGTAGAAGTTGCTAGTGGTGAACCCATTGTTCTCGATTCTGTTCTTCACAACTGCCAATTGAACCTTAACGACCATATTTTTCCTATTGACCTCACGCCTATGCAACTTGGAAGCTTCGACGTTATTGTGGGTATGGATTGGTTAGCCAAGCATCGCGCAGAGGTAGTTTGTTTTGAGAAGATCGTTCATGTGCCGCTTCCGATAGGAGAGATCCTACAGGTTCATGGTGAGAAACCTACTGGAGGTCTCAAACTCATGTCTTGTTTTAAAGCTCGGAAGTATCTGCGAAAGAATTATGTGGCCTTCTTAGCACATGTCACAGCAGATAAAGGCAAAGGTAAGTCTATCCAAGATATTCCTGTTGTTTGGGATTATTCTGAAGTTTTCCCTGAAGAGTTACATGGACTACCTCCAGCACGCCAAGTCGAGTTCCGTATTGATCTCGTACCTGGTGCAAATCCCATTGCCAGAGCTCCATATCGTCTTGCACGTCTGAGATGCAAGAGTTGTCTAAGCAGCTTCAGGAACTCTCTGACAAAGGTTTTATCCGTCCTAGCTTTTCACCTTGGGGTGCTCCCGTTCTTTTTGTCAAGAAGAAGGATGGATCTTTTAGGATGTGTATCGATTATCGTGAGCTTAACAAACTTACCATCAAGAATCGATATCCCCTACCTCGCATCGATGATCTCTTTGATCAGTTACAAGGTGCTTCTTATTTTTCGAAGATTGATCTGCGATCTGGATATCATCAACTTCGTGTGCATGAAGAGGATATTCCCAAGACAGCGTTCCGCACTCGATATGGGCATTATGAGTTCACAGTCATGCCATTCGGTTTGACTAATGCTCCTGCTGTTTTCATGGACTTAATGAATAGGGTCTGCAAGCCTTATTTGGATCAGTTCGTCATTGTTTTTATTGACGACATCTTGATTTATTCTAAGACGCGATCTGATCACGAGCAACATCTTCGTCTTACTCTGGAACTCCTAAAGAAAGAGCAACTTTTCGCCAAATTCTCCAAGTGTGAATTCTGGCTTAAAGAAGTTCAATTTTTAGGACATATTGTCAACGAACAAGGTATTCATGTAGATCCCTCCAAGATCAGTGCGATTAAGGATTGGGATACGCCTACTACTCCTACTGAAGTTCGTTCTTTTCTTGGACGTGCGGGTTATTACCGCCGCTTCATTGAGAACTTCTCAAAGATTGCAGTTCCTCTAACTGCTTTAACTCAGAAGAACAAACCCTTTGATTGGGGATTCAAGCAAGAGGAAGCATTTCTGACTTTGAAACAAAAACTTTGCGACGCGCCTGTTCTGACTTTGCCTGAGGGCAATGATGATTTCGTCATTTATTGCGATGCATCTAAATTGGGACTTGGCTGTGTTCTAATGCAAAGGAACAAAGTCATAGCATATGCATCAAGACAGTTGAAGATACATGAGAAAAACTACACCACTCATGATCTTGAGTTGGGTGCAGTTGTCTTCGCTCTTAAGATCTGGAGACACTATTTGTACGGAAAAAAATGTGTGGTTTTCACGAACCACAAAAGTCTTCAGCATATCTTCAATCAGAAAGAACTCAACATGAGGCAACGACGTTGGGTGGAGCTTCTAAACGACTATGACTGCGAAATTCGCTACCATCCTGGTAAGGCGAATGTCGTAGCCGATGCATTGAGTCGTAAGGAACGTACTAAGCTTCATTGTGTTCGTGCTCAATCTGATATTCAAGCTCGATCCAATATCCAAGCCCGCATTTCTCAGGCTCAACAATTTTGTGTTTCACAAGGTTTGATGGATAAGGAGTTTCCTTATCACATAACACCTGCTCTTGAACTGAAGGACAATGGATCGTATTACTTCATGGACCGTTTGTGGGTCCCAAGCCAAGATAACCTTCGCACCTTGCTTATGGATGAAGCCCATAAGTCTCGTTATTCTGTTCATCCTGGCTCAGATAAGATGTATAAGGATCTTCGTATTCAGTATTGGTGGCCTGGTATGAAGAAAGACATTGCCTTATATGTATCAAAATGCCTTACTTGTCTTAAGGTTAAGGTTGAACATCAGCGTCCTTCTGGTTTATTGGTGCAACCAGAGATCCCAGTTTGGAAATGGGAAAACATTACTATGGATCTTGTAACTAAGCTTCCGCGCACAAAGAAAGGTCATGATGCCATCTGGGTAGTCGTTGATCGTCTTACTAAATCAGCGCATTTCTTGCCAATCCGTGAGGATTTTTCTGCTGACAAACTTGCTAAAATCTATGTGGATGAAATTGTAGCTCGACATGGTGTTCCTTTGAACATCATTTCTGACAGAGATACTCGTTTCACTTCTCATTTTTGGAGAACCATGCAATCTGCTATGGGGACCCAACTTAATCTGAGCAAAGCTTATCATCCACAAACGGATGGTCAATCTGAGAGAACAATCCAGACTCTGGAGGATATGCTTAGAGCTTGTGTGATCGATTTTGGTGGTAGTTGGGATTCACATCTTCCTTTAATTGAATTCTCCTACAACAACAGTTATCACTCCAGCATCAATATGGCTCCTTTCGAGGCTCTCTATGGTCGAAAATGTCATTCACCAGTCTGCTGGAATGAGATCGGTGAGGCTCAGCTTACGGGACCTGCCCTCATTTTAGAGACAACAGATAAGGTTAAGAAAGTTCGTGATAACCTTCAGACAGCTAGAAGCCGTCAAAAGAGTTACACGGACCCAAAACGCAAGCCCTTGGAATTTCAAGTCGGTGATCGTGTATTACTTAAGGTCTCACCTTGGAAAGGTGTGATCAGATTTGGAAAGAAAGGAAAACTTGCACCTAGATACGTTGGACCATTCAAGATCGTCGAAAGAATCGGTAAGGTAGCCTACAGACTTGAGTTACCTCCTGAACTTGGAAATGTTCATCCAACCTTCCACGTGTCCAATCTCAAGAGGTGTTTAGCTGACGAGAACCTCCACATACCACTTGAAGAAATTCGGGTTGATAAAACACTGAAATTCATTGAGAAGCCAGTGGAAATCATGGAACGTGAAGTCAAGTGGCTCAAACGCAAGCGCATTCCTTTGGTCAAGGTTCGCTGGGAATCTAAACGTGGACCTGAGTTTACTTGGGAACGCAAAGATCAAATGAAGGCGAAGTATCCGCATCTTTTCCCACGAGTTTCCGCTAAATAAATTTCGGGACGAAATTTCCACAAGTAGGGGAGACTGTAACATCCGTGCTTGTAATCATTGTAAACAGTTCAATTTTCAATAAAACAATGTTATTTGATCCCAATGTTTGTTTTGTTATGTATTACATTTTTCATGTTTTGACTTTTGTTCGATTTCAAACTCTATATCGCTTTCTGGAGAGTTATACGCAAACTGGTGTGTAAACGTAATCAATTTAATGCGAAAAATACTCCGGAACATCAACATATACTTAACATACCTTAAATAACCTTTAAATAACTTAGAAATAAGTTTTGAAGGCTTTGGTATGGCAAAAACAAGTTAATTCGCCTACAGGGACTAAATTTGACAAACTGCGAAAGTATGCCAATTTGAACTGTAACAGACATTCCGAAACATGACCATAAGTTAAACACACCTTAAATATCCTTTATATAGCTTAGAAATAGGCTTTTAGGGGTTCGGTGTGCTAAAATAAACTTTAGGGTCATTCAGGGACTAAAAGTGCCAAAAAGTGCATAAGTTTGCACTTTCGCGCATAACTTACGTTCTGAATATATCCGGACATCCAAAAATTTATGTAAGCACTAAAATATTTTATTTTAGTGTTTGGCATAAGAAAAATCCATTCGTCGCGCAATTTGGATCGTTTTTCGCGCTTATGCGCATTCCGTCGTAATTAACCGAACATCGCGACCGTACGGCCAAACGAACCAACATCCGACATGTTTTTGAGCATGTTTCATGTCCACAATGTTTAGGCATCATTTTAGGGCCTTAAAGTTGGCTTTACAGGCCTTAGAAGTGTCGGAAATGGCATTAAACCACAACAGGGACCTAAACTGTCATTTTTGAAACTTGGTTTCTGATCAGACAGGCCAGGCGGCCCGCGTAAGTCCAGGGTGATCCTTTACGTGGCCCGCGTCAGACTCCTAGACCAGATTCAATGTTTAAACAGCCTGTTATCAGCTGTTATGCACTCCTAATCCTCTTGCACATGGTATTTCTCAATACTAGGGGCTCAAATGGTTTTGTAAAACCATGTTCTTGAGGTGTATGGCCAAGATCAAAGCACGGTTTCCAAGAAACGATCTTAACGGCTCTCTGAAAACTATAAATACCCCCCCCCCCCATGTCTTGATCAAAACCCACTTGATTTTCTTGAGAGTTCTCTAAGTTGAAGTGAAAACACTTCATACCTGAGGATACTTGAGAAATCAAAGCTTTCGGGGACCCTTTGTAAGTATTCCTTCGTTCTTTTATTGCTTTTCGAGTCCGAAAATAAAACTTTGTTTGACTTTCTACATTGACCAGTTTATGGTCAATGCGAAGTTCGTTTGAACTTCGCAACGTGAGCGTAATCACGATGGTTATAGTCCCTAGTGACTATGCCTACTGATTACCACGTTGTCTAGGGTCGTAAGGGTAAGCGATCTGATAAATCGCTTATACCTTCGAACCCGACCCTTTTGGTCGATCATTAGGATCCGACCAAACGCATTAGGTGACCATAGCACATAGGGAATAACCTTTCGAGGTTATACCTTATGGTCACGACGTTTACTTAGTTGTATGATAGGTGGGTTATATGCCTTAGGTAAATTACCAAAATACCCCTTTAATGCCAAAATTCATTTTAAACATATGTAACATAACTTTTGACATCTAAACTGATTTAACGACAATATTAGGCACGTTAAGGCATATTCTACTTGTCATAGGACTAGTTAGGCGGACCGAACGTGTTTCACGCGAACGACGCGTTAAAGTAGCATAAGCTACCTAAACGGGTCGTAATGGGTCGTAAGCACTTAGGTTAGGTTTCATTTAGTATGTAGGCTTTGTTAAACCATATTGCATGAGTTCCAACACTCATTTGGTTTACAAGACCTCGTTCTGTCCGATCCTCCGATCTAGGTCCGGTTTATTAACATAGTTATCTATATTAGGTACCGTTTGATATCCGTGATCTCTAGCATTGTTTGGTTGTTACTCAAGGACTACTAAGCAATCTCAAGTGAGTACATAGACCCCTCTTTTACTGTTTTCAAATTGTTTTGGGGTGAAACACATGTGCCTACTTGTTACTTTCGTGCTTTCCTGTTTTCACATCGTATACTTGCTATGTTCATTAGTACATTTATAGTACATGATTTACATTACATTTCATGCTATGTATGTCCATTGTGTGCATACTTAGTACATCGTTTTACATTACATTTCTGCTATGTATGTTGACTGATAGCATGCTAGCACATTGATTTACATGACTTTTCTGCTTTGTATGTTAACTTAGCATACTTAGTACATTGTTTTTATATGACATGTATACAATTGCTATAACATTTGGTTTGCACAAACGGTACTTATATACGTTCATTAACATTAGCTACGCCGCTCGGTAGTAAGTACTGGTACCATAGGACTTGACAAATCCCATTCCTGACATCCCGGGTTTGTTTGGATGTAAGGAATGACTGAATCCGAAAACATTTCTTTTGATAACCTTGACTAAGGGTTATCCGACTGTCTCAAGGCTTGAATGTATGCGTTAACTTACCACATAAATGTTTGTATCAATGTAACATGCATTCACTTTGCAAAACATAACTTTTTGATATATTCAAAATACTTTGTTTTGTACATTTCTACATTTGGATTATGTGAAAATACTTTACTTACAATACATAACAATTGTTACACATTACTTGACTACAATTGGACTTTTTAACATTTGACATGGCTTATACAAGGACTTTTTGACAATTGGTTTAAACATGGACTTTATACATTGGTGGTTTGTTTAAGTGATGTAAGTAACGAGACGTGTGTAATATGATACAAGCATGGTGGATACGCCGCTGGTACTTCCTATATATAAATATTTGTATGGTATTACATATCATAGCGTTATTTGAATCATTTCAATTTAGACATATAACATTTTATACAAATAACATATCTTTTACAAGACATTGCTTTACAAACAACTTATTTTATACAACTCATTTTACTTGGTTATTCATTTAACCATGTATTATTCTTTTATGTATACATATCATCTAATCTTATCGCTTTTTAAATGATTTACAACACAAAACAATTTACAAGGCTCATGACTGACTTTTGCTAAACAACTTTTTCTAAACTTATAAGTCATGAATCCTATTTTCACAAAACCTATGTATCTCACATGCATTTTTATGCTGACGTACCTATTTTCACATGTGTTTTCAGGAGCTTTTGCATAGGATGATGATCGTGACACTAGGGCGGACCTGTGCCTTAGAGACATAAAACGAAGATAGACTTAGTTTAATTATGTTATGTACTCTTTGTTTCCTGTTTAAGACAATGTAACTCTTATGTTGATAAATAAAATATAACTTTGTATGCCATGGTTGTGAAACAATAATTCTGTTACAACACTCCCCAACGTTTTCCGCCACGTTTTGTATGTTATACGTGGTCGGGGTGTGACATTACGTCACTTAACAAGATTTTTGATAAGTACTTTATTCGCAAGTCACATAGTTCTTTCGATTGATCTTGCATCACCTCCCCCATGATGTCTAGCTCTGGTGATAGCCCGCAGTCCCATTCGCGCACACTTGTGCCTAGTGAACAGAAATACAAATCAAATTAGCGTAGATGCCCTTTTCAACGATAATAATTAATCAACTATAATTACAATAATACCTTTAAAATTCTCCATATGACGCATCATGAATATACCACAATCAACGCCGTTATACAATGTTTTCCACGGGAACTTCAGACTAATTGGTGATGTTGCTCGCAGTTTTTTAGCGATAGCAGGTGAGTGGTTTTCGATATACGAGCAGAATGCATTGATCTGTAAAATTTCCGACATCAAATGGGGTTTTTTAAAAGTTACAGATGTTGTATGTCAACTATTATTTTACTGTTAGTGTTCTTACAACTTTTCCTACGTAGCCGATGTATCGTATGTCGATAGGGACATCACCCTCGATATTGTCGATCACCAATATCTGGTATTGTGCAAGATGGAAGAACACTAGAATGTAGTGTTTGTTATACAGCACCGGCACGAACACCATTTGGAAGCTTCTGATGTCCTTGGTATCTATCTGGCCTAATATTGCTTCCATTTCGCCATAGAACATTGAGATTCTGTGTTCTTCGGTCCCTTCAAAATTAGTTGCCACCTTTTTTATAATAAATCATAGATTTAAACAGGTAGTCGATATTCACAAAGGTGGTTTTTATTGTTACATAGTGTTATAGTGTTATAATTTGGAATAGTGTTATAAAGTCATATTAATTTATTTCAAAGGATACATATGATGGATGACTGCAGCCTATATTGTTATAAAGAGGTGTGATTTGTTAAATGTTCTGTGTAGTTTTACATAGTGTTATATAGTGTACTAAATTGTTTTAGTGTTATAGTGTTATATAGTGTCCTATATTGTTATATAGTGTTATAAAGTGTTATAAGGTTATACCTAGTATGTTATATTGTGTTATATATTGTTTTATAAGCCTATGATGTTATAAACTGAGATTAAGTTGGTAAAGGGTACATAAGATTGATGATAGCAGCATACAGTGTTATAAAGATTTGATATTTGTTTTAAAGTGTTATATAGTCTTAAATAGAGATATGTTATGTCCTAAATTGTTCTAGTGTATTATATATTGTATTATTGTTCTATAATATGTGTTATAATGTTATAAAGTGTAATGCAGCTGTTTTACCTGATTTTTTTGTTGAATGAAAACAGTTTTTCATTTTTTTACAGTTTTACTGTGTTATATAGGGAATGAAAACAGTTTTACAGTTTCACAGGATATATGTAGTAGGTTTAAAGTGTGATAAGTGCCTTACCAACGTCCTGGCATTGCAAAACAGCCTCGCGGGGGTACCCGATGCCCTTAACCGCTCCTCGTAGTTAAGGACAGCACCCCATGATGTTATAACATCTGCATCCAAGCATAATTCCGGGTAGATCGTCTCAAATGAGCCTCTCATGATCGAAACACCCCGTGGGTAATCGAATATAGGCTCCCTACATAATAACACGAAATATAATCAATAATTCGCAACCAGATTCGTTTAATTATTTAATTTTGGAGTGTTGTCGATACTTACCATTTGTTTCCTGTTGCGCTGAGTATACAGCTAGCCAAGGCAGCTTCCAAATGATCCCTTTTTATTGTTAAGGAAACCACACGCTGCATGTACGGTGACCTCAGCGCATTCGGAAGATTTGTGTTTCTCTTCGCCCTCCGGAGTTTATATTGCAATAAAAAGTTTCCTTCCTTTTTAGTGTCACGAATACTTGACGTTTTTGCGACGTTGTCCAGTTCACTTTCCAGGTTTACTGGTTGGATACCCTCAGTTTTCGATCGTGTGCCTGGGTGTCGTATGGATTGTATTGCTGATATTTGTTGATCCACTTCCACGCAAAACGACGAAGTCATGGGCGAGAAAGGAGTTAGATTACCTGGTGTCAACAGTCTAGTGTTCTTGACAGGTGTGGTTGTTGTTTTTTTGGCATAACATCTCTTTCCGCATCATCCGCAACGTCCTTCAGATGTTTGCGGACTATCCCAATCTTTGACGCTTTCCTTCTCAATATGAGGTCACTGTTTGGGTGCAACTGTAAAGCTTCCGACAGGGTGTTTTGATCTTCTCTATGCAATCTTCAAACTCCTTAAATGCATCATCCAGAATATGAGCATGAACCTGTTAACCAAATTATATCGTGACATCCAAACCATTGTCAGATTTATATAATTATAATAAATATGATATCATATTACACGTTAAAAAGTTTATCAAGTCCTACCTCTCACCTCCTTTTTTTCCTGTGACGAGACGGGCGGCGTCCCATACTGTGATACCATTGGGACCCGAAACTCGCCATCTGCCCCAACATAAACCGCCAACTCTTGTGTGCTTGTCTGCGACAATAGATAATCTTTGCAATGTTTGAAAGGTCCCAGGTGGTCGTCGTCCCCTTCATCATACGGTCTGTGGTCTTCATTGTTTCCCTCCACATTGTATCCTGCATTTTTCTCAGCTGCCCTTTCTGCAATTTTTTTAGCGTCGGTGGATGATGATTTTTTATCATCAGGTTTCTTCTTAACCTTTTCATTCCTCGGCTCATTAACATCTACATGAGGTTTAGGTATCATCGGGGTGTTATGCTTTAGGTGTTTTTCAAAAAGTGGGTCGTCCAGCTTTCTGAGCAGTTCATCGAGCATCGCGTCATCTATCAACTCAATCGCTTTTGATCCTTTCTTTTCACAGTTCAATACATACCTATGGTCGTATGCATATGTAGCCTGCACATATAAGCATTCAATTTTTTGGTTATGTAGTCATGTAAAGGGTCATGCATGTTGTTTGTAGTTTTATACAAGTATATACATGGTGTTATATACAGTATTGCAAATGTAGTGTTCCAAACAGACCTGTTGTATTGTTTTACATGGTTTTGTAGTGTTTTACATAGTGACATAGTGTTATAAAAGAGTTTCTTGGTGTTGTATACAATGATGTTGATGTAGTGTTTTAAACAGACATGTAATAGTGTTTTATATGGTATTCCAGTGTTATACCCAGTGACTTAGTGTTATAACATAATGTTATGGTGTTGTATAAAGTGATGTAGTGTTATATGCATGTAGTGTCAGAAACCATCATGTCCCCCAGCACAGTATTAAACAACACCAACCAGTTCAATTCAAACACCCGGTCACTTGTAGTGTTGGAAACCATCATGTCCTTCAGTCCAAGTGGCGACACTTTAGTCTAATCCTTGAACTGGTCCCTCCATTCCTTCACAACTGGATTGCTGTCCCTTGCTCTGATTTTTTCAACAATCTTTCTACCCCCCGTTTGGTATTCCGAATTTTTTATGCACCAACTCCGCTGTGATCCGTACACGGTGTTCGCCAACGTTTAACACTCCAGTGATGTCATCATAGTTGCTTGCCAACCAATATGCAAGCCGGGTCGGTACATGTCGTATGTTGAATTTCAGCAACGGATCGAACCGCATTTCTACGACCTTCTTTTTTTGCGCCTTATTCAGGTTGTTCACCAATATAACCAGGTTAACTGAAGACGTCTTCAGTTTAATTTTTGGCCCGGTCAACGGCTCATATTTTTTTGATGGAAATGACACTGGTGGTCTGGTCAACTTCCTCCTAGTTGCTGTTGACTTACGTCTTTTGCCCTCTCGTTGTAGGGGTTCTTTGTCAACATCGCCACGGACGGGCTGTGATTGGGCAGCTGAAACTCATATATACATGTCAGTTAGACTATATTCACAACTAAATGAAAAAACTGATAGCTTTCGTTCCAATTTTTGCAAGCTTACCTGCTGGATTTGTAATTGGTGGTTGGGTCACGAAGCCGTCGTCGGTGGCGGCACGGTGTGTTGTATCAGCTGCTGTAGGTTGTTTTTTTGAACCTAAAATACCCATGTATACATGTTAGACTATAATCCCAATTACATGGAAAACACCGACAGTTCATTTGAATTAATCAATTTCTTACCTGCCGCGAATGGTACTTGAAGCGGTGACTCGAAGTCGCCATCGTTGTCCACAGCGTGTGATGTTGCAGCTAGAAATCGAACATATATTGTTATTATAAACCATAAAACTAAAGTGACCTATATTGGTGATACATGGTGCAAGAATTCCGACAAAATGTGACATTGCATAACAAAACAATATTCCATCAAGCTATTTTTTTACATGTGTAGTTATGTATTTTGTCTATACTTTCTTCCCTTATGTTATCATTATCCGAATCGCTCAACGGGATGCTTTGTCCAATCGTATTATGGAATCCCTTTCCCATTTTGAATCTGGGTATTCGGCCGCTTCTCCGAACTAAAATTAAATGCTCTTACAATTAATTATCAAACGGTGAAAGCCAACTTATAACTATACATATTGGTTATAAAGCACTATAATTGATTCAAAACAATTAATCAACTTTAGACCCTATGTTAAGATATTGGGAATTGATTTCATGATGTTGTATACAACGCTGCTGATGAAGTCTTTTAAATAGTTGAGCAACTTTAGTTTGTCAACATATAACACTACAAATCTGTTTAAAACACTACACTATAATCTATCACTACAAAACTGTGTAAAATAATACAAAGTTACAAAAGACACAGAATAGTATATAACACCACATGATTGAACCTTTAGTTTTCCTATGTATCACACTACACATCTTCATAAAACAATGAACTTTGATCTTTCAATATAAAACCGATTAAAACACTACATGTTAGTGCATTATGTCTGTGGACTTCGTTGTGACAACCCGAGTTTTCAAGGTTTCTACTCGACTTAATACTTGCTTGCAAAGTGTGGTTTATATATTTATATGATGTGCCTTATAAGTGGGTATGTTAACATATGTTTTATATTAATATAATGTTTCGTATAATTAAAAACAAGTGGAGCTCTTAACAACATACCCTCACACGAAATAATCCCCCACCCAAAACAACAACCTCCACCCGAAAACCTCCTCCCCATGACGAAAACACTTTGGTGTTTTTGTTAAAGAAGCCGGCGAAAACAGAATGGGCTTTGGCCCAGATAGTTATTTTATTTAGTAAACATGACCGGCCCAGATAGTTGTTTGGTTTAGTAAACACCACCGGCCCACTAATTAGATATTGGCTTGTATTATAATTGTACGTACCCAAAACTCTTGCCTCACAATTGCAACACAGCAAACCCTACACCCCTACGTATGACGGCAGTGATTAGTGAGACAACCTCCCCTTCGAAGCAGCCCCCTTTACGAATCAATCTTGTGGTTAGTGATTACCTTTATTTGTTAACTTTATTAATACATAATCGTGATAGTGTATATGTTTAACACGTAAGGATTAATTGTGTATGTACATGATCGAGTGTTGTAATCTGATAAGATGTAATCGATTTTGCGATCATATAATCTCGATATAGTGATAAGGGTTTGATGTTCATGTAATGTAACAAATTATGCATATGGTTGGACGAATGAACATGGTGTGATTAATTGGTTGTTTATCACTAATCGATGTTGCATGGATACACAGGAATATTGGGTCATTGTAACTAGAAAGGGAGGTTGATAATTGGGCCGGTTAGTGGGTAAATAGCAGGTCCATATGTTGTGGTTACTATGGTATTATGATGTTATTGATGATCTAGAATCGATTGCATGACTAGTCGGCTGTAGACAAGTATATATGGATGATTGGTTGGTTTATTACGATTATAAGCATGCTAGTGATTAGATCGTGAACCATGATCGAGATGTTTAAGTGTTATGATTATTATTCTTGTGTTATTCATAATTAGGGTTCATGAGGAATCGGTTGGAATATGTTGTTTTGATCGATTATTGTTTGGTTTGGAAACTGTTAATTGTTGATTGATAACTACATAAATGGAAACAATAGAACTGATTGCATGAAATTCGGAAACTATAACTGATCGCACAAGAATCCTTGGTCGCACAAGATCAGATCGTACAAGATCTGATCTGAACGCACAAGGCTTGGGCCACACACTTTCGTTGAACATTTTTATGCTGTTGGCCCTTAAAGCCCAAATCTCAATCGCACAAGACATATTGTAATCGTACAAGATGAATTGGATCGCACAAGTTGTTTATTCGATTAATAGTTGGGCCGTATAGATTGGGTTGCATGTGTTGGGCCGGGAACTATTGGGCTAATGAACTTGTGCGAGCCCAACCTTCCGAGTCGCACAAGTTGGGTATTATGTGGACTTGACTGTTTAAGTGATTTACGTGTTTGCCATGATCAATACGTGTTCGTAACCTGTTAGCTTATGTGTAAACATACGTGCACTTCTTGAACCTAGACCTGACTTGTATGGTAACCATGTTAGGACGTGGTTGACCTCTAGCAGCTCGATTGACCTTTCGTTTATCTGCCGAGCTAACCTAAGGTGAGTTCACACTTTCTATAAAGCATGGGATTCCCAGGGATTGGGAATGGGTTAAGGAATATGGATTCCTCGTCCTTTCTTGGGTAGGACAGTACGGGTTAAGGAATGTATTTCCTCATCCTCATGGACAGTTAAATTTCACTAGACCAAAACTCTATCACGAAGTCCCTCCTTTTTATATCGACTTAATCGTCGGGCCAATGGCGAGCGGGTCATTAGTTAGATAGCGCTATTTAGGTCTGACAAGCCTCACACCGTGCCGCAGAGGACGGGCGTGAACTAATGGATCTGGGCACGTCAATGATGATAGACATTGATGCTAAGGGCACATAACCATGACTAAAGTCAGTGGTCGATATGGTAACGAGTCTAGTAGTATATACATGGGGTAGCCCCCACGGCCGAAGAGCCAGATAATTAAACATGGGGTAGCCCCCACGGCTGGATTGCCAGAGTAAACGGGATTAAACAAAACACGTTTTCAACTATGGGGTAACCCCCACGGCAGGGATGCCAGTTAAAGGAAACCGTTTTTGGAACAACTTAAAACAACACCCAACTGTGAACTCGCTCAACTTTGTTGTTGACTCGTTACTACATGCTTTGCAGGTCACTAGGTTTAGCAGGAGCTTGCATGGGGAAGAGTCGTTGTGGGACATGGACAGTTGTGTGCCATGTTAAACATTGAAACGTTTGAACTTAAATACTCTATTTGGGTGTTGAACTATTTGCTTCCGCTGATAACTTAGACTTATTAAATTGTTTTTCGACACCAATTATATTGTGTGGTTGAACTTTTAATTACTTTACTTTATTGTTCAATATGAGTGGTGGCTTGATCCTGGTCAGTCACGCCTCCAAGCGGTGATACTCCGCAGGTGGATTTTGGGGGTGTGACAGATGTAAAGGGGAACGAAGGCTTCCTTATAAGGGGCTTGATACCTTCACCATCATGACGCGTTTTAAAGCCGTGAGGGGCGGACGCTGAGAGCGTTCTGGCTGCCAAAGCGAACAATATCATGGTGCGGTTACGCTGGGCTGTTACAGATGGTATCAAAGCCAGGGCCGGACCGGTGGTGCCAGGTCCCGCGAGGACGCTGGACCCCTTAAGAGGGGTGGATTATGATATCCCACATCGGTTGTGAAGGGGAACGAAGGCTTCCTTATAAGGGGCTTGATACCTTCACCATCATGACGGGTTTTAAAGCCGTGAGGGGCGGACGCTGAGAGCGTTCTGGCTGCCAAAGCGAACAATATCATGGTGCGGTTACGCTGGGCTGTTACATTCGTATTGTATCGAGTCATGAAATAGGATAGGATAAACCAGTGCTCGGGTGCTAGAAACTGAGTTTTACGTGTTTAGAAGTAATTCCGCTTGAAACAGCCAAGAGGCATTTCAAACGAAATTAACTTTGTTAATTTCGCTTGAAATGACACTTGGTCATTTCAAACGGAATTAGCACTAGTATATATAGGGGTACTTGGTTTGTCATTTCATACGGAATTAGATTTTGTGATTCGGTAACGAAGTGCTGCCGAATTGTCTCCAGGTGCTGTAAGACTATTATATCAATACAAGAGACATTATAATTTATTCGAGCGTCCGTTTCATTGATTCCGCCTTTGATTCGGATCCAAAATTCTTCTGAACGACTCATTCAGGTCGAACAACGATCCTACAAGTGGTATTAGAGCTCAGGAGGAAGAGTTTAGCTCAATTTCATCAGTTTTCTTACTTCTACACCTTCTTTTTCAAAATTCACAAGATTTTACGGACAAAATGGATTGAATTTCACACATTACACGCGAAACAGTGTTTTAACAAAGCCATGAGAGAATCAGACCTAAATTCAGCTTAAAAGTGACAAAAATGGACCAAAAAGCTAATTTTGTTTGAACGAACAGTTTAATTCCGCTTGAAAATTTGTGGCAATTTCATACGAAATTACTAATTCCGTTTGAATCACATCTAATTCCGCTTGGAAAGGGTAATTCCGTTTGAAAAGGTTCACATGAAATCAGCTATTCCGCTTCAAAGTGTAATTCCGTTTGAAGATTTCGCTTGAAACAAGTGATTCCGTTTGAAAGTCCTGATTTCGCTTGAAGTTGTGATTTCGTTTGAAAACATATTCCGTTTGAGAGTGGTTATCTCGCTTGAAGAGGGTATTTCGCACCAAAGTGATTTCGTTTGAAAATCACTATTCCGTTTAAAAGTGGATTTTTCGCATCAATATCATTTCACGTCAACCAAGTGTCAGTTTATTTCAAGTTGTTCGAAATTGTTTAAACTGATTGTGTTTGTTTGTCTGTTTCTGTCTCCAGGTAATTCAAGAATTTCACATCATGGCTGAAGAGTTCTACAATACGTTCTACAACGCGTTTACTTCCGAGTCTTCCGAAATCTCAACTGTCACACCAAACACCATTACAAAAGCGATCAATGGAAATATTAAACATGATAACTTTTACGAAACACATTCAAAACCACCCACTCTTGAAAGTATTGATGATTACACTTGGTGGAAAGATCGGTTCATCAACTGGGCAAAAGCTTATGCTCATGAAAGCTGGTTTTGTTTGGAATTTGGGTATAAAAGGCCGACTAATGATAAAGGAGAAGAGCTTCCACTCAAGAACTTACCCAAAGAAGACAAAGCAGAATTCTCAGTAGAACAGAGAATGATTGCTTTGATTCAATCTTCAATCAGGAATGACATGTTTGCTTTATTGCAACATGACGGAACATCGAAATCTGTCTGGGAAGCTTTACGGGTAAAAGCTGAGGGGGGTAAACAAATTAAGAAAAATAAAATTGCATTATTAAAGAAAGAATTTGATTTGTTTGATAGTTTAAAGGATGAATCAGTTAGACAAATGATAGAGAGATTTGGTCACTTAAAAATTGAACTTGATCGGTTTGGTATTGTTAAAACTAGAGAAAAAATAATTGATAAGATCATAGAAGCGTTACCACGAGCTGATCAGTGGCAAACGTTTGTATTCATATTGAAAAATGATGCTTTATATGACACAATTTCTCTTGATGTCTTGCGGGAAAAGATAGAAAGTCATGAGCTTGAATTGCAGAAACAAAACAAGATGAGCAGTTCTTCACATCAACAGAATGTTGGTCTATATTACAAAGGTAATCTACCTTCGGTGAAAGTTGGAGAATCACCAAAGACAGCATTCAGTGGTGAGAGGACAAAAGAGCCACAGAAAAGCTCATCAAGTTACAATCCGGGATATCATTCGTCTTCATCAAAAGCAAGTGTTGAAGAATCTGAAGAAGTTCTCTGTAACATTGCTATCAAATTGAAGAATTCCCCGACAATGAGCATTAATGCAGCCAAGCAACAAATGAGTTTTCTTGCATCTGTTCTAGAATCGTATGAAGGTCTAGTTGCAGGAAAAATTGGTAACTCAGAGTTAATCAAAGAAGACTATGACCAGATTGATCCAGAAGAGATGGAACTTATTGATATTCGCTGGTGTTTGGCCAGTTGCATCCGCAGAGCTCAGAGATATATGGAGATTACTGGGAAACAATCATTAGGCGGTGCTTCAACAAAAAAATGGATTTGACAAGTCCAAAGTGACCTGCTTCAGATGTAAGCAAAAAGGTCATTTCAAGAGAGAATGCAACAATTCTGCGGTTGGTGGAAATGAACATCCATTCAATGATGATTATTACCGAAAGGCAATCTACCACAGAAGCAAAGAAGAGCCGAAAATGATCGAAGATAAACCCAGAGAGAAATCTAGAGCTTGTGCTGTATTCCATGATGATGAAGGATATGATTGGAGTCAAATTCTTCCAGAAGAAGATCGTGTTGATAATCGAAGTACAGCTCATGGCAGAAACCCATCAAAGAGCAATCATTATGTTTTTGTTGCTGAAATAAAAGAGGAAAACAAAGAAAAAAATGTTGTTGCTGAGGTCAAAGAGAAAACCGGAGAAGAGATTCTGAGCGAGAAAACATACAAAGAAATAAGCATGGCTTGGAACAGAATGAATGAAATGCAAGAAGAATATGAAGATGCTGTCAGCTACAAAAGATGGGATAAGAAGCAAGAGTGTTATGTCAACAGAAATGGAGAACCTGTTGTTCCCAAGAAGGACATAATTTATGATGATGTTCTTCTAGTAATTCCTCGAGCCGGAGAATATTATTCAAATGCTGTGAAAGATAAATCATATGAGAAAAATCTTGGAAAAATCATTAGAGATGTTATGACTTCAAGCTTGAGAAAAAGGGATGAAGAGAGGTTGAAGAAAAATGTTGATGAGATAGTGAATGATTTGAAGAAGGTAGCTGAGGAAGTCCAAGTCGAAGCAGTTAAAGAGGAAGATGTGAAGGTAGAAAAAGTTGTTGTGAATGAAGAAGTTGTGAAAGAAGCTGTTACAGAAGAACAGCAAGTTGAAGAAGCAGAGGAGAAGCTAGAAAGTTCAGGAGAAGTGAAGAGTGATGCTGGTGATAATGAGGTTGGTGTTGAAGGAAAGCAGAAAGATGCTGATCAGACAGAAGTTGCAGCAAACACCGAAGTGCCAATCACTGAGGTAAATTCTGATTCTGAAACTCAAATCAAAATCGATGAACAGTGCAAGAAATGCATGGAATCATGCAGTGCTTGTACTGAAAAAGACGAAAGGTTCAGAACAAGAGATCTTGAATTTACCAAAATAGAAGAAGTTTTCAAAAATAAATATAAAGAAATGTTAGAAAACGAAAAAGTTTTGAAAGATAATGATGAAAAACTTTTAGAAAAATGTAAAAATTTAGAAAAAGAAAATGAAGTTTTGAAAGAAAATGTTTTGAAAATGACAGAAGAATGTGATCAAAAAGAAAATGTTTGTCAAGAAATGAAAAAGGAATATGATTCAATAAAATTGGCATATCATATTACAAAAGAGTCATATGAAAAGGTGAAAAGTGAAATGAAATTTGTTCAATTAAGATTGAATTACTGTTCTGAAACAACTAAGGAGTATAAGCAAAATTATGAAATAAAGCAACAAGTTGTAAATTCCTACATTGAGGATGTTGCTAAACTTAAGCGTCAGATTGCTGATTTAGAACAGGATAATAACAAGTTAAAAAGTTATCACGCGTCGTCATATGTGCTTGAAATAATTTTCAACATAAAACCGGATGGAATAGATTCTGAGCAAAACAAGAAGGGTATTGGCTCAGAGTTTCATCAAGTTCCACCACTGGAAAAGTTTGCGTTTTATGATGATGAAAAGGTCGAAAAAGCTTTCAACATGGTAGATCAATTGCCAGATAACATTGACATAACCTATTCCAAATCTGATGATTCTAGTGATTCAGAGGTGGTAGGTAAGGTCGTTGAAAGTGTGTTGAAAGAAGAGTCAGTTGAAACAGGTAAATCTGAATCACGGGATGAAAATGAAGGTAATTTTCATGATGGATATCTGAAAAAACTCAAAATCTAAGAAAAATTTGAATGATGATTCAAAAGGATTGGTTTATACCATGATTGGATAGGACAAATTATTCTTAGATATTGTATTCCCAATTTAGAATGTGATTTCAGAAAAGGTTGATAAAGTTTTCAAAATGGTTGAGATTGAAAAATCTGAGATTCCAAAGTTTGCTGGAAAAGGTCACAAAACTTTTTATAACAAACCTGGTTACAAGAAGAAAAATACGAAGGCTGGGTTGGGTTATAAAAAGAAACAAAATCGAAATAAAAATGAACCGCCAAATTATCAGACAAAGATGAATTTTGTTCATGGAACAAGTTCCGAAAAAGAGAAAGAACTCCAATTTAGGCGTCAGTCTAACGAAGAGTTCTATGCTCAAAAGAAAAAGCAACAACCACAGGTCAAAGATGTGTCCAAGAGAACATGTTTCAAATGTGATCAAATAGGACATCTTGCACGCAAGTGTCCAAATCTGAAACCTGTCGTTGTTGACAAAAAGAAGTCTGATAATGTTGAGAAACAAAAATCTGAGAATGTGAAACAAAGGTCGACCAGATTTGATTCAAAACAAACTTGGAGGTATAACACAAACAAGTTTGTTTCGAACCAAACTTGGAGATCAAACCCAAATAGGTTCGATTCAAGACAGACCTGGAATTCTCACACACCCAGATTAAGAACAACACAAAGTTGGAAAACAATTGTCGATGCGACAAAACCGAATGAGTTTTGGAAACCTAAAGTTGTTGTTCAAAATCAAAATGTTCAAAAAGAGTCAAATTTTTACAAAAGATGTACTCCTAAAGGTCAAACATGGAGTGTTAAGAAACAAGTGACTTCGGTAAAAGATGAGAAAGTTGAAGTCAAAGATGAAAAAGTCTTTGTTCAAAATGACAAAGATTTTCCAAAGTTAAATGATGCATATTGTGTTGAAATGCCTAAGGTCAAGCAGACCTGGGCTAAATTGTTCAAGTAATTAAGTAGTCTGAATGTGCAGGTGCTCAATAAAACTGAAGATTGTGAAAATGGTATTCGGAGCAGCCTGGCACGACAACAGGAGGAGAAGGCTGCTGAACCCTGGTTTGGTTGAAACAGGGAGTTTGTTTGTTTTCTGTAAATAAATAAACTATATTTCAAAAACCCTAAAAATTGAAAAATTTTTGAAAAACCAAAAATATGTTTGTTTTTAAATTTGTAAAAAAATCAAAAATTACAAAAAAAAAAAATATGTTGATTGAATATGCCGAAACCCTCACGGCGGAACAAACATGATTAATTTCACAAGATTGAAAAACGGTTTTCAAACTGTAAAAAATCAATGTGTTGTAAATAATGGGGGTAATTGCTGCTTTATATGTTAGATTTTCTGCAAATCAGTACACATTAGCAGAAAATGGATGGCGAGACAAAGTTATCAGTATCGGTTATCAAATTTTCTTTTAATGATTTTGCATTTTAGGGGGAGTATTGTTGTCAGAAAATCCAAAAACATTTGAAAATTTGAAAAAGGCAAAAACATGATAAAATTCAAAAATTGAGTTTTTTGTGTATAAAGAGGAAATGATAGTACATCAGTAGACAGTTACAGTATGCTAAAGAAATGTAATGATTATATAGCGTTAAACAGTCTCACTGATGATATGCCGATAGGTTTTTATACATTTAGTAAACTTTTTCGGGATATAAACATAAATTCAAACTTGCTTATTTCGTGGGGAACACTACTTGGATATATAGGTAACCCCTGAAATCTCGTTTGAAGGACCCCTCTTTCTGAGATACTAGGTCTTTATGCTTAGTGATATCTGGCGTATTATCCCGGGACTTCTGATTTTGCGGAAGCAATGGCCTAGTCCCCATATAATACTTTCTGCTTGCTTGAAACATAGCATCGCCCTCAGCATAAAAAAAATGATGAAACATTGAAAAATGCTAATCATGTGCTGTTGAAGAAAAGATCCTCTAAAGGGGACACACCAAAAGTCGAAGCCGTCATCTCTCTGCTGAACGGAAGTTCTGACCTGAGCTCTCACGGTCCTCGCAATTTAACCCCTTACAGATATCATCTAGGTATACTCACCTGTAAGATTGAATATTGGGATCTGGATACGGGAGTATATTCAAGAAGTGGGACACATGAATGAGTTTAAGTTCTTAAAACATCTAATTCGTATCCTGAATCAGTTGAACTTTGTGTGAAAATTTAAGTGGATCGGTATATCGACAATCTAAGTGAATTGTTTAATTCTTAATGTGTAACTAAGCTCAACGGTACGTGTGACTTGTCAAAAACTGATATGATCCTCTGACGCAAACTCAATCAAAAATATTGTGTGTAAATATGTTTGTAAATATTTTTTATTGCTTTATGTTTCAGAAAATACAAAAAGATTTTTGATTCTGCTTTATTTTCGACAACCGATGTCTGAAATGCTGAGTGTCAAAATCTAAGTAAGCTGATTGTGTTTCTGAAAATAAAACAAGTTCATTAATTTGAGACTTGAATTTTTTAACAAAAATCAAAAACAGTTTGTGATATCTCCAAGGTCATTAGTTTGGACTTGGATGATTAACTGTGAGGGATTTGGATGCTTGTATTGTTAAAGAGCCAGTTTCCGATCCTGTTCGCTGAAACTGACAAATCATGAAATTCATTAAAAAGTGTTTGGTTAGAAAGTTTGAAAGAGCCAGGTTTTTAATCCTGGAAGTTCAAAATGTTGTTACTTATAAATGTCTGATTGATTTGTAGATGAGATTCCAGACTACGATCCCGATGGCTGAGTCTAAGGGGGAGTCTGAAGACGAGCTCAAAGCAAGGGGGAGCTTGTAACCTGAAAGCAAGGTGTCGATCCCTAAAGCACGGAAGCTTGACGAAAGGGGGAGCCTGAAGAAGCTGTTAATGTTAGAGCCAGAGACAGATCCTGGTACAACATTCAAAGATAGAAGCTGATCAAAGAAGAAAAAGATTGAAGGATGCTTAGAGTGTTAGACAATTTGGAAACAGCATGAAGACTGATCAAGACTGAAGTTGTGTCATGATAAAGACTCGACACTGAAGACTTCGTCAACATCCAAGGGGGAGTCTGTTAGTGCACTATGTCTGTGGACTTCGTCTTGTATCAAGTCATGAAATAGGATAGGATAAACCAGTGCTCGGGTGCTAGAAACTGAGTTTTACGTGTTTAGAAGTAATTCTGCTTGAAACAGCCAAGAGGCATTTCAAACGAAATTAACTTTGTTAATTTCGCTTGAAATGACACTTGGTCATTTCAAACGGAATTAGCACTAGTATATATAGGGGTACTTGGTTTGTCATTTCATACGGAATTAGATCTTGTGATTCGGTAACGAAGTGCTGCCGAATTGTCTCCAGGTGCTCTAAGACTATTATATCAATACAAGAGACATTATAATTGATTCGAGCGTCCGTTTCATTGATTCCGCCTTTTATTCGGATCCAAAACTCTTTTGAACGACTCATTCAGGTCGAACAACGATCCTACACTACAACAACACAAAACATCTAGAATAGTGTTTAACATAACTGTTAAAACACCCCAGTTGACTATTAACCACCAGGAATGATATATAACACCACATAGACTTGCATATAACAATACAACTATAAAAAAGTTATGTTACACTTATATAACACTATCACACCATCTTCACAACAATATAAAACACTTTAGGCAACAGTATGAAACCCTAAAACTGATAACCCAGATATTTAGAACAAGAGAAGCATCAATAGACACCATGGACCTCCATAGACCGACTTAAAATCAAATCCCTATTAAAACACCACAGAGACTTGCATATAACAATATAGCTATAAAACAGTTTCATCACAGTATAAAACACTTTAGCCCACAACACAAAACCCTAAAGCTGATAACCCGGTTATTAAGAACAACACAAACATCAATAGACACCATGGACCACCATAGACTGACTTAACATCAAATCCCCAATAAAATACCTACCTGGTTTCGATATTACTGCTTGTCGCTTCCTTTTCAAACCCGCAAGCTTGCTCGTACCTTTTTTGGAATCCACAGAACATTCTTTGATTCTTGATTTTGTTATTTAACCTAAAAAACAACGCACATTAATGTTATGTAAAACCCTGGAGTTCAAAGGAAGTAGACGACGAAGAATGTGTTCAGATTACGCTTATAACACTTCAAGGTTTTTCGGTTTTGGTTATATTCAAGGAATTCGAATAATTGAAGTTTTACGAGATGATCGCTGGTTTTTAGGAGAATGATGGGGGTTTTGGTTGTGTAGGATACGGTTACCATATTTGAAACATATGAAAAGACACTATTGCCCTTGAATTTTACAAAACAACCTACTAATTAAAACACAATTTACATTTTTATACCCTATTGATCTCAACCATTAGATCAAATATCCAATGGTTTAAAACACTTCCTACCCTTCTCACACTTTAAACACTTTGTACCATATCCCTACCCTATATATATATATATATATATATATATATATGAGGATTGTATTAAAAAATGATTTTGATTGTTTTTTCATTCGTTTTTGCGGTTTTCGTAATATTTAGCGTTCTCGAGATAAGTTTTCCCTATATAAGATAGGAGTTGACTACAAAGTCCAAAACTTTTGAAAAGTATAAGAAGTCTATGTAGGCGTTATGTTTTAAATTATGGGCATGGTGTTTTATATTCTTTTGGCATGATATTACATAGGAAAACACAAAACGTAACAAATTAAAACACAGTGAAATGTATTTTATGCATGAAAATTAGAACACAATGCCAAGAAAGTTAAGAAAGTTAATGAGCGTATTTTAAATTTAATGTCAATAATACATTCCATTGTATTTTAAACTGTTACGTTTGGTGTTTTTCTATATAATATAGTGCCAAAAGAATTTAAACATTCATGCATAAAATATAAAACATAATGCTTATATAGACTTCTTACACTTTTTAGGAGTTTTGAACTTTGTAGCTAAACCATACCCTATGTATGTATGTATGTATGTATGTATGTATGCATGCATGCATGTATGTATGGACTTAACCAAATACAAGTAAAAAAAGTGTGTGAGGGATAGAAAAGAATACGAAGCATTGATCTAGCAATTCAGTTGTTGAGATTAAATGATTTTAAAATTTAGCAATTATTATACATATTAATTGAAAGAGGGCATGAACAGTGTTTTGATTTTTTTTTAATATTGTTTTTTTCTAGGTTTTTATTATTATATTGTTTTAATAGTTTAATTGATTTAAACATATATTTTTATATAATTTCTAAGATACGATCAAAGTACCAGTTATCAAACAAGAAATCATAAAAATGAATATATACTGGTACCGATGTTGTTCAGTACAGTATGGTAGCGATACGAAAATAAATATTAATACGACTACAGACGTTGTTCAATCGGTTTTGATTGAATCTGGTACAACTGCGACACTAATCCGTTTAAAAAATATATATCGTAATGTTGAAATAAAAAGAGGGGAATAATTGTTTTTGATTTTTTTCAATATTGTTTTCTAAGGTTTTATTATTTTATTTGTTTATTACTTTAATTGATTTAAGTATATTTTGTTCTTTCATATAACTTTTAAGATACGATCAAAGTACCCATTATCAAACAGGAAACAAAAAAACGGAATGTATACTGGTACCGATCATGTTCGGTACAATATGGTAGCGATACAGTATCAATTTATTGAAAGCAAAAAAACTAAAAAAAATATTGGTACCGATACATATGTTGTTCAATTGGTTTCGACTGGGCTTGGTACGATATCGGCAGAATATCCGTTATAAAAAAAAATCGTAATGTTGAAATAAAATAAACATAAAATGCAAGCGAACCGAACCGATATCAACTGAACAAAATATATAGGTACCATATCAATATGTGTTTTTTTTGTTTTCGATCGATGTAATGCTTTCTCTTTCAATTACTATATCGAATGCAGGTACTGTAACGAACCAAATTGATACCAACTTAATCCCCGCCGCGAAGCGCGGGGGAATATTACTATTACTATATATATTAATATGAACTCTTGATGAATAGTAAATTAAAGTTTTAATAATATATATTATACTTATTTTGATTAAATTTTAATTTGATTTGTTTTTTTAATTGTAATATGAACTCTTGAATAGTAAATTAAATTAAAGTTTTAATAATATTATATTATATTTATTTTGATTTATTCTAATTTGATTTGTTTATTTTTTAAATTGAAAATGAATATCAATTTATTTATTTTTATCGTAAAGTGCCCATAAGAATTAGAAAAAAAAATATTTTTTGTATCATAAGCTATACGAGTATTTGATACGTCACTAACCGAACATATTTCAATCGAACATCGGTACTGACATCGATAGTATCGGAACCAATATTTTTTTATGGTTTTCAATTGATATAAAACATGTATCCTTTTCAGCATATCACGACTTTATTTTTTTAGATTTCTCTTTCTGCTGCTACAGTGAATCTTGGTACTGAAATGAACCGAACCAATACCAATTGAGTTCCCGCCGCATAGCACGGGGGAAAACCTCTAGTTATACATATTAATATAAACTTATGATGAATAGTATTTTAATTTTTTTTAAGTAATTGTTTTTTATTCTTTCTTTCTTTATTATTTATTTAATCTTTCAGTTAGAAATAGTAATTGATAATTTTGGTATTTGTTTTTTATTAGTAGTGTTTTATTTAGCATTCAATTTGATTTTTTAGTAATAATTTACGTACGTTAACTTTAAAAAAATTATAAATTTGCATCTATGTTTATTTATTTTTATAATATTCCAACTTATTTGCCCGCGCATTATGATGGTATGTTATCGCGGACATCGGATTGGTATCAGTTCGGTTCGTTACAGTATAAGTATGATTCATACAAGCAGTATAGAAATCGACACGTGTTTTACATCGACCGAATACAATGAAAATGAACAACGGTACCGAAACCAATGTTGTTCGAACGGTAATGATCGGTTCAAATTTTCATGGTACTGGTACCGATATTCATTTATCATCAGTCATCAGAAACAATTCGGTTCGTTACAGTATAAGTATGATTCATACAATCAGTATATAAATCGACACGTGTTTTACATCGACCGAATACAATAAAAATGAACAACAGTACCGAAACCAATGTTGTTCAAATGATAACGATCGGTTCAGATTGTCATGGTACTGGTACCAATATTCATTTATCATCAGTCATCACAAACAAAGTTATATAAAATGAGCAGAAAACCATAAAAATGAATAAAGGTATCAGTACTAATGTTGTTTGCTATGATACGCTAGCGATACATTGTCAGTTTATCCAAAGAAAAAACAATAAAATTAATACCGGTACCGAATCGATGTTGTTCGTTTGGTTTTAGTTCGGTTCACTATGGTAGCAGCACGATATCTATTATCAACAATAAAAATTAATATATACCAGTACCGATGTTGTTCAGTTCAGTAAGGTATAGTAGCGATACGATATTAGCTTATCAAAACCATAAATAAAAATAAATAGCGGTACCGCTACAAATGTTTCGGTTCCGTTTGGTACGATAACAACATAATAGTCGTTTTCAAAAAAGTTTATATGCCAACTGAATTGACATCAACTGAACAACATCGGTATCTATATTCGTTTCTATTGTTTTCAATGGATGTAAGGTTTTCTTTTTCCATTGCTATAGTGAATGTCTGCACCGTAACAAACCGACCAAATACCAAACAAATTCCCACCGCGAAGCGCGGGAGAATCTCACTAGTACATATTAAAACAAATTGATGATGAATAGTGTTTCTGATTTTTTAAATAATTGTTTTATTTTTTTAATAATATTTAATTTGCTATATATATATATATATATATATATATATATATATATATATATAAATGTGTATATATATATAATTAAAACAAAGTCTTCAATTTTTTAATTATATTTTATTTGTCATATGTTTTGATTATTTTTCTAATAGCTTGCGTTCTATGTTTATTTTTTCGACATTGCGATATAAATTTATTGAAAACGGATAATGTGCTACCATCGTACTAAACCGAACTGAAACCGATTGTTTTTCTTTTTCAACATTGCAGTATAAATTTTATTGAAAACGAATATTGTCCTGCCATCATACCAAAAAAAAGAACCGAAACCGACCTAATAATATATGTATCAGTACCAATATTTATTTATAGGGTTATTGGATTTTAATAATCCTAAGTTTCACCTGTTGGCCGATAATAATCCCAACTTTAAAAATTCCCTCCAATAATCTCAACTTGTAAAACTTTGGCCGTCATTGATCCTTTTCAAACATATAACAATTTGGTCTCCACAATAGATTCAATTACACATAGAGACTCCTTAATTGATTTAAGTGCACCGATATTAGAAAATGATCAATGGCGGCCAAAGTTTTACAAGTTGGGATTATTGGAGGGAATTTTTAAAGTTGGGATTATTATCGGCCAACAGGTGAAACTTAGGATTATTAAAATCCAATAACCCTTATTTATATTGTTTTTGTGTTTGATAAACCGTTATTTATTTATATTATTTTTGTTTTCAATAAACTGACATCGTATCGCTATTATACTGTGTCGAACAACATCGCTACATGTACATGTACTCATTTGTATGGTTTATGTTTGGTAATGAATTTTGTGATGCTATCTTAGTTAACCAAACCGAAACCGACAGAACAACATTGGTATCAGTACCGCTACTTATTTTTATTACTTTTGCTTTTAAAAAAATGATGTACCCTACCGAATAACATTGGTACATGTACATGTATTCTTTTTTTTATGGTTTTTGTTTTCTTTCATTACCAGTACCGTGACGATCTGAACTGATTGATACCGTTCGGACAACATCATGTCGGTAATGATGTTTGTTTTTTCGTTTCTCTCCATGTAAAACATGTGTTGATTTCTATATCGAGTGCATGTATCGTACCAGTACTATAACAAACCTACCCGTTACCGATCGAATGCCCACGATCACGTACCGCCGCAACACGCGGAAAAACAATCTAGTAAATATTGATTTCGAGGGATGATGAATAGTAACTTTATTTTTATAATAATATATAGTTTTTTTATTTTTTTATTATTTTTTATTTAATATATTATAATGGTTTATTATTATATTTACTTTTAATAACATATTTTTCTTTTTTAAACATCTATTTCCTTTACCTTTTTTTTTAATAATTGTTTTTTTTTTCTTTTTTAACGTATATTAATTGATCGATTAATTTGATACTTATTTAATAAGTTACGTTTATAACTTTTTTCTAAAAACTTAAGTACGTAGTTGTGCTTGATTTCTTTCCCTAACATTTCGTTATAAGTTTTGTTAAAACGAGGTTATACTCAAAATAAAGTATTTATTTGATATAATAACTAATGTTTTTCTCAAGTAATTAACGATGAAGAACATGACATTAATAATACTTAATAGTCAATGATAATGTTTAATCATATTGTCACTATAGAAGGCGTTAGTAAAAGTTGCAATCAGGAGTTGTTAGAGGTAATGATTTCTTTTCCAACAAGTGATTGACTCTTGTTCACTTAAACGATTAGTTATTTTTTTTTTTCCTTCAAATTTCTACCAACGAAAACAACCTTTTTTTTTACCAATCAAATATGAACTTTACTATATTAATAGGTGGTGGTCCATTGATAAATGCAAAACTTTTAAACAGTTTGGAAGATGAAGGTCTTGTATTTAAGTCCCACAGGCGACAGGAATTAAAGAAATTTGTTGTTCGATATATATCCTATGTATATATAGGGGATGGTTCAAATGAAAACCACTTTTATCGCGAAAACTAACTAAAAAAATCCTAAAAAACACACCAATTTTTTTTTACAATTTTTTTTATTAAAAATCGCTAGTTTTTATATATTAAAAAAAACTTTTTTTCAAGAAAAAAATAAAAAATTTGTAGTACACATACACACGTGCACTACAAATTTTTTTTTTGAAAAAAAAGTTTTTTTATATACCTAAAATAGCGAAAATTGGTATGAAAAAAAATTGGTATGCTTTTTAGGCTTTTATAGTTAGTTTTCGAGTTTTCGCATTAACTAGTGGTTTTCATTTGAACATTTCCCTATATATATATATATATATATATATATATATATATATATAACTTTCTCTATGTAACATTTAGACTCGATATGGCCGGCACTGAGAATCCGTATACCATGTTCGAGCTCGAAAAAATGTGCCCTTAGGCCTTAACGAAATTGAGTATTGAGCTTACTAAAAGTCTAAACCTAATGCCAATGGGCTAATAACTAATCTAAACCATAAGAATAATGCTAATAACTAATCCAAACCATAAGAATAGTTTTGTAAGTAGGCATATGTTGGTGTTTGTACGGATATACCATACCCTATTAAAAAATATTTTACACATACATATCGGGTTTTTTTCATAAAATAACGTGTCCTTCGAAATATCGGGCCTTGACCGGCAATCCTCTCCGCCTACCCCAAGGCCGGCCATGGATATATTAGGCTAAAGGGTATGGGGAGCATGAGTTGGGTCATTAATGCCACATAGGATCATTAATGGATTGTTACACCATCCCCTTCCTTCATCCACCATGGTTGGCATGGATTAAACCATGGCAACCATGAACCTACTTTCCTTTTTCAATGATTCATTTTCCTTTTCTACAAAAATAAATTAAAATAGGAAGATAGTGGTTTGGGTCATGACCACACCCTTAGGGTAGTGGTTTTGAATGATGGATTAGAAGTGAATGATATGACGCCGATGTGGAGGATCATGGTGACCATGAGGGTCATGACCACACCATATAGCCTTATAACGTAGTTTTATGACATGACTTTCCTTTTATAATTATTGTGTTACATGCATTATGTATAAGTGTGTGATTCTTAAAAAATTATAGTTGATGCACAAATGTACACACACTTGAACCAATTTAACGAGGTGCATCAAATTGAAATTCTTGCTTTCTAACGTGAATATGTAATGTTTTTAATGCGAATATGTAATATTTTTGGTAGGAGGATTCATACTAGCAGACCTTATAACAAAAACTTTGTGCATGTTCTAAAAGTGAGTCGAGCCGGCTCGGCTCAGTTAGAAAGTGAGTTTAGCTCGGCTCGGCTCGTAACGAGCCGGATTGGCTCAGTTTGGCTCGAGTACCAGCTCAGCTCAGATTATTTTATTTTTATATACATTATAATATATCACAAAAACTGATAATCATTTACATGTGATTAGAAGTGTAATTTGATATCTATACCACTTACCACATAATAAACTTATATTGTATTCATTGAAATCAAGAACGTATATTGTGTTGTTAAACTTGATTTTGACTTGTAATGTATTAGGTTGAATTTATTTTGGATATGTTCTTTTGAATTATTGAATAATATCTTAATTACTGAATTTTGAGAGCCGTGCATTAATTTTTCCTTTCAAAATCGAGCCAAACTAAGCTGAGTCGAGCTAGCTCGGTTTAAAACCAAGCTGAACTCGAGCTTAGATTTCTAGCTCGGTTTTAAATCCAAGCCGAGCCGAGCCAGCTCGGTTTATAATCGAGCCGAGCCTGAGTTTTGCCCTAGCTTGGCTCAGTTCGGCTCGGCTCGTGAACAACCTAGTTCTATTGCTTAAAGTTCTTTTCAAGTTCCCTACATTATAAAAACAATGTCTATATGTCAATTCTTAGACCGTGGGTATGGTGGGGCGGGGGTTTGGGGCATGGGTTGACACGTGGTTTGGGGGGGGCTTCGTTGGGCTGACCCACATTGAAGACGGTATGGTGGGGCGGGGGTTTGGGGTGTGGCCAGCCCAAATGGCTGTTTTATATTTTTTAAAAGAAAAATTTTTAAATTTTTAATGTTTTTTAAATAAAGAAAATTACATAAATAAAGAAAATTACATAAAAAATTCCTAACGCTTATATTTTTTCTTTATCTCTTCTCGCGTCTCCAACATTAGTTCCAACTCTTCACCCTCTAGGTGATCAATGAGCTGGGCTAGAAATTTCATATCATCTCGTCTTTGTTTCAGGGCATCCTAGCTTCTTTGCTCTTCCGAATATCGGCCCTTTGTTGTTGGAATACGTTGAATGTATCTAACTTGCATGCAATGTCATCCAACTGATCGTTGTATACTCCCATACGCGAGCCCGAACTCCCAACTGAAAGCGATGACGTACTCGATCTTGATTTTTGAGCGCGCTTTTTGCGGCTTCTCTTCCGTATTCAGGACGGTTTGGCGAGTCATCCAAAAAGTCCTCCAACTCTTGATCTCGTGCATTAGATTGGGCTTGGGACGAGGCCCTTGACCTTTTGGAAGACGTGTTAGTTCGCTACCACTAGGGATATTAGCCCACTTTGGATGGAACTTACAAATCTCCCAACAATGCATGAAAAGAAAGTCGCTCCCCATATTTGTTTTGAATGTAACCAATGCATTTGTCACAAAGTCGGCTTCGGTTTCACCACTTTTTGGGTTTTGCTTTGCTTTATTTATAAAAAAAACACTAAATTTTGTAAGTTGGCTGCTTATCTCGCTCCACTTCGAGGATAAGCTATCGTTTTCACGATAAGTCTCCCTTTGCATTTCTTCATGGAATGCTTTACTAATCGCTTCCCACAAATGGCTTCGATGTTGAGAATTTCCTATTTTAATAAAAACAAAATTTAATATATTACAAAGTTATATAAAAATAACCATAAATATTAAAATAAGGGCTACAAAATATTTAAAAATACCTAAAGTTGGATGTTGAGATTGTTGAAGCCAAGCCCTCGCCAATGCAAGTTCTTCATTAACGACCCATCTTTGTTGTTTTCGTTTGGCGGTTTCAAGTGATTTCTCCGCCTCGGTTTTTTTTCTTATGACTTCTCTTTTTGATGGGTTTGGATGCGGAAGGACCATCGTTGGGTGGTTGAGTTTCGGGGACGATTTCGGTTTGGAAAAGGTTGATGGAGGTTGGTGAAAGGTTGATGGGCGTTTGTGGAATCGGGCTAGGTATAGAATCGTCGGTGTGTGGGAAGTTAGTAAACAAACGATTCCCGAGATACGATTCATAACTCGCCGTATCGGGCATAGAGGAGTGTAATTAAAATGGACGAGGCATGGGACGATTGGGTGGTGGGCTAGGATTTTCTTGGAATGCTCACAGGTTGTTCGGGTCATAACCACGATTATGAGGTTGCATTTTTCGTTTTGTAGAATGAGAATAGAGATGATTATAGAAGATGTGGAGTGTATTGTGGTTGAATGTGGTAAAAAAAGGAATAGAAGTGTGAGTTTTATAATGAAAAAATATTTTTTTTAACATAGACGTTGGCCAACGGCTAGCCCAACGACTAGTTTGGTTTGGCCAACGAGAACCCGCCATGTCATACTGATAGACCCGCCCCACGTCCGGCTTTAAACTCCTGTCCCTTGGGCCACGCCCCAATCCAAGCCCATCCGGGGTGATGGTTTAGGCGTTTTCAGCCAACCCACACCCTAACCCAAGCCCCATACCCCACAGTCTTATTCTCAAAAAAAAAAATATCCTTTTTACATCAATATCAATCATACCCAGTAAAATCCCACAAATAGCAGAGCTATTGGTAGGGTATGGGGAGGGTGGGATGTAGGCACACCTTACCCCTATCCCTAGGGATAGAAAGACTGCTTCCAGTGAGACCCTCGGCTCCAAAACACCCAGGAAAGAAAGAGAAGAAAATATAGAACATGAGGTGTATGTGTGTGTGTGTGTGTGTATGGAGCTACCAATATAACATGAGTGGTAAAAGAGTGCATGGTAAACAAGACAAATATAACAACACAGACAACCTATACAAATAGATACATATCTACGACTATACACTACCCCTAAAAACACAATTGAACCCTCTCCTAGAAATCTTTAACCTTAATCCTCCGTCTCCACGAGCTCCTATCATGGACCATGTTCTCAGAGAGGTGCGATTTTTGCAAATCCTGCTTAATCCGCTCATCTCAAGTGATTTTGGGTCTGCCTCTACTCCTCCCCTCCACCACGAGAGTTTCAACTACTCTAACTGGCTCTATTGTCTGCCTCCTCTTCACATGCCCAAACCATCTCAATCTTCCCTCCTTTATCTTATCTGATATACTAGCTACTTCTAAACTCTCCCTAAAAACATCATTTCTTATCCGGTCTAACCTTGTGTGCCCACACATCCATCTTAGCATTCTCATCTCTGCCACCTCCATCTTGCGTGCTTGTACTTCCTTAATGGCCCAACAGTCGGTTCCGTATAACATAGCAGGTCTAATTGAAACTCTATAAACATAAATCTAATTATCTAAACCATTTAGGCTATCCACAACAAACGGGGTAAAAATGCTTATAAATATGCCCAATCATCTTTCTTTTGAGATCTCCATTCATATTCTACAAAACATCAATTTCTTCTGCAGCAAGGCTAAAATCGCCTAAAAACGTCGTCACATTTCACCATCTTCTTACATTTTAATTTTTAAGAAAACTATTCTTTTAATTATTGTTATTCAATATAACAAGATTATTAAAAAAAAATTGTTTAAATAAGTATTGCATAAGTTGAAAGCTACGTAAATTAAGATCACGGATCACTTACAAGAGCATTCTGCTCTTGTAGGAAGCCTACAAGACATACACAGACACAGCCATTTATTTTTCAAGATCAATGACTATAAATAAGGCGGTGTCATTTTAGTTAATATAAGGTTTAAAACAATTGAAGAAACAAAAATACAAAAGGGTGTTATGGTTTTTTCTCAAGTAAACTCCTTCGCCCTTGATTTTCAAAGAGCTATGTCTTTTTCATACGTGAATATTTAAAAAAATACACTGTATTAACAAAAATTTCATTCTTTATAAGGTTATTGGATTTTAATAATCCTATGTTTCACCAGTTGGCCGATAATAATCTCAACTTTAAAAATTCACTCAAATAATCCCAACTTGTAAAAGTTTGGCCGCCATTGATCCTTTTCTAACATAGGTGCACTTAAATCAATTAAGGAGTCTTTATGTGTAATTGAATCTATTGAGTAGACCAAAATCTTATATGTTTGAAAAGGATCAATGGTGGCCAAACTTTTACAAGTTGGGATTATTGGAGGAAATTTTTAAAGCTGGGATTAGCATCTGCCAATTGGTGAAACTTAGGATTATTAAAATCCAATAACCCTTCTTTTTAATTCGAGCAGTCTGTTGTTATAGTTTTCTTTAAAAAAATTATAGGATTTTGAATACCCATTACGTGACATGTAATGGGTATTCAAAAATCACGTAATGGGTATTCAATATCCTGTATTTTTTTAAGAAAACTATGCCAACAGGCTGCTCGAATTAAAAAGAATGAAATTCCCGTTAATACGGTGTAACTTTAAAAAAAATTAGCATATAAAAAAAGTTATAGCCGTTTAAAACTCAAGAGGAAAACTATTTTATTTGAGAAATGACTAAATTACTTTTCCTTGCCAGTAACACTTGTCATATTTGGCATATACTTCGAATGGTTAAAGTGTATTGTATGGGATCTGGACTCCATGAGTTAAATCATAAACAAAGATATATAGTCGTAATAGTAATAAAATTAATAATTTAATAGCAAAAAATATATTTGAAATTTTAAAACAACTAGATGTAAGACCAAACTGCGTTGCGGCCGGGCTTACAAATTCAGCTGGCATGGGTTAGTTAATAATTAAGGGGCTGTTTGTTTACCTCTTAATGAGGGTCTAAATGGTTCAGACCTCTTACTAGTTCAACACTTAATAATTCATATTGTTTGTTTCGTGAGTAAATGTCTGAATGTTTCAGATATTTGCATCTGAATGGTTCAGACATTTGCATCTGAATGGTTCCGACATTTGCATCTGAATGATTAATTATTATATCGAGTCTCAATGGTTAAGACCTCTAATCTGAATTGGTCAGACATTTGTCTCTGAACGGTTAAGCATTATACTGTCTCTTAATAGTTCAGACCTCATACTGCTTAATTGTTGCCATAAAAAGTTTACATCGAAACGTAGAGCAAATCGAATTTATATCGACACGCACATAAAAATTAGTTTTTCTTATGTAAAAGAGATATAGTTGTAAACTCGAAACAAATTATTAGTAAAAAAACTTCATAGGTTAAATACGTTCGTAAAATCGTGCCAAGTAGCACTAATGCCACAGCACTGCCAACAACCACCAACATCAGAAGAGCTTGTAAAAATAAAATAAATAAAAAAGTAAAAAATAACACCGAACGAAAAACAGCCGTAGAATCGTTGAACCACGTACGACCGTTGCAGCGTGTTAATTCGAAAAAAATAGACATAAATGTAAAATGTAGAAAAAAATAACTAAGTCGATCCAGGACATGCGTGTTGCGACGAACTTGTCAAATAAAGAAAAATAGACGTGTTGCGACTGCCTGTCAAATGGGAAAAACAGATAAAAAACGTTGAATCCTAGACACATGTGGCGTGTTGACACCAAAAATTTATAACGAAACTTAAAACAAAAAACTTATGAAAGATGAAAAGTATGGGGGACCAAAGTTGAAAACAAAAAAGTGTTGGGGGTTGAATTGTAAAAGATGAAAAGCTTTTTGGTAAAAGTAAAAAAGTCAAAGGGTTAAAATGCAAGAGATTAAAATCTTAGGGTTAAAATTGAAAAAATGCAAAAGTTTTTTTGAAAAACTCCCAAGGCCTATATTACAACAACATATAGCACAACTTTGTTGGAAATTTATAGTTTGGAAATTATATAAATTTATTAAAAAATGTTATATATTAAAAATCTTTCTTTTAATAGCCCCTCCTCTACACACACTCCAAGACACACCACCACTCGTTTGAGGTCACTCACCCACTATGAAGAACGCCTAATAACGCTGGTGGGTGTCGAGGATGGTAGTTCTTAGGGATGATCTATCATGTAGGCGGCCACGTCATCAAGTGTGGAGATGAGCCACAAGGCCCACAAGGGATGAGCCAAGGGTGTGGTGATGAGCCCCTTTATATATACATATGTATGTATGTATATTATTTTTGAACGACAAATTTAGATCACTGATGGGCCATTGGAATATCACCGTGCCACCAGCAGAACCACCCGATCATATCCATCTCCACTAGGCTATAATGTCTATACATCAATTCAGGGGGAACCCAATAAATATGGGAAAAACCCTCATTCTGGGAATCGAACCTAGGACCTAATGATCCCTAAGCCTTATCTCACCCCTAAGATGTCACTAGGCTATAAAGCCATGGGCATGTATGTATGTATGTATGTATGTATGTGTGTATGTGTGTATGTGTGTATGTGTGTATGTGTGTATGTGTGTATGTATGTATGTATGTATGTATGTATGTATGTATGTATACGTGTGTGTGTTGGAGGGACGTCGCGAGCGGCTTTGGGAGGACGAGGACGGGTCCAAGGGGGTGGTGTAGCCGGCCTAGGACTACCCTCGACGGCCCGAGGACGAACCCCACACCAGATAACCTAAGAAAAGTGCTACAACAATACTGACAAACATGATTAAATGTTATTTAGAACATTCACAATAAGCTTATTTTTTGGCATTTTTAAAGAGAGAGAAGGTGATGTGGATGAGAGAGATGATTAGTTGGAGGAAAGAGAGTGTGATGGTGTATGTGAGAAAAAAATGGGTTATGTGAGACCGTGATGTATGGTGGGGCTTGGTTTGGGGCATGAGTTGACACGTGGCTTGGGGGGCAAACATGGGGTGACCCACATTCAACACGGTATGGTGGGGCGGGGGTTTGGGGCGTGGGTTTGGTGGGCTTCGCTGGGCTGTTTGTTTTAAAACAACAAATTTAATTTTTTTTAATATTTTTAAATAAAGAAAATTACATAAAAAAATTCCTAGCGTTTATATTTGTTTTTTATCTCTTCTCTCATCTCCAAGACTAGTTGCAACTCGTCACTCTGTAGGTGATCAATCGGCTGAGATAGAATTTTCAAATCATCCCGTATTTGTTTCAGGGCATCTCTAGCTTCTTTGCTCTTTCGTTGTTCGGCCCTTTGTTGTTGGAAGACGTTGAATGTATCTAACTTGCATGCAATGTCATCCAACTGATCGCTGTATATTCCCTCTACGTTAGCCCGAACTCCCAGCTGAAGGCGATGCCGTACCAGATCTTGATTTTTGAACACGCCTTTTTGCGGCATCTCTTCCATAGTCAGGCCGGTTTGGGCTTGGCGAATCATCCAAAAGGTCCTCAAACTCTTGATCTCGTGCATCAGATTGGGCTTGGGACGAGGCCCTTGACCTTTTGGAAGACGTGTTACTTTCGCTACCACTGGGGATATTCGCCCACTTTGGATGGAACTTACAAATCTCCCAACAATGCATGAAACGGAAGTCGGTCTCCACATTTGATTTGAATGCAAGCAATGCATTTGTCACAATGTCGGCTTCGGTTTCACCACTTTTTGGGTTTCGCTTTGCTTTATTTAAATAACCACTATATTTTGTAAGTTGGGTGCTTATCTCGCTCCACTTCGAGGATAAGCTATCGTTTTCACGATAAGGCTCCCTTCCCAATTCTTGATGGAATACTCTACTAACCGCTTCCCACAAATGGGTTCGATGTTGAGAATTTCCTATTTTAATAAAAACAAAATTTAATATATTACAAAGTTATATAAAAAATAACCATTAATAAAAACAAAGTTTAAGAATACCTAAACTTGGATGTTGAGATTGTTGAGACAAAGCCCTCGCCAATGCAAGTTCTTCAGCAACGACCCATTTTTGTTGTTTTCGTTTGACGGTTTCAAGTGCTTTCTCCGCCTCGGTTTTTTTCTTATAACTTCTCTTTTTGATGGGTTTCGATGCGGAAGGAGCATCGTTGGGTGGTTGAGTTTCGGGAACGGTTTCGGTTTGTGAAAGGTCGATGGAGGTTGGTGAAAGGTTGATGGGCGATTGTGTAAACGGGGTAGGTATCGAATCGTCGGTGTGTGGGAAGTTAGTAAACACACGATTCCCGATATACGATGCATAACTCGCTTCAACGGACATAGAAGAGTGTATGAAAAATGGACGAGGCATTGGACGATTGGGTGGTGGGCTAGGATTATTTTCTTGGAATGCATACGGGTTGTTCGGGTCATAAGCACGGTTATGAGGATGCATTTTTTCGTTTTGTAGAAGGAGAATTGAAGATGATTATAGAAGATGTGGTTGAATGTGATAAAAAATGGAAGAAAAATGTGAGTTTTATAGTGAAAAAATAATTTTTATTTTAACATAGCCATTGGCCAACGGCTAGTTTGGTTTGTCCAGTGAGAGCCCACCAATACCATGTCAGCTTGGCTAGACCACCCCACGCCCGGCTTGAAACCCAAGCCCCAAGGGCCATGCCCCAACCCAAGCCCACCCGGGGTGGTGGCTTGGGCGTTTTCCCCCAACCCACGCCCAAACCCCCGCCCATACCCCAAGCCCGAGTGAGAGTGAAGAGAGAGGAGAGATGAAAGAGAAATTGTGTTTTTATAGTTTGTGAGAGGGTCATGAGAGAGAAATGGTTTTATTGGTTGGGCAAGTGCCCATGTAGCATTTAAAAACATCACCCAAATACATGGTTATTGTAGATGTTCATAGGCATCTAGTGATAGCTCTTTTTCATTTGTGAGTTTGTTTTGGTTTTAGTTCTTATGCCAAATAACTCATTTTGCATTATATAAAAAAAAAATAAAAGAACAAAGAACATGTATATTAATACAATCTCGATCATCAACATAATAATACACCTTTTCTAGGTCCAACTCCAAGTAATGTGTTGTATTGCTTATGTCTTCTTATCATGAGAGAGAAGAAAAGAGAGTGGAAACTACACTTGTCCCAATGGTTTTTAAGACTTTTTAAGTACGGTTTGAAAATGATTTGATTAAAAAACTGCATTAACAAATGTAAATAAAAAGTCAAATTAGTATAGTCACAAATGGCCAATTTCAAAGCAAGTTTGAATTCATTAAAATATGGGTAGTTGGTTGCTTGTGGGAGAAAGTTCTTAACTACCTCCTTGCTTAGATTAGATACTCCTGTAAGTTTCTTATGTCACCCCTTTTCCCACTTAAGACTATTGGGTATGGGGCGGGGATTTGGGCGTGAGTTGGGGGAAAACGCCTAAGCCACCATCCCGGGTGGGCTTGGGTTGCGGCGTGGCCCTTGGGGCTTGTGTTTCAAGCCGGGCGTGGGGCGGGTCTAGCAAGCTGACATGGCGGGCTGTGAATGGCCAAACCAAACTAGCCGTTGGGGGCTATTTAAATTTTTTTTTACCTTTATAAATACCTTACCATATTTATCATTTTTCTCACACAATATCAAACACATAAAACACAATCTTGCCATGAGTTCTTCAAGTTATACTGAATCGTTACCTACTATGATGACGATGACCCCCAACCAGGTAACGTAACAGACCAAGATAAAGCGGCAAATGATTTTTTGATCAAGTCAAGGGATATACATCACAACCTTCGATCTGATTTGGTGGATCATGTTTCAACGATTCCTGGGTTCGAAACCGACGAAGACGACGAAGAATGATTGTTTTTTATTTTGATAATTATTATGTATGTTTATGTAGTTTAAAAAAATATGTATGTTTATTATTTATGTAGTTATAAATATAAATATATATATATATATTAAAAAAAATGTTGATGTGGCTTGGCCACGCCAGCCCAGCCACGCCCAACCCAAGCCCCACCATACCCCTTAAAACTTGGCTTTGGGTTTGTTAATATTTAACATCCACGTGTCAACTAATGCCCCAACCCAACGCAAGCCCCACCATACCCCACGTTCTAAAACGTTTGCTTCTTCTACCTCTCTTTGCAATTAAAAAAAACCAGAAGTAATCTAAATTGTAGATAATTATAATATTATCCTCATGAAAAGCATTGATATTCATAACTTCGTTGTGAGAAATTTATATATATATACAATTGATGAAGTTCTTAGGAACAGTCCAGGTTACCCGGTGTTTCATGACTGGCATATGTCGGTCTTCCATCCCACGACTGAAGAGAGGCAGCCCCATCTTCTTCACCTACATCTGCCGAGATCTTCAGTTTCATCTTAGAAACCCTAAACCAACCCACCATCCACCGCTACACCATCCATCTCGGGCACCACCGAATCCAGATCAACAGCCGAAAACCTAGGGTTCCGGTGAACGTGAAACCATGTGGAGACGAGCATCTTCTAAACTCTCATCTCTTCGATCTCTCGCCAGACCTAATTGAATCATCACATCTACACCTTCGCCGCTCACTCTTCGTCCATCGGCGACTATCGTCACTCGTTAATAATAGATCACATCGATGTCAATTAATAGTTCACGTCGTTTCTTATACAATTATGTGCTTGTTTGGGGTGCGGTGATGGAATGAGTTTGTAAATGTAACGAAACTAGTAGATGCCCCGCCCGCGTTGCGAGGCGATGGCCGAATAATTCTCAACCAATTAAAAAAAGACTACTGTAATTTTGCTAGAAAAAAAAAAAAAAACAAAAACGATGATAATACCGTAATTTTGGGCCCAGGGCAAAACTGTAATTTTTCAGGACTAATGAGTTAGTGTTAGGCAACTTCTTGACACGAAAAAAAAATTAAATCGAGTAAACCAATTAAAAAAAAAACCTTTATAGTTTTGGTAAAAAAACTAAAACGATGTGAAAAACGTATTTTTTAACTGAGGGCCAAATCATAACTTTAATTCGGGGATAAACTGTAAACTAAATGGACCAACGGGGGAGTGCCAGGAAGTTGCCGGCACGACTGTAATTTTACACTGGGGGCAAACTTGTAATGTCACCAGGAAAACAAACAAAAACGATGGGGAAAATGTAAATTTAAGTTGAGGGTAAAATCGTAACTTGGCTGTGAGAAAAAAAACTAATGGCAAAACTATAAATTTATACGGAGCAAAATCGTAATTTTGAACCGAGGGCAAAATTGGAATTTTTAGCTGGGAGCGAAAGCGTAAATTTATTTTTAAGTGGGGGTAAAAACATAACTTTGAACTGATGGGAAAATCGTATTTTTAAGGGAAAAAAACTAATGGCAAAACTGTAAATTGAAACGGGGCAAAATCGTAATTTTTAACCGGGGTCAAAATTGAAATATTAAGTTGGGAGCATAAGCGTAAATTTATTTTTAAGCGAGGGCGAAAACATAATTTTTAACTGATGGCAAAATCATAATTTTAAAGGGGGATAAAATCGTAAATTTGTTGGGCCAATAGGGGAGTGCCAGGTAGCTGCCTGGCACTATTATCCCTGCCACCCATTTAGCCCAATGTAAGCCCACAACTATTACCGTGTCGGCTGCCGACACTTGGTTTTGTTATTGTTGAGAATAGTTGTATGAAACCTATGTTTAGAAATGCCCTTTTCTATTCATGTGATAGGAAATTATTAGATTTGTACTGGTTATTATATTCTTTTATTGCGACTTATGAGATAGTTGTATTAGACTTTTGTTTGTGACATGTTGTAATGTATCCATATGTTAATGACTTGACTTTGTATTTCATTTCGCCTCTCATACACATGCAAGCCTTTTTGTGAGGATTCCATAGGTGCATACATCAAGACAATGATGTTGTAATATCGAAACATAGTGTCGTTGGCCATATGAGATTAGAGGATGCGTATGAATTATTATAGGATAAACTCTATTATGTTGTTGGGTTGGTGCGTGGTGTGTGACAATATCGCAACTCAAACTCAAGCTCATTTGGGTCGACATATCCGGTGTACATTTTATTTGTTTGCTATTTATATATGTGCTTAATGGCCGCAGTGGCGGATCTAGAAAGTTCGTATAGAGGCAACATTTCAAAGAAAATGGGTAACGAAATAAAAAAACGTCAAAATTTTTCAAAATTTAAACTACCGCCGGAGCGTTAAGGTGTAGCGGAGGCTACCCCTTATTACATAGTAGGTCCGCCCCTCTTAATGGGTATTATTCCGCATCACACAACTTATTTGAGTCATTATTCCGATTGCATTGCTTATGATATTTCATATTATTTTTGTCAGTGTTATCTGGGCAATAAGCTCAGTTGTTCCCTTTCTTTTTTGTGCACCACATGTTCAAGGGTTATTTAGGTGGTCCATGAGAAGAGGATTTATAACTTTTAAATAGCTTACTATGGTTTAGTTGATGTAATAAACCATTTATTTGTATCTTTTGATTTTTCTTTGGATTAACGGTTGATGAACCTTTACTTTTAATTGCTATAATATGAAAATATACTTTCTTTTTTTTTTCTTAAGTGGAAACGTCGGCCTGTCTAAGTTGTGGTGTTATAAAATGTTTTTGGTAGTTTTTTTTATTTAAATCTTGTTTATATTATGAAAACTGAAAAAATATTAATGTTCACTTGTAATTTTATTTATGTAGTATTCGGTGAGTTTAGTAAAGTATCTATTTTGAGTACATAAAAGCGGCGCAGCTTGTTGCTCGTCTACCTGCCATTAGTTTGTAATTTCTGTTTATAGGGTAACCAGGAACTAATTGTTCATTTGGGCTATTAATTAAACACAATGAGTTAAAAAAAAAAAAAAAAAAAAAATGGTGTTTTGAATGTGTACACCCACATACACACATAATTAATCTAGAGAGTTGATCATATCACTTTTATACACACATACACACACAATTAATCTACAGAGTTGATCATATCACTTTTATACACACATACACAATTAATCTAAAGAGTTGATCATATCACTTTTATATGAAAAGCAAAGCATATGAATTAATCTTGTCTATTGCTCACAAGAATTTAGTTCAATATTAATACGTTAACAATAACAATATCGTAATTAATTAGAAGTCAATAAATAGCTTGAATAGATCCCCCCCCCCCCACCCCACCCCACCCCCACCCAAAAATATCCAGTTGTTGAGTTTAAATTTCAATTTAATAATATAGTTTCATCTGGCAAAGACAAAACCTTTAAACACATTAACAGGAGGAGGTCTTGAGTTAATGTCTCACAGACGGCAGAAAATAAAAAAAGTTTGCCGTTCAAAAAAAAAAATATAGGTCCATCAAAAAATAAATTATTTCCAAAACATATCATGAGTTCCAATATCATGTTATAAATGTGAATGTATTGTTGCCATATTGAAAAGTTTATATTTTTTTTTCTTAAATGGACAATGAATTGTTCATAACTATGGTGCGTTTAACTTAATTATAGTGGTGCGTCTAACTTCAAGGGATAATTCGGCGTTGTAAGGCTATGCGGTATGGTGATGATCCACCCTTGGAGGATGATCCGTCACGTAGGGGTCACGTAGATCGGGTATGAGAATGGAGCAAAGAGGATGGAGGTGAGAAAATGGAGGAATAAACCTAATATGTATATATAAGTTGTATGTATAGGTGTGTGAGAGAGGAGGAGGACAGACTCCATCGTCCGCAGGAAGCCGATCAGGATGCCGCTAGAGGGGGGCGAAATGGGTGGAGAAGCGGCGCCGGTGAAGGACGAAGCTGGAACGGTGCCCACAACGTGCAGCCTAATGAGTTTCAGAGTTTCAACTACACCATATGTATATGTGTATGACTGTCTAACTCTTACTCTTTATAATAGTGCGCATATTATTTTCACAAGACTTACCTACATACTTAACGCAATTACCCTAGTTTTAAAACACACACTTGTACACATGATGAGTGATCTTGACGTCTTTGTTTGTATGTATGTATGTATGTATGTATGTATGAGGTGAATAGTTGGTCAAATTGGACAGTTGTCTGACTTATGTCAACACATTTTATTATTATTATTTTTTGTAATTTACTTCATTATAATTATTTATGACTGATTACTTATCAAGTGGACATATTATTTATTCATTCATCCCCTAAAAGATATTCAAAAAAGTAATTTATAAAATTAAAATATAATCGGGATTACCGGATTGGTGACAAATATTATAAGTAAACGTTCTTGGATTGTCATATGATCTAAAAAGTAAAAATGTGTGGTTAGTTGATGGCAGCAATGTCGAAAATGATAGTCTTGTGGTGGCTAATCAAGGTAATGGTTGTTTATTACAACAATTTTATATAACTTCATGTTAACAACCAAATTTGTTTGAATAGGTCAAATTACTAGTTAGTGGATTCATAATTATAATTATTAACTAATTGGATTTCCGTGCTTAGCTGTAAGAATCGGGTCGGTAATGATTCGGTATCGACACTAAGTATAACAATAGAAATATATATATAGGATTAGGTTCAAGAGTGAACACCCTTCTTAGTTGTGAACTGCGTGAACTTATCTTGGCCCTCGATTTTTATGATCTTGAGATTTAGATTAGTTTTTTTTTTGAACCAAAACTTCATTCACACCGGAGCGACCTCAAACCGAGGAGCACCCCAAAAAACCACTATACAATATACAAAGGGTATTTCACCCAATCATCCCAAACAATCATTTTAAATCTAGACCTATGTTTCAACCAAATAAATTACAAAGCCTTAACTTGAGCGATAACATCAATGACTCTAGGAGTACCTCCTTTAAACACCTTGTTGTTCCTCGCAATCCAAATCGCCCAACTAGTAATCCTCAAAATCCCCATAACAATCATTCTCTCTTCTTTAGATTTAAAATAAGTCTGATTCATTTGCAGAAGCTCATCAATCGAAATCGGATTCCAACCACCTATCCTACACCAATGCCATATCTTACTCCACACTTCAAAGCTAAAACCACATTGAACCATAAGATGCGCTACCGTTTCCTCAACAGAATCACATAACGGACATTTAGTATCCAAAATGTTTATGTCTCTCCTCATCAAAGCATCCCGAGTCGCTATACGATCCATACCCAATCTCCACATAAATATATTTATCTTCAGAGGCACCCATCTATCCCATATGAATATTCGGTTCTGGACAGCATTATCCGAGCCTCGAATCCACTCTTTGACAGCTGCAACAGAGAACTCTCCACTGCCACCTTCGTTCCAGGCCCACTGATCTTCTTTCGCTGTTAATGTGACTTGAGACAACATAAAAATGACATCTTGCATTTCTGAAATGGCTTCAACAGACGAAAGATTGACTTTCCATTCTGCATTCATACCCACAGCCTCGCCTTGAACCTTAATTCTTTGACTAACAACTGCATTTTTATTTGAATCCTGGGCATACAACCTAGGCCACCTGTTCATAAGAGGTGTCGATCCCCACCATAAATCTTTCCAAAACCGAAGACGTAACCCGTTGCCGATGGACCCTTTAAATAAAGCTTTGAACGGTTGACCATTGAAGTTTAAGCCATCAACATCTCGGCTTATAGACTTCCAACAGCCTTTAATAGAATTATTAACCGGTAAGAAAATCCATCTCTTTCTACCCCCATGAATATCTTCAATAATCCTCTTCCACAAACTATTTTTATCGTTTTTGAACCTCCAAACCCATTTTGCCAAAAGAGCCGAATTCACCTCAGCAATCTTTGATATACCCAGCCCACCGCTCTTTTTAGACTTAGTAGCCACTTCCCAAGAAACCCAATGTAAACCCTTGCCAACTTACATCCGGCCCATAAGAAATGTCTCATGATCTTTTCAATATTATCAACCACCGCTTTTGGTGCTCTAAACAGTGAAAGATAGTATACCGGAAGACTTGTCAAAACCGATTTAATCAAAGTGAGCCTTCCACCAATCGATAAAACCTTCGCCTTCCAAGAACTTAATCTGTCACGGATAGCCTCCAAGACCGGTTCCCAATTAGATATCCGATTCATGTTAGCTCCTACTTTTATGCCCAAGTAGACAAACGGTAATCTACCAATTCTACACCCCAAAACATTTGACATAGCTTCAATATCCGAATCCTCTACTCCCACACCAAACAACATCAATTTATGAATATTGATCTTAAGACCGGAACACAGATAAAAAATTCTTAACAAATGATGAATCTTTTCCATGTTGTCTTTACTCCAAGTGCCCAAAATAAGCGCATCATCTGCATACAACAAATGAGAAACACACGGCTCTCCATTCTTGATCGTTACACCTTCAAACTCACCCAATAAACAAGCCTTCAAAATCATACAAGCAAGCGCCTCCATAACTATGAGAAACAAAAAGGGAGATAATGGGTCGCCTTGTCTGAGCCCCTTTTGACATTGAAACTCAAACGTAGGCGAACCATTGACTAGCACCGCCGACCTAGCCGAATGAAGCACCCCCTTCACCCAAAGGCACCATCTCTCCGGAAATCCCATTTGACTCATCATGGACAAAAGAAAACTCCAATTCACATTATCATAAGCCTTTTCGAAATCAATTTTCAGGAGAAAAACTGATTTTTTTGTTTTTCTTAACCCATCCAATGATTTCGTTAAGGATTAACGGACCGTCCAAGATAAACTATCTTTCAAGAAAGCCGATTGATCTTCGGAAATCACCTGACCAATTACTTTCTTGATTCGAGCCGCCAACACCTTAGAAATAATCTTGCTAATGACACCAATTAAATTGATTGGCCTGTAGTCTTTTAATCCCACTGGCACTTTTGTCTTGGCAACCAAAGCAATAAACGAGGTACTACAATCTTTACTGATGGAACCCGAATCGAAAAACTCCTCAAATACTTTATAAAAATCATCCTCCAAGGCGCTCCAAAAGTGAGTGATAAATCTGAAATTAAAGCCGTCTGGGCCCGGGGCTTTGTCAGCACCACAATCAAACGCCGCTTCTTTAATTTCCTCCTTAGTAAAAGGAGCAATCAACGCATCACTATCTTCACTAGGAACCTGTTTTAATTCATCACACAAAAAATAAGGCCGAGAATGATTAGTTTCAGTGAAGTGTTTACAAAAGAAACACAACACCTCCTTCTTAACAAGAGAAGGCTTCGAAACCCAACCCCCATCAACCACCAAACCCGGGATAGCATTGGACGCCTTCCTCCATTTAATACACCGATGAAAATAAGCCGAATTCTCATCCCCTAAAATCACCCATTTCACCCGAGACTTCTGGTGGAGATCTTGATTTTTAAACCAAACAAGTTTTTCCAACTCCTTCTTGCTCTCTTCCCAAACCCATAATTCCTCATCAGATAACTTCCGTTCCTCCAACTGTTTTTCTAAATCCGCAATGTCCTCTTTCAATTCGTTCAATTGATTCTATTCTTTTTTGCCTACCGTATTCCACCAATCCCTTAAAGCCCCCTTGATTCTGAAGAATTTTCTATTTAAATTACTATCCGCAGGCCCATCATTCACAACATTACTCAAGGCGTCCAGCACCACTTTATCACAACCGTCTCTCTCCAACCAAGAATTAAACCACTTAAATGGTTTTGGCCCAAAGTTATAATCACTCAAGGTAAGAACCAAGGGACAATGATCAGATAGCTCCCGAGGAAGAGATCTTAAACATGCTCCCGACCATCTATTAAAAAATTCCTGACACACCAAAACCCTGTCAATTTTGCTCATCTTACTATCACACCCCGAGCCCGACAAAAAGATGAATCTATTCCCCTCATGTTAAATTCATTTAAACAGGTGTCGTCAATGAAAAGGTTGAAGTCTTCAGCCATACCCTTATTAAATTTAGAGTTCTTACGCTCTTCCCTCCACCTAACAGTGTTGAAATCTCCAAGTAATAACCACATACCACTCCCATCCTGGATAATATTCTTTAACCTATCCCAAACCCTCCTTTTTTCAAGCGCCTTTTGAGGAGCATAAACATTTATCACATTCAGAATAGACCCGTCTTCTACTAGGCTACCAGAAGTCACTAGAAAATTCCTATCTTCAATCGACGAAACTTTAGTAAACTTTCTCACATTCCAAATATTAAATAAACCTCCCGATTTACCAATAGCACCCACTCTATCTACCCCATAATCCCCCACAGGCCATAATCTATCTACATCAAAAGCCTTGTCATCAGAAAGCATAGTTTCTTGTAAAGCCAAAAAATCAACACCCAATTTACTCACCAAACCCTTAACCCAAGAAGGTTTACCAACCACCCCAATCCCTCTAACATTCAAGGTTAGAAAATTCATTTAAAACTAGATTGTATACCTTTACCTTGAATGGACTCCTTGATCAAACCATCAAAATTGTCCAACTGTACCCCCAATTTTGATCCCAATTGTTTCGTTTGCTGCACTTCCTTATCGACCTGAGAAGACCCTTCATCCCAAGAAAAAGACTTCGGCTTTATATAACTCGGTTCGACATTCACATCTTCAACAAAAGGATTAGCCTCACGAGTCTCTTCTTTATCTGTCTCACTAATCAGAACACTGAAGGAGTTTTGACAAGGAATAGCAGACGTACCTCTTATTTTGTTCACTTTATCATCAGCAGCCCAAATTAGTGGGTCCAACCCAAATATATCATCCTCTACCACTTTGGGCCCTTTAAGTGGTCTTTGGTTACCACTTGAAGATCCACCAGACGAGTCCAGGCTAGAGATGTACAAATCGGTTTTTTTAAGAAACCGGTTTCGGTTTTTTAACCGAACCGGTTTTTTTGGAGCAATTGAAAACCGGTTTTTTTTAACCGTAACCGGTTTTAACCGGTTTCAACAACTGACAAATCATAACCGGTAACAACCGGTTCTAACCGGTTTATAACCGGTTTGTATAATAACCGGTTTCCGTAACTGATTATTTTAACTGTTTTTAAAACCGGTTTACTGTAACCGGTTAAAAACCGGTAAAAAAACCGGTCTGCAGGAAATGTCACAGAATGCAGTTTTTGTTGCTGTTTTGCTGTTTTTTAGCCTGTTTTAAAAAAAAAAACAGCAGTTTTTTTTATAAAAACATAACAATGCAAATTGTAAAAAGTCAAAACATAATATCATTAAGTCTACGAACAAACGGAAACATAACATAAGGAAATAAGAACGATACGAACGCTAAAGCGTAACAACGAAAATACATAAACTTCATACATAAACTTGAAGGTCCACACTAATATATATATATTTTTTTAGTGGGACGAGAAAAGTAATATAACTTGAGCCGCGTCTAATCTTCTTCGGCCGAACCCGAACTCGAACTATTGCGTAGTAATTCATCTAGTTCGGCTTCTTCTTCGGTCATTGGGGTTGTCATTTCGTTTCGAACCTCGTCTTCGTACACTTCGGCTTCGTAATCTAATTTACCCTCGAGTGAGCGTATGTGTTGACATCTCTCCGCCGCATCCAAGTAGTCTTTCAAGCAAATCGACATCTCAACCGCCTTTGGTGTTAGTCGAGTCCTCCGTATCGAAATCACCCTACCACTTATAGAAAAAGCACTTTCCGAAGCTACCGTGGAAGCTTGGACCGTTAGTAAATCTCCGTATCGAAACCATTACAATGATGACAACGCGCTTTTTTCGGTCCGCTCGCCATCTCGCACAAATCGAAATGTGACCAAACTTCGGGGTTGCGCTTCGTTGGAAGAACACGAACAACCGTGTCGGTTGTAGACTCGCCAACATTGACCGAATCATGAGCACTAGAGCTTGCCATGTTTTTTTCACAATTATCGAATAAGAAAAGTGAGCGTTTTTATGAGATTTAGGAGATTAGAGAATGGTGTGATTGAACCAAAACACCCGACACCCTTTTATAGTAATTGGAGATGAATTTTTGACAAAAAAAAAAAAAACAAAAAAAACGGCTCTTTTCTAGTCCCAACGGTCATATGACCGTTTTCTGCATTTCAGCGACAATAACCGGTTTTAACCAGTTTTTATAACCGGTTTTTATCTAACCGGTTTTTATAACCGGTTTTAGGCCTAATCAGTTTTTAAACCGGTTTTTTGTATAACCGGTTTTATAACCGATATCTAAGTCAAACCCAACAATCGATCTATAACCGGTCTAACCGGTTTGTAACCGAACCGGTTTCAAAAAAACCGGTTTTTCCAACAACCGGTTTCGGTTAATTTTTCGGTTTCAGTTGCGTAATCAGTTTTTTTGTACACCTCTAGTCCAGGCCCACACTTATAAAACTTTTAAACTTCTTCCTCTTTAAACTATGAAAAGTCAAATCACCTCCCTCATGATTACCTGGCACCTGGTCAGCCTTAGAAATAGGAGCCAAATTAAAACTTTCCTCCAAGGATCCCGGAGAATTCGCCTTATCATTGGAAACCTTCCCACAATTATTGCCATCTTTACTTCCTTCCAAAATTGGAGATTTTGAACTAACTGTCGCCGGAGAACCACCTACCGGACTAAATTCCGGTGACTTATTTTCATTGTCAGAAGCTGTGTAAGAGCCACCAACGACCTTAGGATCCTTTACAAATTCTTCAATCCACTCCTTATATTCCTCCACAACCCAAACTTTAAAAGTAGTACCCCTCCACCGTAGAAACGCCTCCTCTTGAATAGATTTGCCATGATCCACAAGGACCCCAACAAAATGTAAGGACGCATCACAGCCACGAGAATCCATCTGCGCCTCTTTAACTACCGTTCCAAACAGGCTTCCGACATTGTTAATGACACTAGGATCCGTAATACACAACGGGACCCCAACAATCTTAAGCCACGCAACTCGATCAAAGGAAAACGGTTGTACTTCCCAAATGGTAGGAACCTCGAACAGGTCCGGTCTACCTATCAGTTCATCCTTAGCCATAACGGCATGCTCACTCGATGAGAAAACGATCAATACCGAAAAACCACCGAAACAACTAACCAAACCTTCTTGTAATTTCATATCCTTTAAAATACTATAAATATTTTGTAACACATATAAAGATTTCACCTTGACGACCACCGCTCTACCATGCAAATGTTTGAAAACATCTATAGAATCATCAACATGTACCAACCTACCCACTGTAGCCCCAACAGAAGCATCCTTAAAAGACATTTTATTAAAATTTGAATCTTTAACCACATATTCCAGCGTAAACGTCTTCTTCGGACCCCTATACGACCCTGTCTGAGGAGGAGGGATCTTTGTCTGATTAATTTCCCCCTCCTCAAGGACAAATCTTGCCATATTTGCTTTAATTATGTAATCCCCCAAACGAACCGAAGACAACCATGTAACCATCTCCTTCCGGTCCTTCACGTCCAAGAACGAAATAAAACCGAACCTTTTTCCTTCCTTATCTCTATTCCGAGCAATGTAGATATCAAAAATAGTGCCGAGGGACCTTAATTCCGTTGCCACCTCCGCTCCGCTACACCGATCTGGAAGATTGGTGATGAAAAACTTGGTGATCCTTGCCTGAGTCTCGGCCGGAATAGGCTTTCTGCGGGACGTCATGTTTTTTTGTTGTGCGAGATTTAGATTAGTGGCATGATGGTAATTATTTGGTTTATTTTTTCCATTTAATTAAATACATAAGGGTATATGTGTAATTACACAAAAAAAGATTCAAAAAAGAAACCTAAATTCTTTCCATTTTTTAAAACCTAATCAACTTTAAATCCTATTTTTTTGTCTTTCCATCTCGATACAAACCCTGCGCCGACTTCATCCAGGTTTTTTGTTTCTCTTCATCGCCGACTTCATCCAGTGTTTCCGGCCACTCGATACAAACATTGTGCCGCCGACAAAACACAGGGATTGTCAATCGGTGTCAACTGGAATCGGTGTCAACTGGGATTGTCGTCGGGAGATGACAATGAAGGTGTAGCCGTGGTTCGGATTTCTTTCCTGGTAATCGTCTCTGTCCTTCCTTCTTCTTCATATTTTAGATCTGTTTAGATCCACTTTTCTCTGAATCGTTGCGTGATGTTTCAGGAAGTGATGAAGTGCGGTGGTGGTCGTGGCACCGACTAAGTGGAGATCGGTGATGATAAACGATGGTTGTCGGAGATCGATGAACAACATGGTAATGATACGGTGACCGGAGAGTGTCGGAGATACTGAGATGATTGATGAAAGTGTTTGGAAGAGACGACCGGAGATGATGATCGGAGACGATTCGGAGTGGATGGAGACGATGCTGAATATGTTAGGGTTTAGTTTCGTGTTTCAGGTCGGTGTAGACATGTGTAATCTGTTTAGGCAAGTGGGTTTACACCTGTGTATAGTAGTAGTTATGTGTTTCAGGTCGGTGTACACATGTGTACTTTGCTAATGTAAATGGGTATAAACTGTGTATACACCTGTGTAAATTGGGTGCACACCTGCGTATATATCTGTACATAGGTCTATTAAATTTAAATACATAGGTGTACTTCGGGATTCATGCATGTGTGTACGTAATCGAAATCTGGGTTTTTTTATCGATGAAGAAAAAATACATGATGATGAAGAACTGCTCGTTTGAAAAAAAATCTGGATTGTTTTGAATGGTGATTATGATATAGATCTTGTTTAGATTTAAAAGATATTTTGGGTAATTACAAAAAAATAGGAAAGTGTAACTTCCATATATTAATTAAAATAAATAATTAATAATAACTTAATGTACAATTACAATCCTATCCTTTTCAACAAAAAAGATAATCAAGGGCTATGATCAGTTTACACAGTTCACTCTTGGGAGGTTGTTCACTCTAGAACCCTACCCTATATATATATAACCAAACCATGAGACAACTTTTATGACATTTGTGTTTGTTCTTCGATCACTTGTACCTATTCACAACCCAATTTTGAGTAAAATTTATATCCAAGTGTAGATAAAAATTAGCACGTCGCAACTGTGTAAATGCACTAAATGTGATGAAGTGTTGGAGATTGAAATCACTTAGAAGTTAAGGGTTCTAAGTGTAACTTTGATATGTTTATATTGTGTTCCGGATTTCATGTAAACTTCAAGGGTTCTTATAACACTGAATTAGTTCCGGGTCTTTGGTATTTGTATGTATGTGTGTTCAGAGGAAATATGGTTTCCCTAGAACATTATGAGTTCTGTATTACGGAGAGAAGTCTGGAACTTATGATAATTTCCGGATTAGACCAATCTCTCTCTATATACGTGGTATGTGATGTAATAGATATACTTTTGGCCTTTGTAGGTTTTTGATGAACTGTGTGTTTATCCAGATTAATACAAGTGCATATTTAGTGGAATTCTCTGTTTTTGTACCTTTCTATATTTGTTTACAGTGTGTACATGTAACGTGATGGATTCCGCACATCACAATACGATGTGTTTGTGATTCCGATTATAGTGTAATAGGTGACCTAATAAGTGGTATCAGAGCAGGATTTATATAGAGAGTGCTCGTACTGCTGTAGGTATTATATTTGAGGTTTTTGAGAGAATTTTTTAGTTCATGACTTTGTTTCTACAATTTCAACATTTTTCAGTAGTATATGGTGATTTTCAATAGTTTTTCATCATATTTCAGTGGTTTTGCAATGGATTTTGATTAGGTTTTGTTTCAGACTGAGTGTTAGTTGATTTTGCAGAAGATCTGATCAGATTTGGATCAAATATGAGTTGATTGGCTTGGCTTGTGTTTCAGCTGATTTTAGGTGTTACGGAGAACGTTTAGAAAATTACTGTCAGTTCTAGGCTTCTTAAAAGTTGTTTCATTTTTTAGGTTCATTAAAGTCTCTGTGTGTATCACGCGTTGACTGAATTATCCAAAAGGTTGTTCTGTTTAGAATTACTTAAAATTATCCGGGGTATTCTATTTCGAATTTGTTTAAGTGTTCCGAAGATTTTCATCATTGAGGTTAAACTCTGTCTGGGGTTATTGAGTGTTTTTCGAAAGTCTATATAATCCGGAAAAGACTATTTACATCAGGTTAGTGGTCTGGGGTGCTTTGACTATTTAGGAGTTTAGTTAATTGTTCAGAGGTATTATTAGGTTTCGGAGTAGTGATAGTTAAGGACTTCTTTGGGTTCAGGAGTTTATTCTGGGTTTCTTATTGATTTTTAGAAATTTTACTATGTATTGATAACAGATGTTCACTTCCATACCCAGTGGTTCAAATTTGAGATTTCAAATCCAAATTCAAAAATGGCAAATAGTATGGCTAGTGTGGTTCATAACATCAAGCACAACAATGAAGTTGGTAGAAGCGACAAACCGCCAATTTTTCAAACTAAGATGGATTATCCTGAATGGGAGGATCGTTTTGAACGTTATATCAAGTTTAAGGACATTAATATGTGGATATGTATCAAGGAAGGATACACACTACCAACAAATGGTATAAACATTCTGAACTCCTTGGCAATGACCGATGATCAAAGGAAAATTTATGAAACCAAAGAATGTGCTTATTCAATGATTACTATGGCTTTTCCACATTCAGTCTCACATACATTAAGGGAAAAGAAACTTCAAAGAATTTATGGGATTGCATGGTTGAAAGGTATGAAGGCGATGATACGTATAAGAAGCAAATAGTTGATCTATTGAAAATGCAATTTGTCATGTTCAAATCCATGAAAACTAAAACATTTGATGAGACAATAAACTAATATTATCATTTACTTAGTGAAATGGAGAGAATTAAGATTCAAGAATATATTGAATTGGACAAAATAGAGCCGATTCTGAATAGTCTACCGAAGGAATGGAACATGTACACTACATTGATAAAAGATAATCCGAGATATCTTATATTGGCATTGGAGCAGTGTAACACCTGTGCCTCCACGGACATCAAACAAATACCAAACCAATGAAATATTGTATTTCATACTTTGGATTTGTATTAATATGTGTATCATTTGCACATATCGATTCTTATTCGATTTCAAACTCTAAATCGCTTTCTGGAAGGTTATACGCGCACCAATGCGTAAATATAACCAGTTTAATGCAACAAACACTCCGGAATAGTGACATTGGCTTAACATACCTTAAACAACCTTTACATAACTTAGAAATAAGTTTTGAAGGCTTTGGTATGGCAAAAACAAGTTAATTCGTCTACAGGGACTAAAGTTGACAAACTGCGAAAGTATGCCAATTTGAACTGTAACAGACTTTCCGGAGCATGACCATAAGTTAAACATACCATAAATATCCTTCACATAGCTTAGAAATAGGCTTTGAGGTGTTCGGTATGCTAAAATAAACTTTTGTGTCATTCAAGGACTAAAAGTGTCAAAAAGTGCACAAGTTTGCATTTTCGCGCATAACTTACGTTCTGAATACATCCGGACATCTAAAAATTTATGTAAGCATGACTATATTATGCTTTAGTGTTTGGCTTGCCAAAAATCCATTCGCCGCGTCATTTGGATCGTTTTTCGCGCTTATGCGCATTCCGTCGTAATTAAGCGAACATCGCGTTCGTACGACCAAACGAACCAACACCCGGCATATTTTTGAGCATGTTTCATGTCCTCAATGTTTAGGCAACATTTTAGGGCCTTAAAGTTGGCTTTACGGGCCTTAGAAGTGTCGGAAATGGCCTTAAACACGTGCAGGGACTGAAACTGACATTTCTGAAACTTTGTTCTGATCTGTGACTCCTAGGCGGCCCGCCTCAGGATCTTAACATCCTTAGGCGGCCCGCGTCAGTCCTTCTGACCAGATTAAATGCATTTAACCACAAGTTGCAGCTGTTTGATCCTCCACCACATGTTCTAACTTGCTTAGTCAGATGATAAGCATCAATTTTAGCTTCCATAACCTTCCAACAAGTGTACGGATGGGATCGAATCACGGTTTCCATGAAACGATCTCAACGGTGCACCGAATACTATAAATACCCCATGCCCCCCATTGCATAACTTACAAGAATTCTGATTTGAGAAACTCTAAGTTGAAACCATTGTTTCATACCTGAGATTCTTGGATCGGGATTAGCATTCGGGGACCCTGGGTAAGTATTCTTTCGTTCTTTTCCTTATTTTATTGCTTTTCGAGTCAGAAAGTCAAACTTTGTTTGACTTTCAGCGTTGACCAGCTTATGGTCAATGCGAAGTTCGTAGGAACTTCGCAACGTGAGTGTAATCACGTTGGTCATAGTCCCTTGGGACTATGCCCACTGATTACCACGTTGTCTAGAGTCGTAGGGTAGGCGATCTAATAAATCGCCTATACCTTCGAACTCGACCCAGTTTGGTCGATCATTAGGATCCGACCAAACACATTAGGTGACCATAGTATATAGGGAATAACCTTCCGAGGTTATACCTTATGGTCGCTTCGTTTAAGTAGTTGTATGATAGGTAGTTTATATGCCTTAGGTAAATTACCAGAATACCCTTTTCATGTATAATTGGTAATTAAGCTTATGTAACCTAAACTTTTGTCACATAACTGATTATGTAACATGTTTAGGCATATAACACTTGTCATAGGATTAGTTAGACGTTCCGAACGCGTTTCACGCGCACGACGCGTTAAAGTAGCATAAGCTACCTTAATAGGTCGCGATGGGTCGAAATCACTTAGGTTAGTCTCAATGTAGTATGTAGGCCTTGTTAAACCATATCATATGAGTTCCAATACTCATTTGGTTTACCAAGCCTCATCCTATCCGATCTCCCGATTTAGGTCCGGTTTATTTATATGGTTTTAGACTGCCGATTGATTCCGTGCTCCCTCTAGCTTTGCTTGGTTGTTGTTCAAGATCTCTAAGCATTCTCAGGCGAGTACATTATTCCCCTATTTTACTGCTTTCAATTGTTTTGGGGTGACTCATATGTGCTAAATGTTTTCGATGTTATAACAATGGTTTCAAAAACAATTAAGACGATTTATACAAAACTAATAACAATTTCAAAAAGTGAACAAACTTGTTGGTTGTAGTTACATAACAAATGACATTCATTAGCAATGATCAAGCTGACTAGTATTAGGTTATGGTACCATAGGATCTGACTAATCCCGTTATTTACTACACCCGTGGTTATGTGTGGGTGTGGTGGGTAGCGACTGAATCTGAAATTGTTAACTTACCCTTTGGTAAGGGTTTGTTAATGCGAAAACGAGAAGCGACGAAAACGAGAAGCGACGAAAACGAGAAGCGACGAGTGATGAGTCACGAAGGTTTGAATGTTGTTAGCGAGACGACCACATAAGTAGTTTCACGACCTAAAACGAATTAAACGATTGGGTAAACGATTGATTTTCACACGATGTTTTAACGATTGGGTAAACGATTGGTTTTCACACGATGCTTTAACGATTGGATAAACGATTGGTTTCAAAGCGACATACGATTGGTTTTTGGGTTAGGTGATTAGATAACGGGACGGGTGTAATGTGATGAAAGCATGGTGGATACGCCGCTGGTACTTCCTATATATAAGTGTCTTCATCGCATTACATACCGTGGCGTTATTTAGTTCATTTGGGTAAATGATTTTCAAACGATGTCACACAAACAAGATTTTCGATATGATATAAACTATACGAGCTTTTAACGAGATTTATTAACAAATTTTTATTAACGATTTATTACGAAATGTTTCACAATTTACTTACTAAAACAAATGTTTTTGGGTTAAGAGTCATGGCTACGAGGTTTTATAAACTATAAACCGCTTGATTTGAGTTGGTTAATTAAGTTGCAATATTATACTCTTTTCAAAACAAGGTTTTTAAATAAAGTATTGCAACATCTAAACTAGCCATGATTTCGACACTCCTACAAAACCAATGTATTCGCCAGCATTTCTTTGCTGACCTCGTTTTCACATATGTTTCAGGTATTGTTGAATGATATCGATTGATAGGATGCATGCTCACATAGGACTGGACAAGGCCTTAGTGACTCAATAACAATGATAGACTATGTTTAAATTGTGTATTTAGATTCCAGACAATGTAATTATTCAATGTTTAATAAAACGAAACACTTTTTGGTATCCATGGTTATGAAACATTAATTCTGTTGCAACACGCCTCGATGTTTCCGCCGCGATTTGTTGTTTTACGCGGTCGGGGTGTGACAGAAAAGATGGAACATTAATTCTGTTGCAACACGCCTCGATGTTTCCGCCGCGATTTGTTGTTTTACGCGGTCGGGGTGTGACAGAAAAGATGGTATCAGAGCCAATGGTTATAGGGAATTAGGTTATTAGTAATGCTTTGACCTAGTCTATAACCTTCTTAGGACCCTAACGCGAGTTTACTTGCGTTTAGTCATAAAACAATACCGTCACCTATCCTTAGGTGACGACCACAACAAGAACACAATTTTCGAATCCGCTTTGAAAACTAATCATCTGTTCTAGGATGATTGATTAATAGGTTTTGAACCCCCTATTATATGGTTTTGAACCCTTTAAGTTTTCAAAATCTCGTCAAAGTTTGAGTCTAAATAATGTGAACACGTGCAAACTGGAAGAGTGAGTGCCTGTATTCTGGGTTTTCTGTCTAGGCAAGCACTTCGTATATATCTCATCAGACGCGAGACCAGTTGTGCTTACCTGGGAATTCTTGGGATGAGTGTTCACTTATAGGCGAGCATGTCTTCGCGATACATTATTTTGATTCATTTACTTTGATTAATCTCCGCGAGTCGTTTGTTTGTTCGAGTTAACGAACAAATGATCCCCTCTTGCGTTTTGTTGATATCTCTTGTGTCCTTCCAATTGTCGATCCCGCTCATGAAGGAGCATTCAATCCGAATGCAAACGAGGCCCGAGCTGACCACTTCGTTGTCGATGGTACCTAAGTGGTTAACGGTACGTTTCTTGTTAACAATCGACCTGCATCTATTCTTTTGATTCTGGTGCCGTTAGAAGTTTTGTTTCATTGTCATTTGAGCCCTTGCTTGCGAAACCTAGAACCAAACTAAGAAAACCCTTATTTGACGAAGATGCTACTGGTAAACCTCTTGTTCTCGATTTTGTTATTCGTGATTGCCAGTTGAACCTTGGTAATCATCTTTTCCTTTTGACCACACACCGATGCAACTTGGGAGTTTCGACATTATCGTTAGAATCGATTGGTTAACCAAACATCACGCTGGGGTGGTTTGTTCCGATAAGATTGTTCGCATACCTCTTTCGTCTGGCGATGTTCTGGAAGTTAGTGGCGAGAAACCTTCTGGTGGATTGAAGATCATGTCGTGTACGAAGGCCCAAGTTATGTACGAAAAGGATATGTTGCTTTCCTGGCACATGTCACCGAGGAGAAAGGCAAGAGCAAGAGTATTCAGGATATTCCGATTGTTCAGGATTATCCAGAAGTGTTTCCTGATGAACTGCCTGGTTTGCCTCCAGTTCGTCAAGACAAATTTCATTTTTGACCTTGTACCCAATGCCAACCCAATTACGAAAGCACCTTATCGTCTTGCATTGTTCGAGATGCAAGAATTATCAAAACAGCTTCAATAGTTGTCTGATAAAGGATTCATCCGTCCGAACTTTTCTCCTTGAGGAACTTCTGTTCTCTTTGAGAATAAGAAAGATGGATCTTTTCGAATGTGTATCGATTATCGTGAGCTTGATAAGCTCACCATCAAGAATCGATATCCCCTACCTTAAATCAATGATCTCTCCGATCATCTGCAGGGTACTTCATGCTTTTCCAAGATCGATTTGCGTTCTGGGTATCATCAACTTCGTATTCGCGAAGAGGATATTCCCAAAACGGCTTTCAGCATGAAGTATGGCCATTACGAGTTTACAGTCATGCCTTTTGGGTTGACAAATACTCCAGCCATCTTCATGGACTTAATAAATAAAGTCTGCAAGCCTTATTTGGATCAGTTCATCATTGTTGTTATTGATGACATCTTGATCTATTCATGTCCCGAGCCGACCACGATCAACACCTTCGTTGACATCAGAGCCCTGATTGAATTCCTTGTACACCTTAAAATGTACATTACAACTCAATTAGGACAAACCGAATTCCTTTTAAGATCTTCCTATCTTCATAGTTAGATTCTTGAAAATATTTAAAGTGACAAATGAAATCCACGGATTGGATTCCTAGTATGCTTTAAATACCCGTGTCCAAAGATAACAAATTAAACGATTATACGATTTTACGATCATACGATCAAACGATAATACAAATTAAACGATTATGCAATTATGTGGTTATGTGTTATGTGTTCTCCTCTATGTTTTTGTGTGATCCGATTTTCAAATCCTCATAGAATCTTTCATATCTTCATATGAGGGATTCATAGTAGGATTTTCAAAAAGGTACTACCTTAAATCCTTATGGGCTTCTACGTAGTAGTTAAGACCCTTGGGTTATATAGTACCATTCCATGATTCGATGAGAGACCCTTGAGTGGTCTAGTTAAAGATTGATTCAAGATCTGGTTAAGAATGGCATGTGATGATACAGCTGAAAGGACCCTATGGCGGTCCAGTCACACTCATCACAGGATCATTCATTAGGTTTTCCCCTACACATTATCAAACGCACTGTGTGGACTATGCAAGGAAGTACGTAATTATGGATGCATACATAATTATGAAATTCCGTGTGCAGAAACCACAGTAAGATTTATCATGTGTAAGAACCGATAGTGACAACAATAACGGAACGTGAACAATGCAATGGAGGTACGGTGGACGCACCAATAACACTTCATATACTTGTATATAAGTGTCCCTCTTACATTGCAAGCATAATGTTATTAAGGTTACTAGAAGTTCAGAACCCTAACCAATATTGTTCGATCTTTACAACTTCATGTTTTAAACTCTCACAAGTTTCCTCTAAATAAATTTCGGGACGAAATTTCCTAAAGTAGGGGAGACTGTAACACCTGTGCCTCCACGGCCATCAAAAAAATACCAAACCAATGAAATATTGTATTTCATACTTTGGATTTGTATTAATATGTGTATCATTTGCACATATCGATTCTTATTCGATTTCAAACTCTAAATCGCTTTCTGGAAGGTTATACGCGCACCAATGCGTAAATATAACCAGTTTAATGCAACAAACACTCCGGAATAGTGACATTGGCTTAACATACCTTAAACAACCTTTACATAACTTAGAAATAAGTTTTGAAGGCTTTGGTATGGCAAAAACAAGTTAATTCGTCTACAGGGACTAAAGTTGACAAACTGCGAAAGTATGCCAATTTGAACTGTAACAGACTTTCCGGAGCATGACCATAAGTTAAACATACCATAAATATCCTTCACATAGCTTAGAAATAGGCTTTGAGGTGTTCGGTATGCTAAAATAAACTTTTGTGTCATTCAAGGACTAAAAGTGTCAAAAAGTGCACAAGTTTGCATTTTCGCGCATAACTTACGTTCTGAATACATCCGGACATCCAAAAATTTATGTAAGCATGACTATATTATGCTTTAGTGTTTGGCTTGCCAAAAATCCATTCGTCGCGTCATTTGGATCGTTTTTCGCGCTTATGCGCATTCCGTCGTAATTAAGCGAACATCGCGTTCGTACGACCAAACGAACCAACACCCGGCATATTTTTGAGCATGTTTCATGTCCTCAATGTTTAGGCAACATTTTAGGGCCTTAAAGTTGGCTTTACGGGCCTTAGAAGTGTCGGAAATGGCCTTAAACACGTGCAGGGACTGAAACTGACATTTCTGAAACTTTGTTCTGATCTGTGACTCCTAGGCGGCCCGCCTCAGGATCTTAACATCCTTAGGCGGCCCGCGTCAGTCCTTCTGACCAGATTAAATGCATTTAACCACAAGTTGCAGCTGTTTGATCCTCCACCACATGTTCTAACTTGCTTAGTCAGATGATAAGCATCAATTTTAGCTTCCATAACCTTCCAACAAGTGTACGGATGGGATCGAATCACGGTTTCCATGAAACGATCTCAACGGTGCACCGAATACTATAAATACCCCATGCCCCCCATTGCATAACTTACAAGAATTCTGATTTGAGAAACTCTAAGTTGAAACCATTGTTTCATACCTGAGATTCTTGGATCGGGATTAGCATTCGGGGACCCTGGGTAAGTATTCTTTCGTTCTTTTCCTTATTTTATTGCTTTTCGAGTCAGAAAGTCAAACTTTGTTTGACTTTCAGCGTTGACCAGCTTATGGTCAATGCGAAGTTCGTAGGAACTTCGCAACGTGAGTGTAATCACGTTGGTCATAGTCCCTTGGGACTATGCCCACTGATTACCACGTTGTCTAGAGTCGTAGGGTAGGCGATCTAATAAATCGCCTATACCTTCGAACTCGACCCAGTTTGGTCGATCATTAGGATCCGACCAAACACATTAGGTGACCATAGTATATAGGGAATAACCTTCCGAGGTTATACCTTATGGTCGCTTCGTTTAAGTAGTTGTATGATAGGTAGTTTATATGCCTTAGGTAAATTACCAGAATACCCTTTTCATGTATAATTGGTAATTAAGCTTATGTAACCTAAACTTTTGTCACATAACTGATTATGTAACATGTTTAGGCATATAACACTTGTCATAGGATTAGTTAGACGTTCCGAACGCGTTTCACGCGCACGACGCGTTAAAGTAGCATAAGCTACCTTAATAGGTCGCGATGGGTCGAAATCACTTAGGTTAGTCTCAATGTAGTATGTAGGCCTTGTTAAACCATATCATATGAGTTCCAATACTCATTTGGTTTACCAAGCCTCATCCTATCCGATCTCCCGATTTAGGTCCGGTTTATTTATATGGTTTTAGACTGCCGATTGATTCCGTGCTCCCTCTAGCTTTGCTTGGTTGTTGTTCAAGATCTCTAAGCATTCTCAGGCGAGTACATTATTCCCCTATTTTACTGCTTTCAATTGTTTTGGGGTGACTCATATGTGCTAAATGTTTTCGATGTTATAACAATGGTTTCAAAAACAATTAAGACGATTTATACAAAACTAATAACGATTTCAAAAAGTGAACAAACTTGTTGGTTGTAGTTACATAACAAATGACATTCATTAGCAATGATCAAGCTGACCAGTATTAGGTTATGGTACCATAGGATCTGACTAATCCCGTTATTTACTACACCCGTGGTTATGTGTGGGTGTGGTGGGTAGCGACTGAATCTGAAATTGTTAACTTACCCTTTAGTAAGGGTTTGTTAATGCGAAAACGAGAAGCGACGAAAACGAGAAGCGACGAAAACGAGAAGCGACGAGTGATGAGTCACGAAGGTTTGAATGTTGTTAGCGAGACGACCACATAAGTAGTTTCACGACCTAAAACGAATTAAACGATTGGGTAAACGATTGATTTTCACACGATGTTTTAACGATTGGGTAAACGATTGGTTTTCACACGATGCTTTAACGATTGGATAAACGATTGGTTTCAAAGCGACATACGATTGGTTTTTGGGTTAGGTGATTAGATAACGGGACGGGTGTAATGTGATGAAAGCATGGTGGATACGCCGCTGGTACTTCCTATATATAAGTGTCTTCATCGCATTACATACCGTGGCGTTATTTAGTTCATTTGGGTAAATGATTTTCAAACGATGTCACACAAACAAGATTTTCGATATGATATAAACTATACGAGCTTTTAACGAGATTTATTAACAAATTTTTATTAACGATTTATTACGAAATGTTTCACAATTTACTTACTAAAACAAATGTTTTTGGGTTAAGAGTCATGGCTACGAGGTTTTATAAACTATAAACCGCTTGATTTGAGTTGGTTAATTAAGTTGCAATATTATACTCTTTTCAAAACAAGGTTTTTAAATAAAGTATTGCAACATCTAAACTAGCCATGATTTCGACACTCCTACAAAACCAATGTATTCGCCAGCATTTCTTTGCTGACCTCGTTTTCACATATGTTTCAGGTATTGTTGAATGATATCGATTGATAGGATGCATGCTCACATAGGACTGGACAAGGCCTTAGTGACTCAATAACAATGATAGACTATGTTTAAATTGTGTATTTAGATTCCAGACAATGTAATTATTCAATGTTTAATAAAACGAAACACTTTTTGGTATCCATGGTTATGAAACATTAATTCTGTTGCAACACGCCTCGATGTTTCCGCCGCGATTTGTTGTTTTACGCGGTCGGGGTGTGACAGAAAAGATGGAACATTAATTCTGTTGCAACACGCCTCGATGTTTCCGCCGCGATTTGTTGTTTTACGCGGTCGGGGTGTGACAAGCAGGTTATTCAGAAATTTAAAAGTTATTCTTGGAATCTGCAGGATCAAGCTGAGAAGTTCGATCATGTTCAAGATCCAGTGTTATATAAGGTAAAACAATCAGATTTGAAGAATGGAGTTAGTGTAGCATTATTCTTGGTTACTAGTAATGTGGATGAATGTTCTATTGCGAGCGTATTTCTAAGTTCGGGCACAAGTTCATCTTCCAGTCGTTTTCTAGCAAATGTGAATGTGCCAACATTAGATCCTCATAGTTTAAAGCTAATTGAGGGGTTTGCTTATGAAAATTTAGCTCTGGGATGTAACAACCCGACTTTTCGGATCGTTACCTAGCGCTGTTTTTTTCTCGTAAACTCTTGTACTCCTGGGATTCGATTATCGCAATAGGTTAAACTATATTTTTCAACGCATTTAAACACACATCACAACGCTTATTCAAAACACAGTTATCGCATTTTAACGCAACTTATAACGCTTACTATTTTAACGCATTTTATCGCATGTTACCTCGCTTATTTAGACTAAACGCTATCGCAATGCAACTCAACGCAAACTCAAAACATAGATTTACTTATGTTATGTGTGTTATTTGTGTGATTACTTGTTTGAATGTTATGTGGTTATCAACACAATGCTTATACACTTATACGCTCACTCGCAACTCGATTAAAGGAAACGCAACGCTTAACAAACGAACCAAAGTTGGAAAACTAACAAACGCAAACCAGGCTGTCCGAATGGACATCCGCTCAGATGACCATCCGACCGGATGGCCATTTGTCCGGACAAGCCATCCGACCACAGCCCTTCACGCACCGACTTAAACCCTCACTCTCACTCTATAAATACCGCCATACACTCTCATTCTCTGATGTTGACACTTCCATCCGCTCACACGCTCTCAGTCACTCTCAATCCTAATCAAAGCCATTTTGTAAGCTTTTCTCCTCAAATCTTAAATAATCTTCACCTCTAATCTCTTCTACATCATCTTCTTCATTAAAATCACACACAAACACTAACTTTTTCTCTTGAAATCACTGATTTGGATCTCTTAAAGGTGGTTTCCACCAGTTTTGCTTAGGCAAACTGTTGTGGAACACTATTTGATCGAGATTGGTTCTAGATCTAAAGGATTTCACACTTTTTAACTCAATCACAACAAGATTTCAACACTTTTTCAACTGTTTTCAACTTTTCTTCAACTTTCTACACAAAACTGATGGAATTTGGACTCAATCAGACTCTCGACTCATTTCTTAGTTGAGAGCCGGCTTGAAAACGGATTTCCACCAAAGAGATGGACCGATTGACGGGTCAAACATGAATCTTCATCAAGAACAGTGAGTTTGATTGAATGGGCTGAGACCATCCGGCCGAATGAACTGGACTTGGTACTTTTCCGTTGTTTGACATGTCGTCACGCCGTCTCCATTAAAACTTAAAACTTGTTACTTAGAAAATTTTACGAAAAACTTCAACTACAGATTTCTCACTCAAACGGCTATCCCCTCGAATGGCCATCCGTCTGGATGACCATCCGATCGGATGATCTGACCTTTATAATTTTCATTATTTACACGCTTTTGACTAAATTTAGAATTTTTAACGATTTACAAACACCCACACACTCATTCGAATGGCCATCCGCTCGGATGACCATCCGTCCGGATGACCATCCGCTCGGATGGATTATACTCATCCGATCGGATCACCATTCGAACACTTAACCATCCGACATTTTGTTTACGCACTGTTCAACACTCTGCTCAACGACTTATGCTACTGTTTCCGTACACAGGCTAACTCAACGCGCTCCCTTCAATCTAATCCAAACTGTGTTTACTCGTTGAACACACACAGTGAGTATACTCGAACCCATTTTCGATTAACGCACTTTTGGGTGTTACATACGTTCTATATCAAAACACATCACACAAGGCAAACACTTCTAAACGCTAACCGCTCCCACATGCTATACGTGATTTGTTGAATGCTTGTACTATGCTTATAGTGTTACACTATACCGCCTCTAGCAACGATAGTACTACAGTTTGGACTCAGCACCTGTTGTGGACAGGGGTTGCTAGGGATCACATCACTTTACTTCATGTGTTCGCTGAACATGTGTCACGCATACTCTACAACATAGTCTCATGGTTAAGTTGTATCATTGTTTGATAGTTACATGCTTCGCCCGTTACATGTTACATGCTGGTTATACGTAAAATGCTTTTCATACTATATGCTATGCAAACTTGTGTACTCACCTTTACTTTATGTATTGACTTTATTTTAACGTATGTGACAGGTTGATTTGGATGTTACGCTGGAATCAAGATAGGCAGTCTAGAAACTCATCTAATAGAAATCTAGGTTGTCGGACTTGTTTTGCTTTTGAGAACTCGCTGTCTGTAATAATTATGTGTTGAATATTTGTTCGTTGGTATGGGACGATGAATGTTAAAAACATTGGTAATATATAGTTGTTATGGATTCTCTTGAGCAATTTGGTTCGCCTAGTGCCGCGCCCCGATGATTCCGCCATCGGTTGGGGTGTGACATGGGAAACATGGTGGAAAGTTCAAGTCTTGATGAAGATTTTGATCAAATCGATCAAGATGAAATGAAAGAGATATTCAACTGAACGTGGCTTTATTGGTAAGATTCTAGAAAATAAGAAATTTTTTTTATTTGCGGTACAACACAGACGAGAATGGGAATACACAAGACAAAGGTTAAATGTTACGACTATGGCATTTACGGTCATTTTGCTAGGGATTGTAGGAAGCCGAAAATGGAAAGACCTAATCGAGAGAATGTTACTTCACAAGGAAGTCAAGTTGCTATTTCAAACACTACAACTGCTAATACTACTACTATTACTCTAAGTACAAGTAATGCTTTAGTAGTTCAACCAATTCAAGTTGTGCCAGAGCCTTTTGATTGGGGAATTACGTTAGAGGAGTCAACAGCGGCTATTGTGACTCAAGCTTTCAAGGCAGAGATTGTAGAAGAGGAAGATTTGAGTATCAGGTTCGAAGCAGAAAGCACTGAAGAGTTAACGGTAGTTACAGAAGTGTAGAAAGAAAAGTTTGATTTGGAAAAGAAGGAGTCTGAGGAAATTTTTTGAGAATAAGCTGGAAAAGAAAATTCAGATGGAAACTGATGTTGTGTTGAAGAAAACTGAAGAAGTAGAAGTAGTGTTTAAATTCAAGTTTTCATATGACGAAATGCAATGATTTGTAGATGAGGAAATGAGGAAGCAAGAAGATGAACTTTGTTCACAGAACAAGTTCAGAAGAAGAGAAAGAAATTCGATTTAGTCGACAGACTAATGAAGAATTCTATGCTCAAAAGAAACAACAACAACAGGCCAAAGATGTTTCAAAGAAAACATGTTTTAAATGTCAACCAATTGGACATATTGGTCGCAAATGTCCAAATCTGAAGCCTGTTGATGTTGAAAAAAACAAAAAGAAATCTGAGGCTATGAAACAGAAGTCATCCAAGTTTGAACCAAAACAAACTTGGAAACCAAAGACACCCAAAGTTGAGCCAAAACGGATTTGGAAATCAAAGGTTGGGTTATCAAGGCCAAAACAAACTTGGAAACCAAAGATATCCAAGTTTGAATCAAAACCAATTTGGAAACCAAAAATTGATTTGTCAAAACAAAACATTCAAAATGACTCAAGATTTTATAAAAAAATGTTTTAAACAGACAAATTTGGGTGGTCAAGAAACAGACTTCTGTGAATGAGAAAAGGAAAATCGATTCGACTAAGAAGGTTGAAATAAGAATGAAAAAGTGTTTGTGAAAAATGACAAAGATTTTCCAAAACTGAATTATTCGTATTGTGTCAAAATACCCAAGGTCAAACAGGTCTGGGTTGCATTATTCAAGTAATTGAGTTGTTTGAATGTCCAGGTGTTCCAGAATTCAATTGACGTTCAAAATGAAGATGGGAGCAGCCTGGCACAGGAGAAGGATTCCTGTGGATGAAAACAGGAGTTTTTGGTTTGTTAATAATAATAAATAAAACATAAATCAAAAACAAAAGAAAAAATAGAAAAACACAAAAATGAAAAAAAATGTTTGTATTTTAAATTGTTAAAATCAAAATTTTTTAAATTATGTTGAATGAATATGCCGAAACCCTCACGGCTGAGCAAACATGATAAAACAAAATTGAAAAATGGTTTCAAACTGTTAAAAATCAATGTGTTGTAAATTAGGGGGTGTTTGTGTTTAAACAGAGAATGTGAAGCAGAAATGGATGGCGAGATGAAGCTATCTACATAGGTTTGTCAAATTTTCTTAAATGTTTTGGATTTTAGGGGGAGTAAAAATTTTTAAAAATACAAAAACATTTGAAAATTTAAAAAAGTCAAAAACATGAAAAATTCATAAAAGAGTTTTTGTATTAAAAGAGGAAATGATAGTATATCAGTAAGACAATCATAGCATGCTAATAAATGGAAAGTCAAAATGTGATAAACGGTCTCAGTAATGATGTGCCAGTAGGTTTTTACACACTTAGTAGATTGATTTCGAGATATAAACCTAAAATCAATAACTTTCTGAAGGGGTAAGGTCCTAAAAACCTCGCTTCGAGTACTTGGGACCATACCACAACCTCGTCCTTTAACCCTCTTTAGACCATGCACGGCCGCGCATTGGTCCCACAAAGAGTTTAGAAGAATGACAGCAAGTAACACCCGCGCGCCAAAAGGAAGTTAATAAATCCTTTACCTTCCTCCATAACAAACAAAGGATGAGAATCCTAGTTTAACACTTCCGCTTAAATAATACCCAGACTTGGATATTATTTACTGCACTGATACCACACGATAAGGAGTCACACCGGATTGTCGCAATTACCTTCTAGAAGACTCAATCGTGCACCACCAGACGGTTATAACCGTTTGGGACACATGTCATCATCCCAGGCTACCCTGAAATCACGATGATGGCATGGAATTAGAGAGAAACTTCCACTTGCCCACTTTCCACGTGGCAACACCCCGGCTATTGATCAAGATCACGATCCGTGTGATCTCACAATCCAATCAAGAGAATTAACGGAAGGAAAATAACCGCTTACGGTGTTAGCATCTTCCGTTAATATTTCAACAACGAGTTTTCCCGCCCAAACTCCCGGCTATAAATATAAGAGTAATTCAGGTATGAACTTTAAGTTACACTCACTTCACCAATACTTCTTCTTCTTCATAAACACATACTTATTTTCACGCCGGAGTCAGGTTACGCAGAGAACCTCCCTTCTCCCCGTAACGAGGCTAACGGTGTTCTGTTTTGCAGTGTTCACCGGAGAAGAAGACCAGTCCCTTCGAATCAAACGAGAGAGAACCACCCTTTTATGCAGAACCTAACCCCCTGGATAATTTGATTCCGGTAATTTATCCAGTGTTTCTTCATTGGCGCCCACCGATTTCTCTGTTTTACCTGTTTTTTCTCGTTTCGATTCACATTCCTCCACCCTCAGTTTCATATGGCAGAGAATTCACCACTTCACCCATCAAGTCCTCGATCTAAATTCAAGGGTTTCGAAACCCGAGATAACCAGATTGACGGAACCATGGGAATTAAAAGAAGCAACGATAGTCATTCAGAAGGAAATAACTCCTCAGAGATCCATAATCGTCCAGATCCACTCCCGGAAAGAACTCCGGAGTGCTGGTTCAACAGATTCCAGATCGCCATGAATCAAAATTTCACACAAAACATCAGATTTGAGTTATCGAATGATAGATCTGATACTCTGAAAGAAGGAGAAGAGAAATTTGACACTACAGTATTGGACCCACAGACACCTAGTCAGTGGTACATCCAATCTAGTAGTCATGACGAAATAACCCAAAAATAAGAAGATACCAACTGTCAGAAGGTCGAACCAAAGCAGATATACATGGTACAAGGAGGTCCCTCCCGAAGGACAAACAAACGAAGCCATAATCAACATTGGAGAGAGCAACAAGTCGTATTTCCCGTCGTCCCTGAAGGTCCTCAGGAAGAATGACCAGTAATCATTACTTGCATTTTCGGCCACTATAGAACGGATTATATGTTCATAGATCCAGGAAGCTCAATGGTTATAATATATGAACAATGTTTCAAATAACTTGATCAAGAGGATAAAGCTCGTTTAGAGCCGGTTGATTTCCCTCTCACCGGTTTCTACAACGAAGCTGTGTTCCCATTAGGATAGATTGCATTTCCCGTGACACTATCAGATGGCGAGCATTCACGCACAGTCACAGTAAATTTCATGGTCATGCCAGCAACATCACGCCACGATGTCTTGCTAGGAAGAAGATCACAACGAGAATTCAGCATGATCACTTCTATTCCACATGCTGCTTGCGGGTTTCCAACGAAAACCGGAGTAGCAATTTTGTACTCAAGTAAAGAAGTTATGTGCGTGGACGATGAGCCACCAGCAAAAGTGGCCAAACCATCAGCACCAAATGAGCCGGAAAAAATGGGTCCTCAACGAAGAATATCCAGAGCAGACTATCCTACTAGGGCACGCCATTTCACCGGCAATACGAGTACAATTAAAGGAATTACTTTCCAATAATAAAGACATATTCGCCTGGTGCCCAACGGACATGACTGGAGTTCCGCGGGATATAGCGCAACACTGTTTGAACGTCCGGCCCTCAGCAGAACCTGTCGCGCATGGAAGACGCAGTCTCAGCGCAGAAAATGCGAAAGCCATGAACGAACAAGTAACAGAGTTACTTAACGCCGGAATCTTGCACGAAGTTCAGTATCATACCTGGGTCGCCAACCTAGTAATGGTTCAAAAACACAGTGGCAGATGGCGAATGTGCGTCGACTTTAAAGACCTAAATAAAACATGTCCGAAAGATTGCTACGCGCTTCCTGAGATAGACAAAAAAGTCGACTCTCTAGCATCTTTTCGCTGGAAGTGCTTTCTTGACTATTATAAGGGTTATCATCAGGTCCAAATGAAAGAAGAAGACGAGGACAAGACTGCCTTCCGCACAGACTAGGGCATCTTCTGCTATACAAAAATGGCCTTCGGTCTCCGTAACGTAGGAGCTACTTACCAGCGCTTAATGGATACAGTTTTCGGGGAAGACATCGGTAAAACAGTCGAGGTATATATGGATGACCTCGTCATCATGAGCCATGAAGAGGAAACAATGCTCGCGAATATCCAGCGCACGTTCGATTCTTTGAGCAACGTAAACTTAAAACTCAACCCAACGAAGTGTTCCTTCGGGATGGAAGAAGGAAAATTTCTGGGTTTTATAGTAACAAGAGATGGTTTTAAAGTAAACCCGGAGAAAGTGCAAGCCATCCAGTTGATGCCATCACCTGCAACAATAAAAGAGATGCAAAGACTCGCAGGACGATTAGCAGCCTTGAACAGATTCTTGGCAAATCATGCTGCAAAGTCTTATACGTTCATTAGTACACTACGCAACTGCGCCAAGAAAACCCACTTCCAGTGGACACCAGAAGCGGAAGCAGCTTTTAAGCAAATGAAGGAATGTTTAATTCAATTGCCAACGCTGACAGCACCGCGAGAAAAATAACCGCTGATCTTATATTTATCCGCTGCAGAAGTAGCGGTTGGTGCAGTGTTAATGGTAGAACGCGAGAACATTCAGACTCCAATTTATTATATAAGCAAGATGCTCACTGGCCCGGAGACGCGCTACTCGATGATAAAGAAACTGGTCCTCGCTCTGGTACATGCATCACGGCGCTTACGCCGGTATTTCTCTGGTCATGTCATCACGGTTCTCACCAATTACCACTTAGGGCAAATTCTATCCAAACCCGATGTGGCGGGGAGATTAGCTAAATGGGCTATTGAGCTGGGAGGATACAATATCCTATATAGACCGCGACTAGCAATCAAAGGGCAAGTTTTAGCAGACTTCGCCACAGAAGTTCCCATAGACAAAGTCCAAGAATGTGAAGCAATCCAAAACCCTGTCCCTGTTTTCGACGATAGGGTCTGGACTCTGCACACAGACGAAGCTTCTAATGACGATGGAGCAGGCGCGGGTCTCCGATTGGTCAGCCTAGACGATCATGAACTTACATATGCGATACGCCTGGATTTCTGGAGCACGAACAACTAGGCAAAATACGAAGCGTTTCTAGCAGGCCTTCGTTTAGCGCTTAAAATGGGAGCGAAAAACCTCGAAGCTAACGTTGATTCAAAAATAGTGGCTGAACAAGTTAATGGGCACTACGATGCAAAAGGAGAAGCTATGGCGCTATATCTGGAACAAGCGCGGATGTTAATCAGCCAATTTCAAACGTTCAAAATAAATCATATAAACAGAAGCGAAAACAAGCACGCGGATGCACTAAGCAAATTGGCTGCCACCAGCTTCAAACACCTAGCAAAAAAGGTGCGCATCGAGGTATTGTCCAATCCTTCTGTCCTTCTCAAACAAGTAAATGTCATAGAGATCGGCAACCCATCCTGGATGTCTCCAATCATCATGTACCTGCAACATGGCAAACTTCCGCAAGGAAAGGCAGCGGCTAGGAAAATCCAGAACAAGGCAATAAACTATGAGATGGCGGACGGAATTCTGTACCGAAAATCGTTCTTAGGACCACTCCTGCGCTGTGTTGACAAAACAGACGCGCAATACTTAGTCAGGGAAATCCATGAAGGCTTATGTGGGATTCACGCCGGTCCGCGCATGGTAGTAGCTAAGATCATGAGCGCAGACTACTATTGGCCAGGAATGCACGTGGACGCAGTAGAATTATTACGAAAGCGCGCAGCCTGTCAACGTCACGCGCCAAAAACCCTCCGTCCAAAAAACCCACTCGTACCGGTCACTTCCGCCTGGCCTTTCCAACAATGGGGCATCGATCTTCTTGGGCCATTCTCTGATGCGCCTGGCGCGGTAAAATTCATTATCGTAGCAGTAGACTACTTCACAAAGTGGGTCAAAGCCAAGGCGGTAGCTTCAACCACAACAACGGTAATCCGCAAATTTATATGGGAACACATTATTTACATATTCGGGTTACCATTGCGCATCATTTCCGACAACGGCACCAACTTTGCCTCAGAAGATCTTCAGAAGTGGTTCAAGGAAATGAAGATTGAACACAACTTCGCCTCTGTGGCGCATCCACAGGCAAACGGGCAAGTTGAAAGTGTCAACAAACAAATAGTTGATGGCATAAAAGCGAGACTTGGGACTGCGCACAGAGGATGGGTCGATGAGCTCCCCAGCATCCTATGGTCCCATCGTACCATGCCAAAGACCAGTACGGGAGAAACCCCATTCAATCTTGTCTACGGATCGGAGGCGGTAATCCCAGCCGAAATTGGCCTTCCATCACCGCGCATGCTTGCCATGGAAAAGCAAAACAATGAACATGAACGAAGAATGGATTTAGACCTTCTCGAAGAAAGGCGCGAGAACGCCGCCATTACTGAAGCAAGGTACAAGTCCAAACTTGAAAAGTACTACAACGCGCGTGTACGCGTGTGTACTTTTGTTCTAGGAGAGTTTGTCTTACGCGACAATGAAGCCTCTAATGCGGAAAAGTCGGGCAAGTTAGCGCCAAAATGGGAAGGACCTTACATTATCAACGAGGTCCTAGGTAAAGGGGCATACACCCTAAAAAGAGTCGACGGAACACCCGTCCCTCGCACCTAGAACGCGCAGCAGCTGCGCAGGTGTTATATATAGCCGCGCTATTCATCCAACTCAAATTTATACAGGCAATGTGTTTTTCCGTTTTACTTTGTATTGTTGGTCCTGTGCCTTACTAATACAAAAATTATCCTTACACATGTTATTGTTTGTTACAAATTGCATATAATTCTTTTGGTTTACGCGAAAACGATATGGTAAACATTGTACGCCTCATGAACAGTCTAAAATAAGCACAACCTCGCGCATTATAGACCAACGTTCACACATGAGCACAATACCAATCTCATTCGCTCTACCTACACAAAGCAATTAAGCATATGCAACATATTGTCATCCAAACATAAACTGGTAAACCACCAAGGCATACATGCACGACAGTGCATCAAAAAATATATCATTAGTGCAGCAAAAGCACTTTAAACAACCATTTACAAAGAACACAACAATGTTTCTTCCAAAAATACCAGTAGCAAAACAAACATACCTACAACATCAAAAGAGGTATATACCATTCCCCTAAACTTAACCTAAATGACGAAGATCAGCAGCAAGCTCATCGTCAGCAGGAACCGATATCTGACCAGAACGACGTCTGTTCCGACGATGGTACACCAGCAGGCATCCACCTTTCCGGATAGTCGGGAAACGTGCCATCAAATCATCGGCAGATAATGCATCAACTCTTTCATCAGCAGCGTCTTTTGGCCGGTGAACTTCAAAACCAAAACCCACAGCTGTGGAAGAAACGGAATTGGAAGGTTCTTCGTTTCCGGTAACCACCAGTGGTGGTGAATCAACAAGAATAAGGAGACCTTCGGTGGCCTCATAGATCCTCAAAATCTCCAACAATCGTCGGGAACGAAAAGAGTGCCTAGTCTTCATGTTTCCAAATCAAGCAAAAAATTCAAAACCATCAAAGGTATTTATAGAAGTGCCGACTTCGGGAAAGGATAGGTTACAATCATGATCAATTGTCAAATCATCTCCTCTAAACGGCGCCACAGGAAAAAATGTCATATCTCAATAAATGAAGTCTGACAAGCGTCGATACATATCCCAAGGCAAGAGAAAAAAAAGTAGTATCGTATATATTCATTTTTTATTACAAGTGACGTAATAAAACGTCGGATCATGGTTAAAGAAGGTCAGACCAACAGAGGAAAATTCACAAATTCCCTCAAAGATCATAATGAGCAAGAAAATCTCCTCTCTAAAAAGATTCTTCAGCTTCGTGTCAAAAACTCTACAGTAAAAAGCACCTCCCTTACAAGTCCAGTGCTCCACTTATTTGCATAAGTACAACACTAGACTCGGGGGACTTGAAGGGGTAAGGTCCTAAAAACCTCGCTTCGAGTACTTGGGACCATACCACAACCTCGTCCTTTAACCCTCTTTAGACCTTGCGCGGCCGCGCATTAATCCCATAAAGAGTTTAGAAGAATGACAGCAAGTAACACCCGCGCGCCAAAAGGAAGTTAATAAATCCTTGCACCTTCCTCCATAACAAACAAAGGATGAGAATCCTAGTTTAACACTTCCGCTTAAATAATACCCAGACTTGGATATTATTTACTGCACTGATACCACATGATAAGGAGTCACACCGGATTGTGGCAATTACCTTCTAGAAGACTCAATCGTGCACCACCAGACAGTTATAACCGTCTGGGACACGTGTCATCATCCCAGGCTACCCTGAAATCACGATGATAGCATGGAATTAGAGAGAAACTTCCACTTGCCCACTTTCCACGTGGCAACACCCCGGCTATTGATCAAGATCACGATCCGTGTGATCTCACAATCCAATCAAGAGAATTAACGGAAGGAAAATAACCGCTTACGGTGTTAGCATCTTCCGTTAATATTTCAACAACAAGTTTTCCCGCCCAAACTCCCGGCTATAACTATAAGAATAATTTAGGTATGAACTTTAAGTTACACTCACTTCACCAATACTTCTTCTTCTTCATAAACACATACTTATTCTCACGCCGGAGTCGGGTTATGGAGAGAACCTCCCTTCTCCCCGTAACGAGGCTAACGGTGTTCTATTTTGCTGTATTCACCGGAGAAGAAGACTGATGCGTGTGTAGTGTGTTATGGTTTTAATGTTTATTTTAAGCCCTTTTACCCTTTTTAGCCAAGTTTTAAATTTATAAAACACGATATTTACTAACACTAAACACACATATGGGCAAGTGCACCCAGCGTGGGCGTAGTATAGTGTTGGTAAGATACCGAGGTCGTCCAAGGACACAAGAGCTTTTAGTACCGGTTTATCCTCAACGTCTAATCAAATCAAAAAGTTAGAAAAATGTTTTAAACTAGAAAACTAAAAACTAACTAAAATGCTGAAAAATAAAATAAAAATAGATAGACAAGATGAATCACTTGGCTCCGACTCGTGTATAGTGTAACCTTTGATTATTTCCGCACTTTTGCATTATTTAAGAGATTATCTTAGTTATTGTAGTAGGCCCCTCTTTTGAAGGTGACGTTACCCTCAACCCAGTAGTTTGAGTCAGCAAGGATACAATCCTAAAGGGTCGGATTATTGAAAGATAATTAATTAAGTTATTAATGCATATTATGGTAGGCCCCTCTTTTGAAGGTGACGTTACCCTCGGCTAAGTAGTCTGAGTCAGCCAGGATACAGTCCTAAGTAGCCGGGTTAAAGTATTAATAGTAGCTTACATATGAGGGGGTCAAAGAGTTTGGACCCCCGCCATCCAATACCGTTAAGTATTGAAGGAGGTCCTACTAAATTTGACCCAGGTCCTTGCAGAATCTATAGCCTGAACAAGGCAAGACTCTTACCAAACCGTTCCCTTAACCCCCGACCAGGTAGCCAACATACCTCCATATAGATCGTGGAGATATGAATGGTGAAAATCTTTTATTTTATATAGACAGTAAAATAATGCCAAGACACCACGGATAAACGATAAGGAAAAATCACCTTCAACATAAGAAACTAGTTATTAAAGTCATTAATACATAACCAAGTAAAAAGTGCGAAAAGATTAAAAATAAAAAGTATTACACTAGACACTTGTCTTCACCAAGTGATGTAAGAGACTTAGGCAAACATGGCCTTTGATTATCAAGAACTCTTACGATCAATCTTGGATCCCGAGACGACTCACACACTCTATGATGGACAATGGATGATGGTGGTGGATGATGGTGTTATGGTGGTGGTGGGTGGTGGGTGAAGTGTGAGAGAGGTGGTGTGCCAAGGGATGGTTTGCAAATGAGCCAAGCACCCCTATTTATAGCCTGAACAACAGCTCGGGCACGGTCCCGTGTCCAGTGGGCACGGCCCCGTGTCCATCCTCTTCTCTGTCTTCATTAATTACAGTTTGGCTGCATTAGTTGACCACGCCCCCGTGTCCGCTGGGCACGACCCCGTGTGCAGAAGCGTATCTGTACTATCAAGATTTGCCTGGATTCTGCGAATCTTATAGTTGACCACGGCCCCGTGTCCGCTGAGCATGACCCCGTGGTGGGCGATGGAAGCTTCTACAACTTTGTCTTTTATGCTGACACTTGGGCACGCCCCCGTGTTCACTGAGCACGGGGCGTGTTCAGCCTTCTGCTTTCTTGTTTTTCTTGGGAAGATGCTTTCGGGGAGGTCGGGCATGCCACATTTGTTCCTTTTCTTGTATTTATGTTAAATTTAGCTGCCTTTTTGCTTCTTTTGTGAATTTGAGCTCATTTAATCCTAAAAATACAAAAGGAAGACAAAAGCACACTTTTCCAACATTAGTACTAAAAAAAGGGTTAGTTTTATGCCACAATTGATGTAATTTATATGTTGCATTTTGCACACATCAAATACCCCCACACTTGAATCTTTGCTTGTCCTCAAGCAAAACTCTTTATAATGTGGCTTTACACTCCCAAATGGAATGGGTAGAAGAGAAGGTTTTCGGGCTTGTCATAGAGTGTCGGGATTTCCAAGATTCTTTTTTAAGTTTTATTTTTATTTATTTACAATCCTATTCGTCATGATTTATTAAAAACTTTTTCATAAGATAAATTACTTATTAGGGCATAACATGCCTTTTTAAAATTTATTTATATACAAGTTCACATACCTCACGGGGATCACTCAACACTCGGCCGAAGATGTATTTTAGTGAATCACTCGAGAGCGGCATGGAACTTACTCCTACCATAGGCTTGCCAAGCAATCAATCCTCCTCCCTTTTAACTATACACATTTGTAAATATCAAGGGGACTTTTTGGGTGATGGGTTAGGCTTGGGTTAAAGGTAGGTGGTTGGGTTAGTGGTTAGTAGAAAAAGGGCGAAAAGCGTAAAAAGCGTCGGTTTTCGTAAGAATTTTTATTTTTGCAATTTTTATTTTGATGAAGCCATGATTCAAACAAAGTTATTTTTGATGAACTTGCTTGTTTATTTCTTTTTGCTTCATCATCAACAATTTTTTTTTTTGAAAGTCATACGACAAACCGAGCTTGTTACTAAAACAAAGGGTTAAAAATAAAAAGGTTTTGGTGGGTGAAAGGGTGTTTGGTTTGGGTTAAGAAATGAAAAGGTTTAGGCTCAAAGGGGTTAAATAGGGGGATTTTGGGTAGGTGGTAAAAAAAAAAGAAAAATAATGGTGTAGAAATAAAAAGGGTTAGTCCTAATGCCTCCATCATTTACTTACTCGGGTTTAAGTTGGTAAGGACCGGGAATGTATCGTCATGGCAAGTTCTAGAGTCGTAAGAACCAAGCGGCTATTCACACAAGAAACGAAAGATGTGCATTTAGTTTAATGATATGTATTTGTATTCTCAATAAAGGCTCAAAACTCACTTTTGTGGGAATGGGTTTTTATGTGATCAAGTATATATAATCAAATTTTAACTAAGCTTGTCATGCCGTTTCATAATTTTCTTATGTTGGTTCTTTTTATCACGACGCTATCGGTTGTAAATTTGTAAAAATATAACCTTTTTAGAACTTGAATTTCCCGAGTTAAACCTAGACAAGTAAAAAAAATGAAAATTTTTGAAAAAATTTGGGGTGATTAGCGGTTCCAATAGAGTTTTGTGTAAGGCTTGTTATTAGGACTTGCAAGATTCAAGGTTTTAGCATCCCCCCACACTTAAATTACACACTGTCCTCAATGTGTCCCAAAAATAAGTTTTTAGGTTGATTGAATGTGTAAAAAAAAATGTTAAAAAGCAAAATTTTATGTTACTGGGCGTCTGGACACGGCCCCGTGTTCAATGAACACAACCCCGTGTTCAGGTGCCAGTAACGAAAACTTACAGAAGGTGGACACGGGGGCGTGTCCACTGGGCACGACCTCGTGTCTGGAAAAAGTCTGCAAATTTAGACAAACAGCAGGTCTGGGGAGTGGGCACGGGGGCGTGTTGGCTGGACACGGCCCCGTGTAGACAATCTGCAAAGCTGAAAAACAGGTTTCTGGCTCTGGTTTTCCTGTCCCGGCTTTAGTAACACTAATGTTTAGTGTTCTAAGCCTCTTATGTACATGTTTTAGCAATAAACACTACACCAAACCATAGCAAACATCCTAAATTACCAAGTTCAACATTCACGTCACAAAGTTAAGAAAAAGAAAAAGAAAAGCAGAAAATAAAAAGAGTTATAGGAAAGTAAATTGTTTAACACACGGCACGCAGGCCGGAAATTGTTCAAGATAAAAAGGGGGGTTAACCTGTGGGATCACCAACCAACCGCTTCTGCCTCTGCTCCTCCCGCCTAGTCCATGTCCTCGTCCTCATCATCATCATCTCCTCCACTATGCCCCGCAATGTACTCCCGGATATTCCCAATATCATCTTGGATATCAGATATGTTTCTCTCGATTGCTCCAACCCGGTTGTACGTGTTGCTCGCCAGGTTATAGGTGTTCCTGGTGCACATGAGGTTATCCTGCAACAAATCATGTGAACTTTGGAAATTAGGAAAACCACCTCCTTGTGAGGAGGACTGGGCCGGATCACCATTGGGCTGGTACTGGTACTGATGATGTTGTGGAGCGTGAAGGACAAGTGCCTCTTGCGGGTTCCATGCATGCCCTTGCATCCTTTGGAAGCTAACCGACCCGTCTTCAGCCTTATAAATTAAGTTCATGGAGCGGCAGATGTGTACATCCACTCCTCCCGACCATGGACTCCTCTCGAAGGATCTAGGTATGTTCGTGAAGTGCTTGAAGAGACGGTATATCCATCCCCCGAAGAAGATAGGGGTTGGTGAAGTAGCAAGTCGGTTCAGATGCATGTTACAGAGCAGGAGGTACGGAACATCTAGGTGCCTGCGGGTATGAATACAATGAAGGACCACCAAATCTCTCAACCCCACAACGCCACTGCTATCATGCCTTTGGCTAAGAGAGTAAGCGAGGACTCTATGAATGTAACGGTAAAGTGGGTCCCTCAGCTTAGTGCTCTTAGTGCTGCTCGGGTTGTAGTGCCCTTCACCAATCTGAGCCATGCGGCTTGGCATTCGTTCTCATCCAACTCTCGCACCCCTCCGGTGTTTTCTTCATTGCCCGCGTCTTCTTCCGTATACAACCCAATTATCGACCCAAATTGTGCCAATTATCGCACCTTGAATTGAACGTGAAGGTGTTATAGAATTCCATAGTGCACTCGTGGACTGAGCGTAGTCTAGTGGTCAGGGTGACTCTTAGTGGTCCTGTGACTAGGTTGTTGAATCGGTCAAGTTGGTTCACCAATGCTAACAAATCCATGCACGCTTGTCTTGGGTATTCTTCCGGTCTTGTTTGAAGTACTTCGTATCTAGTCCTAGCATCGAGGTCATTTGCGTTGAACCTCGTGATTTTTCTTGACATCTGAAAGAATACACCAAAAGTTAGCACGAAACATTAGAAGTTTTGGAAAAAACTGCAAACAGCGAGCTGGGCACGGCCCCGTGTCCAGGTGTCTGTTACTCAAAAACATCATTTTTCGACCCGGTTTCGAAAACTTGAAAATTTTTGGTCCAATAGGTGTGGTTTCCCCCGAAAATGAAACCCCAAGTGCCGTTTTCCCAAAATAACCCGTTTACCCATTCAATTTTATCTTTTTCGGTTAAAAAACAAGGGTTTGGGGTTTTTGTGAGAAATCAGGCGAATTTTTCAACAATACAAGTGGATTTACTTCCAATAACACTTATCTAACTAAATGCTAACAGATTTAGGCAAAAATTTTAAGTTCAATCTGGGTGAAGTTCATGAACCCTAGATTTTTCCCCAAATTTTTGATGTTTTAACTACATGCAAATGCTTAATCTAACTAATAATAGTGGTAGAATCATACCTTGATGTTGTTAGAATGATAGGAGACGTCGAAAATATGCGGAAAATCACCTGGAACCAGAGCGTTTTTGGGGAAACGGGGCGTGTAGAATGGTGTAACTGTTATGAAAAAGGGGTTTTATCCCGACAGTCGCCCGGACACGGCCCCGTGTCCAGCGGACACGGCCTCGTGCCGAGCAAAAGTTTTGAATTTTTTTTAGTGCTCGTGTGAGTGCCCCTTGTTTCCCAAAAAACTTGGTTAGAAGACTTATTGATTAAGATGTCATCCCGTTGATTCGTAACTTACCAGGTATGATGTTGTTGCCTTTATTCATCAACCGTTTGAAGCGAGATTTCTTCCTCTTCATCCTCAATAAATCCTTGATAGAGTTTCAGCCGTTGGCCATTGACTTTGAATGGAGGTCCATTCCGAGATTTAATTTCTACTGCACCGAGTGGAAAAATATGGGTGATGGAAAAAGGTCCTGACCACCTAGATTTTCATTTACCAGGAAATAGTCGTAGTCGTGAATTAAACAAAAGAACTTGATCTCCTACTCGAAATTCACTAGGTTTAATGTGTTTGTCATGCAGGTTTTTCATTCTTTCCTTATAAATTTTTGAGTTTGAGTATGCATAATTCCTAAGTTCGTCTAATTCATTCAATTGACAAAATCGATTTTTACCAGCAAATTCTAAATCTAAGTTTACATTTTTAATTGCCAAGTAGGCTTTGTGTGCAATTTCTACTGGCAAGTGATAACTTTTTCCATAGACGAGCTTATATGGGGTTGTACCTATTGTTGTTTTATAAGCAGTTCGAAAAGCCCATAAAGCATCATCTAATTTATCTGCCCATTCTTTTTTATTTAACCCTACGGTTTTTTCGAGTATTCGTTTTAAACCTCTATTAGTCACTTCGGCTTGTCCGTTTGTTTGAGGGTGATATGCTGTTGAGACCCGGTGATAGACCCCATATCTTGTTAATATTCTTTCAAGTTGATGATTGCAAAAATGGGTACCTCTATCACTTATTAATGCTTTAGGTGTTCTAAAACGAGAGAATAATTTTTTCAGAAATCTTACTACGACTCTTCCATCATTTGTTGGAAGTGCCTCAGCCTCGGCCCATTTAGACAAGTAATCTACTGCCACAAGTATATATTTGTTTCCTTTTGACGGTGGGAAAGGTCCCATAAAGTCGAGTCCCCACACATCAAAAATTTCACAAACAAGGATGTCATTTTGTGGCATTTTATTTTTGGAAGAAATATTACCTGTTCTTTGGCAAGCATCACATGTCTTGACAAGACTTTGGGCGTCTTTGTAAATGGTTGGCCAATAAAATCCTGAATCAAATACCTTTCGTGCGGTACTAGCTGCACCATGATATCCTCCGTATGGACCTTCATGGCAATGGCGGAGAATTCTTCGTGCTTCGCCACCATGTACGCATCGTCGGATGAGTTGGTCGGCACATATTTTGAAAAGATATGGATCTTCCCAAAAATAACGTTTCACATTAGCAAAGAATTTTTTTCTTTGATGATGTGGCCAACCTTTTGCGACTATACCGCTAGCTTGGTAGTTAGCATAGTCGGCGTACCATGGTTCTTCCTTGTATTCCACCATTTCGAGAGACTCAGTTGGAAATTTTTTGTTGATTTGCTCTTCCCTGGTTGCCTCCAAAGCTGGGTCTTCTAAGCGTGAAAGATGATCTGCCGCGGTGTTTTCTGCTCCTCTTTTGTCTTTGATTTCAATATCGAATTCTTGGAGGAGTAGAATCCACTGAATCAAACGTGGTTTTACGTCCTGTTTTTTGAAGAGATATCGAATGGCTGCATGATCTGTATAGACTATAGTTTTAGAAAGAACAAGATAAGAACGAAATTTATCAAACGCAAATACCACAGCTAGCAATTCTTTTTCAGTTGTTGTGTAATTTTCTTGTGCATCGTTAAGTGTTTTACTAGCATAATAAATTGGGTGGAAATGCTTTTCTTTTCTTTGTCCCAAGACAGCTCCAACTGCAAAGTCACTTGCATCACACATGATTTCGAAAGGAAATTTCCAATCAGGCGCTATCATGATAGGTGCATTGACTAACATTTCCTTTAGGGTTAGAAATGCTTGGTTGCAATCCTTGTCAAAGATGAAAGGGGCATCTTTTTCAAGTAATTTTGTTAGAGGCCTTGAAATTTTAGAAAAGTCTTTGATAAATCGCCTATAAAATCCGGCATGCCCTAGAAAACTTCTGATAGCTCTAACGGAGGATGGGGGTGGTAATCGAGAAATGGTGTCTATTTTGGCTCGATCCACCTCCATTCCTTCGCTTGACATTTTTCCCAATTAAGGGCGAGGTTAGTTTCCTCATATCGGGATAGCATTCGTTCAAGGTTATCGAGGCATTGGTCGTATGAATCCCCAAAGATAGAAAAGTCGTCCATGAAGACTTCCATTGTCTTTTCTATCATGTCATGGAAGATGGCTACCATGCAACGTTGGAATGTTGCGGGGGCATTACATAGACCAAATGGCATGCGTCAATAAGCAAAAGTTCCATAGGGACATGTGAAAGTTGTCTTTTCTTAGTCTTCGGGTGCTATCAGGATTTAAAAGTAACCTGAAAAACCATCCAAGAAACAGTAAAATTTATGACCGGATAATATTTCTAACATTTGATCAATGAAGGGTAAAGGAAAGTGATCTTTCCTTGTTGCTTCATTTAATCGTCTATAATCTATACATACTCTCCATCCGGTGACGGTTCTCGTTGGTATTAATTCGTTCTTTTCATTAGTTATTACCGTCATACCTCCTTTCTTTGGAACTACTTGGACGGGACTTACCCAAGGACTATCGGAGATAGGATAAATAAGTCCGGCGTCAAGTAATTTGATGACTTCGTTTTTAACCACTTCTTGAACATTTGGATTTACTCGACGTTGTGGTTGTATTACCGATTTGTATTCATCATTCATTAAAATTTTGTGCGTGCACTTGGAAGGACTTATTCCTTTAATATCTACAAGCTTCCAAGCGATCGCATTTTTGTGTTTTTTCAAAAGACTAATTAATTTTTCTTTTTCTAAACTACCTAATTTAGACGAAATAATTACAGGTAATTTTCCATCTTTGTCTAGAAAAGCATATTCCAAACCTTTTGGAAGTTCTTTGAGCTTAAGAGTTGGGTCTTTAGGAGACTCCTTATTTGGTTGCTCATTTTGATCAAGAACTTTAAAAGTTTGTTCTATGGCGACCTCTTCTTCAACAAAGTGGTCAAACTTTTCACTTGTATCGGGTGGTTCATCTTCATCTTCAATTAGGGGTTCATTATTGCCGAATGGATATTTCATTGACCGCTCAAGATCGACACTCTTTTTAAATGCCCCTAATTGAAGAGGTATATTGTTGTACTTCCGGTTTTTCAAAGCTTCGTGAGTTTTTACAAATGGTCGTCCCAACACTAGAGTAGCGTCATCGAGGATAACAAAGTCGGTTGGGACTACTATTTGATTTGTTTGAACCAAGACATCCTCAACTACACCGATTGATTTTATTACCTTCCGATTGGATAGAAAAATGGGTATTTGAAGTGGAGAAAAATCACTATTACTTAATTTTTCGAAAATGTAGTTAGGCATTATGTTAACACAAAGATCTTTATCAATCGTGACATTACTAATAAACAAATTTTGAAAAAAACATGGAACCGGTGTAATGTTGATTTCAAATGGGTCTTCTTTTATTAGCGAGGTTTGATCATTAGTTAACTTAACACTTACCGTTTCGTCAATTTTAGCGTTAGTATTTAACTCTTTTAAAAACTTAGCATGAGTGGGAACTAAACAATGATTTTCAAAAGAAGGTGACAAGAGATTAATTTCTTCAAAATTAGACTCTTCTTGAATTTTAACGTTGTCGGACTCACCTTTTTCGTTGTTTAACTCATGTGTCGGTTCTTCACTTATTTGTTCTTCCATTTTTACACTTTCAGTTATCTCTTCTTTATTTAATTCTTCTCTTGCGCGGGACTCCTCTTCCCTTGCGCGAGATTCTTTTATATAGCGCTCGATAACTCTAAGGTGTTCTAATATCCTATCGGTCACTTCGGTTATAGAAAAAGGATCGGGATTTTCAAAGCTTGAATCCGGTTGTTCGATCCTTTGTTCCTCATAATACCCATATGAAGTAGATGGTTCACACCATTGTTCTTCATTGTAAGCATATGATGGATAAGGGTCGTAATTTTGTTCTTCATAGTACTCATACGAGGTGGGTTGTTCACGCCATGGTTCCTCATAATAAGCATATGAAGGTGGTGGCTCATATCTTGGTTCCTCAAAGTATGAGTAAGAAGGCTCATACCTTGGTTCATCAAAATATGAGTATGAGGGAGGAGGTTCATACCTTTGGTCTTCATAGGATGTGTATGAAGTTGATGGCTCGTACCTGGGCTCCTCATAGTAGGTATATGAAGTGGATGGTTGATATAAGTTACAATATTGAACCGAGTGCGGGTCACCACAATTAGTGCAATAGTTATTCCTATAATCATCCTCCTCATAGGTGTAGTTGTAATCTCCTGAGTATTGATCCATAAGAATCACTAAGCAGACCACAACAGAGTCTCGAGATTAGAAAACAAAAAATAAAAACGAAAACAGAGGCTGGACACGGCCCCGTGTTCAGTGGACACGGCCCCGTGTACAGAATCTATATCTGGGCGTTTTAATTAAAGTTACTGATTTCGTTGAGCACGGGGCGTGTTCAGTGAGCACGACCCCGTGTTCAGCTTTTGTTACTGGGTGTTTTATTAAAAATATGCAGCACGGCCCCGTGTTCAGCGAGCACGGCCCGTGTTCAACCTACTGTAAATGCAAAACTAAACTAAAATGCAGAAAAATGTGCGCGCATTTTAAAAAAAAGTTTTGAAAAACTGATTAGGCCGTCGATTTTAAGCTTTCTTAAAATCCTTGTGTCCCCGGCAACGGCGCCAAAAACTTGATGCGTGTGTAGTGTGTTATGGTTTTAATGTTTATTTTAAGCCCTTTTACACTTTTTTAGCCAAGTTTTAAATTTATAAAACACGATATTTACTAACACTAAACACACATATGCGCAAGTGCACCCATCGTGGGCGTAGTATAGTGTTGGTAAGATACCGAGGTCGTCCAAGGACACAAGAGCTTTTAGTACTGGTTTATCCTCAACGTCTAATCAAATCAAAAAGTTAGAAAAAGGTTTTAAACTAGAAAACTAAAAACTAACTAAAATGCTGAAAAATAAAAATAAAAACAGATAGACAAGATGAATCACTTGGCTCCGACTCGTGTATAGTGTAACCTTTGATTATTTCCGCACTTTCGCACTATTTAAGAGATTATCTTAGTTATTGTAGTAGGCCCCTCTTTTGAAGGTGACGTTACCCTCAACCCAGTAGTTTGAGTCAGAAAGGATACAATCCTAAAGGGTCGGATTATTGAAAGATAATTAATTAAGTTATTAATGCATATTATGGTAGGCCCCTCTTTTGAAGGTGACGTTACCCTCGGCTAAGTAGTCTGAGTCAGCCAGGATACAGTCCTAAGTAGCCGGGTTAAAGTATTAATAGTAGCTTACATATGAGGGGGTCAAAGAGTTTGGACCCCCGCCATCCAATACCGTTAAGTATTGAAGGAGGTCCTACTAAATTTGACCCAGGTCCTTGCAGAATCTATAGCCTGAACAAGGCAAGACTCTTACCAAACCGTTCCCTTAACCCCCGACCAGGTAGCCAACATACCTCCATATAGATCGTGGAGATATGAATGGTGAAAATCTTTTATTTTATATAGACAGTAAAATAATGCCAAGACACCACGGACAAACGATAAGGAAAAGTCACCTTCAACATAAGAAACTAGTTATTAAAGTCATTAATACATAACCAAGTAAAAAGTGCGAAAAGATTAAAAATAAAAAGTATTACACTAGACACTTGTCTTCACCAAGTGATGTAAGAGACTTAGGAAAACATGGCCTTTGATTGTCAAGAACTCTTACGATCAATCTTGGATTCCGAGACGACTCACACACTCTATGATGGACAATGGATGATGGTGTTATGGTGGTGGTGGGTGGTGGGTGAAGTGTGAGAGAGGTGGTGTGCCAAGGGATGGTTTGCAAATGAGCGAAGCACCCCTATTTATAACCTGAACAGCAGCTCGGGCACGGCCCCGTGTCCATCCTCTTCTCTGTCTTCATTAATTGCAGTTTGGCTGCATTAGTTGACCACGCCCCCGTGTCCGCTGGGCACGACCCCGTGTGCAGAAGCGTATCTGTACTATCAAGATTTGCCTGGATTCTGCGAATCTTATAGTTGACCACGGCCCCGTGTCCGCTGAGCACGGCCCCGTGGTGGGCGATGGAAGCTTCTACAACTTTGTCTGTTATGCTGACACTTGGGCACGCCCCCATGTTCACTGAGCACGGGGTGTGTTCAGCCTTCTGCTTTCTTGTTTTGCTTGGGAAGATGCTTTCGGGGAGGTCGGGCATGCCACGTTTGTTCCTTTTCTTGTATTTATGTTAAATTTAGCTGCCTTTTTGCTTCTTTTGTGAATTTGAGCTCATTTAATCCTGAAAATACAAAAGGAAGACAAAAGCACACTTTTTCCAACATTAGTACTAAAAAAGGGTTAGTTTTATGCCACAATTGATGTAATTTATATGTTACATTTTGCACACATCAAAGACCAGTCCCTTCGAATCAAACGAGAGAGAACCACTCTTTTATGCATGTCACACCCCGATATTTCCACGTATTACCGGTGGGCCTGGTGGGGAGTATCGTGACGTAGTTGATATCATCATAGTCAAACAACACAATTTTAAATGCACAACGGAAGCAAAAGATAAATATATTAAAAACCGATATAAAGTAATATCCAAATATTACAAACGGAATGTAAAAGATCCACAGGCGGATCATATATAAAGGAAACATAGTTCATCAGATTTAAATGCATCCAAGCTTGCGAGACTCTTATTGATGCTAAGGAGAGGCCAACCTATTACGAGTAGTACCTGTACTTAACCTTTTTAGGAAAATACGTCAGTTTACACTGGTAAATACAATTAACTGACTCATTTTGAAAAGGTTTAATAAAATTGATTTGAATGCACGTGGCACAAAACATTTTATAACTTGGGATAATTATTTGAATCTAATACTTGTAAAAGAATTACATGTTTCTTATACGTTCAGTAGCCCGGTCCGCAGACCAGGTTAAAGATTAATAGACACACCACAGGTATAATGCCCACAAGGCTGATTCCTTTAAGTGGGATACCAGTTTTTACATATGCAGCTGTCAGGTGTACGCCTACACCCAGTGCTTAGGTCGTGGCCATTTCATGAATGATGCCAAGGATATCCGGGACATGGTCATTAACCCCCCAAAGGTTTTAAGTAAACAAAACAATTTAAACGGAACATTTCAATGATTTAACCTTCATACAATTAAAGATTCAATGCCCGACCAAGCGGTATTTGTATATACCGTACCCCAAGCCCGTATAAGGGAAAATAAGTTAAAAGTATTTACCTGAGCTAAATATAAATTCAATCCCAGCCGTATCAAATCAGCAAGTACAGATAGCTTTTACTGGGCTCCTATTCTGGAACGAAGGTTTATAATAACCTATTAGAATCCTAACGGGTCTTTAATTAAGCCTAAACTTAGACCGGTTAGTTTTAAATAAAGATACGGTTCAAACGCACGATTAAGCGAAGACCGGAATAGAATGTGTTTTAGACCCGACAAGTTTGAAGACTTGTATAATATGGGTAATCTAAACACCTTCTGGATTTTGAAATAAAAATGATAAGGTTTGACCCGTTTCGGCTAACTTATGCAAACTAGTTACATAAACCGAACCGAACGCGTAAGAAGCGTAACGGGTAACCATAAGAGTCATATACGGGTTTCCTAAGTTAATATGTCTTAAATATATTGTGATATCAGTAGGATACCTTCCATTATGCCCAAAACAAGTTTAATCTTAAATTAAGCCCCGTAGGGGTATTTTGGTCATTTTAAAGATTATAAAAGAGATTAAATATAATTCTGAGACTCGGGTCTGAAATAATCATTAAAACAACTTAATTTAATAGGTTATATCAGTTGGTGTGGTGATAAGTCTTATATGCCAAAATGGTTTTAAACCCATACTAGGTGTTTAATACGCGTAAAAAGTCGTTTTAAGCGATTTCCGGGTTATACAGGAAATCTGAGGATCAGGTTATAAAGTTCAAAATACTTCATTTATTATATAAAATCATTAGCAATTGGATTGGTGTCAAAATACTATGTAAAACTCATTTTATACACAAAAAGGGTATAATCGGTATTTACCGAATCAAGGCCATAACCTTAGGTTATGATCAGGTTAAAAATAATTAAAAATCTTCAAAAATCTCAAAATATTATATTACATCAGTGGGTAAAAGGTTTGGTGTCAAAAATTGGGTTTAGATAGGCTTTACGCTAATTATGCCTTTTAATTAACAAAAAGCTTTCAAATTACGCTATTGAGCATAACTCCTAATCTAGACCTCCAACTGATGTGAAATTTTAGGGACATGTTTATAAATCAGTAATAAAGATTATTGTCCTTTCACATTTCCAAAATTCTCGTTTTATGATCAAAAGGGCATTATGGTCAACATTAAGCAATTAACGGAAACGAGTAAACGAATCAGACAATCAACGATCCAACCACAGAGGGTTATACTATCATGTAACCTGGTCCTAAGGAAGCTCTAAGGCATTTCCAAACCCATCTAAATCGGGTCAGAACTGAAGTCAAAGCAAAAGTCAAAGTTTTGCGACTTTCGGTTCCGAACCGAGCCTAAACAGAAAATTGTCGGATCAAACAAGCTTAGACCAGTTCTTATACTTATTACCAAGTTATATGTGTGATCAAATAGGTTACACTCCTTCTACATTGCTAGTTATGCGTTAATTCAAAAATTAGGATCCTGATGACTTTTTATAATAAACTTTGACCCGACAATTGATCTAGTTGGAGCGGGAATCAGAGGGTGCCCTTTTAAGGGTGTAATGCCCACATAATTACCAACTTATAACTACTTTCAATTTGACTAATCACTGGACCATTAGTGATTAATCGATAAGTCAAACCTTAATTACGACAGTTTGACTTTTAAGCTAATAACTAAGTAAAACACGATTAAGGAAGGTCAAGGATACTTACCAAGGTCTAATGCATGATTAGAGATGCTTAGGGAAGGTCCTTGTGCTCCAGAAATGATCAGAAGTTGAGTTGGGAATGAATGATCAAGAATTGCAAACAATGGTGCTTTATATAGTGGGTTTGATTGCTTGTGATCATGACAAACAATGCTATAACTGATCATGGATCATTCACAAGTGTCCCTAAGGTCTAAAAGCAAGCTTAGACAGCTCATGGAAGTGTAAAAGGGCAATATAAGTCGGTTATATGGTTGAACAGACAACCTGTCAGAGTTTCTGCATCTGGGCATGGCTTACGGACCGTAAGGATCCAACCATAAGGTCTGTAAGGACCGGCCAGCTCACCAGAACTTTTTAAAAGTTGACAGTTTGGCCCCTGAACTTCCAATCTTGATTTTTAACATGGTTTCTTGCACTTGTAATCCTCAAACTTGACTTTTAAGGACTCCAAGTCATAAACCGATGTTGTTAAGTCCCCGGTTATTCATACGATCACCAAAAAGTCTTAAATTTCAACGTTGGCGCTTTTAACCCCTCATATACGAACATTGCCATAACTTTCTCATAATTTAACGAGACCTTATGAAATTTTTATCACTTATTCTCGCGAGCATAATTAATCATTACCAAGTTTCGGGATTGCTAAAAGGTCACTCAGAGGTACACTTTAAACATGTTGACACATTTAGCCCCTGTAGTTTTTAATATCCCACTCTCCTTCACAATTAGCTTCGTATGATCCATGAATCATTCGTTTAAGGGTATAAACATCATGTATGGTTATTGTAAAGTATATTTATCCATTGTTGACATTCTGAACCCTTATATTCACATACTTTCCTTGTTTGTCAACTCTAGTCCTTCTAAGGAAATCCTTTACACGTTTAAAGTTTATGACGCGTGTCAATACTTTATTGGTCATGAATTTTCGAGGCGTTACATCCTCACCCCCTTAAAAGAAATCTCGACCTCGAGATTTGCTAAAATCCTGGAAGTACTTTTTGTCGCATAATGGACTTAACTTCTATAACATGTCTGGAGTCTTTCCAAGCTCCCAAAGTGACCCCTATATTTGGTACATGTATCCTTTTGGAGCTTCTTAACCTGTCGATCCTCAATCGATACAGGATGCTCATCAGATCATAAATCTGCATATCATTATGTGATAGTGCTTCTTGACTTATTGGCGAAACACACCCTTCAGTCACTAGTGTGCAATGTATTGCGAGCTCCGCCAAGCTCCTTAAATAGGTCTTAGCTTATAAGCTACTTGATCTTGATACCTTCGATTTCTTTCGAATGATTCTATATATTCAGAGCTTAACTAGCCTGATAATTTAACAAATTTGGTACACCCTTCCTGGGTGATATCTTTTGTTGAACCTTATTCCTTAACAAGAATTTAGGAGGTTTGCTATTTTCATTAATCCTTGATTTTCTGCCGAATACTGGCATCTTACAGATGATTATGGATTTGCGTGATCTTATTTGTTATTTCCAATGCAACTTTCAGATCCCGATAATTGGACTTACCAATCTATTGTCCTAACAATAGATGTTTAACATTCCATCTATACAAGGTCTCCAAAGGAGCAGCCTTGATGCTTATATATCAACCATTATAGAAAAGCTTATCTTAAGGTCAGATGGTTATTCCAACCACTGCTTAACTAATTTTAAGGAATAGCTAATCCTTGTCGTTAGTCGAACAAATCGACGATCCTGGGCAGCTGATGGCAATTTCTTAATCGTTGCCTAATTAGGGTTGCGGCAACAATGCATAAGCAAAATGAACCGTCTTTCATAATTAACTATACCGAATTCTCAGGATATTGAGTTAGGCTATATGAACCCTCTATTTTAAAACTTAGTTAATCAGGGTTTCGATTCTTCCAATGATGGTACTAGCCGTCTTGGAGATTTCATAATAATACAGCCTTAAATGGGATATAAACCTTAACTCTACCTGCCTCTCAGGGGTAAACAGGGTAATCTTAGGAGAAGATAATCAAGATACAAGGAGGTTACAAAGATTTTTACAAATCTCAGGCTCCAATTCATCCACCATTGCTTGTGTCAATTAAGTGACATATTTACGTTACGAGTCCACGAACTCCTTAATCTGGAAGATTTACTTGGATAATTCCATTCTGGATATCTCCTTTGAATACCATTAGCTGACTTTAGTACTCTATGACCATCGGAATATCTTTGTGGTCCCATGCATTAAACCTCCATACTGATCCGGCATGGAAGCAATCTATGGAACATATTAAGATATACCAATCCTCATATGGCGCTTGTTATCATACCGTTTGGCATTCACAATCGTTAGAGATCAAAGAGATATCAACTCTAAATGCTGACGCATTACACCTAGAGAGAGGACACTTTTAAAATTCTACGACTGAAGGTTTTTTACAGGAACAGAAGAAATGGTTCTTACGATTCGCCTGTGAGTCTTACCTTACACTTAATATCTGGGTTTCTTACGGGAAAATTTTCTAAAAGTTTGCTAAGCTTATGGTCTTTATGAGAGACTTAGCAGCACCTGAACCCAACACAACTCTTAGCAATAAATCACAATAAGGGGTTTATCTAGTGTCATTATAAATGTGAGGTGCCTCTTAATCATTCATTAGGAGGGTTAAACGCCTCCATTCTTAATCCTTTTAAACTTAGCTGCAAAATCTTTGACAATTTTTTTTTATTTTATTTATTTATTTTTTGGGCAGTCTCAGCTTTGACTGGTTGTTTCTTAGTCTATACAACGTGAGTAGCTGAGGTAGATCCATAATGGGTTTATAATGAGCAGGCTTTGGAACCTTAATGTGCCCTCTTATTTTCGATACTAACCACCAATAATCATTTGCATTAAGCTTAGATTTTTGGGTAAATTGAATAGAGCACTAACTCAGCCAATGAATTAAAATTTGCGACTTGCTGTCGACAATCTAGAACTTTTATGGCGAGAGTCAGAAAATTCTTGTTCCATCTTTTTCCATTTTGTGATGTGGATAATAGGCTTTTCTAATAAGGTCCTTAAAATTTGGACAATCCCATAATGTATAAGGGGATCTTTCTTGTGGACTTTATTAATGTCCTTACTAATTAAGAGTATTGTCATCGAATGGCTGGGATGCATACTTCACCGTGTCCTTTCCAGCGCAACCGCTGATACACCTAATGGTTTCTACTTCATCTAACAATTTCTTGCAATCGATGGCCCCTTTTTATTATTGAAGTCTCTTGACTTCCAAGAGACGAAGTACTTCTAAGTACATCCTAAAAAGAATGGGCTCCTTGCCATATATGATTTTGTTTGGTTTATCCTTCGCAATTGGAGTATGAATATAACTCTTCTCATGAGCAGTGACATGTGTTTTAAAGCGAGCAGCATTTGGCTTCTTGAACCTTTTCAGGAATTTTTCTTATAGCCTTTTTAATAGCTGCGTTAATTACAGTTTTGGAGGTTAACTCCATTAACATTGGGGTTCACATTGGACGCGCTATTATCATTTGTCGCATTTCTAGCATCGCGACTGTTGTTTGTCTCTTCTGAGTTTTCCATACTCGAAGCTTTGGTATTAAATACCAAATTCAGCAAGTGCTTAGGCACTCCATATTAAGTATCTCCTGGAACGGTCAAAGGCTCACCATAAGGAGTCTTGATAACTACTTGCTTCTTATCATACCCAGTATGGGCTTGATTTTTTTTTAAGACGACCACTCATTCCTATCACTATATCGAGTCCCTCTTATTTTAATGGAACAAGAACAGCGGAAAAAGAATGATTCCTAATGGATATGAAGCATCCATCTAATATTGATGAAGCAGTCTCTGAGGTACTATCGGCCAATTCTACTTTATACTTAACGCTTAGAGTTTTAACAGGCAGATTTAATGATTTACAAAATCTATTGTCTACGAAAGACTTATCTGAACCTGAATCAAGTAATACTCTAGCATGAGTGTTATTGATAAAGAAAGTACTTGTTGTTACATTGTCATCCTGAATAGCCTCTTGAGCATTCATCTGAGAGCTTCCAGCTTTGGTCTTTTTAGCCTTGCCAGACTTCTTGGTTTTGCTAGGGCAATTAGTTTTGATGTGCCCTATTTCATTGCAACCATAGCAGGTTGCGTCCTTTATGTCTTGGCACTCCAAAGTCTTGTGCCCTTCCTTATTACAAATTCCACAAGGCTTAGCTTGCGCATTTAAAGTGCCTTTTCCTTTAGTCGCCTTCTTTGGGTAGCGGGTCTTTATGTGCCCTTTTTCGCCACAACCATGGCAGGTCGCATCTCCTAACTTCTTGCAATCCAAGGTCTTATGCTCCTTGGACTTGCAGACTCCACAAGGTGAAGGCTGAGATTCAAATCTGCATTTCCCGAGGTGGTATTTCCTACAGGTTTTGCATCTGGTCTTTTTTACTTGACTGCTGGTTGTCCTTCAATTCCTTGCATTCATGGGTCTTGTGATCCATCTCTTTACAGATGCCACATCCCCTGATCTATTCATATATACATTTTCCGAAGTGCCTCTTCTTCCCGCAATTCTTACATTCGGGTTTAGCCTCCTTTGGTTTGGACTGGTTATAGCTTGAACCGGTCTTACCCTTTTTGTAACCCTTATTTGGGGTATTATCGCATTTTCGCTTATGATCCTTTAATACACGGTCCACAGTGTTGTTTACGGCTGTATCTATCATAGCTTGTAACTCGGTGCCTGTTAAGTTCAGTCTTGCATTATCATTCTGATCAACTGGATGATTGTGAGCTTCAGATGAGTCATCCATGGTGAAGCTTTGAAGGCTACAAACCAAGTAGTAATAATTGGTTTAATTATATGGTGAATTGTCGAATTCGATGATTAAATAGCTATGGTGTAAATAAACCATATAGGCCAATATATAGTATTTAATTTATTTGATTATGTTTTGCCTAGGTTTTTAAATAAACCATCCTTGGCGTGTAAACGGAATATAATCCTTCATATTTCTTAGACATGGGACATAAATCACGACTGTCAATGTCGTACCGACATTTTATATAGCACAAGAGCTTGTTCCAAAGGACTCTTGCTGGCACAGGGCCTTGTCACTAGGGAAAAATTTAAAACATAATCAATGATTCCTTTGGATCGGAAAATTTCATAGTTCATTGTCTTGACAAGAAGTTATGAAATAAAACTATCTTTTTCATGCATTCATCTTTGCCCGTAGGTATACATCCCAAAATGGATGTTTTGATGTGTACATCATGTTCGACGTTTATTAGCCATGATCCCTCTTGATCATTTACGCTAAAATAAGGGGTTTGGAAAATTCCTAATATAAAGATGACAAGTGTGATTTTATCGCATCACTGTTGTCGGGAGTGTTAACACATTTTCAGATGTTAACAAGGATCTGAATCTCTTTTAAACAGGTTTTACCATCATAGCTAGGTCTTTAATGACATTCACGCTAGGTTATACCTTTTAAGATTCTCTTTTAATATGTATACTGGCAGGAAAGGAATGATATTTATTTTACTCAGGATTTTCATTATAATTATCCTAGTTTTAATTAAAATATAACTATGGCACAAAATCCAAATCACAAGAACAAAATTATAAGCCAAGATTTTATAGAATCGAGGCATTGAGGCTTGAATCAAAGTTCATTACCTTTTCTTGACAGGGAGTTGTAGGCTACGACTGTCTTTAGTCTCAGAGGACGTTAATTATAGCTCGTAGGCATTATATCCCTAATGGATGTTTAGATCACAAAATAAGAAAGGATTGCGGGAGAATCCAGTATAAGGATGATTTATGCGATTTTTATCGAACCACGTCTGCCAGGAATGTTAACATGTTACAGAGGTTAACAAGAATTTGAATCTTTTGAATAGGTTCTACCATCTTGGCCTTGTCATATAGGCTAGGTTTACCTTTAAGATTCTTTTAATATTAAGCGCAGAACAATCCTAAATTGAGATGTTAATAAGGATTTGAATCTAATTGAGGAACTGCCATCTTGGCCCTGTCTTAAAATGACACATGGGCTAGGTCTTGTCCTTTTTAGAATTTGCCATTTTATTATAATGGTAGATCTCATAAAAGGAATGTTACTATTCATATTTTATGTTCATATATAATGATGTAAATAACCTTTAGATAAAACGTTCCAAGGATTTCTAAAAGAGGTACAGAATTGCCCTAGACGGGACTTGAAAGGATGATGTTGTCCATGAAGGGACTGAAAGATAGGTATGCCCTTATAAGGACTTATTAAGGAAACGAACTTCAGCAAAAGGAGTTTCTTCTTCATTTTAATTCTAAATGTTTTCTCCTCAGTTGCACGTTTATCCTAATCACAGTACAAGGCTCCACATTCCTCGGCTTCGAATGGGGAGGATTTCCCTTACGGCTCCTTTGCTTGGCGATATATTAAAAGTATATAAAATTGAAAGCAATAGTTCTCCGAATAGAGACGAGAGCATTCCTATGTTAAGTCTAGACTCAGAAGGTCAAGGAATGTGCTACTGTGTCATTGAGATTAAACACAAAATGATAGTGTTTAATTCACTCAATGTTGGCTCTGATACCAACCTGTCACACCCCGATATTTCCACGTATTACCGGTGGGCCCGGTGGGGAGTATCGTGACGTAGTTGATATCATCATAGTCAAACAACACAATTTTAAATGCACAACGGAAGCAAAAGATAAATATATTACAAACCGATATAAAGTAATATCCAAATATTACAAACGGAATGTAAAAGATCCACAGGCGGATCATATATAAAGGAAACATAGTTCATCAGATTTAAATGCATCCAAGCTTGCGAGACTCTTATTGATGCTAAGGAGAGGCCAGCCTATTACGAGTAGTACCTGCACTTAACCTTTTTGGGAAAATACGTCAGTTTACACTGGTAAATACAATTAACTGACTCATTTTGAAAAGGTTTAATAAAATTGATTTGAATGCACGTGGCACAAAACATTTTATAACTTGGGATAATTATTTGAATATAATACTTGTAAAAGAATTACATGTTTCTTATACATTCAGTAGCCCAGTCCGCAGACCAGGTTAAAGATTAATAGACACACCACAGGTATAATGCCCACAAGGCTGATTCCTTTATGTGGGATACCAGTGTTTACATATGCAGCTGTCAGGTGTACGCCTACACCCAGTGCTTAGGTCGTGGCCATTTCATGAATGATGCCAAGGATATCCGGGACATGGTCATTAACCCCCCAAAGGTTTTAAGCAAACAAAACAATTTAAACGGAGCATTTCAATGATTTAGCCTTCATACGATTAAAGATTCAATGCCCGACCAAGCGGTATTTGTATATACCGTACCCCAAGCCCGTATAAGGGAAAATAAGTTAAAAGTATTTACCTGAGCTAAATATAAATTCAATCCCAGCCGTATCAAATCAGCAAGTACAGATAGCTTTTACTGGGCTCCTATTCTGGAACGAAGGTTTATAATAATATATTAGAATCCTAACGGGTCTTTAATTAAGCCTAAACTTAGACCGGTTAGTTTTAAATAAAGATACGGTTCAAACGCACGATTAAGCGAAGACCGGAATAGAATGTGTTTTAGACCCGACAAGTTTGAAGACTTGTATAATATGGGTAATCTAAACACCTTCTGTATTTTGAGATAAAAATGATAAGGTTTGACCCGTTTCGGCTAACTTATGAAAACTAGTTACATAAACCGAACCGAACGCGTAAGAAGCGTAACGGGTAACCGTAAGAGTCATATACGGGTTTCCTAAGTTTATATGTCTTAAATATGTTGTGATATCAGTAGGATACCTTCCATTATGCCCAAAATGAGTTTAATCTTAAATTAAACCCCGTAGGGGTATTTTGGTCATTTTAAAGATTATAAAAGAGATTAAATATAATTCTGAGACTCGGGTCTGAAATAATCATTAAAAAAACTTAATTTAATAGGTTATATCAGTTGGTGATAAGTCTTATATGCCAAAATGGTTTTAAACCCATACTAGGTGTTTAATACGCGTAAAAAGCCGTTTTAAGCGATTTCCGGGTTATACAGGAAATTTGAGGATCAGGTTATAAAGTTCAAAATACTTCATTTATTATATAAAATCAGTAGCAATTGGATTGGTGTCAAAATACTATGTAAAACTCATTTTATACACAAAAAGGGTATAATCGGTATTTACCGAATCAAGGCCATAACCTTAGGTTATGATCAGGTTAAAAATAATTAAAAATCTTCAAAAATCTCAAAATATTATATTACATCAGTGGGTAAAAGGTTTGGTGTCAAAAATTGGGTTTAGATAGGCTTTACAATAATTATGCCTTTTAATTAACAAAAAGCTTTCAAATTACGCTATTGAGCATAACTCCTAATCTAGACCTCCAACTGATGTGAAATTTTAGGGACATGTTTATAAATCAGTAATAAAGATTATTGTCCTTTCACATTTCCAAAATTATCGTTTTATGATCAAAAGGGCATTATGGTCAACATTAAGCAATTAACGGAAACGAGTAAACGAATCGGACAATCAACGATCCAACCACAGAGGGTTATACTATCATGTAACCTGGTCCTAAGGAAGCTCTAAGGCATTTCCAAACCCATCTAAATCGGGTCAGAACTGAAGTCAAAGCAAAAGTCAAAGTTTTGCGACTTTCGGTTCCGAACCGAGCCTAAACAGAAAATTGTCGGATCAAACAAGCTTAGACCAGTTCTTATACTTATTACCAAGTTATATGAGTGATCAAATAGGTTACACGCCTTCTACATTGCTAATTATGCGTTAATTCAAAAATTAGGATCCTGTTGACTTTTTATATTAAACTTTGACCCGACAATTGATCTAGTTGGAGTGGGAATCAGAGGGTGCCCTTTTAAGGGTGTAATGCCCACATAATTACCAACTTATAACTACTTTCAATTTGACTAATCACTTGACCATTAGTGATTAATCAATAAGTTAAACCTTAATTACGATGGTTTGACTTTTAAGCTAATAACTAAGTAAAACACGATTAAGGAAGGTCAAGGATACTTACCAAGGTCTAATGCACGATTAGAGATGCTTAGGGAAGGTCCTTGTGCTCCAGAAATGATCAGAAGTTGAGTTGGGAATGAATGATCAAGAATTTCAAACAATGGTGCTTTATATAGTGGGTTTGATTGCTTGTGATCATGACAAACAATGCTATAACTGATCATGGATCATTCACAAGTGTCCCTAAGGTCTAAAAGCAAGCTTAGGCAGCTCATGGAAGTGTAAAAGGGCAATATAAGTTGGTTATATGGCCGAACAGACAACCTGTCCGAGTTTCTGCATCTGGGCATGGCTTACGGACCATAAGGATCCAACCATACGGTCCGTAAGGACCGGCCAGCTCACCAGAACTTTTTAAAAGTTGACAGTTTGGCCCCTGAACTTCCAATCTTGATTTTTAACATGGTTTCTTGACTTGTAATCCCCAAACTTGACTTTTAAGGACTCCGAGTCATAAACCGACGTTGTTAAGTCCCCGGTTATTCATACAATCACCGAAAAGTCTTAAATTTCAATATTGACGCTTTTAACCCCTCATATACGAACATTGCCATAACTTTCTCATACTTTAACGAGACCTTATGAAATTTTTATCACTTATTCTCGCGAGCATAATTAATCATTACAAAGTTTTGGGTTTGCTAAAAGGTCACTCAGAGGTACACTTTAAACATGTTGACACATTTAGCCCCTGTAGTTTGTAATCTCCCACTCTCCTTCACAATTAGCTTCGTATGATCCATGAATCATTCGTTTAAGGGTATAAACATCATGTATGGTTATTGTAAAGTATATTTATCCATTGTTGACATTCTGAACCCTTATATTCACATACTTTCCTTGTTTGTCAACTCTAGTCCTTCTAAGGAAATCCTTTACACGTTTAAAGTTTATGACACGTGTCAATACTTTATTGGTCATGAATTTTCGAGGCGTTACAATGCAGAACCTAACCCCCTGGATAATTTGATTTCGGTCATTTATCCAGTGTTTCTTCACTTTCTTATTTCGTGGGGAACATCTCTCGGATATATGTACTTAGTACTCCGAAATTTCATTTGAGAGATTGCCTGATTCTGAGATATAAGGTCTTTATACTTATTGATATCTGGGGTATTATACTTGGTCTTCTGATTTTGCGTCAGCAATGGCCTAGACCTTGTATAATGCTTTTGCGCTTAAAACTTTCCCTCTGCATAAAAATTGAGAAAATATCGAAAGATATATATCAAATGTGGTTGTAAATAAGATTCCTATGTGGAACACATCTTAATTCGAGCCTCCATCTCTTTGCCTGAATGGAAGTTCTAACCTGAGATCTTAAGGCCTCGCACTAACCCAGAGACATAAATCATTTTGGTATATTCACCTGTAAGGCTGAATCTAGGGAATCTTGATACGGGAGTATATTATGAGGTGGGACATGCGAATAAGTTAAGTTCCTAAAACACTAAATCTCGTATCTTGAATCAATTGAAGTTTGTGTGAAAATTTAAGTGTATCAGTATACTGACAATCTAAGTGAATCGTTTAAAACTTACAGCTTATAAAGATCAACAGTGCTAGTGATTTGTCATAAACTAATATGATCCTCTGATACAAACTCAACAAAAACATGTCTGTAAATATTCTTTATTGCATTTCATTACAGAAAATCATAAAAATATTTTTGGAGTGTTTTAGAATAAATTTTATAAAATACAAAAAGATTTTATTTCACTTTATGTTTCGACAACTGATGTTGGAAAGCCGAGTTTCAAAATCTAAGTATGCTAAACATGTCTCAGAAAATAAACAAGTTCATTAATTTGAAACTTGAGGTTTTTATTGAAAAATAAAAAACAGTTTGTGAAAAGTCTCCAAGGTCATTAATTTGGACTTGGTAGATTATCAGATACATCAAGGTCATTAATTTGAATTTGATTATCTGTGAGAGGTTGTGAAGATGGATTCTTAATCGTCAAATATATAGTTATTGATAGGGAGAGTAGAGTCAGTCTACAATCTTGGGTGATTTCAAATGTTATATCTTTCAAATAAAATTTGTTAAGAGCTAGGCTATTAATCCTGGATATCTCTAATATGTTTAACTGTCAAATGAATTTTGTGAGAGCCAGGTGTTTGATCCTGAAATTGTCAAATAATCACTCCAATGTTTTGAAGTGTCATATAATCAGATATTCAAAGAGCCAGGTTTAGATCCTGAAATCTCAATGCAAAGGGGAGTCTGGAGAAAGAGTCTGATGAGAGGGGGAGCTGATTAAGCAAGATGCAATGGAGAGTCTGTGGTGTTGAATCTGTCAAAGCTTCTTAAAAAACTCAGAGAGATTTGATAAAGACTAGCTACGAGATTGACTGCAGTAATATCCAAGGGGGAGTCTGTGAGTGCATATGTCTATCGCTTCCGTCAATCACGTATTGTAACTAACAAAGGAGTCAAGACAGGGTTTAATATGTATAACATACTTGATCAACTTCATCCGCACAAGAAAAAGATCCAGGTCCGCACGGATGCATTATGTTGGTACGCACAAACTGACATTGCGCCAAATTAGGGTTTAAATGTCACACCCCCAAAATCCACCTGCGGAAAACCACCGCTTGGAGGCGTGACTGACCAGGATCCAGCCACCAATCATATTGAACACGCAAGTTAATAATTATAGAAGTTTAACCAATACAATTGGTGTCCAAATAAAACATAGTTTAAGTTGCAAAGCGGAAGCATAATGTTCAAAACCAAAACATAAGTTTAAACATTTCAAAGTTTAACATGACACACAGCTGTCCATGTCCCACAACGACTCTCCCCCATGCAAGCTCCAGCTAAGTACCTATTGACCTGCAAAGCATGTAGTAACGAGTCAACAACAAGTTGAGTGAGTTCACGGTTGGGTGTTCATTTTAAGTTGTTCCAAAAACAGTTTCCTTTAACTGGCATCCTGCCGTGGGGGTTACCCCATAGTTGAAAACGTGATTTGTTTACCCATTTACTCTGGCAATACAGCCGTGGGGGCTACCCCATGTTAGTTATCTGGCATTTCGGCCGTGGGGGCTACCCCATGTATACACTAGACTCGTTACCATATCGACTGCTGACTGTAGTCATGTTTATGTGCCCTTAGCGTCAGCGTCTATCATCACCGACGTGCCATAGTCCATTAGTTCACGCCCGTCCTCTGCGGCACGGTGTGAGGTCTGTCAAACCTAAATAGCGCTATCTAACTAATGACCCGCTCGCCATTGGCCTCGGTGATTAAGTCGATATAAAAAGGAGGGACTTCGTGACAGAGTTTTGGTCTAGTACGAGTTATCTGTCCATGAGGACGAGGAATTATATTCCTGAACTAGTACTGTCCTACCCAAGAAAGGACGAGGAATCCATGTTCCTTAAACCCATTCCCAACCCCTGGGAATCCCATGCTTTGGAGAAAGTGTGAACTCACCTTAGATTAGCTCGGCAGATAAGTAAAGGTCGGTTAAGCTAATTGGGGTCAACCACGTCCTAGTATGGTTACCACACAAGTCAGATTCAAACCAAGTAATGCACGTATATTTTCTACACGTATACTAGCAAGCTGCATAGAGGTATTGATCATGGCATGCAGGTATAAACATGGCAGTTTAGCAACAGCACATACGAGTTCAACATTAACATATGCTTAAATAAACAAAGTCCAAGTGTGCAGTCCAGTAACATCATGCAAGCCCAAACAGAATATATAATCGGGTGGTCTCGAGTCGAGACCAGAGATCTCGAGTCGAGACGGTGCTGTCTCGGTTTAGCCTTCATCACTCGAGACCTGGTGGTCTCGAGTCAGGTCTCGAGTTGCAACAAGACCCGTAACCTGGTCTCGAGTCATGTTGTTTGTGTGCTGGTAATGTGTGGTCTCGAGTCGAGACTAGGGGTTCTCGACTCGTAACCCGTGTCGCAACCGCGGTCTCGAGTTGTCACGTATATGGTCTTGAGTCGAGACCGGGGGTCTCGACTTGCATTCCTGGTAACAGATTCCTTCTAGAACCTCTGATGTACTATCCAATAGCATTCTGATTTCATGGTATTATGTACTATCCAATGAAAATGTACAAACATGTTTTGTTGTCTAAATTCTAAACAAAACAGATCAAACATAGCATATTCAAATATTCAACACATCTTCAAACAATTCATCTTTTAGGGTTTTATCATCTTATTCCTATAAACCCTAATTAACCAAAAATCATGAACAACAACTTATCAACACTTAAACATATTAACATGAATCTTGATCACTAACATACATCCGATTATGACAACACAGTAAATCATCCTAATAGTAACACGTCACAGCCGATTACATACCTTCTATCCTAATCATTCCGATTAGCTACAACATCATCATATGATTAACAATCTGAATCATAGAACATAACAGCCGTTTTTAACAAACATTCGGTTCTCAATCATTAACAACATCAAGTAATTAACACCCTACATTGATCTACAATACTATACATGTGGACCGATTATATGAACATCACTATTAACAGTTTTCATCATCATGTAGAGCATGTATAACACAACATCACACAATCATAAAAACAATAATAAAACACTAACCGGTTGGAGAAAGAACAAGAGTTGTTCCGAATAGAAAGCTTAGAGAGAATGAAGGTGTTGCCGTCGGGTTTTGAGAGAGAGAGGAAGAGAGCACTAGGGTTTTGTGTGTATGAAGTGTTTTGCAACAAATGAGGAGTCTACTCTTACCCCTAAGTGTTATGCGTGTAAAGAGAGAGTGGGCCGAACCATCATGGGCTGCCCATGATCCGAGTACAAGTTGTGTAGCCCAATGGGCTTGTGCGATCGGATTAGACTTGTGCGTTTGGGGTTCGTTTGCATACATATATTACACAAAGCACAATAATAAACACAACATTCATTTAATCAATCTAGTTCATATAATCACATCACGTTCACATACTTTACATCAAAGTACAAAGATAGGTTCTGAAGTACGAGTTGTCACATTAAAGGTTGGTCCGCATTTGCGCATCCGTGGGAATCAAGTCAATCCGCACTAGGGAGTTGATCCGTGAATATTGTTCATCTATGCGTAGATTTCATGCGGATCAAGGGTCACTATATATATGTGTGTTAGGTCTTGTTCATTTGGAATTTTGAGTGTCAGAAAGGGGAAACTCTGTCAGTTTGATTTCGTGGTTTTGTATTGTTCATTAATCAATAGAAATCAGTTTATAATTACTTGTTCTTGTTCAATCCACTCTCGTACTTGGATTCCGCATAAGATACGAGATCAACGCAATCAACGGAGCATTCAAGTGCATCAGAATCGATCCTAACACGCACTATCACGGGGGTTAGTTTTTTTTAGGTTTTTGGTGGTATAGTGGGTTTATTTTATTGTGTTCACATTGGTTCTCGCGGTTCTCGTAATAAAGTTGGTTCTTGCATGAACCCTACCCTATATATATATATATTCTCATATTTTTATCATTTCAATATTACAATAGATTATTAGTATATTTATTTTAACCTTATACATATTTCTTTAATCTTAACTTTTAATATTTTCTTTTTTTAATATTACTGATAGTGTCTGAACAACATCGTTAAACGGTACCGTAGAACATCGGTATAGTTATTTGTTATTAACGTTATCATATGCTTATTAGTATGTACGATTCAATAAAAGTTCTATTCGAACATGTCATATATAGTTAATTTTTTTATCATCACAAACCGAACATATACCGACCAAACAACAACGGTATTCGAACAGGTCATATGTAGTTGATTTTTTTATCATCACAAATCGAACATATACCGACCAGACAACATCGGTATTCGAACGAGTCATATACAATTGATTTTTTCAATCATCACAAACCAAACATATACCGACCAAACAACATCGGTAACGGTACCGTATTTGTTATTATAGAATTCTCGAAGTGGCGGTATAAAATTCATTGAACACAAAGTAATATTCGCGATAAAGATTTTTGGTGTCGCAAGCTATATCGGGTGTCTGTACGATACCAGTATCATAACATACTGATACCGACTAAACAACACCGGTACCGATACAAGTATTCGTTTTTATGGGTTTTCAACCGATGTAACGATTGCTATGCCGAGTGCCAGTATCGTACTGGTAATCATGGCCGGCCCTGGGGGTGGGCGGGGAGGACCACCGGCCAGGGCCCGATATTTCGAATGGAACGTTATTTTATGAAAAAACCCTGATATGAATGTTAAATATATTTTCAATAGGGTATACCCGTACAAACACCAACATATGCCTACTTACAAAATTATTCTTATGATTTAGATTAGTTATTAGCCCATTGGCATTAGTTTTAGAGTTTTAGTGAGCTCAATGCCCAATTTCGTTAACGTATAAGGGCATGTTTTTTCGAGCTCGAATAGGGTACAAGAATTCTTAGGGCCGGCCCTGCTGGTAATGTAATGATCCATACCGATAATGATCATAAGCTCGCAATGAAACGCATGAAAATACCACTAGTTAAGTATTATATGATATATCACATATGACATATGTACACAGGATGAAAATTGGAAAAGGAAAAAAAACAAACTAATGGAGTTCATGCATAGCCATGCATGCAGCTCCACAACTACATTACATATGTCAATCCATGCAACAAAAGTTGTACCGTACAACCTTGAATTGCAATTTGGCTATAATCTGCTATGCTCTCAAAAGAAAAAGCTTTCATAATTGTAGTATATTACAGTACTAATTATTATTTAACAAATTTCTGGTAAATTCTGATCCAAGAAAGAGTCTTCAAACAGAAACTCCGGCAAGTTATATGAAGAAGCTCCGACATCTCCGGCGTAGCTAATGGTGCTGCCAGTGTCAAGCGAAGCGCTTGTGTCCATCAATGGCGGAACAGAACTCCATATGAGTGTTGATGATTGACCTTGGTCCTGACCCACGACTTTATGAATATCATTGCTTGTTTGTAAATTCATGATTGAGACATCATGGAGTGGTTGGGTAATTTCACTAGAATCTTTTCCCAAAAGAAATTGTGGCATAATTTCTTGATTTGATTCGGTTGGAAATTCGTTAATGAAATCTTGGTTTTGTTGTTGTAATTGAGGAATCGAATTGGTTGTTTGGAGCAAGTATTGAAGGTTTTGAGCTAAGTGATTATGTTCGAGGATTTGTTTGATGTAAGCAAGGGATGCTAGTTGAGGCAAGCAAGAAAACAAGTCGGTTCGCGGTTGATGGGTCATCGGGTCAATACCCATATGGATTAGCTTCTTCTTCATATGGGTATTCCAGTAGTTCTTGATTTCGTTATCTGTCCGTCCTGGTAAACGTGTTGCAATCGTCGACCATCTATAATTAATTCACAAAAAAAAAAGTTTATTACTAAGTCAACAACGGACAAGAAAAACATGTATGGTACGTTTACATAATAATTAATTAATTATTTAACAGTTAAACCAATATTCATTTATAAAGTTACGTTTATTATTTAACAGGGTTTAGATGATTACTTGTTGCCAAGAATGGAATGAAGGTGAAGAATAGTGTTCTCTTCTTCTTTGGAGAATTTTCCTCGCTTTATATCAGGTCGAAGATAGTTTGTCCATCGTAATCTGCAACTCTTCCCGCATCTTTTAAGGCCTGTAGGTTGACAAATTAGTACTTGTATTAGTAACTAATTAAGTTTGATAACAATAAACTTAAAAAAAAAAAAAACATACTAATCCTTTTCCTTGTAACATGCATATGCATGCCGTCTGGAAAAAACACAAACGGAACCAGAAACTCTTGGTCAGAGGGTTGGCATAGATTTTTTTTTTTTTTACATATAATAAGAAAACATGTTTTCTAAAAAATATAGTCATGATTCTAGTTTTCTAAAATAAAAAAGTTATATACTTCTTCCCGAAAGGTATTAGAATTAAAATTGCTTTACAGTAGGGTAAAATTTTGTGTTTTCATGTTAAAGATCATGTTTTCCTCCATAAAAATGCACACTTTTTCTTTAAAAAAAATACACACATTTCTTCTTAGCCAACGACTAACCAGTTCAGCTCACGTTTTACCCAAGAAAACCATACCCTTGTCCCTTGTCACTACAAATTCCGGTGAGTTCCTATAGCGGGTCGGGACGGTGGACCCTCTTGACCCTCCATTAGTAGTTCCAACACGTATGAGTGTGTGTGTGTATATATATATAGAGAGAGAGAGGGAGAGGGGAATGACCAGCATGTTTAGGGAGGGATCTCCAGCTTCCATGGCCGCCATGAGTTTGGATGTAAGTGATAAGCTGTTGATCTTCTTCAGGGGTCCATGCGCCTTTCTTGATGTAATTTTCTTCATCCCTACTTGTTGGAGTAGGAGACCTTCCCATTTCTCTATTTTAATTAGAGATCGACTTTGTTTTCTTGTGTTAATCGAAACCAATGCTTTCCTGGGGTATATATACACCCTCATCTTTGCTTCTAGACTTCTACTTCTTCCTCCCATTTTTTAATAACAAAACAAATACTAGACATCATCTTTTTAAAAATACACCAAAGATACATGTTTTAAGTTTGTGACATCATTTTAATATTAATATTAATAATAATAATAATAATAATAATAATAATAATAATAATAATAATCATAATAATATTATTATTATTATTATTATGGAAAATTACCAAAATGTTGATTGACCAAGAGTGTTTTCAAATTTGTCACCCTCATGCGTCCTTGGAAGGACTACTCAGTCTCGGAAGCGTCCATGTCCTAGAAGCTGACACGTGTCCGACATGTTTATGCGTACTTGGAAGGACCATTCCGGTGCGTCCTTGGAAGGAGGCCTGACTCATTAATTATTATTATTTTTTTTTTGAATTTTTTTCTCTATTAAACAAATATATATGTAATTATCTGTAACCGATGAAAACGTTGAATTATTTCTCCTTCTCCGGCACTGGAGCTTCTTTTTCCGGTCTCTTTTCGACATTCTTTCATGTGGAATCCGGCAAACTGTGTTCGCCGGAAACAGAGGTGTCACCGGAGATTTAAGTCGGGAAAGATGGGGTTTTGGTTTACATGAAGATGAAGAAAGTGGTTGAGGTTTTGGTGAGAAAAGCTCGATTAGACGGCGGTTGTTTTGGGTTTTTCCGGCAAGTGAGCTGTGGTCGGAGACGTCGGAAGTGTTTTTGGGGAGGCAGGAGTTGAAGGTTGATTGGATAATTTTGGAGAGTTTTGATTTGATGGTCCTTCCAAGGACGCACCGGAATGGTCCTTCCAAGGACGCACCGGAATGGTCCTTTCAAGGACGCATAAACATGTTGGACACGTGTCAGCTTCTAGGACATGGACGCTTCAACAAAACATACGGACGCTTCCGAGGCTGAGTAGTCCTTCCAAGGACGCAGGAGGGTGACAAATTTGAAAACACTCTTGGTCAACCAACATTTTGGTAATTTTCCCTTATTCATCATCCTCGTCGTCGTCGAACATTATCAAGAAGAATACCAGAGTATATGTAACAAAATTGTTAGATATCACAAATAAGCATGTTATATATATAGAGAAACGGGATCAGGAGAAAACGCTCAAAAGTGTGAGAACGGTGAGAACGCATCCTGGCCCAACACGTGGCGCGCGATATAATTAGGGCGTATGGGTTTTTTTGTCATTTTATCTTCTGCTTTTCCAGTTCCGCTTTTTCACAATATTGTTTTATTTTTGGGGTTTAAGATTTTTGGCGTTAACCAAATTCAATAATTAATGGTGTTTTAATGGTTTCATTGTATTAACATTTTGACGTTTTTCAAATCGTATGCCATTGGAACCCTAAGGGGTCAGAATATCTCTCTAAATGGCGTTTTTCAAGGCGTTTTAGACAAGATGGCCCATTGTTCTATTAATTTTTATATACATTTTGGCGTTTGTGGTATCTTGGCGTTTTACAATTGTAAAATTATATTACAACCACAGGAAAAAATAGAAGCGAAGAAAATAAATTAAAAATCCTAATCGGATCTCTCTTCACAATCTTCACTGTCATCAGTCTCTCTCTTCTTTAATACTACAAGAACTATCACCAAATATATGGCGTTTTACGTAAAACTTAACAAACTCATCGGTTTGATTATTTTGCCAGTTCGTCTGTTGAAGTGGCTTTTGTGGATGTTTGGGGACATAGATCTATGATGTGTGGGTGGGTTTTCGCTTTTTCTTCATTTTGATATTCATCTTTATAATCATCTCACTCTTCAGTATCATTGATCTCTTCTCCTCATCTAAGCCTTCTTCAAGAACAAAGAACACAAAATGACATACGATTGTCATCAGTATCTTTTTCTTGAAGATTTGTCCATCTCATGCAGCAAAATCTTACTGAGTTACTCTCCTCACCTAACAATCTATTCAGTGAAACTTCACGAAGAACAATACTGAATATCCAAGAAAGCGTATTAACTATCTTTGATTTTTTTTTAATTTTTTGGCGTTTTTACAGTGAGTGGTATTTAGTAGTATTGGAGTTTGTTTTTTTTGGTTTGATTAAATGGAAGTTGTTGATATGTATCATTTTATAGAATGTCTTTTTGGCGCGTAGGTTATGCGGTGCATTATTATAATAAAGTATTCGTCGTTTCAGTTACTGTTTGTAATTATTGTTTTTTATAAGCTTTTATCTCTGAAGTCTATAACACGTCACATCTTTCAAGTTTGGCGTTTTAGATTCTGATATAATAAATTTTCCGTCTCTTTAGTTTTACTCTTTTTTAGTTACTGTTTCTAGTTACATTTTCAAGTTTGGTTTTTATTTTTTTATTTTTTATAATATTTTTCCAAAGTAATTTTATTATAGTTTGGGAGTTTTTGGGGCGTTTTACGGCATGATAGCCTTTTAACAAGCATTTCGATGTCTGGCATTTTTATTATATGGCGTTTTTTATTATATAACAATCAACTGAAAAGGAAAATTAAAAAAAGAGAATATATAAACAATTGATCTTCCAAATCTTCACTGTCACCAATCTCTTTCTTCTTTTTCGAATCATCTTAACTGGCTATTTCGACTTTCGTTGATTCATTTTGTTTTTTTGTTTTTGAAGTAGTTTTTTGTCGCCGTTTGGAAGCACAAAGTCTGACATCAGCATCTTTTTCTTGAAGATTTGTCCATCTCATGCAGCAAAATGTTATTGAGTTTACACCCTTCAGCCGACAATCTTAAATTTCCAATGAACGATGTTTGATTTTTTAACTTTTGGCGTTTTACCGATAAAAAGAACGCCACTAAATAAAAGCACCTTAAACCTCAAAATTTGATCATGCTAAAATCAATAATGTTTTGCTGTATGAGATGGACAACATTGTTAATCCTCGGTTATGAAAGATATCTGACAATGTTGTCTACCCCATACAGCTAAACTTTATTGACAACAAACCTCAATAATGTTTTTGTATGTTTTGGGGTTATAAATTGAATGGAAGTTGATGATAAAGTCAATAAGATTTTACTCAATGAAATGGACAATATCCTCACTTAAGGACTTTTGTCCATTACATTGAGTGAAACCTTACATACAACCAAACAATGTTTTGGTTTAGAGGATATTTGATGTTTGGGTTTTTTGACGATTCTAAGACGAATTGTATATATTAAATATGGCGTTTGGGGTTTTGTATGTTTTTTTAATTGAAGGTCTGAGATGTTGTATATATAGGATTTTTTGGCGGTTTTATTAGGCGAGATTTTATTATAATTAAGTTTGGCGTTTTATATCTAATGACGTTTTTAGTTTAGAATGGTGTGTGCTATTTGTATGGCGTTTTATTTCATGAGATGGTGTTTTGTGTGGAGAAGTCAAAAGACTTTTTTACCCTTAATGAAGCGCGTCCAGGTAATAAAATTGATGTTATTTACGAAAACGCCACCGCGCCAATCTAGTCCATAGATTGTTTTGATCGGACGATTCATAAGTGTTCTCACACTTTCCACCGTTTTCTCTAAATCCTGGCCCTATATATATATATATAGGGAGAAGATCATGCGAGAACCACCTCTTATTGCGAGAACCGCGAGAACCAATGCGAACACAACCAAAAATGCCTAAAAATAGCTAAAAATCACACAAAATTTTTTTTTAATATTTTTTATATAAAAATCGCTACTTTTCGAAGCCAAAAAAAATTAAAAAAAAAAGTTTTTTTTTAAATTTTTTTTTGCCACTAAAAGTAGCGATTTGAGCATAAAAAAAATTTTAGATTTTTTTTTAGGTTTTTTCGGGGTTTAGTTTTTAGCATTTTAGCTTGGGGGTTTAGGTTTGGGGGGGGGGGGGGTTAGGTTTTTTTTAGGTTTTTTGAGGGTTTTAGTTTTTAGCATTTAGCTTTGGGGGGGGGGGGTAAGGTTTTTTTTAGGTTGTGTTCACATTGGTTCTCGCGGTTCTTGCAATAAGGGTGGTTCTCGCATGAGCTCCTCCCTATATATATACATATACGGATTAGGATCAAATACAAAGGATCCTAATTGTAAGAAGTGTAAGAAGGATTTATAGAGTGACAAGTATCCAATAACCTAAAAAAACCCACTACACAAAAAACCCACTAAAAAAAAACCTTAAACATCCACCACCACCAAAAACCCCCACCCCCACACCCCCCCCCCCCACATCACCCACCCAAAAAAAAAATTTTTTTTCTTTGCCGAGGGGGTGGGGGTTTAGGTTTTTGGGTGGTGGTGGGGGTGGGTGTTTAGTTTTTTTTTTTTTTTTTTTTTTTTAGGTTTTTGGGGGGTTGGGGGGGTTAGGTTTTTTTAGGTTTTTGAGGGGTGGGGGTGGGGGGG